>JARQOD010000006.1:46535189-46757415 GCA_033576555.1 Oophaga sylvatica
TTAATGAACCATCTTTTTTGGCCACAAAGAAAAAAACCGGCACCTAAGGGTGAAGAGGATGGTCTGATATGACCCCTCTCCAATGATTCCTTGATATAAGACCGCATAGCGTCATGTTCAGGTACAGACAAGTTAAAAAGGCGACCTTTAGGGAATTTACTACCCGGCACTAATTCAATAGCGCAGTCATAGCTCCTATGGGGAGGCAAGGATGCAGATTTACTTTCGCTAAACACATCAAAAAAATCAAACAAAAAGTCAGGAACATCCTGAGCCTGGGGGGAGGCAGAAAAAACAGGAGTGTTGGTATTAACACATTGGCAGCCCCAACTGGTTACAGACACAGATTTCCAATCCAAAACAGGATTATGAGACTGTAACCAAGGGAAACCCAGCACGATAATGTCATGCAGATTATATAGAACCAAAAATTTGCAGCACTCCTGGTGATCAGGTTCAACCCTCATTATCACCTGAGTAGAAAACTGGGGTTTATTCTCAGCCAAAGGGGTAGAATCGATCCCAGTAGGGGAATAGACTTCTGTAGGGGTATCAAGGGAAACCCACAACGTTTAGCAAAATCATAATCCATCAGGTTAATAGCTGCTCCAGAATCAACGAAAGCCTGAGCAGAAAATGAGGACAGAGAGCATATCAGAGTGACAGTTAATAAAAACTTAGTCTGAACACTACCCAAGACAACTGAGCGTGCAAAACGTCTTCCCCGCTTAGGGCAGACTGAAATAGCATGAGAGGCATCACCACAGTAGAAACATAACCCATTGCGCTTTCGAAACTCATGACGCTGTGCCCCAGACACCACTCCATCACACTGCATGGGCTCAGAAGCCGGTCCACAAGGCAACACCATTCCACGCATACTTCTCCGCTCACGCAAACGTCTGTCAATTTGAATCGCTAATGACATAGAATCATTGAGACCAGAGGGGACAGGGAATCCCACCATAACATCCTTTACATTATCTGACAGACCCTTCCGGAAAAGGGCCGCCAAAGCGTCGTCATTCCATTTGGTCAGGACTGCCCACCTACGGAATCTCTGACAGTATAACTCAGCGTCATCAAGCCCCTGATTTAATGCCAACAAGGCTTTCTCAGCTTGATCAGTGACATTAGGCTCATCGTACAATAACCCCAAAGCCTGAAAAAACGCATCAACATCACTCAAAACAGGATCCCCAGGTATCAGGGAAAAAGCCCAATCCTGAGGATCGCCGCGCAGGAGAGAGATGATAATTTGAACCTGCTGCGCTGCGTTTCCTGAGGACTTAGATTTTAAGGCAAAAAACAATTTACAATTATTTTTGAAATTCTGAAACTTAGCTCGATCCCCTAAAAACAAATCTGGCATGGGGATCCTAGGTTCCACAACAGGCAACCTAGCAAGATATGCAGCAATACTCTGAACCTCAGTGGCAAGCTGATCCACACGGCCAGACAACTGTGCAAACTCCATTGGGAGAAAAGATCCTCCCCAGCACCCAGAGATACAGAGGGAAAAAAAAAAAAAATGCAACAAACAGAAAAATATCTCTGACAACTCTGACAACCTTTTTTCTTTCACAATATTTTTTCCCTTCTGTGAGTACCATACAATTTTCAATTTTTTGGCCGGTGATACTGTTATGTTTCGGTAGCTGAGGAGTGCAGGCAAAAACGCAATACACCAGAGCAGTTGGAATCTATGAGATTGCAGTACCCTGACTAACCACCACAACTAGAGGCAGCCGTGGAGCGTTCCTACGTTGGTCCTAGACGCCTCGTCACAGCCTGAGAAACTAACTACACCTAAAGATAGAAATAGGAAAGCTATCTGCCCCGGAGCAGAACCCCAAAGATAATAGAAAGCCCCCAAACATGTAATGGCGGTTAGACAAGAGGAAATACTGACACAGAAAGAAAATAGTATGAGCAAACGCTGGGGCCCAAACTATCTAAATAGAAAAGGACAGGAAGGGTACTTACTGCAATCTCAGAAAACCCTGAAAAACACCAACTCTACTAATTTCAAAATCACCTGAGATCACACGACCTCTACCACCTAAATTAGCTCTCTGGTGTAACAAAATCAAAACAGCAGCCACTGAAAAAACTGGAAAAAGCAAAAGTACAAACATCAGTGGCTGAACTAAACTGAGAGGGCAAAAGCCCCCGGAGGGGACCCTGAAGGCCCCCACAGAAGTGCAGGACAAAATGCAAAAATATAGTACAAACACAAAAGAAGAAAAGGTCTTATCTGATAGCAGGAGATGCAGACACGACACAGCAGGCTACAAGGGAAACTGGAATGAAGGATTCAGACCAGAACAATTGATCACCGGCAACCCTGATGGGAAAATGACTCCCTTATATAAGACCAGTCAGTAACACCTGATTCCCAGTCCTCACAATCTTCACTAGCACCGCTTGTAACCACCAGAGGGAGCCCCCGCTCAGAACTCATCTCAAACCCATTCACAACACCTGGGCTCCAACACTGCCAGTTGTTGCTCGGAAGTGCTGTTAGCACAGTCAACACTTGCTCCTGTGTTACTGGGGTTCAGTAATGTCAGCTGTTCCACTGCTGTGTGAACGGCAAAAAGTCCTGCTGCCTTCACCATGTTCTCTTCTCATCCCTGGGCTCCAACACCGCCAGTTGTTGCTCGGAAGTGCTGTTAGCACAGTCAACACTTGCTCCTGTGTTACTGGGGTTCAGTAATGTCAGCTGTTCCCCTGCTGTGTGAACGGCAAAAGGTCCTGCTGCCTCCACTCTGTTCTCCTCTCATCCCTGGGCTCCAACACCGCCAGTTGTTGCTCGGAAGTGTAATTGGCACGGGTACTCACTCCTGCCCAGACTGGTTACAGCACGCCAGCTGTTTCCCGTCAGTGTAAACGTCACTTAGCCTCCAATAAGTTGTCCTGTCGTGTTGCGGTCGGGTTAGCCGACTCTATGGTGCCTGCAGTTTAGGTGCTTCCTATGTTGCTGTGGGATATGTAAATAAAGGCTGTTTCCGTTGTGACAATAGGACAATCACCCATTGTAGGACTGTGGGATTCGGTATCTGCGGCCGGCTCGCGGCCTGTCAACTTAAATTTCCATGGGTACCTTCTGCTACCCGTCCGGGTTCCAGTACCGTCAGCTGGTTCTCCGCAGTGCCTTTGGCCTAGGTGGCTCCATCTCGGTATCCGAGTTCCAGCAACGTCTGCTGGTCCTTGGTAGTGCTTTGGAGCACAGGTACCTCCTGCTTAGTAACCGTGTCCCAGTAACATCAGCTGGTCCTCGGTTGTGCCATTGGCTCTTTTCCTTCTGCTGCCCTCCGGGTTCCAGTACAGTCAGCTGGTCCTCGTTACTTCCATTGGCTCTTGTACCTTCTGCTACCCGTACGGGTTCCAGTACCGTCAGCTGGTTCTCCGCAGTGCCTTTGGCCTAGGTGCCTCCATCTCAGTATCCGAGTTCCAGCAACATCTGCTAGTCCTTGGTAGTGCTTTGGAGCACAGGTACCTCCTGCTTAGTAACCGTGTACCAGTAACGCCAGCTGGTCCTCGGTTGTGCCATTGGCTCTTTTCCTTCTGCTGCCCCTCCGGGTTCCAGCACAGTCAGCTGGTCCTCGTTACTTCCATTGTCTCTTGTACCATCTGATACCCGTCCGGTTCCAGTAACGTTAGCTGGTTCTCGGAAGTTAGTCAGCCTTCTTGTACCTTCAGCTACATTTCCAAATTGAAGATTTTTTAAATGTTTTTTTGGGTAATCACTATGGATCTCCAACAATGAAGACGACGACCCTGATGACCACCCCGAAGAAGACGACGACCACAAGGACGACGAGCATCAAGCCAACCAGCCTGAACACCATCACAAAGAACAAATAAAACATTACCCAGAAAGATCACCAACAGGACAAAAGAAGGTTAAGACAAACTACAAGATACAGAACAAGAGACAGAAGAACAATAAGCAGAAGATCAAAAAGCAGAAGAACATGAAGTATAAAACCAAAATTAAGAGCTAAATATATGCTCTAAATTATAAGCAGAAGAAGACTAAGCAGTGTATGGGGGTGAGTCCATTCCTCCTCGTGGTGCCCCTGGAAAAGGCCTGCTGCTGCTGCTGCAGGCTAAACTGAACGCGGACAAACACTGTTGTAATTTAAATCTTTGGTGACAGCAAGAACGGAAGGATGAAAAATTCATACTTTTACAGATTACAAGTACAGGAATCGCTGTCACAAATAAGAATATGATGAAGAAGATGAATAGGAAGAACATGAAGAAGTAGAATATGAAGAAGAATAATAGTTTAATAAAAAGAATATGAGTAATGTTAACAAAAAGATCAATAGCAAGAAGTTTAAGAAGAAGATAAATAAGGTGAAGATGAAGAATAATTTGATGAAAAAGATGATGCTGCTGAAGATTATGAAGGAGAAAGTGTGGCAGAAGTTAAAAAGGTGAAGAGCATGGAAGTTGTGAAACATACATATTTGCCAAAATAGAAAAAAGGTTAACAACATTGTCAATTTCTTCGTCAATCCAAACGTCTTTAAAAAAAAAAGGATTACTGCTATTTCATTTGATTGGGTTAAACATCTATGCCTTTAATGTCTCCTCAACCCCCCAATACATTCTACATTACTCTTTGTTGTTTTCCTTCATGTACAATTAACCTACAAGGAAAGAATGTTTTTTTTTTAATTCCGATATTTTGTTCCCATAGACTTACATTGGATTTCCGGTATCGGGTATCGCCGATACTTTTTGGGTATCGGCGATACCCATTCCGATCCGATACTTATTGATATCGGAAAGTATCGCTCAACTCTATTGTAGAGTCCGTCTCATGCTACCACGAGTGTGAAAGCACAACCAACATTCAAAACTGACCAAAACATCAGCCAGAAAGCATTGGTACTCAGATGTGGCCTGTGGTCCCCACCTGCAGAACCACTGCTTTATTGAGTGTGTCTTGATAATTGCCAATAATTTCCATCTGTTATCTATTCCATTTGCACAACAGTATGTGAAATTGATTGACAATCAGTGTTGCTTCCTAAGTGGACAGTTTGATTTCACAGCAGTTTGATTTACTTGGAGTTATATTCTGTTGTTTAAGTGTTCCCTTTATTTTTTTGAGCAGTGTATTTAAGGTTGAAGGAAGACTTTAAAGTGAATCTGTCACCCCTTTTTTGTGATATCAGGTAAAGATATCACTCAATTGTGCGTCCCATAAGTAATCTATTCATACCTTTCATAGCCCCTGACACCCAGCTTTGATGCAAAAATACCTTTTTAATCTGCCTTTCTCTGTATGCAAATCGCCGCGTTCAGGTCCGCTCGGCGGGGCTTGTTCTCCTTCTCCACCCACCTGCCTGTCTTGCCCAACACACTTGTTTCATCTGTTTACTGTGTTCACGTAGGGTTTTCCTAGCGTGCGCATTGATAAAGGCCCTCGCACGTGCGCAGCATGCTTTGCCAAATTGTGGGCAAAGCATAATATCAGTATTGCGCATGAGCCGGTATTTTGCCTCACAATCTATGCCCCAGAAGTTTTCCAAGGCAAGCTTTCTGTTACTGGACGCCGGAAATCATACTGAAGCCCTGCACATTACACCGGAAGCTTCAGATAACAAGTTTTCAGACAGAGGTTTGTTATCCGAAGCTTCCAGTGTAATGTGCAGGGCTTCAGTAAGATTTCAGGCATCCAGGAACAGACCGCTTGCCTTGGAAGAATTCTGGGGCATAGAAAGTTTTGAAAAATAACGGCGCATGCGCTATACTGATTTTATGCTTTGCCCACTGTTGGGCAAGGCATACTGCGCACGTGCGAGGGCCCTTTTCAATGCGCACACGTGGAAACACTACGGCATCTGTGATATTCACAGATGAAGATACGTACAGCAAGCCGAGGAGGGGGGCTGGAGAAGGAGAATAAGCCCCGTCGAGCGGACCTGAACACGGCGATTTGCATACAGAGAAAGGCAGATTAAAAAGGTATTTTTGCATCAAAGCTGGGGTGTCAGGGGCTATGAAAGGTACGAATAGATTACTTATGGGACGCACAATTTAGTGATAGCTTTACCTAATATCACAAAAAAGGGGCGACAGATTCCCTTTAAGTACATCTTGTTCAACCCATAGCCTAACATGTTGATCCAGAGGAAGGCAAAAAAAATCCCATGCGGCAAAAACACATTGGGGAAGAAAATTCCTTCCCGACTCCACATACGGCAATCAGACTAGTTCCCTGGATCAACGCCCTATCAAGGAATCTAGTGTATATATACCCTGTAACATTATACTTTTCAAGAAAGGCATCCAGTCCTTTCTTAAATTTTAGTAGTGAATAAGTCATTACAACATCATACGGCAGAGAGTTACATAGTCTCACTGCTCTTACAGTAAAGAATCTGCGTCTGTGATTGGGGTACACTTTTTGTAAAAAAACATTTTCTCAACGTTTTCGATTCCTCGTAAAAATCCAAAATCGCTTAAACTTCTTATGCACCCTCCAGTACTGGCCGTGGGGAACATTGGTGATCCATTTGGGGTGGTGTCCACTCTCAAACCTTAGGTAGCTGTTGACATCTACAGGTTTGAAGTAGGTAGATGTGAATGTGATGTGGGTCATGCGAATTTGTATCGCTGACTGTGTATGTCCTTCGAATTGCTTATGTGAATAAAGAACCATGAAGCTGGAATCTCTTAATTTTGCATTTTCCACGCCTTGACAAGGCGCTTCTGGCTCCGAACACCCTCAAGATGCAATCGCGGTGAGCTGGATTTTATTTTAGTTTTCTTATGGCAGTTAGCATTTGTCTCTTGAAATTTGTATTCCTGTGGATGAAACCACTAACATTATAGGCAAATTCAATGGACCTGGTCATTTTTCATCAGTGTGATGGTCATTTTTAGTCAAAAAATTGCATTGTCAATAAGAAAATGGGATGTAATATGTCAGAGTGCCATCAGTGGAAAACACTAACAGCACCCTGATGACAAGCACAGACATGTGAATAAAGCCTAAGGCTACCCTCACGCCAAGTATATTCAAAGTATTTTGGTCAGTATTTTTGTAAGCCACAGAAACTGAGAAAATCGATAATGCACTTACAATATTTCATGGTGGGACTCCTCTGTCATTCTTCAGTACACTATTTAAAAAAAATTGAATATTGAAGGGGTTATCCAGGACTCTTTTTTTTTTACAAAGTGCCTAAGATCTAACAGGCAGGCAGTTAGCAACCAGGCACCAATCTCTGATGGCAGAAAGTGATTTCATGTGACACATCAACAGAGCAGTGGATTATTTTCTGCTCTGTTTTGTTGACAGCTCATGACTGTCGGCGTCATGCTGATTGACAGCCGACTCCCTGCTGCCTAACTGCGGGAAGCCAGCGGTCAGCAAGACACCAGCAGTGACATCATTTTGACAAAGCTGTCCAGAAGAAGAAGAGCTGCTCTTTTGTCATGGAGTAGCTGAATCGCAAGCAGAAGTGGTCTAAACTAGCTCTGGGTACAACAGGTAGGTAGTTAGTAATTACATGCCTGTTAGTTTTTAGGCACATAGTTAAAAAGAAAAACAAACCTGTATAAATGCTTTAAAGATTCTCTGCCTGTATACACATGTGGACAGGAATATAAGATGAAAACTACTAAATCAGTCTGAAGCTTTTCATTTTGTTGCTGCTTACATTGAAAATAATCCTAAACCACAAATGTGCACAGCTAATTACAGGTAGTAATGGAGAGCTAGCTTCTATAAATTGAGTATTTTTAATCTTTTAAAATACCAATTTGTGGTTTTGAAATTGTTTTTTACTGTGAATAATGCATTGGTATTGAATATCAAAATTAAGACAAAAATAAAAACAGAGGTCATACTCGTCAGAGGTACAAGCTACGTATTTTGGTGTAGTATATGTAGTAGGAGTGGAATTATGCAACTGCTCTGGGGCCCAGAGGTGGAAGTGATGACACACAGATGACACAGATGACATTTGTGTGTCATCAGTGTGACACCTACCGGTGCATGGGAAAAAGCGTTACAGTTCGCACTGTTCCCAGGACCCGGGTGCTGAAAACAGCTCTGATTATTGTCGCTGGGTCTCACTGAGCTCAGTGCGACCAGGCAACAATGATGGGAGTTGTATTCGGCATCCACTGTGTACATCGTGTGCAAAATTAAGAATTTAATTAAAAAATTGTTGTGGGCTCCCATGTAATTTTGATAATCAGCAGAGGGAAAGCCTATGGCTTGGGGCTGAGGTTACTAATCTGGGAAAGGGGATAATATCCCAAAAGATTCAAAGGTTTCTAGTAACAGCTCACAGCAGGTGGCTTAGCCTTGAGGCTAAGTGCACACGTTCAGGAATAATTGCATTATTTTCGCGGTTTTTCCGCGATTTTCCGCCGTTAAACCGTGAAAAAAACGCAAGCATTTCGCATTCTATACATCTTAATGGATTCCGCATGTTTTGTCCACATGTTACGGTATTTTCCGCGAAAAAAACGCTTTGCGGAAAATCTAGCAACATGTTCATTAATTTAGCGTAATCGCGGTGATTCCGCCGCCATAGGAATGCATTGAACCGCTTACTTTCCGCATGTGGCTATGCCCACCATGCGCAATGTAAGCGGTTCATGTGCGGATGGTACCCAGGGTCTGGAGCAGAGGAGACTCTCCTCCAGGCCCTGGGTACCATATCCCTGGTAAAACAATAATTAAAATAATAAATAATGATATTCTCACCTTCCGGCGGCCCCCGCAGCCTTCCCGCCTTCAGCGACGCTCCCGGCAACTCCCGGTCCCAGTAATGCATTGCGAGATCACCCAGATGGCGTAGCGGTCTTGCGTGATGCTACGTCATCGGGGTGATTTGTCGCAAAGGACTCCTGGCAATAGGAGTTGCCGGGAGCGTCGCTGAAGGTGGGAAGGCTGCGGGGGCCGCCGGAAGGTGAGAATATCATTATTTATTATTTTTTTTTATTATTTTTACATTAGATCTTTTTACTATTGATGCGGCATAGGCGGCATCAATAGTAAAAAGTTGGTCACACTTGTCAAACACTATGTTTGACTCGTGTGACCAACCTGTCAATCAGTTTTCCAAGCGATGCTACAGATCGCTAGGAAAACGCTAGCATTCTGCAAGCTAATTACGCTTGCAAAACGCTATTATTCTGGCGGAATACGCTTAAAAAAAAGTGCGTATTTCCTGCGGGAGAAGTGCGGGATTGCCGCGGAAATTTCCGCGGCAATTCCGCAACGTGTGAACTTAGCCTTACTGATTAGTTTATGGGTCATCATACAGCCCTCACTCCAAATTCTTAGAAGGCCATCCTGCGGCCCTCGCTCCAAATTTTTAAAGAGTCATCATGCGGCCCTCACTCCAAATTTTTAGAGGGTCATTAAGCAGCCCTCACTCATAATTTTTAGAGAGTCATCATTTGACCTTCGCTCTTAATTTTTCAAGGTTGTGTTTGATGCCCTCCTTCATAATTTTACAGGATGTCTATGAGGCCTCTGCTAAAATTCTCTTACATTTAATATGCTAACCCACCCGGGGTAAATGTATTTCAGCACTTGCACTTAGTGCATATGCTTTACCAGTCTGTAAGTCCCACGCTTTAAAAATGGGAAAAAAATGTTTTCTGAGGCTATCCTCCGTGTGTCTTCCAGTGTGTATTGCAGTCCCTCCTTCTAGTTTTTGGAAGCTCTTGCTAGTTCATAAGCTTTACCTAACAATTTTAACATAATGTGTATGAGGCCCTCCTTTATGCCTAATACAAGGTGTATTGGAGTACCTCTTCCTTCTAATTTTTAGCAGTTCTTGCATTGTCCGCATAGGCTTTGTGAGTTTCAGAGTCCCTCCTTCATAAATTAAACAGGATGTGTCGGGCCATGTCACACACACCACATGCCCAGATAAAGTAGTAAAATGTTAAAATTACATTTACATCTACTGTATTCATAGATGATGGGGAAATACAGTGAGAGATGACCTGGCTATTAAGGGTGGAGGAGGCGTTTTTTTTTCTCTTCTTTTTAATTTTGCCTTATATACAAGTCATTATACAGTAAAGCATTTCCTTACATTTTTTCCTCTAAAATCCATTTTATCTTTGGTTTTGTATGTTTTATTGTCAGTCTGTAAAAACGAAGTAATACTTTGACAACTTTGCTCCCAGCAACGACCTGGGAGTCAGAGATGCATCCAAGTGTCTTCCCCATGCGGTTCCCATTCCATTTTAGCACTGTTTCCACCCATTTCAACAATTTTCCTGCCTCTCCAGCCCTCCTGCTAGGTTCTTCCAGAAATATGCCATTTCCTGTTGACTTCAATTATACTCAGTACTCAAGTCGAATCTGTTCAAGCGTCCGACTTGCTCGATTCGAGTATCGAGCACTTGAGCATTTTAGTGCTCGATCATCACTTGAAGTTGTTGGAGTGTTGGAGTCAGACACTCCTGGTTTATGAAGAAGTGAATGCCTCTTCATGAATCTGGAGCGTTTGGCAAGTGGCATGCGTCTTCTGGTGTATGCAGCACCACAGCTTGCTATAAATCAGACAACGTGTAGTGTCATGCCCCCACCATGCCCTGTCTCACCTCAGCTCTGCATATTTCGGCGGAGATTGGAGAAACTGGCGAGAAGATGCCAAAAATCGCAAAAATTGCAACTATTGAAAGCTTTTACCCCAGAATTCTGGAAGGAAAGCTTTGATGAATTTGTCCCTTTGAATTGAAAAACTAATTTATGAAACGCATTTACTCGTTTTCCATTGTGGATTATCTTCATTATTTGTTACATGTTTTTTAGTAACTTCAATGAAATTTGTGTTTTTTTTAAGTGATTCAAAACCACTTGAAATTTTGGTTTAATGATTATTTACTGTTAATTTGTGTCCATAGAGATAATGAGTTATATCGATTCAGTTCAGAGTTTTGGGGAGGATTTTCAAGCACGAGGTCACTGCATAAGTAAAAATAGTCATCAAAGGAGTTATGTGTGATTAGAAAATAGGATCTTCTTTTCCAACAACAAATCACTCTTTATCCACAGACTGTGTCAGCTATTACAGCCCATCCCCATTCATGCTAAAGTACTGAGGAGTAATACAAGTCACATCCACAGACAAGAGTGATGCTGTTTCTAGACAATTTCTTTTTGAACTGGTCAATTCCTTAACCTTATCTAATGTAAGTTTACGTCATGGTCGGAAAGGGATTCCCACAAAATTACGGAAATTTAAATCATGGTGATCATATGGGCACTGCTCCTTAAGTGATAAAGAGGCCTGACTGTCACAACAAGGGCAGTGCCCACACCTCCCCCATCTGTTTAACCCCCTAAATTCCACAATCAATACTGATTACAGCATTTAGA
The DNA here is from genome assembly GCA_033576555.1 of Oophaga sylvatica. Classification (NCBI taxonomy): domain Eukaryota; kingdom Metazoa; phylum Chordata; class Amphibia; order Anura; family Dendrobatidae; genus Oophaga; species Oophaga sylvatica. Next base: position 46,546,573 of record JARQOD010000006.1, read on the forward strand.
GGGATGAGAAAGGAGGGGATTCCCTCTACCACACAATCGGCACCGTTGACATTGCAACCCGAGGTCATCATGACAAACTCCTGGTCTGCCAGCTATGGTGGCCGATATAGACCATGATAGCAGTCGTTCTGTCAGTGTAACACTGACAGGTATAATGCATTGCAATGCATTATACCAGTGATTAGAGTTATAAAAGTTCCCACAGAGGGACTAAGTAAAAAAGATTTAAAAAAAGTACAAATATTTAAAAATAAATTACAAAATAAAGAACAAAACAAATGAAAAAATACTTCACCAATAAATGGGTACAGTATATTTATGTAAAAAAAGTACACATATTTGGTATCGCCACATCCGGAATGACCCGATCTATAAAATTATCACACTAGGTAATCCCTTCAATGAACGCCATAAAAAATGGCAAAAAACGATGTATTTTCAACATACCATCAAAAAAAGTGGAATAAAACACGATAAAAAAACTCAAATGTAAATAAAAATTGTATCACTGAAAACATCATCTTGTCCTACAAAAAACAAGCTGTCATACAAGCTGTCTGTGGAGAAATGGAAAAGTTATGGCTCGACAGCGGTGCAAAAACAATTCTTTTTTCTACAAAATAGTTTTTATTGTGTAAAAGATGCAAAACATAAAAAATATAGAAATGTGGTATCACTGTAAAGAATGAAGCTGTCTTTTCACTTTTACCATACGATGAATGGCATAAAAAAGGGGTGACTTCATCGAGCACCGAGAGTTAGCGAGGATCTCACCGAGTTTACCGCAGTTCAGCCCGGCTGGGAACACAACCTCAGTGACCGGAGGTAACCTCAATGATGTCGCCGCTAGTCACAGATGCTGCGTTTGCAGCAGTTCAGTCACCAGTGGTACTCAGCCTGGACTGTCGCATAGATGACAGACTTTTTTGGGCAGCAGCGGGCTGCTATTTTTAGGCTGTGGGGGCCAATATTCCTGGACCCTTACCAGCCTGAGAATACCAGCCTCAGCTGTCTTCTTAAGCAAAGCTGGTTGTCAAAAATGGGTGGGATCCCATGCCATTTTTTTAAATTATTTAACGCCTTTTTTTAATTATTTAATTAAAAAACACGGCATGGGAACCTCTCTATTCTTGATAATCAGTCTTGCTGACGCTGACGGCTGAGGGTTGCAGCCCTCAGCTGTGAGTTTTGCCTGGCTGGTTATCAAAAGTACGGGGGAATACACACTGTTTTTTTTTAATTATTTATTCACAGCGCAGGAGCCGGCTGATGAATACTCCATCAGCCGCTCCTGCTCTCACTGTTAGGCCGGAGTCACACTAGCGAGAAATACAGACTAGTGCTATGCGCAAAAAGAACGCACTGCACTCGTCCCAATGTTAATCTATGGGGCAGCTCCCTTCTGGCAATTTTTTCTCAGCCGTATTATACGGGCTGAGAAAATCACAGCATGCTGCGATTGTCACTGTATTACGCCCGTAAAACGCCAATGTAAGTCTATGGGGGTGAGAAAAATATGGATTACACACGGACCACACGTGTGACTTGCGAGAAATACGCAAGACTTCTCCAGGTGACAGGAAATGGAATCATCCATTATCAGGAAGCTTTGACATGCTAATTAGCTTAGAAAGCACTCAAGATATCCTGGAAGAACGCCTCCACGGAGTCCACCATCATGTCTACCTACATAAACGTACAAATGCTGATTATTCTAGTCCAAGAGAGGCCAGAACTGTGGGACCAGAGGGACGCACATTATGCAGACTGGGCCTGAAAAGAGTTGGCATGGAGAAGGATCTGTGTCCAAATGTTTCATGATTATGAGGACAGACCACGTGAGAGCCAGCAACAAATTAGTAAGTTCTATCCTTTATTAAAAGTCATATTAATGAGCAAACTAACACATTTTCAAATTAGACCATAAAATGATAATATGTGTTGGTTAGGGCCCATTCTGTGTAATATATGTGATGTTTAAATGATACCTTACTAGGCCACATGACACTGTAAAATATATGTTAAAGTGTTCTGAAATTTGTGCAATGTCCTAATTAATTATTGTGTGACTGTTGCAGTGGAAGATGTCATGAGACGCTGGCGCAGCATCCTTGACCAATACAGGCGGGAATGTCAGCAGCGGGCCAGGAGTGGGGATGCAGCACCGACAAAGCGAAAATATATTTATTATGACCGCCTGTCATTTCTGGCTCCCATTCTGGATTTCAGACCGTAAGTACATACATCACACCACATTTCACATATGCTGTTTAGGGTCATATCTACAATGTTTTGAGGTTTTTACCCCAAAAAAACAACTCAGTCCAACCTCACTGAGAGGGAGACAGGCTCGGATTCAAAGGCCAGACTATGCCTGATATTATGGATTTGCCGATTAAAAATTCATGATGTAGTGCCGCATATGAAAGACCAGTTGTGAGGAAGCTAAAAGAAAAAAGCAAAAAATTGGGTAACATTTTCAAGGTGAAAACAAAATTACAAAAATCAAAGTTACAGTGTCTACCATGCCATGCCAGAACAACATTCAAAGAGCTCCAATGGCTATGTGATTTTAAATACACTGTGTTCCAAATTATTATGCAAATAATATTTTCTGAGATTTTCCCAAATTACCTATATGAATTGCAGTCATTGTAATTTTCCAGTCAAATAACTATTAGAGTACAATTGAAAGGTTTTTGTACAAACTGCCTATGATAACAGTATATTTTTTAAAAACTAAAACACTCAAACTGCACTCAAAATGCATGTTCCAAATTATTATGCACAGCAGAGTTTTCAACCTTTTCATTTTAATAAAGAACAAAAAAATGGTCATTTTTGAAATTATAAGCATTAGCAGGTTATTACAAACTGAAAGCAAACAGTTTTCAACTCAAAACTTTATTCTAGGTGATGATACATTTGCACATAGGACCCTTGTTCGAAAGGAGCTTCTGAACTCTCTCGTCCATTGAATTTGTCAGGTTTTGGATGGTTTCTGCTTCAATTGTTTTGCATGAGGACAGAATACCCTCCCAGAGCTGTTGCTTAGATGTGAACTGCCTCCCGCCATCATAGACACTCCTTGTGATGATGCTCCAGAGGTTCTCAATGGGGTTGATGTCAGGGGAGCATGGGGGCTACACCATAAGTTTGTCCCCTTTTATGCCCATAGCAGCCAGAGATGCAGATGTGTTATGTGCAGCATGAGACGGTGCATTATCATGCATGAAAATGATCTTGCTGCGGAATGCACGGTTCTTCTTCTTGAACCATGGCAGGAAGTGCTGTTTGAGAAACTCAACATACACTATGGAGTTCATCTTTACCCCTTCAGGGATCCTAAAGGGGCCGACAATCTCTCTCCCCATGATTCCAGCCCAAAATATTACTCCACCTCCGTAGCCATGTTTGCATGGGGTGTCCATCAACCAGCCATCCTCCACTCCATCCATCTGGACCACTGAGCGTTGCACGGCACTCATCGGTAAACAAAACAGTTTTGAAGTCAGTCTTCATGTATTGTTTGGCCCACTGGAGCCATTTCTGCTTGTGTGCAGTGGATAGAGGAGGTCGACAAGATGGCTTACGCACAGCTGCAAACCTCTGAAGGACCCTGCATCTTGTTGTTCGGGGCAGTTGGAGGCACCAGCAGCTTCAAAAACTTGTCTGCTGCTATGACAAGGCTTTTTTGCCGCTGCTCTTTTAACCTGATGTAATTGCCTGTAGGAAAGAGTCCTCAATTTTCCTTATCAGCACGCACACGTGTGCACTGTGAATCAGCTACATACTTCTTGATTGTGCGATGATCACGATGAAGTGTCTTGGCAATGTTGATTGTAGTCATGCCTTGACCTAAATACTCCACAATTTGTTGCTTCTCAGCAGCCGACACATCCTTTTTCTTTCCCATTTTGGCAGAAAATGTAGGCTGCTTAATAATGTGGGACAGCCTTCTTAAGTAGTCTTGTCTTTCATTGGACACACCTGCCAAACTAATGTAATTAGCACAGGTATCTGCAATTGCTTACAGTGATATAAAGAGCCCTGACACACATCACATCAATGAGTTTAACTGCCAAACAAAAAAATTCTTACCTTATCACTCCTAAACAATTTTTGCATAATAATTTGGAACACAGTGTACAAATAAATATTAGTATTTAATAAGAGTTTGTATTTTTTAATTTAAATTCAAAAACCTCTTAACAAAAGTTTGTAAATAAATATATAGAACATTTAAAAACATCATCAACATAGAATAAGAGGAGGAGGAACACATACCGTAACGTAAGGATAAGGCGCTCCTCAGCAGAAATACATTTGCGCATCCTGGTGTCCAGAAACATGATCCCAGAGCGCACTGTTTCCAACAAAATATCAAAGGTGGCAATGCTCATGTGACAATATTGGTAAAACTTGTCATGATGGGTCCGCAGAGATGCATAGAGACGGTGGAAATGGCCTTTAGTGAGGCGTTGCCTCAGAAGCGGATGGACCCACATTCGTCTCCTCCTCCTCGGACCCACAATCACTGGGTATGGCTGCCCAAAGTGGGGTGACAAAACCCAGTTGTAAAGCACCGGCTCAGTTGGGGTGAAACTAAGTCTGTCTGACATTTTTCACACAAACCACAAATACACCAACACAAGCACGGAACCAAAATGACCAGATTGGAGGTGGCCACCTGTTGTAGAGGCCAGAAATAGGGTTGCTGATTTAAATTATTTTCAGGCCTCAAAACCGTTAAATGTCCATTTTGCAAGGTTGCGGGAAAAAAACGCTATACGGATGCCGTACGGATGTCATACAGATGCTTTGGCTAGTTTCACACTGACCTGCGTCGGTCTGCACACGGCCGCCGCTAAGCTCCGCCCTGGCTGCACCTCCTCCCAGCCGCTCCGCCTATGGGCGCATGACGCTGTATGCGACCTGCGTACCCTATCTTTAGCATTGGGTATGCAGGCCGTGCGCAGGTATGTGTTTGCCGGCGCATGCGTCCTTTTGACGGTGCGCCAAGCGCAACAAAATGCAACACGGTGCATTGGACGCAGGTCGGCGCACCGTCAAAAGGACGCATGCGCCGGCAAACGTACCTGTGCACGGCCTGCGTACAGCATGCGTACCCAATGCTAAAGATAGGGTACACAGGTCGCATGCATCGCCATGCGCCCATAGGCGGAGCAGCCGGGAGAAGGCACGGCAGGGGACGAAGCTTAGCGGCGGCCGTGCGCAGACCGACACAGGTCGGTGAAATGCTAGTGTGAAACTAGCCTTACATGCGCAAAAAACGTATCCTCGCATTGCCAACAGATCACATACGGATCACTGTTCAGGGAACATTTCCGAGTATTTAGACCGTAAAATACGGACCATATTTTTATAAGTTGTGTGTGACTCCGGCCTTATTAGCGGCAGCAGGCGCCGGCTGATGGTAGCTGTAGTCCTATCAGCTGACACCAGTGACCGGAGGTGAACTTTATTCCTCCGATCACAGCTGCGTGCTCACGCTGTCAGTGCTCACGCATGACAGTGCGACAAACACCAGGTGTTTGGGCAGCCAATCATAGTAATGCCACAACAAAGATGGCACCGGCATTACTATGATTGGCAAGCAAGCCCAGCATGTTCGTTGGCTGCAAATAAAGCACCAAACATGCTGAGCTGCTCACTAGAATATACTGAAGCGAACAGCAAATTACTCGCCAAATACCATACTATTGGTTCGAGTAATGAATAGTGCTGAATGTATTCGCTCATCACTAATGGTTACCCATTCCTGGCTTCAAATAACCATATATAAAAAGTGACCTGAGGCTCAACACAGGCAGGCAGTTCATTTATTACCTTACAGATGAATATCTCTAAATGTATATTTGGCGTTATGTTTGCAAATGTGCCCCACACCTAAATATATTCTTTGACATAAAAATATTTTTAGAAAAGTGGCATAGTGGCCTTCTATTTTAGATTGAATTGCTGCTAGTGCTTAGTATAAGTGACCCTTCAGTCTTTGCCATAAAACATTTCTTTATTCAAAAAACTCATAATCATTATAAAAATTCTCACAGCCGCAGCAATCGCTGTGCTATGTTCTGCTATTAAATGCCTTGAAATAATAGGTAATTACAATTCTAGTATATTTTTATACAGGAAGAATGGTGACCTATAATTTAAAAAAAAATGTAAATCTGAATATATATGGGACAAATGTGAAATCAACTAAAGAAATCTACTAAACTATTATATTCACAACACCAATGGAACATGACAATTTCCCGGGGGCTGAGAAAATCTCAGTAGCAAAAAAGCATATATAATTTAAGTGTTTGCATTATAAATAATTACCGTATTAACTCCTATAAATTTCTCAGGACTATAAAAATCACGTATAAAGCATGAACAGTATATCTGCAACTTTTTAGGCATTTCAGTAGTAGTTTTCTTGCCACGGTTCTTTTTGTTTTTTCAGCATCACTATCTATGTCTATGCAGAAGCCAAAGACTCAAATTTAAAAAATTAGAAAAGAAAAATCTAAGACATTTTTTGAATGGGGATTTACCCCATAGAATTGTCTTGTTCTTTACAGGATACATTTGTAAATAAAGTAAGTACACATGTAAGGGAACATCCTAATATTATATTATGAGAACTATTTTAATACATTTATTAGAATATATACAGTGATCAACATAACTGAGTACACAGCAACAGATTTGTTAGAAAACCTCTAGTTTCCTTTTGAAATCATTTTAGTTGGGATTTCATACTACTAAATACTTCCACAAATCTGGGCTACTGATTGCAAGCAAGATTTGTTATTTTGCACACCCAAAAGAGTAATTTTCCTAACAAATTCATTCAAGAACATGCTGCTAAAATGAATACACCCCATTGAAAGTCTATGGAGCAAAGCTAAAGTTTATACTATTAAATTATAATTAACAAGAATTCAACCAAAAGTAAGTCTAATTATTCATTAAACAGGTGTCCTGCAGACAGCTGACCATATAAAAGCAACACTTAAAAAAGAAAACTCCTTCCATTTCATGCTATCAGCAATGGTACCATATGGAAGAGAAATGTCATAAGAGAGTGAAAATATTATCTTTACACAAGAAAGAAGAATGCTGTAGCAAAAGTGATACAAAGATGTAACAAATCGACCACAGAAGTTAATGCCTAAACAGGAGCATTTTCTGATGAGAAGGGTCAAAAAAAATTGACATGCAAGTTCACTACAGCTAGCTAAATAAGAAGAAAGCCAAACTGGGGTTAGTGTTTCCTCTGACGATACAGTGTACACTGCAGAGTAATGGCATGAATGGGTGTCATCCACGAAGGATGCCTCTCAAAGCCAATGGACAAAAAAGCCCACCTACAGTTTGCCAAAGCCTATGCTCAAAAATGTGAAAACTACTGGGGTTCTAAACTCTGGAGTGATGAGACCAAGATAAATGTTTTTGGAACTGATGGTTTCAAAACGGTATGGCTTCGCAAACAAGAGGAATACAAAGAAAAATGCATGGTGCCTACAGTGAAATATGGTGGTGGCAATGTCCTTATGTGAGGCTGCATGAGTGCTGCTCATGTCGGGGATCTACAATTCATTGATGGTATCATAAATTTTGGTATCTCCTGATCTCAACCCAATCGAACACCTATGGGAAATTCTGAATAGAAAAGCTGTCATCACTCTCCATCCAGCATCCAGGCTCTAAAAGGTCATTCTAGAAGAATGAAAAAAGACAGATGTTGCAGTATGTCACTAACATCTTCATTCCATGACTGGAAGACTTGGTGCTGTCCTTAAAAATCATGGAGGTCATACAAAATACTAAATGTAGCAGTTTGTGATGTGGGGTGTATTCATTTTTGCATCAACTAATTTGAGTAAAATGGAAAGTTTTTAACCCCTTATTGACCGCCGATACGCCTTTTAATGGCGGCAGTTAAGGGTACTTATGCCTCAGCGTCACTTTTTAATGGTGCTGAGAAATAAGTGTATAGTGCCCCCCAGGGCCAGAATTTCTCCAGGTCTTGGCTATTGGGGGTAGCTGACACCCCAGAGAACATGATTCGGGTTGGTTTTTACCAACCCCAGTGTTGCGTTCGCCGTTAATAACGGCGACCACAAAAAAGTCTGATTTCCCATTTAATTTCTGTCTCCTGTGATGTGATCGCATGGGCCACCGGCATCTTGTTCCGGGAAGAAAATGGTGGGCGTATGCGCAATGCGCCCGCCGAGATCTGCTGGCTGGTACTCTGCAACAATAGGAAATTTTTCCTATTGGTTCATTTTGATCACTGTGATAGACTCTATCACAGTGATCAAAACAAAAAAAAATAGTAAATCAAACCCCCCTTTATCACCCACTTAGTTAGGTAAAAAAATAAAAAAAATGTATTTATTTCCATTTTTCCATTAGGGTTACAGTTGGGCTGAAGTTAGGGTTGGGCTGAAGTTAGGGTTGGGCTAGGGTTAGGATTGGGCTAAAGTTAGGGTTGGTCAAGGGTTAGGGTTGTGGTTATGGTTGGGATTACGGTTAGGGTTGGGATTAGGGTTAGGGGTGTGTTAGGGTTAGGTTTGTGTTTAGGGTTATTGTTAGGGTTATGGGTGTGTTGGGTTTAGGGTTGTGGTTCAGATTAGGGGTGTGTTGGGGTTAGGGTTATGGTTAGGGTTGGGATTAGGGTTAGGGGTGTGTTTGGGTTAGGGTTAGAGTTAGAATTAGGAGGGTTCCACTTTTTGAGTACATCGGGGGTCTCCAAACTCGACATGGCGTCACTATTGATTCCAGCCAATTTTGCACTCAAAAAGTCAAACGGTGCTTCCTCAATTCTGAGCCCTGCTATGTGCCCAAACAGTGTCTTTCCTCCACATATGAGGTATCAGCATACTCAGGAGAAATTGCACACCAAATTTTTTGGTCCATTTTCTCCTGATACCCTTGAGAAAAAAAAATGGTTCCAAAGTAAATGTTTTGTGAAAAACGTAAAATGGTGCAAACCTTAATATTTTTGATTTGTATACTTTCTTTGGTTGGCGCCTGTTCACACTAGCTTAGATGTGCTGGTCCTGTCTATTTGTATTAAGCTTTTTGGACATGTGCACTCACTTCCAAGAGCCACAGGTGATTTTAATCAGATTAGCTGGTCTATTCCTGCCCCATTAATTGTAGGCTTTTTGCCCAAGAGAGGTGACATAACAGGATAGTGACCCAATTGACGAAAGACACCGTGATGTGGTAATTGGTTATACATATATTGGCCAATTTATGCGCTAAGAGCCTTCATTTTTTCATAGCAATTTTTGAGGATACATATTTCATATATACATCATATAGCGCTTTTTTCAATTTTTTTCTATGCAGCAATGCAGTTCCTATGCTCTAGACTAGAGTAATCATTCTTGGTAAGTTATGGTGCAAACCTTAATATTTTTGATTTGTATACTTTCTTTGGTTGGCGCCTGTTCACACTAGCTTAGATGTGCTGGTTAGTGTTGAGCAATACTGCTCGATATCTAAAAATATCGGATCGGAATGGTATCGCCGATATCACTAAATATCGGCGATATCCGATTCCGATACCGGAAGTCCCATGTAAGTCTATGGGAACAAAATATCGCAACTAAAAAAAACCTTTATTTCCTTGTAAACACTAAATATACACACATAGAATACATATATATATATATATATATATATATACATGTCATTGTGACATATATATACATATATGTATAGTTTATACACTTCTACATAGTAAAATATCCTCTGATTCAATTGCCGGGTAAAGCCGGCTTCTGTGAAAAGACAGAAGCACCCGACATGAAATGACACTTGGTGTACATAGGGTTAACCATGTCTTTTCATGTCGTTTGCAATCTGATTTGCACAAACAATTACATCAGTCTATGTGTGCAAAATTTCACACCTGTAGGGGTTAATTAAAGGTGTAAATTCGTTGTAAAAAAAAACGGACTTTTTTGCTACGAATTTACACCTTTAATTAACCCCTACAGGTGTGAAATTTTGCACACATAGACTGATGTAATTGTTTGTGCAAATCAGATAGCAAAGGACATGAAAAGACATGGTTAACCCTATGTACACCAAGTGTCATTTCATGTTGGGTTCTGCATTTTCACAAAAGCCGTCAATTGACTTAGCGGCTATTATACTATGTAGAAGTGTATGAACTATAAATATAAATATATATATATGTGTCACAAATTCAATGACATGTATATATATATATATATATATATGAGGTGTAAAATTGTTTAAAAAAAATGCGTGGGCTCCCGCCCTGTTTTCGCAACCAGACAGACAAAGCCAGCGAATGGGGGCAGATAATAATAGCCCCGAGAGGGACCATTATTTTTGGCCCCCCCTGGCTACTAACATCTGCCCCCAGACACCCCAGAAAAGACAAATCTATAATTAGATTCGCCCTTTCTGGCACTTTGCCCGTCTATTCCCATTGCCCTGTAGCGGTTGGCGAATGGGTTAATATGGGGTTAAAGCCACATTGCAATTGAAAGGTGACCTTAAGCCAGGTTAATAATTGAGAGCTGTCAATTAGACAACTATCAATTATTAATCCTATTGCATGAAATAAAAATAAAACACACACACTTTAATTAAAAATCATTTTAATGAAATAAAGACACATGTTTTTGACCATCTTTTATTTGACTGCAAAAACCATTTCCTGTAATAAAAATAAAATAAAAAAGCAAAATTATTCTTACCTATCCCATGCACAGTCAGGTCCCACGGTGTAATCCTTCAGAAAGGGTTAATGTTTACTGCAGGGACCGCAGCTAATGCTGCAGCCTCACAGTAAACCCCCAAATGAATGAGTTCCTCTCCTGGCTGACAGGAGAGGAAGTGGAAAGCTTAATTGATTGCTTTCCACTTTCACTTCAGGTCAGCCAGGGACACAATCAGTGACGTCAGAGGGAACTGATTAACAAAAATAGGGGATCCCCTCGAAAAAAATTGGCGTGGGGTCCCCCTATTTTTGTTAACCAGCCAGATGAAGCAGACCGCTGAGGCCTGGTTTTTCAGGCTGGTAAGGATCCAATATCCATGGACCTTGCAAGCCTGATAATACCAGGCCACAGCAGTCTGCTTAGCTTGGCTGGTTAACAAAAATAGGGGATCCCCTCGAAAAAAAAAACGGCGTAGGGGTCCCCCTTTTTTTGTTAACCAGCCAAGTAAAATGCAGACTGCTGCGGCCTGGTATTAAAAGACTGTCAAGGCCCATGGATTTTGGCCCTCAACAGCCTGATAATACCAGGCTACAGCAGCCCCACATTTGGCGCATCAAAAGATGTGCCAATTGTGGCACTTTACCCGGCTCTTCCCACTGCCCTGTAGCGGTGGCAAGTGGGGTAATAAGGAGTTAATGTCACCGTTGATTGCACGGTGACAATAAGCCCGGTTAATAATGGAGAGGTGTCAATAAGACACCGATTCATTATTAATCCCAAAGTTATTAAATGTATAAAAAAAAGACAAAGCAAGAAAAAAGTCTTTTAATGAAATAAAAGAGACAACACAGTTTTCATTAATTTTATTGTACTTCATTCCTGCGACGCCATCGATCTCCTGTAAAAAAAGAAAAAAAACAAACCAACGGTATACCACCTGTCCGACGCAGTCCATAGTAACGACAGTCCCACGACGATCCAGCTCTGCTACTTCGCAATAACAGGCAGAGCCTGTCATCGCGACGCAGCACAGCTGATTACCTGCTTCCCCGGCGGTGACGTCATCGGACTGACTGCTTTACGGCCAGGATTACCCAGCAGTCACTGCAGTTATCGCGAGAAACTGCATGTGACCGCCGGGGAGAAGAGGATGGCGGCCATGAAGCAGTCCAGGCCGTGACCGCCGGAGATCTTCTGCCGGGTAAGTGCCGCTGACTCCTGACAGACCCGACCGACGGACACTGACAGTGACAGTGACAATTCCGATTCGGTATCCGATATGACGAAAATATCGGTACTCGGAATCGAAAGCCCGATACAGCTAATATCGGCCGATACCCGATATTTGCAGTATCGTATCGCTCAACATTAGTGCTGGTCCTTTTTTTTGTCTATTTTTATGAAGTACAATATGTTATGAAAAAACAATCTCAGAATCAGTGGGATACGTTGAAGCGTTCTAGAGCTATAACCTCATAAAGTGACAGTGGTCAGAATTGTAAAAATTGGCCCGGTCATTTTCATGTTATGAGTTAAAAAAATGTTACATGAAACAGGCTTGTCAAAATGTTTTAAATTGCCCGTATTCAGTGAAATATTGATTAAAATCTTACTTTTCAAAGACGGTGCACCCATTTAAGCTGAGCACTGTCTATGTTTATTTTTATTACTGCCATTCAGTTTTAATAAAATGTCTCCACTCATAGTGAAGTGGTGACTGCGCTTCACCATCTGTCTCCATTCATTTGTATTTGTATGAGAACACTCACACAAATGAAAAGAGATCTCATTGCTTGGACCTGCATCTATTACCATCATTGAAAATCTCTGATACATCATTCACAGCAAAATGTAAATTATTTTGTTGTTCCTTTTGCTTAGCATGGACAGTGGTGTCAGAAATTTTCATTAATTATAATGTAGAAGTAGAGATTGTAAGGTTTGAGGACTCCAAAAGGCTGCCAAAACCCCTTGTTCTGAGGATCTGAGCTTGTATTCTTAAAGGGAACCTGTCACCAGGTTCTTGCCACCTAATCTGAGAGCAAAATAATGTAGATATAAGGACCCTGATTGCAGTGATGTGCCACTCACTAGGCTGTTTGCTACAATTTTGATTAAATTGCTTTTTTACCTGACGTAGAGATGAGCCGATCTCTTCACCCAACGCCAATAGATAGTCCAGGTCGGAGTCATTTGGCCGAGGGCAGGAGCTGTTCAAAATTCTTGAGTTACCAAGTTCCCCAGAGCGATGTATGATTCACTGGCCTGGCGTGACTTCATCTGTGCAGTGTATGGTGTACAGGTGATGATGCTCCAGCCAAGCCTGGAAACCCAGAAGCTCAGGAAACTTACGCAGCTTCTGTCCACGGCCAGAGAACATTGACTTGGACCATAAGCTTGGTTTGCAAAAATCCGCTCATCTATAATGGCTGGAGATTATTAGAGACAAATAGTTTGCAAGGCAACAGAGAGATGATTCTATTCCTTTATTCATCCAAAATGCATCATAAAAGCAATGTTTCGGCCACCTTTTTCAAGCATAAGCAAAATGGCAGATGAAGCTGCTGTAATGTAGTCCTCCATATTGATAAGCTTTGCTTAACCCCACCCGCACCACTGATTGGCAGCTTTCTACCTTTGCAGTGTGCACAGAAAGCAGCCAATCAGGAGTGTGGGTGGGGTTATACAGAGCTCAGCATTCAGAGAACTACTAGATCTTCAGCAGAGATAAACAGTATTTTTTAAAAAACTGCAACGCTTTCAGATGGGGTAGCAAAAACCTAGTGACAGATTCCCTTTAACTGACTGGAGAGCCAGTGGATCAGTATGAAACTTGTGATTTTTTCCCGCACATTATTCATAGGAAGTATCTGCAGATAACTGGAGCAAAGTAGTTACAGAGGGCAACCTGACTCTTGTGATCCATGGGACTCCCGCTGGTCATGATCATCAAGTGCTAGCATATTTTAATGATTATGTGTCACTTGCTATTGCCGAAAAACTCCTTTAAAAAAGCAATGCTCAGGTAGACTGCGGAAGCAAAGCAGAAGAAGAATATGTATTTTGATGATGGACAATTTGAGCAGTAAAATGTACTATATTCGGCATCCTCCAGGATGAGAGTAATTTAACAAACTGGGCAGAACAATTTAACAAACTGACGATTCATTCAACCGTAACTTTCCCAAATATAAAGACTTGACTGTAAAATATGTCCTTTACCCAATACTCCCACACTTTCTTCTATTCTTACTATAGCTGTTCTCTAGGAGGAAATCATTTTCCAGAAAAATTAATCATTTCAATACAATTGTTTCCAGAGATGACTTCAGAAACCCTTAGAACTGGCGATGGCCATTGTTGTTATCTACAATCTCGTACAAGCTGACAGTGTCTCCACTGATACATCTCCTTCTATAAAACCTCTGATTGCTTTCGCACAATGTTTGACAATCCTTCCCAGAATGTGTGTGGAAATTGTTGTTCTTTTCAAGTTGCTATTTTGGACAATGTCCTGCCTTATACCTAGCTGTGAGAACAATAGGAATCCCATTCTGTATTGGAGCGAGCACGTGTGCCTCACTGTTTAGGTGTTCGTTGTTGTGGGATTGTGTAGGAAGATCTAAATTGAAAGAATTGAATCATACAAGTTAACAGTTGTACATCCCTGCTGTTAGCTACTGTGCTACGTTGTTGCACAGCACTGGGGGAAAAAAAAAAAACCTCTCCGAATGAATGCAATATAACATGATGCTAAAATAACTGCCAAATTGCTCCTGACTTCCCCGCTGAGTCATTTAACCTGCAGAGCACTTGTGATCCTTTCTTTCTGTCACTTGGAAGTCAGAACAGCCACAGTCGGAATCATTTAAGCCTGGTTCTCCCATACATGTGCATTGCTTTCATTGTTCAAAAGCCGCTCTGTAGCTCAGCTTATTCGTGTTTTTTATTTGTTGCCAGTAATTGTCTACATCAGACATTGGGACATCCTTCTTTCCCAAAAACGATGTTCCAACCACATCTTAGTTTTTGTCTAAAGTGGGTGACTAATGTAATGTCTTTTACTAAGGACTGTGTGGTCCCGATTAGAGTTGAGCGATACTTTCCGATATCCTAAAGTATCGGAATCGGAATGGTATCGCCGATATCACTAAAATATCGGCGATACCCGATACCGAAAGTCCCATGTAAGTCTATGGGAACAAAATATCGCAACTAAAAAAAACCCATTCTTTCCTTGTAAACACTAAATATACACACATAGAATACATATATATATATACATGTCATTGTGACATATATATATATACATATATGTATAGTTTATACACTTCTACATAGTAAAATATCCTCTCTGATTCAATTGCCGGGTAAAGCCGGCTTCAGTGAAAAGACAGAAGCACCCGACATGAAATGACACTTGGTGTACATAGGGTTAACCATGTCTTTTCATGTCGTTTGCTATCTGATTTGCACAAACAATTAAATCAGACTATGTGTGCAAAATTTCACACCTGTAGGGGTTAATTAAAGGTGTAAATTCGTTGTAAAAAAAACGGACTTTTTTGCTACGAATTTACACCTTTAATTAACCCCTACAGGTGTGAAATTTTGCACACATAGTCTGATTTAATTGTTTGTGCAAATTAGATAGCAAAGGACATGAAAAGACATGGTTAACCCTATGTACACCAAGTGTCATTTCATGTCGGGTTCTGCATTTTCACAAAAGCCGGCAATTGAATTAGCGGCTATTATACTATGTAGAAGTGTATGAACTACAAATATAAATATATATATATATATATGTGTCACAAATTCAATGACATGTATATATATATATATATATATATATATATATATATATGAGGTGTAAAATTGCTGAAAAAAAATGCGTGGGCTCCCGCCCTATTTTCGCAACCAGACAGACAAAGCCAGTGAGTGGGGGCAGATAATAATAGCCCAGAGAGGGACCATTTTTTTGGCCCCCCCCGGCTACTTAACATCTGCCCCCAGACACCCCAGAAAGGGCAAATCTCTAATTAGATTTGCCCTTTCTGGCACTTTGCCCGTCTATTCCCATTGCCCTGTAGCGGTGGCGAATGGGTTAATAAGGGGTTAAAATGACCTTGCAATTGAAAGGTCACTTTAAGCCAGGTTAATAATTGAGAGCTGTCAATTAGACAACTATCAATTATTAATCCTATTGTATGAAAGAAAAATCAAACACACACACTTTAATAAAAAAGAAGTTTAATGAAATAATCACACAGTTTTTGACCATATTTTATTTACCTGCTAAAACCATTTCCTGTAATAAAAATAAAATAATAAAGCAAAATTATTCTTACCAATCCGATGCACAGTCAGGTCCCACGGTGTAATCCTTCAGAAAGGGTTAATGTTTACTGCAGGGACCGCAGCTAATGCTGCAGCCTCACAGTAAACCCCAAATGAATGAGTTCCTCTCCTGCCTGACAGGAGAGTAAAGGCTGGGTGTCACATAACGATACACCAGCGATCCCGACAACGATATGCACTTGTCAGGATCGCTGGTGTATCGCTACATGATCGCTGCTGAGCTGCCAAACAGGCAGCTCAGGCAGCGATCTGGGACAGCGACACTGCGGGTAACATCGCTTAAGGGCCCGTCTCACATAGCGATATCGCTACCGAGATCGCTGCTGAGTCACAAGTTTTGTGACGCAGCAGCAAGCTCACCAGCGATATCGCTGTGTGTGACATTCAGCGACGATCAGCCCCCAGCCGGGTATCGCTGATCGTCGCAGAAATGTCAGGACCTTTTTTTGATCGCTGGTTTCCCTCTGACAGGCACGCATCGCTGCGTGTGACAGGCGGGAGACCAGCGATCCGCTGGTAACCAAGGTACACAGCGGGTTTCCAGGCACCGCGCAGCGCTTGGAAACCCGCTGTGTACCTTGGATACCAGCTCCCTGCATCAGGGCGCTGGTATCCAAGGTACACAGCGGGTTTCTAGGCACAGCCCCGCGCCTGGAAACCCGCTGTGTACCTTGGTTACCAGCGGATCGCTGGTCTCCCGCCTGTCACACGCAGCGATGCGTGCCTGTCAGCGGGAAACCAGCGATCAAAAAAAGGTCCTGACATTTCAGCGACGATCAGCGATACCCGGCAGGGGGGCTGATCGTCGCTGAATGTCACACACAGCGATATCGCTGGTGAGCTCGCTGCTGCGTCACAAAACTAGTGACTCAGCAGCGATCTCGGTAGCGATATCGCTATGTGAGACGGGCCCTTAAGTGGAAAGCTTAATTGATTGCTTTCCACTTTCACTTCAGGTCAGCCAGGGACACAATCAGTGACGTCAGAGGGAACTGATTAACAAAAATAGGGGTTCCCTTCGAAAAAAAAATGGCGTGGGGTCCCCCCTATTTTTGTTAACCAGCCAGATGAAGCAGACCGCTGAGGCCTGGATTTTCAGGC
Source organism: Oophaga sylvatica (assembly GCA_033576555.1). Classification (NCBI taxonomy): domain Eukaryota; kingdom Metazoa; phylum Chordata; class Amphibia; order Anura; family Dendrobatidae; genus Oophaga; species Oophaga sylvatica. The sequence goes on from JARQOD010000006.1 coordinate 46,563,759, forward strand.
TGTTAAGGAGCCAAGATCCATGGACCTTGCCAGCCTGATAATACTAGGCCACAGCAGTCTGCATATCTTGGCTGATTAACAAAAATAGGGGATCCCCTCGAAAAAAATTGGCATGGGGTCCCCCCTATTTTTGTTAACCAGCCAGATGAAGCAGACCGCTGAGGCCTGGTTTTTCAGGCTGGTAAGGATCCAATATCCATGGACCTTGCAAGCCTGATAATACCAGGCCACAGCAGTCTGCTTAGCTTGGCTGGTTAACAAAAATAGGGGATCCCCTCGAAAAAAAAACGGCGTGGGGATCCCCCCTATTTTTGTTAACCAGCCAAGTAAAATGCAGACTGCTGCGGCCTGGTATTAAAAGACTGTCAAGGCCCATGGATTTTGGCCCTCAACAGCCTGATAATACCAGGCTACAGCAGCCCCACATTTGGCGCATCAAAAGATGTGCCAATTGTGGCACTTTACCCGGCTCTTCCCACTTGCCCTGTAGCGGTGGCAAGCGGGGTAATAAGGGGTTATTGTCACCGTTGATTGCACGGTGACAATAAGCCCGGTTAATAATGGAGAGGCGTCAATAAGACACCGATCCATTATTAATCCCAAAGTTATTAAATGCATAAAAAAAGACACAGCAAGAAAAAAGTCTTTTAATGAAATAAAAGAGACAACACAGTTTTCATTACTTTTATTACTCTCTCATTCCTGCGACGCCATCGATCTCCTGTAAAAAAAGAAAAAAAAACAAACCAACAGTATACCACCTGTCCGACGCAGTCCATAGTAACGACAGTCCCACGACGATCCAACTCTGCTACATCGCAATGACAGGCAGAGCCTGTCATCGCGACGCAGCACAGCTGATTACCTGCTTCCCCGGCGGTGACGTTATCGGACTGACTGCTTTACGGCCGGGATTACCCAGCAGTCACTGCAGTTATCGCGAGAAACTGCATGTGACCGCCGGGGAAAGAAGATGGCGGCCATGAAGCAGTCCAGGACGTGACCGCCGGAGATCTTCTGCCAGGTAAGTGCCGCTGACTCCTGACAGACCCGACCGACGGACACTGACAGTGACAGTGACAATCCCGATTCCGGTATCCGATAAGACGAAAATATCGGAACTCGGAATCGGAATTCCGATACAGCTAATATCGGCCGATACCCGATATTTGCAGTATCGGAATGCTCAACCCTAGTCCCGATAGATAGTGCAGTGGAGAATTTCAGTACATGACATGATCTAAAAAAAAATCTTAACTGTTGATTTTGTTAGACTTCATAAAGGGGAAAGTCTGATCGCAGTACAAAATAAGATAACTGTGCTAATTGAGCATGATTCTCTGCAGATATGTGGGGTCATAATCTCCTTAGCACTACTCACTTCTGCATTGGTGCTGGAAAAACCCCTTGACCACCTTGGGGTTTTCAGTTTTTGCGTTTCCGTTATTTCTCCACTTCTTCTCAAAGCCATAACTTTTTCATTATATTTTTTCATCAATATGGCCGTGTGAGAGCTTGTTTTTTTGAGGGACGAGTTGTACTTTTGAACAACACCATTGGTTCTACCATATAGTGCACTGGAAAATGGGAACAAAAATTCAAAGTGCTGTAAAATTGCACAAAAAAGTGCAATTCCACAATTGTCTTTTTTTTTAACCATGTTCACTAAATGCAAAAACTGACCTTCCACTATGATTCTCCAGGCCATTATGAGTTCATAGACACCAAACATGTGTAGTTAATTTTTTATTTAAGTGGTGAAAAAAAATTAAAAATTTGTAAAAAAGAAAAAAAGTCATTTTCCAAGACACGTAGTGTCTCCATTTTTTGTGATGTGGGGCTGAGTGAGGGCTTATTTTTTGTGTGCCAAGCTGAAATTTTTAATGATACCATTTTGGTGCAGATACGATCTTTTAATCTCCCGTTATTTCATTTTAATGCAATGTTGCATCGACCATAAAAACATAATCTGGCATTATGATTTTTTTCTGATTACGCCGTTTACCGATCAGATTAATTCTTTTTATATATTGACAGATCAGGCAATTCTGAAAGCAGCGATACCAAATATGTGCATTTTTTAAATTTTATTTTGAATGGGGGGGGATTTTAACTTTTATCTATTTTTTAGAATGTTTAAAAACTTTATTTTTCTTCTGATTGCTTGTGGTACACACAGCAGGGATTCAGCAATGCTATGTGTAGCTAAACTGCTCATCAGCTATGAGCGCCGGCCATTGGGCGGTGCTCATAGCTATCCTGTAATGAAAACCACAGTGGTCTCCTGCAGACCCCAGATTGTCATGCCAACCCATCGTTTGACAAGGGTGCTGATGGGAGGGATTTGTGATGTGATGCGCTGCTGGAGTGGGCATGTTAAATGCTGCTATCACATATTGACAGTGTTAACAGTGACAGGTGGATTGCGATTCCACCAGTGGCTGTTAGAGGCACATGTCAGCTGCTGAAATCAGCTGACATGTGCCGGAAAAGTTGAGGGATTATCGCCGAAGCCCACAGCAAACAGGGGGAGGCGACCTTGGACATACCTATACGTCCAAAGTCGTAAAGGGGTTAAAGGAAACCTGACATGTTGTAAAGAAGATACAGAGGTATCCTGGGTTCCAGACTAATACATTTCCAGTAACTGTTGTACAGTATATTACTCTACTTAATTCCGCACAAAACCCATTACTGAAGTTACTGTCTCTAAAGCTTGGAGTATAAAGCAGTGGTAAGTTTCCTGAGGACAAGGCTTTATGTGTTTTGTGTACATGAGGGCATACCTCTGAGGTTTTTAATGACTTATTATACGCAAAAATACAATAAAAGAAAATCATTAGGGACAGGAAAATCCTGTCCCATCTTTATTATACAGCAGATACCACAGAAGCAGTACAACGTTCAACATGAAAATGAGACATTGAAGAGTTACTAAAGGTAGTTTGCACCACGATGGATTTATTTGTTTTTCTATGGGTAAGGCATTCAAAGGGATTCTGTCAGTAAAATCATCACTCCTAAGCCGTCTATATAAGCCTGCAGGTCATAGGAAGCTGAATACAATGATACCTTGATATCTGTGACTGATGAAAAATCCAAATTTTTTATTATATGCAAATGAGCTGTTAAGATCTATAGGATCGGACATAGATCTCCAGGAGAATCTGTCTCCAGAGCTTACTGTAAATGAAGGAGGAGTTACCAGTGTGAGACGTAGTGATTGACACTTATCTCTTATAATTACAGACAGCTCTGCAGTGAGAGCAGAGCAGGGGCAAACATATCATTGGTGCAACATGTGCAGCTGAACAGGGGCCCAAGAGGTAAGGGGGCTCATGTCTACCTCAAAGTAGGTGGAATTGTGCATTATGATGAACTATTGGACTGAAAATGGGCCCATATTTTGTTCTTGCACAGGGGTCCTCTACTCTATGTATCCACCACTGGATCAGAGCTTACACAGTACAACAGCCAATGCAGTAAATATGGTCACATTACAGTACACATAGATAAAGGAGTTTTCCATGAACAAAGTTCATTTTAATTAATAGATCTTGGAATAAAATTAAATTCCACAATTGAATGTGTTAATGTTGATTAAAATAACTTTGTTTGTGGGAAAGCCCTTTATCAAGCACTTCCATCAAAATTTTTATCCTCTTAATATATCACAATCATCATGTTATATAGCACTGTGTACTTACAATTGCTTAGTTATCCCTTCTACCCAGATAATTATTCTCTTTTCTCTGCTATATGTAAAATCAGGAAGTACCTTGTCCCTGCAAAAATCATTCCCTCCAACTCCTGGCCCAGCTGCTCTTCTCCTCCCTTTGCCTTTGACTTTTGCAGTTACAGTTGTGCTCAAAAGTTTACATACCCCGCAAAATTTTTGCTTTTTACATCATAATGACAACCCAAAACATCCAAATGATCCTGATCAAAAGTTTACATACCCTGGTGATTTTGGCCTCATAACATGCACAGAAGAGTTGACACAAATGGGTTTGACTGGCTACTAAAGGTAACATCCTCACCTGTGACCTGTTTGCTTGTAATCAGTGTGTGTGCATAAAAGTTGAGTGAGTTTCTGGGATCCAGACAGACTCTTGCATCTTTCATCCAGCCACTGACATTTCTGGATTGTGAGTCATGGGGAAAGCAAAGGAATTATTATTGGATCCACGAGAAAAGTAGTTGAACTGTATAAAACCGAAACAGATACAAAAAGATATCCAAGGAATTCATAATGCCAGTCAGCAGAGATCAAACTGTGATTAACAAATGGAAAATCAGGGCTCTGTAAAAACAAATCCACTGTCAGGTAAACCAACAAAAATTTCGTCCACAACTGCCAGGAAAATCGTTCTATCAGGATATCCAGAACTGACATTAGTCAGTGTCTGGACCCTGAAAAATCCACGCTGCTGCAGGGGCTTACCGGGATCCCTTGGGAGAGGAGTACACCCCAGCGACTGTGCACTAGCAGGACCTGCACCACTTGACCACCAAGGGGCGGAGCCGGCCGCAGGTCTCCCAGAGGGAGCAGGAGCAGAGAGAGATGTCGGCTCGCAAATAAAACAAATGCCACAAAGTATCTCACCTACAATGTGCAAAACAGCACAAGCCTCTAAACTTCTGGAACAAGGTAATTTGGAGTGATGAGACCAAAATTTAACTTTTTGACCAAAACCATAAACGTTACATTTGGAGAGAAGTCAACAAGGCCTATGATGTAAGGAACACCATTCCTACTGTAAAGCACAGAAGTGGATCGTTGATGTTTTGGGGATGTGTGAGCTACAAAGGCACAGGAAACTTGGTCAAAGTTGAAGGAAAGATGAATGCAGCACGTTATCAGCAAATACTGCTGCGCATGGGATGTACTTGGACATTCCAACATGACAACGTTCCAAAACACAAGCCAAGTCGACCTGTCATTGGCTACAGCAGAGCAAAGTGAAGGGTCTGGAGTGGCCATCTCAGTCCCCTGACCTCAATATCATTGAGCCACTCTGGGGAGATCTCAAGCACGCAGCTCATGCTAGACAGCGCAGGAATTTACTGGAACTGCAGGCTTTTTGCCAAGAAGAGTGGGCAGCTTTACCATCTGAGAAAATAAAGAACCTTATCCACAACTACCACAAAAGACTTCAAGCTATCATTGATGTTAGAGGGGGAAATACACGGTATTAAGAAATGGGGTATGTGAACTTTTAATCAGGGTAATTTGGATGTTTTGGGTTGTCATTATGATTTAAAAAGAGAAAACACAGTAGTTTGACAATATATTCTCTGAAAAAAGGCCAAGAAAGCAAAAATTATTCTGGGGTATGTAAACCTTTGAGCACAACTGTACATACATTATGACTCATATAGGGAAAATACACCTCGTGTTTCTACATAGAGCTTAGAAAGATTCAGCTAGTCAGTTTTTAATCACATGATGTCATAGACCTAATGAAAAAGAGAAGAATTATTTGGGTAGAAAGGCAAAATGAACAATTGTAAGTACACAGTGCAGTATAATATGATGACTGCTATATATTGAGTATAACAATTTTCATGGGAGTACTTCTTTAATGATGGCCACACATTAGGATCCACATAAATAATAATGATGACTGTCTTAAAGAGAATTTTTCATGTTTTCACTTTTAACTTTGATAAATAAATGTAAGTATGTACAAAGGATATAATATGTTTAATATTTTTTAATATCTTAATTTTAATTTGGAAAAATTAGAAACTAACTTAGAAAGATTTGTATGGACGCCTGACTGCGCATTAGCTTTTTTTATATTTCTAATAACATAGCCATATGAGAGTTTGTTTTTGTGAGATCAGTTGTAGTTTTGAATGACAGCATTCATTTGCCTTACAGTATGCTGATATACTAGAGAATAAAACAAGTGAGGTGACATTTTCTAAGAGTATGTTCCCACGGTCAGTAAACGCTGCAGGTTGGACGCTGCGTACAGCTTCAGCGTCCAACCTGCAGCGGACAGATGCTACAGCATAGTGGATGGGATTTCAAGAGATCCCTTGTCCACTATGCGTGCTCCGACACCCGCTGCTTACCTGCGGAGATGGACATGCGGCGAGTCTTTCCAGACCACAGCATGTCTATTTATCTTGCGGAGACAAATTTCACCCGTCCAATGTATTGGACGTGATGATTCCGCACGGTTCAATGAACACATGTGGAATCACCTGCGTTCAAAAGCCGGCAGCGCTTTGGACATAGCGGACATGTGCTGCATCCAAAGTGCTGCGATTACTGACCGTGGCAACGTAGCCTGAAACATATACATTTTTATGTTTCCATTGATTGACCTGTATATGTTTTTTGAGCTGATAATTTTATTGATTCATTGATGTTGGAGTATATATGATATATTATTATTTAGATTTTTCTTGCATTTTTGGTCCAAAGTACAGTAACTGGAAAACAATAAGTCTGACTTTTTATTTTTGTTTATTTTCTACATTTAATATATTGTTTAAATTATTTTAGATTTTTGTAGATCGGACTTATGGACACCACAATACCAAATATACCAAATGTTAATTTTTTAATGTCTTTATTTTTGAACTTGATTAAAGGGGCCATTTAAATTTTTATATTATTATTTTTTAAAACATTTGTTTACATTTTTCCTTTATTCTTTTAGTCCTCTAATGGACTTGAACGAGCGAAAGTTGCTTCATAGGAACTCAAAAATGGCGGAGACTTCTTTGTTGGAGAGTTCTAAAGTGGCCAATATTGAGTCCAGATCTAAATCCCATTGAAGGCCTGTGGAGGAATCTTAAAATTGCTGTTGGGAGAAGGCACCCTTCAAATATGAGAGACTTGGAGCATTTTGCAAAAGAGGAGTGGTCCAAATTCCAGTTGAGAGGTGTAAGGAAGGAGCTTTGTTGATGGTTATAGGAAGTGATTGATTGCAGTTATTTATTACAAAGGGTGTGCAACCAAATAATAGGTTGAGGGTGCCAACAATTTTGTCCGGCCCAGTTTGGGGGATTTGTGTGAAATTATGTCCAATTTACCTTTTTTCTGTTTTTTTTTGTGTTGTTCCAATACACAAAGGAAATAAACATGTGCATAACAAAACATGTGTAATTTCAATAATTTTCTGGGAGAAATACTTTATTTTCTGGAACAATTTCAAGGGCACCAACACTTTCGGCCATTACTGTACAGTGTATAGAAATTATAGTGCTATCTTGTCTTATTTAGACCTCCAGCTATTAAATCAATAAAGCTAATAAATCATAACGATAACATTGCAGCGATAATGAGATGACTATTTCCAGAGCTGAAAACAGCTGATAGGTGCCGGTCTAACATCTGGCACCCCATCAATCAGCTGTTCCCAGCCCTACAGTGGTGGATAGGTCATCAATATCACTGTAGTGAAAAACCCTACTACAAGCCATCCTGGATCATGCTGTCTGCTATATGAATGTAAGAGTTAATTTTTTTCAAAGAGTTTGCCTGCTACTTATATTTTATTGGTCTATCCTTAGGATAGGTCATCAATATCAGATTGTTGTTGGTCCAACATCAATTAGCTGATTGTCGATGTGTTGAGTGTTCATTCCCCCATTATTTGATATTAGTCATTTATATCTAATGAAAAGCTATCAATAGCTAAGTAATAGACAAAGCCTTTAACTTTTCATTGATATTTTAAACGTTTTTACATGCATGTTAAATAAGCCACAACAATCCAATGATTCCAGTCTCTGGAGCCATTGGATTGTTGTGACTCGTTCTATGACTTCTCTATGGGTAACTCAACGGTGTCTGACAGCCAGTGCCCCACTCTCGATCGCGTGCAGTTGCTCTAATATGTGGTGACTTTTTTGAAAACCACTGCAGTGTATAATGCCCAGATCTTTAACCCCTTCACCCCCAAGGGTGGTTTGCACGTTAATGACCGGGCCAATTTTTACAATTCTGACCACTGTCTCTTTATGAGGTTATAACTCTGGAACGCTTCAACGGATCTTCGCGATTCTGAGATTGTTTTCTCGTGACATATTGTACTTCACGTTAGTGGTAAAATTTCTTCGATATAACTTGCGTTTATTTTTTAAAAAAACGCAAATATGGCGAAAATTTTTAAAATTTTGCAATTTTCAAACTTTGAATTTTTATTCCCTTAAAACAGAGAAATATATCACACAAAATAGTTAAGAAATAACATTTCCCACATGTCTACTTTACATCAGCACAATTTTGGAACCAAAATTTTTTTTCTGTTAGGAAGTTATAAGGGTTAAAAGTTGACCAGCGATTTCTCATTTTTACAACAAAATTTACAAAGCCATTTTTTTTAGGGACCACCTCTCATTTGAAGTCACTTTGAGGGGTCTATATGGCAGAAAATACCCAAAAGTGACACCATTCTAAAAACTGCACCCCTCAAGGTACTCAAAACCACATTCAAGAAGATTATTAACCCTTCAGGTGCTTCACAGGAACTAAAGCAACGTGGAAGGAAAAAATGAATATTTAACTTTTTAGCCACAAAAATAATCTTTTACAAACTTTTTTTTTATTTTCACAAGGGTAAAAGGAAAAAATGGACAGATAAGGTTGTTATGCAATTTCTCCTGAGTACGCCAATACCCAATATGTGGGGGAAAACCACTGTTTGGGAACACGGCAGAGCTCGTAAGGGAAGGAGCGCCGTTTGACTTTTTCAAACTAAAATTGGCTGGAATTGAGATTGGACGCCATGTCGTGTTTGGAGAGCCCCTGATGCGCCTAAACAGTGGAAACCCCCACAAGTGACACCATTTTGGAAACTAGACCCCCTAAGGTACTTAAGATAACAAGCCGCAAAAGATCAGTGCAATGTCAACAAATGAAGCAAAAAATTACTTTATTTAATACATATCAAAATGGGACAAGGTAAGGGGGATAACAAGAAGGCTAAAACGTGACACAAATGATCCGCATAAGCCCAGGCAGTGGAGAACAGCGGCAACATCCGGAGAGATGCCCCCTGAGGAAGGAACTTCCGAAACGCGCGTTTTGGGGTGGGCGGGAGACGCTGCAAACACCCGGTATGTACTGCCATCGTTTACCTAGGCGCTGATATGAGATGCATTGTCATATTATCAGCATAGTGTGTATTATGTTGTGGGCAGTTCAAACGCTGTGGTATATACATCTGTACATGCTATCAAACATGCTTATGCCTGCATTCATATATGCCTGCTATTCATACTATGCGTGATCTCTCCGGATGTTGCCGCTGTTCTCCACTGCCTGGGCTTATGCGGATCATTTGTGTCACGTTTTAGCCTTCTTGTTATCCCCTTACCTTGTCCCATTTTGATATGTATTAAATAAAGTAATTTTTTGCTTCATTTGTTGACATTGCACTGATCTTTTGCGGCTTGTTATCTTTGATATTTTCAGTGTGTCAGTTATAATATCCTTTTGATACTAGTGATACAATCATAATGATATTTATCTACTATTTTGTATAATGATTTATTACACTAGTGGTATGTGTTTTTCGTGCTATCCCCTAAGGTACTTATCTAGATCTGTTGTGAGCACTTTGAACCCCCAAGTGTTTCACAAAAGCTTATAATGCCTGGGTGTGGAAAAAAAAAAAACAATTTTCCACAAAAATGATTTTTTAGTCCCAAATTTTTGAATTTTCCCAAGGAAATTGGACCCCAAAAGTTGTTGTCCAATTTGTCCTGAGTACGCTGATACCCCATATGTGGGGGGGGGAAACTGTTTGGGTGCAAGGCAGGGCTTGGAAAGGAAGTAGTAATGTTTTGGAATGCAGACGTTGATGGGGGTCATGTTCCGTTTGCAGTGCCCCAGATGAGCCTAAACAGTGGAAACCCCCCACAAGTGACCCCATTTTGGAAACTAGACCCCCTAAGGAACTTATCTAGATCTTTGGTGAGCACTTTGAACCCCCAAGTGCTTCACACAAGTTTATAATGCCCGGGCATGAAAATAAAAAATCCTATTTTTTTCCCACAAAAATTATATTTTAGTCACTAATTTTTTATTTTCCCAAGGGTAACAGGAGAAATTGGACCACATAAGTTGTTTTCCAATTTGTCCTGAGTACGCTGATACCTCATATGTGGGGGGAACCACTGTTTGGGCGCACGGCAGAGCTCGGAATGGAAGGAGCACCATTTGACTTTTTCCAACCAAAATTGGCTGGAATTGAGATTGGATGCCATGTTGCATTTGGAGAGCCCTGATGTGCCTAAACAGTGGAAACCCCCACAAATGACCCCATTTGGGAAACTAAACCCCCTAAGGAACTTTTCTAGATCTTTGGTGAGCAATTTGAACCCCCAAGTGCTTCACACAAGTTTATAACGTAGAGCCGTAAAATTTAAAAATCATATTTTTTCCACAAAAATTATCTTTTCACCCCAATTTTTATTTTTCCAAGGGTAACAAGACTCCAAAACTTATTGTGCAATATGTCCTGAGTGCGCTGATACCCCATATGTGGGGGTAAACCACTGTTTGGGTGCATGGCAGAGTTTGGAAGGGAAGGAGCGCCGTCTGACTTTTTCAACGCAGAATTGGCTGCACGCCATGTCGTGTTTGGAGAGCTCCTGATCTGCCTAAACAGTGGAAACCTCCATAAATGACACCATTCTGGAAACTAGACCCCTCAAGGAACTTATCTAGATGTGTGGTGAGAACTTTTAACCCCCAGGTGTTTCACTAAAGTTTATAACGTACAGCCGTAAAATAAAAATCTTTTTTTTTTTACAAAAATGATTTTTTCGCCCCAATATTTTATTTTCACAAGGGTAACAGAAGAAATTGGAACCCAAAAGTTGTTGTCCAATTTGTCCTGAGTACGCTGATACCCAATATGTGGGAGAAAACTACTGTATGGGCGCACGTCAGGGCTTGGAAGGGAAGTAGTGACGTTTGGATTGCAGACTTTGATGGAATGGTCTGGGGGCGTCATGTCACATTTGGAGAGCCCCTGATGCACCTATACAGTGGAAACCCCCACAAGTGACCCATTTTGGCAAATAGACCCCACAAGGAACTTATCTAGATGTGTGGTGAGCACTTTGAACCCCGAAGTGCTTCACAGAAGTTTATAACGTACAGCCGTAAAAATAAAAAATCTTTTTTTTTTTTACAAAAATGATTTTTTCGCCCCCAATATTTTATTTTCACAAGGGTAACAGGAGAAATTGGACCCCAAAAGTTGTTGTCCAATTTGTCCTGAGTACGCTGATACCCAATATGTGGGAGAAAACTACTGTATGGGCGCACGTCAGGGCTCGGAAGGGAAGTAGTGACGTTTTGGATTGCAGACTTTGATGGAATGGTCTGGGGGCGTCATGTCGCATTTGGAGAGCCCTTGATGCGCCTAAACAGTGGAAACCCCCCACAAGTGACCCCATTTTGGAAAATAGACCCCACAAGGAACTTGTCTAGATGTGTGGTGAGCACTTTGAACCCCGAAGTGCTTCACAGAAGTTTATAATGTACAGCCGTAAAAACAAAAAAAATAATTTTTTTTGTACAAAAATGATATTTTCGCCCCCAGTTTTTTATTTTCCCAAGGGTAACAGAAGAAATAGGACAAATTGCACAATAACTCTTGGGGTCCAGAGTACGCTGATACCCCATATGTGGGGATAAACTACTGTTTGGACGCATGGCAGAGCTGAGAAGTGAAGGAGCACCGTTTGACTTTTTCAACGCAGAATTGGCTGGAATTGAGATCAGACGCCATGTCACATTTGGAGAGCCCCTGATGTGCCTAAACAGCTGAAACCCCCAATTCTAACTCCAACCCTAACCCCAACACACCCCTAACCCTAGTCCCAACCCTAACCACAAACCTAACCCTAACACACCCCTAATCCCAACCCTAACCCTAATCCTAACTTTAGCGCCAACCCTAACCCTAACTTTAGCCGCAACCCTAACCCTAACCCCAGTGGGAAAATGGAAATAAATACTTTTTTTTTATTTTATTATTTTTCCCTTACTAAGGGGGTGATAAAGGGGGGTTTGATTTACTATTTATAGCGGGTTTTTATGATTGGCAGCTGTCACGCTAAAAGACGCTTTTTATTGCAAAAAATAGTTTTTGCATCACATTTTGAGAGCTATAATTTTTGCATATTTTGGCCCACAGAGTCATGTGAGGTCTTATTTTTTGCGGGACGAATTGACGTTTTTATTGGTACCATTTTTGAGCACGTGACGTTTTTTGATCGCTTTTTATTTCGATTTTTGGGAGGTTAGAATGAACAAAAATCAGCAATTCATGAATTTCTTTTGGGGGAGGCGTTTATACCGTTCCGCGTGTTGTAAAATTGATAAAACAGTTTTATTCTTCGGGTCAGTACGATTACGGCGATACCTCATTTATATCATTTTTTCATGTTTTGGCGCTTTTATAGAATAAAAACAATTTTATATAAAAAATAATTATTTTTGCATCGCTTTATTCTGCGAGCTATAACTTTTTTATTTTTTCGCTGATGATGCTGTGTGATGGCTCGTTTTTTGCGGGACAAGATGACGTTTTCAGCAGTACCATGTATTTTTATATCGGTCTTTTTGATCGCGTGTTATTCCACTTTTTGTTCGGCGGTATGATGATAAAGCATTGATTTTTTGCTTCGTTTTTTTTTTTTTTTTTTTTAAGGGGTTCACTAAAGGGATTAACTAGTGGGACAATTTTATAGGGGGGGTCGTTACGGATGCGGCGATACCAAATATGTGTACTTTTATTGCTTTGTTTTTTTTATTTACAGGAAGAAGTGAATTTATTGGGGAATATATATATATTTTTTTTATTTATTTTGGATTTTTTTTTTAAAACATGTTTATTTTTATTTTTTTAACTTTTTTACTTTGTCCCAGGGTGGGACATCACTGTATTTTATCAGATCGCTGGTGTGACAGTGTGCACAGCACTCTGTCACACCATCGATCGCTCAGGCAGTGCAGCAGGCTTCTCAGTGCCTGCTCTCGGCAGGCACTGAGGTAGCCGCCTCCCTCCAGGACCCCGGCGCCATCTTGGATCCGGGTCCTGGGAGGGAGGAAGCCCTCAGAACAGCGCGATCCTTCCCTGTGCCCCCAGTACACCGCGATCATGTTTGATCGCGGTGTGCAAGGGGTTAATGTGAAGGGAGCGGTCCGTGACCGCTCCTGACACACAGTCATGGGTGTCAGCTGTGATAATCAGCTGACACCCGGCCGCGATCGTCCGATCGCACGAGACGTACTATCCCGTCCATGGTCATACGGGCCCAGGTACCATGGACGGGATAGTACGTCCGATGGCAGTAAGGGGTTAAAGTCTATGTGTGGTCCACACGCAATTAACCTCTTCACCAACGAGCTTGTTTATGCCTTCATGACCAGGCCAAATTTTACAAATCTGACCAGTATCACTTAATGTGGTAATAACTCTGGAACTCTTCAAACGGATCCTAGTAATTCTGAGAAAAGTTTTTCATTGCAAATTGCATTTCATGATAGTGAGAAAATTTGTTCGATATGACTTGCGTTTATTTGTGATAAAATCAGAAAATGGGAAAAATTTTGAAAATTTAGTGATTTTCAAACTTTTAATTTTTATGCCCTTAAACCAGAGAAATATATCACACAAAAAAAGTTAATAAATAACATTTCCCACATGTCTACTTTACATCAGCACAACTTTTGAAACATATTTTTTTGTTAGGAAGTTAAAAGGGTTAAAAGTTGACCAGCGATTTCTCATTTTTAAAACAAAATTTACAAAACCATTTGAAGTGACTTTGAGACGCCTATATGACAGAAAATTCCCAAAAGTGACACCAGTCTCAAAACCACATCAAGAGTTTATTAACCCTTCAAGTGTTTCACAGGAAGTAACCCCTTAACCCCCAAGGGTGGTTTGCACGCTAATGTAGCTTTATGAAGTAATAACTCAAAGCGCTTCAACGGATCTTGGCGATTCTGAGAATGTTTTCTCATGACATAGTGTACTTCATGTTAGTGGTAAAATGTATGCAATATCACTTGCGTTTATTTATGATAAAAATGAAATTATGGCAAAAATTGACACAAGTTACACCATTTTGGAAAGTAGACCCCCCTAAGGAACTTATCTAGATGTGTGGTGGGCATTTTGAACCACCAACTGCTTCATAGAAGTTTATAACGTAGAGCCGTAAAAATTAAAAATCATAATTTTTCCACAAAAATGATCTTCTCGACCCCAATTTTTTATTTTCCCAAGGGTAACAGGAGAAATTGGAACCCAAAAGTTGTTGTGCAATTTTTTTCTGAGTACGCTAATTCCCCATATGTGGGGGTAAACCACTGTTTGGGTGCATAGCAGAGCTCGAAAGGGAAGGAGCACCGTTTGACTTTTTCAACGCAGAATTGGCTGTAATGTAGATCAGATGCCATATCACATTTGGAGAGCCACTGATGTGCCTAAACAGTGGAAACCTTCCAATTCTAACTCCAACCCTAACCCCAACACACCCCTAAACCTAATCCCAATCCTAACCACAAACCTAACCCTAACACACCCCTAACCCTAATCCTAACAGTAAAATGGAAATAATAATTTTTTTTTAATTTTATTATTTTTCCCTAAGGGGGTGACAAAGGGGGGTTTGATTTACTATTTATAGGGGTTTTTATAGCGGGTTTTTATGTTTGGCAGCTGTCACAGGCTAAAAAATGCTTTTTATTGCAAAAAATTGTTTTTGCATCACCACATTTTGAGAGTTATAATTTTTCCATATTTTGGCCCACAGAGTCATGTGAGGTCTTATTTTTTGTGGAACGAGTTGATGTTTTTGTTGGTAACATTTTTGGGCACAAGACATTTTTTGATCGCTTTTTATTCAGGTTTTTGGGGGCAGAATGAACAAAAACCAGCAATTCATGAATTTCTTTTGGAGGGGGCGTTTATACCGTTTTTTACGTTTATTACAGAGATACCTCATTTATATCATTTTTTTATGTTTTGGCGCTTTTAAACAATAAAAACAATTCTATATAAAAAATAATTATTTGTGCATCGCTTTATTCTGCGAGCTATAACTTTTATATTTTTTTCGCTGATGATGCTGTATGGTGGCTCGTTTTTTGCAGGACAAGATGACGTTTTCAGAGGTACCATGCTTATTTGCATACATCTTTTTGATCGCGTGTTATTCCACTTTTTGTTTGGCAGTATGATAAAGCATTGTTTTTTTGCCTTGTTTTTTTTTTTTAACGGGTTCACTAAAGGGGTTAACTAGTGGGACAGTTTTATAGGGCGGGTCGTTACTGACGTGGCGATACTAAATATGTGTACTTTTATTTTTTGTTTACATAATAGTAATGTGTTTATTGGGGAAATATATATATTTTTTTATTTATTTAGGTTCTTTTTTAAAATATTTTTACACATGTTTATGTTTTTTTTACATTTTTACATTGTCACAGGGTGGGACATCACTATATAGTGTCAGATCACTGATCTGACAGTTTGCAGAGCACTCTGTCAGATCAGCGATCTGACAGGCAGTGCAGGAGGCTTGCCGCACCTGCTGTCAGCAGACACTGACAAGCCACCTACCTGCAGGACCCAGAAGGACCCACGCGGCCATCTTGGATCTGAGGCCTGCAGGAAGGAGGCCCTCAGAACAACACGATCACATCGCATTGCTCTGAGGGTCTCAGGAAAGCACGCAGGGAGCCCCCTCCCTGCGCGATGCTTCCCTATATCACCGGAACGCTGAGATCATGTTTGATCGCCGTGTGCTGGGGGTTAAAGTGTCGGGAGTGGTCCATGACCGCTCCTGGCACTTAGTGCTGGGTGTCAGCTGTGAGAATCAGTTGACACCCGGCCGCGATCAGCCGCACACCCCCGTGAGCGCGGCTGATCGCGTATGACGTACTATTCCGTCCATGGGACTTAAGTCCCAGGTCACATGGAGGAATAGTATGTCGATGGAAAAAAGGGGTTAATAGAATGTGGAAGGAAAAAAATAACATTTAACTTTTTTCATAAAATTTTATTCTAGACTCAATATTTTTTATTTTCCCAGGGGTAACAAGTGAAAATGGAACCAAAAATATTTTGTGCAACTTTCCTGAGTATGCCGATACCCCATATGTGGGGGAAAACTACTATTTAGGCACATGGTTGGGCTTGGAAGGGAAGAAGCAACATTTGACTTTTGGCTGGAATTATTAGCTGATGCCATGTGGGGGAAAACTACTTTTTGGGTGCTTGGCAGGGCTTAGAAAGGTAGGAGTGATATTTTAGAACAAAGACTTTGATGGAATGGTCTGCGGGTGTCATGTTGCATTTGGACAGACCCAAAATTTGTTCTGCAAATTCTCCTGAGTACACCGATACCATATGTGGTTGAAAACTACATTTGAAGCACAGTGCAATGTTCAGAAGTGAAGAAGCGTCATATTGAAGTTCAGATTTTGCTGGAATGATTTGAGCTTGCCATGTCACATTGGCAGAGCCCCTGAGGTACCAGAATAGCAGAAACCCCCCACAAGTGACCTCATTTTACAAATTGCACTCCCCAATGAGTTTATCTAGCGGTGCAATGATCACATTGACACCACATGTGCCTCACAGAATTTTATGCCATTGGAAGGTGAAGAAAGAGTAATTACTATTTTACCAGTAAAACTTCATTTTTAATTTTTCTAAGGTCTAGTTGGAAAAAATTGACCTCAGTTGTAAAAATTTCTCCTGAGTACACTAATATTCTATGTGTAATTGGGAAATACTTTTCAGGAATAGTGAAAAATTCAGAAGTGAAGGAACGTCATATTATAGTGCAGATTTTAATGTTACAGTTTGCGGGTGTCATGACACTCTGGGAGAGCCCCTGAGGTGTTAGAACAGCAGGACGCCATAAGTGACCACATTTTACAAACTACACCTCTTCTTAATAAATTAATCTGGAGCAAGCTCAGGGAAGAGCGACCAGAATGGTGACCAGTCTGCAAACAATGTCCTATGAGGTTAGAGGTTTAGCTTGCAAAAGAGAAGACTGAGAGGAGACTTAATAGCTGTCTACAAATATCTTAAGGACTGTCACACAGTAGAGGGATCAGCTTTATTATAATTTGCACAAGGAAAGACTAGAAGCAATGGGATAAAACTAAATGGGAGGAGACACATTAGATATCAGAAACGAGGGATTTTTGTGTACTCACCATAAAATCCTTTTCTCCGAGCAAATCATTTGGGGACACAGACCATGGGTGTTATGCTGCTGCCACTAGGAGGCTGACACTAAGTTGAGACAAAAAGAGTTAGCTCCTTCACTGCAGTATAACCCCATGCTGGCTCCAAATGAACCAGTTCAGTGTAAAAGCAGTAGGAGATCATTAATATCATATCATAGTAAAACACATCAAACAAAGGAAAAGAAGAGAACACCGAAAGGGTAACAGGGTAGGTGCTGTGTCCCCCAATGATTGGCTCAGAGAAAAGGATTTTATGGTGAGTACACAAAAATCCCTATTTCTCCTTCGCCTCATAGGGGGACACAGACCATGGGATGTCCCAAAGCAGTCCCTGGGTGGGGTACAACATAACAGATCGAACCTCATGCACTAACTGATTAAAGAGGAGCCACCACCCCTTGCAGAATACGTCTGCCAAGGGTCGCATGTGCAGGAGTCTGAGTGTGAATACTGTAGTGCTTTGAGAATGTGTGCAGACTGGACCAAGTAGCAGCCTTGCAGACCTGTCCTGCCGACGCCTGATGCCGAAGACTCAAGAAGCGCCCACCAATCAAGAAGAGTGTGCCTTAATCCCCGCTGGGATAAGCTTACCTCTGATGCGGTCGGACTCCTGAATATCCCAGTGAATCTCTCTGGCTATTGTGGCCCTGAAGATACTTACGGAAGGGCGCCGTCCTCGAGACGTACTTTCTGAGAGCCCTCACCACATGCAGGGCGTGAAGAGCTGTTTGCACCCGATGTACAGGTGCTGAACCAAAAGAGGGAAGGACAATGTCTTCCTTAAGGTGGAAAAACGAGATCACGTTGGGCAAAAAAAAGATGGAAGCGGTCTGAGGACCACCTTGTCCTGGTGTAAAATCCGGAAATGAGCTCGACAGGACAGAGCGGTTAGCTCCAAGACTCACCTGAGAAACGACTCTGTGAGAAGGCAACTTCCCCAGACAGAACTGTCAGGGAGACGTCCTGCAACGGTTTGAAAGGCGTCTCCTGAAGAGAGCCCAGGATCAAAATAATGTCCAGGCTTGTAACGACATTCTATAGGGGGGTACCACCTGGAGGACCCCCTGAATAAAAAACTTCTCTTGTAGTTTGGAAGTAATCCTGCACTGGAATAAAAACAGATAAGGCCAAGATCTGGCCCTTGAAGAAGCTAAGCGCCAAATCCGAGTCCAGGCCAGTTTGGGGAAATTCCAAAAATGGAGAGAACAGGGAAGACACACGAGGAGGGCGTCAGAGTTCCCTGCACAATACGAAAAAGGATTTCAGGTGTGGAGATAGATGCGAGCTGACGCAGGCTTCCGAGAGCTAATCATGGTGAAACCACCTGTTGAGAGAACCTAGCTTGAGCTAAAGCCGAGGTTTCAACTGCGAAGCCATTAAACACAGGGCCCCCGAGTTCTGGTGGCAAATCGGACTTTGGTAGATCAGATCTGTACAACCCGCCAGTTGTTAGGAGACATCGACGTCAATCTGCCCTAACTCTGCATACCACGCCAAACGTGACCATCCAGGGCGACTAGGACTACAGGAAACCCCCTCTGTCTTGATCTTCCTGATGACCCTCGGGAGTAGAGAAAACAGAAAACTAACTGATGCCATGGAGTAACCAGTACGTCCACCCCGAAGCCTATGGATCGCAAGACTGAGCTATGAAGTTGGATGCCTTGGCGTTCATTTTTGAAGCCAGCAGATCCACATGCGGATTCCCCTGGAAATTACTGAGTGGTTCCTCTTTGCCCATTGGAAAATCTTGGCTACTCCGAGCATGGCCGCCCTGCTGTGGTTACCCCTTTGATGATTGATATATACCACAGCCGCGGTGTTGTCTGATTGAATTCTGATGAGGTGACCAGCCAGATGATAAGGAACTGCTGAAGGGCCAGCCGGATCGCTCAGATTTCCAGGACATTGATCGGGAGGCTTGACTCCCGAGTTGACCAGCGTCCCTGAGCGGTGTGGTGATGAAAAACTGCTCCCCTGTCAAAGAGACTGGCATCGGTAGACACCACTAGCCATTGAGTCAGGAGAAAGGATTTTCCCTGGTTGAGAGAGGACCTCAATGTCCATCACCTGAGGAGCTGCCTGATCCGCATTGGCAAGCGGCACCGGCGGTTGAGGGAGAATGGATTCCTGTCCCAAGCCGCTAGAAGAGCATGCTGCAGGGGACAGAGATGCAGCTGAGTGAAAGGGACCACTTCCATTGCTGCCACCATAATTCCCAGTACCGTCATGACAAACCAGATGGAATGAGTGGATGAATGGCCAAGAGTGCGGGCTCCTTGTTGAAGGGCTAGGGCTTTGTCTCGAGTGAGAATCCCTTACCCTCGTCGGGAGGTGTCCAGGGTCATCCCTAAAAGGGATATTTGCTGGGCTGAAACAGGGGAAGACTTGCTTAAGTTTATAAATCCTGGAAGGACAGACCCTTGATTAGAAAATCGTTCAAGTAGGGCAGAAGGACCACGCCCCGAGATACTATGAACAAGTGTGAAGTATCCCATGATGAGGATTATACCCAGAGATGAATTTCCAGATATATTCACGTATGTAAAATAAAATGGATGAAGAACAAAGGGAGAGTTGCATTAAAAAAATAATTATGGGCCCTCGCAATCCAACCCTAAATTTTGGGAGAGATGATTACAGATACAATCTTCAGACTGGCTGAAAAATATGGTGTCTCTGCAAGATGGACATGACAGCCGCCATGACTTTTGAAAATGCTGGTCGCGAATGGTGAAGCGCAGGAATTTTCGGTGAGAAGAAAACATCGGAATATGGAGGTAAGCAACCAAAATGTCGATAGATACCAGAAACTCCCTTTTTTTTCGGGACCACAAACACGTCCAGGATGGGTCGTACCATGTCATCTTTCTTCGTGCCGGAGGTAAAGAAGATGAACTAACGTATCCGGAAGACACCTAGTCTCTGGCCCATTCTAAGAATGACGGAGAGTCAGATAAGACGGAAATAGGAGTAGACGTCCGCCTACCCTACTGGAGTAGACTGGATAAGTCATTTCTTTGGCTAAAAATCAGTGGGACTTGTATCCTTAGATCTAGCTTGCCTGGATCCGACCTACTAAGCTTAGTCGGTTTTAAACGAGACCTGTGGTACTCCTGTCCCATGAAAGGAACCCCCCGAGCCGGAAGAAATGATGCATTGGCTCGACTGGATTTGCCACGAAAGAACCCAGAAACGCCTAATGATGACTAAAGAAGGACATCTAGTCCTTAGCTGTGGAAGGAATTTACTCTTTCCCTCCTGTGGCGTCAGAGAGAAGCTGAACCAGCTTTTCTCTAAATAAACACCCGCTCTGATAAGGCAGTTATATCAATAACCTTTTAGACTCAGAGGCCTGCTCGCCATTCCTTGAATCACAGTGCCCATCGATGGTGATGGCATAACGTAGTAAGCGCAGCACAGGTAGCCGCGTGCAGCAAATATTCTCCGTGTCAGGAGAACTGATTGCTGCTTTCATAAGACGGTATCCATTCCTTCCACAAAATGAGGGAAAAAAGAGTTATCTTGCCTCTATAGTCTGCTGACTTTTTAAAAAGCGCCGCGTGACCCGAGCAAGAACTGGGGTTCCCGTCAACCTTTAACGTATGGTTAATGGCTCCAATAAGCCTATCCACCATAGTGTATCTGGCGAGACTAGCTGGGTTAGGGCTAACGGACCGCCGCAGGAAAACAAGAGCGGGATGGGTCTGGGTAAGGAGGGGGGTGGGTGGAGGCGGCACTCCCGGTTACCATCTGTTGTTGGAGTGGGAAGAACGGTACCCTGTACCCTGGAACAACACCGGCATGGCCATAACACACAACAACGGTGCAGGAAGGGGAACGTGGAGGAGACACTCCACGTTCCTGCCTATTGTAGGTTTGGGGAGAACGGAACTCTGAAGGGATCTGTCGCCCCTCTGCAATCTGTGGATTTTTCGCCTGAAAACGTGCTCTGCTGATTGAGTTTGCATGAGCCTTGGCGGGATCTGAACCCAGGATTCCAGCGCTACAAGGCTGCAGTGTTAACCACTGAACCACCGTGCTGCATTAGAGTTGGAGGATTTATCTGAGGCAGGCTGGCAAAGACCCGAACCGATAGAGGAGGGATCACGAAGGGACTGTATCGCTGTGACCAGTGACGCCATGGACTGCGACAGTGACGAAGCCCACTTGGGGGGCTATAGTGCAGTCTAGATCCCAGTCCCTGCAAAATGAGGCTGTACCACAGAATACCCTCTGACACGGTAAACCTATGTATCCTCTGCAGGGAAAACCAATGGGGCTGCAGAGTCAGAGCACTTACCCAGGACAGTTGCCCATGGGTGCTGCAGGTCTGATAACCTCCATGGTGGGATTTTGATCCCAGGGCCCCATGCTGCCAAAAGCCTTCCAGTGATCTACCGTGGTGCTCGCTGATGTGCCCCTATAAATGCTGCCGGGCATTGCTCAGCGTTCTGGCATGTAATCCCATGCATCCTGAATGATCATTCGGGTGGACAAAGATGGCCCCCAGGATTTGCAGAGGCTGGAAGTCTTGCAGTGAGTGAGAATTGCCAGTTCAGGGGCAGAGCTATGGGTGTGAGATCATCCGGTGGGCGGAGACCCGGGATTTGCAGAGACTGGAAGTCTCGCAGTGAGTGAGAATTGCCAGTTCGGAGGCAGGGCTATGCGCATGACATCATCCTGTGTGCGGAGCCTCAAGAATGCTCCATGAATAGGCCTAAGCCGGGGCCTAAATTTGCGGCCGGCTGGAGCATTACCCAGGGGAAGTGGGGCCACAGGGAAGCCATGGCTGAAGCTGCTGTGCCTGTCAGCATGGGGCTGAAATGAGGAGGGTCACAGACAGCATTTGGTTAGTGCTGAAGATCCCGCTGCAGAGGCCCACTGCCGACTGGATCCACTCACCATCGGTGTGTGTCCCGGCATGGAGCCGCCGCAGATGACTGGGCTTCAGCGCCGTAGAAAGCACGAGCATGCTACAGGAGCCCTGCTGCTGATCCTGACCTGGGCAGCTACACACTGGATCCGGAGATTCTTAGAAAAATCGACTGTTCTACTGTAGGTCAGGTGTTGCAGTGTGGACTGTGCAGGGAAAACCCTCCATCCACCATCCCTTTGATAGGGAGGTGGAGAGGGACCATCCGCCTCCTTCCATCATCTGCTTTAACAGTGGTGATGCAGTGGGGGCTGCACGGATGCCAAAATGGGGACCTCTGTACATCCTATGGATTCGAGCCCTTCGGGTGGGTCCGGCATTAGGCCTGGTTGCAGAAGAGGGTACATTGAGGCGATGGTGCGGGGAGATCGGTGCCCTTTAAGGGACCCGTCACCCCTAAAATCAGCCCAGGCAATTGCGTCTCATGTCGCAGGAGAGGATACATGGAGGCGACACTCCACGTGATCACCTGTGGTTGGTTCAGGGAGATCGAAGCCTTGAAAGGATACGTCACCCCTTCTT
The DNA here is from genome assembly GCA_033576555.1 of Oophaga sylvatica. Classification (NCBI taxonomy): domain Eukaryota; kingdom Metazoa; phylum Chordata; class Amphibia; order Anura; family Dendrobatidae; genus Oophaga; species Oophaga sylvatica. The sequence continues at coordinate 46,586,474 of JARQOD010000006.1, forward strand.
GCGAAGAAAAAAGTAAAAAAGTAAAAAATTGAAAATTAAAATAAAAAAGGATTTTTTGGTCTGAAGACCAGACCGTGTGCCTCCTATGGACACTAAGCAAAAACTGGTTCACTTGGAGCCAGCATGAGGGTGTATACTGCAGGAGAGGAGCTAATTCTTTTTGTCTCAACTTAGTGGCAGCAGCATAATGCCCATGGTCTGTGTCCCCCAATGCGGCGAAGGACAAAATCTTTTAGACAGTGATGGTAATCAACGAGTGGAACAGACTGCCACGAGAGGCGGTGAGTTCTCCTTCAATGGAAGTCTTCAAACAGAGGCTGAATAGACATCTGTCTGGGATGATTTAGTGAATCCTGCATTGAGCAGGGTGTTGGATCAGATGACCCAGGAGGTCCCTTCCAACTCTACCTTTCTATGATCTAGGGTGCAGTAATCATATTGATACCACAGGTGTGTCATAGAATTTTATACCATTGGACAGTGAAGAAAAAATAATTTCATTTTTATCACCAAAATTTAGTTGTAGCCCCAGATTTTACATTTTCACACAGGGAAAATGTGTCCTGCAATTTCTGCTGAATGTGGCAATACCCCATATGTGGCTGTACAGTAAAGCTTAGCCATACAGAGAGACCTGGGAGGGACGGAGCGCTATTTGCCTCCTGGAGCACAGATTATCCTAGAATAGTTTGCGGACTCCTTATACAGATCCCCTAAGTGCCAGAAGAGCAGAATTTCCCCTCAAGTGACCCCATTTTGGAAATTATACCCCTTTGGGAATTTATCTACAGGTGTAGTGACAATTTAGACTCCATTCCAGTGGATGTTGCAAACTGCCATTGTAGCGCCCAGTACGTTATAACCAACTCGTGCTCCTGGAGACATGCACCCATAAATGAGGCAGGCTATCATCGCTACAAAAATGGCAAACATGTGGATGATAATGTGGCTTAGGAACACTGGGGTTCAGAAGGGAGGTGGCATTTGGATTTAAGAGTGCAAAACTTGCTGAATTTCTTTTTAGGGCGAGGAGCCATTTTGCTTCTCCAGAGCCTTTGTACTACCAGTAAGTAGAAGCCCCCTATATTTATGTTAACAGATGACAGACCTGAGTGATGACTTGCTTTTTTTGTGGAATGTCTGAAGCTTTTGTTGGGAACATTTTACATAAGGTAACATTTGGGATCACATTTATCCTGCGCTCTACGCTGAGTACTTAATTTGGGGTTTCTATTTAAATCTTCAAGTGAAGTGATTCAGATGAAACCCGCTGCCTCGGAGTAACTCTCGACTCTGCCCTGTCCTTCAAACCACACGTCCAAACTCTTGCCACCTCCTGTCGCCTCCAACTCAAAAATATTTCCAGAACCGTCCCTTCCACAGCTCTCAATCTATTAAAACTCTTGTGCATAACCTCATCATCTCCTGCCTTGATTACTGCAACACCCTCCTCTGTGACCTCCCCGTCAACTCTCTTGCACCACTCCAGTCTGTCCTCAACTCTGCTGCCCGACTAATCCACCTCTCTCCTCACTACTCCCGTTTCTCCCCTCTGCAAATCCCTCCATTGGCTACAAATTCTTCAACGATTCCAGTTCAAACTACTAACATTGACCTACAAAGCCATCCACAACCTGTCCCCTCCCTATATCTCTGAACTTATCTCCCAATATCTTCCCTCATGTAATCTTCGATCCTCCCAAGACCTCCTACTCTCCTCCAAACTTATTTGTTCCTCACACAACCTCCTCAAGATTTCTCCCGAATATCCCCCCCATCCTCTGGAATTCCATGCCTCAACATGTCCGATTATCCACCACCCTCGGATCCTTCAGACGGAACCTGAAAACCCATCTCTTCAGGAAAGCCTACAGCCTCACCACCACCCGTGCTGCCATTTCACCACCACCCGAGCTGCTCCCTCACCACCACCCGAGTTGCTGCCTCACCACCACCAGAGCTGCTGCACCCCGACCTTCTGTCTCTTCCCCATTATCCCATAGAATGTAAGTCCGCAAGGACAGAGTCCTCTCCCCTCTGTACCAGTCTGTCATTGTAAATTTGTTTACTGTAAACGATATCTATAACTTTGTATGTAACCTCTACTGATGTACAGCACCATGGAATTAATGGGGCTATATAAATAAATAATAATAAGCGCTCAACGTATAGCGCAGGATAAATGTGAGCCGAGCCTTAATCTTTCTCAATCTTTCTGAATGAAAAAATCAACAGCAGGTGAAGAATTGGTTTTATTTTTTACTCTGTTTCTCGTGTGGTATAAGTGATTACAGTATATGACTTTATTCTTTGGGTCGTTGCAGTTAGAATATTACCAGATTTATATAGTTTTTTATGTTTGGCTGCTGTCAAACAATAAAATACGCTGTTTTTTATTTATTTTTTTATGGTGGTCACTGAAGGGCTTAACTAGTGTGACAATTATATGCGGCAGGTCATTCTGGATGCGGCAATACTAAATATGTGTACTTTTTTACATAAAAATAGAAATTTATGGGTACTATATATAATATATATATATATATATATATATATTTAATTTTATTATTATTTTGTCATTTTTTTTGCAAATACATTTTTGCAACTTTTTACTTTGTCCCTCTATGGAACTCTCACTTTGATGTGTCTTGTCTGATCGCTGTTATAAACCATTGAAATGTTCCAGTACAAGGTCAGAAAGGACCCCGCGGCCATTGTGGGCCGGGGGTCACCATGGAGACCATCAGCACATCGCGATCACTCGCACCCAATCGCCGCGACACTCAGCGTGAGCCTGTGTGATCGCAGAGTTGAACATATGCTTTGTGGGAAAGCAGATCTTCCAGAGCAGTATATGTACGGCGCATGTTGGGAAGGGGTTAAAGGCTAACTTATTTTTCATTTTCTTTTTGCATAAATCAAAAGTACACATCAAAATAAGAAACTTTGTAATACAGTTATATCTTATCAAAGAAATCCACTTCTTTCTCCTCTGGGACTGATCTTTCTTTCTCAATTTACAACCAAAATCTGTCCTCAGTGAATGCAGACTTTCCTTATACTGAGATAGGACATGGCAGTTGGTGCTCATAAAGTTCTACAGAGGGGTAGGGAGAGGAGGAAGGAGCAGCTAGGGACAGACACAGGCCTTCTGCTGCAAGTTTTCCTGAAAAGACTGTTGCAACATTACCAGCTCATTCCGAGGTTCATAGGCTTCCTGGAGATTATATGCCATCACTTTATGAGATTGGAAAACCCTTTTAGGACATAATGAGATTGATTTTTCTTCTGAAAATATTAAAACTCCTGCATTGCAATATTTATGTTTCCCTCCTAGAATAGGAAGGCAGATTTATAAATAGGATTCACTTCCCGTGTAACAGACAGCACTGACCGTCTGTCTATACTTAGACTAGCCCCCAGGTAGCAATTATGGATCATATTTTCAGAAATTATCCTTACAACTTTGCTGAATGTGAAAAAGAAAATGGTTTCCATGGATACTGGGAATAGTCACAATAGGGACCTTCCTGTGAGTGATTAAGTTACCTGGGAGATGTATGAGTGACGTGTTAGCGAGAGGCGGCCTTTCTAAGATATGGACGCGTAATTGTAAATCATTACAGACAAGGTAAACATTCATTTACTTCCAAAACGGATGAACTTGTGACTTAACTCTTTGTGCTCTATCGGTTTTGCATCACTACAAAGACCCTTGGGAAAGGTAATGCAGTAGGTTTACCTGCAGTCCTATGTAAAACCTTTGATACTATAAGTTATGACACATGACAAGCTCAGCTATGGTTTATATACAGGAATAAGTTCAAAGTAGAAGGAGTGCAGATGTCCATAGAAATATCACGTGGGACAAACAACATGTACCCTTTAGTACAAAATAAAAGTAATAAATAGTAACACACAATCACTTCTTGTCCAGCAAATACATGAGAGTCTTTTTAGAAGAGTAATGTGTCTAAAATATTATTCTACTGTGCAGATGTCTTTTTATGAGTAGTGTGTCAAAAAGAAAGTCTACTATACCTCTGTACCTGTACGAATTGTGGCTGTGCCTAAAAAAATAACTGTGCCTTTAAGCCTCTGTGTGTACTCTACAACCCTGGCTCTGAGAGCACTGTGCCAAAAAGCCTTTGTATGTACTGTGTCTAAAAACCTCTGGGACTGTTAGGCCAAAAAACCTCTGGGAGTTCTGTGCCAAAAAGCCTTTGTGCATACTGTGCCAAAAAGCCTCTGGGAGTACTGTACCAAAAAGCCTTTGTGTGTACTGTATCTAAAAAGCCTCTGGGACTGTTGGTCCGAAAACCTCTGGGAGTTCTGTGCCAAAAAGCCTCTGGGAGTACTATACCGAAAAGCCTCTCTGTATATTCTGCAGCTGTGTCTGTACGAGTAGTGTGCCTAAAAAAATAATTACACTCTACTGCTGTATCTGTACAAGTTAGAGGCCTAAAAATAGTTATACTCTGCACCTGTGTTTGTGGTAGTACTGTGTGCAACAGTGTCAGTGAGAAAACTATGCAAGAAAAACCTATGTGTGTACTCTGCACTTGTTTCCTTAGGAGTACTCTGAAAAAAGCCTTTGTGCGGGTACGCTGCAAAACAGCCTGTGCTGGTGTACTCTGCAAAACATCCTTTTTTATTTTAATTTGGGTAGGCCCCAAAACATTGTGAATGAAAAATTGAACAAAAAAAACTGCAGTGGAATCTAACAATGGTTGGGTAAGGATGGTATAATTCTATATTTACCCAAAGGTACAGGGACAAGTCCTGTGGGATCCACATCTGGTTCATTTTAATGAATGTGAGCTTGCCATTTTGGCTTTGGGCAGGCACTTGCGATTGTCTGTGATCACACCTCCTGCTATGCTAAGCACACGTTCATACACTTTCTGCAGGGCAGGCCGGCACCTCCAAGGTGTAAAGGGCAAGCTCAGGCCATGTGTCCAATTTGGAGACCCAGATGTTAAATGAGCCTGACCCATCAATGTTTGGAGACATGTGGACCACCATGTTTTTGAAATGGTCTTGCTCATGAAATTGATTCATTAAGCTTGTGTTTTGTCGTCGGCTTCTCTTTCTGCTGAGCCACAGGAGACACACCTTTTCTTTGAGTGTTTGGGTTCTGTTTTCTGGCTGCAGTCTGTGTAGCTTAAGGCAGGTGTTTTCATTTATACACCTATCACCTTTGGGTGCAACTTTAGATTCTGTTCCCCAGGGGGCATTTCTTGCTGGTGATAGATTTATTTAGCTTTCTGACATTGTATTGATGTTTGGAACAAAGAGAAAAGATAATCCAGTTCCAGCTGCGTAAAAAATATCTTCTTTATTGTAGCATATTAAAATAAACAAATAATGCTATGCTCTCCATTGGAAAATTGCCAAATCACCAACTGAGGCAAGCGTTTCGATCTGAACGATCTTTGTCCAAGCCATGTTAGTATCTATGCATGTTCCCCTATATAAGGGGAGATCACCAATGATAATACATCTTATGGTCACATGACATATTAAAAGGTCCTTTAACAAACTTTAAAAACATTGACAACAAAAATCACATGAACACAAGAAGCAAACAAAAATCATAATTTTCTTCTAGAACATTTGCAATAATGTAACATTAAATCATTGCGTTGTATTTGAATGGTATATCCAGAAAAGCTTCTCCAGTGAGAAGACGCCGTCTGGCATCCCCTCCCCGAAAAGGTGTAATGACCTATTCAATCCCTTGCACCTGAAAATGTGCCGTGTTTCGAGCATGTTGTGTTATAAAATGCCTAGAAGATGCTGATACTGTACATTTCGATCCATAATATTGGTATTTGTGATGTCATATAAGTGTTCTCTGATACGTGCTTTAAGTTTTCTAGATGTACATCCTACGTATGAGAGCTTACAAGCTTTGCAATCAATTTTATAGACAATATTTGTAGAATTACAGTTAATAAAACGTTTAATTCCAAAGTTGTTGTATTATTTGTACTGGCAAAAATTTTTGACATACATGCATATTTGCAAGTTTTACATTTGCTGGATCCACACTTGAAAAATCCATGACAATTGAGCCATGCTTTTTGAGATTTTCTACTATTTAAAAAAAAACATGCTAGGGGATAATTTATTTCCAAGGGTGGGTGCTCTCCTAGAAACCACATTAACACCAGAGGCTAAAATTTTAGCTAATTTGTCATCCTCATGTAGAATGGGCAAATACTTATCTACAATTTTTTTGATTTTTAAAAATTGCGGGCTATATTGAAAACAAATATATGGTTTATTTGTCAAACTTTGATTTCGTCTGGTTTTCGTAGAAGACATAATTAAATCAGGGCGATTTTTTCAAATCTTCTTTCAAATCAGTATTTAAACTACAATTCCGTTTAACTTTAGTATATTCTTCCAGTGGGATTGATTTAATAGTATGTTTGCTGTGACTACTAGTGGCGTGAAGAATAGTGTTACCACTGAGTGGTTTGTGATGCGTTTTAGTAGAAATGATATCGTTGCCTGTTCCAATCAAATCCAAATCCAAAAATGATATTTTCTCAGAATCATATCTGTGTGTAAATTTGATATTATAATTGTTGGAATTTAGATAATTAATAAAATCTGGTATGACAGATGCATCTCCATCCCATACGGTAAGGGTATCATCAATGTATCTGCCATACCATATAATCTGATCCAGAAATGGATTTGATGCGGAAAAAATGTATTCTGACTCCCAGAAGGACTTGACTAGGTTGGCAAGGGAGGGTGAATACTTAGCCCCCATTGCCACACCCATTTTTTGTAGAAAATATTCTCCATTAAAGGCAAAGAAATTATGTGACAGCAAAAACCGCACTACTATTTAATATGTCATGTGACCAGAAGATGTATTATCATTGGTAATCTCCCCTTATATAGGGGAACATGCATAGATACTAACATGGCTTGGACAAAGATCTTCAGATCGAAACACATTGCCTCAATCCGTGATTTGGCAATTTTCCAATGGAGAGCATAGCATTATTTGCTTCTTTTAATATGCTACAATAAAGAAGATATTTTTTACGCAGCTGGAACTGGATTATCTTTTCTCTTTGGTTCACTTAACGTTTGACTACACGGAGTTCCGAGGACCTGCGGTGGTTACTGGTGAGCTGGCTTACCCTTTTTTCTCTACATATTGATGTTTGGAGCCAGTCTGTGAGCTTTGAGCTAAAGATTTTCACTTTTTTGTTTCTTTGAAATACTTTGCACCTCTCTTCTGTTTAACTTTAGTAAGTAGGCTGTATATTTGTTATGAGTACTTGCTTTATCCTTTGGTATTTTGTTATTTACTTTACTCACTGTAACATCTTTCATTTGTTCAGCACACTTCTACTCTTGCAGTTAATTCACACTCTGCTCTGCCCTCCGGTTCTTTAGGAGGAATGTGAAGCAATCAGACGATTAGGTCCGAGTTGCCATCTAATAGTTCTTTGGTTAGGGGGTTAGGGCTATCTCTGTACCTGCAGGCAGCATTAGGGACTGCGGTGTCAGGATATCTGTACAGAAATTGGCAGGCTCAGTAGCGTTTTTAACGTCTAACCTATTTATCTCGATTGAGTTCCTACACAGGCATAGCCTAAATGCTGCCTCCTGCTAATACAGACCATAACAGATGGTGGTGCTGGATGTTGTGCACCAGCAGCGTTGGCGACTTTCCTTCCTCTTCATCTGCCATTTTTTTTCTCAGCTCTATTTGGACTGAGAAAAAAAATTGCAGCATGCTGCGAGTGACTGCGTATATTGGATGGGTCTCATCAATGCAAGTCAATGGGTGCGAGGATAAAATCGCACGGCACACGGACCATGCGTGTGCCGTCCGATTTTTGCACACCCATCTTATAGGAAACCCAGCATTTCATCAGTCAAGTGCAGTAAATTCACAACACATGTTGCATTAGTTACAACACACTATACTATAGATTTTACATTTCACATCACCATAAAATGAAGCAAAAACGCATGACAGTATTCACACTACACAACTGTTGTCTACAGAAGCAAGAACACGACAATCTCTGTCAAACCCTTACAAGTATACTGAAAAAGAGGTAAAAAAAAGTGTGGTGAAAATGGAAAAAAATACAATTCATACAGTTTCTAACTAATACTGCTATAGATTACAAAATACAGACAAAATACAGACATGAACGTGTACACTTATAGACTACACATGTGCACACACAGAAGTACATGGCTGCATTTTTTAGCAATCCGGTTTTTGCAGGTGATTAATTTCAGTTCCAAATATATTTCACTTGTGAAAACCGCATTTCCAAAAGCAATACAAAAATATGGCCATTTCCTGTAAAAACAAATGCATTTTTTATATATTTGACAAACACAAAAAAATTTTGTTAGAAAAACAAATACCACAATCTTTATAAAAAAAAAAAAAAATTAGTCATCTTGCAACTCTTACACTGGTCACTGGGGCTGTTATAAACACATACTTTCTGTCTTCTCAGAAAAAGTTTTGAGCAGGCTTCTTATCGTTAGAGACAGAATTAGGGTCCCGTCTCACATAGCGACGCACCAGCGATCCCGACAACGGTTGCACTTGTCAGGATCGCTGGTGTGTCGCTACATTATCGCTGCTGAGCTGCCAAAACAGACAGCTCAGGCAGCGATCAGCACAGCGACACTGCGGGTAACGTCGCTTAGTTACCCGCAGTGTACGTTTGATACCAGCCCGCTGATGCAGGGAGCTGGTAACCAAGGTACACGTCGGGTTTCCAGGCGCTGTGCGGTGCCTGGAAACCTGATGTGTACCTTGGTTACCAGCTCCCCTGCAGCAGCGCGCTGGTATCCAACGTACACATCGGGTTTCCAGGCACAGCCCCGTGCCTGGAAACCCGATGTGTACCTTGGTTACCAGCTGATCGCTGGTCTCCTGCCTGCCACATGCAGCGATGTGTGCTGGCCAGCGGGAGACCAGCGATCAAAAAAAAAAAGTCCAGGCATTTCTGACACGACCAGCGATTCACAGCAGGGGCCTGATCGCTGGTACGTGTCAGACATAGCGAGATCGCTGCTGAGATCGCTGTTGCATTACAAAACTTGTGACTCAGCAGTGATCTCGCTATGTGAGACGGGGCCCTAACAATCACAGGTATCACCTCTATACACAGCTCATAACACAGGATCCACCAATTACAATACGAGATGTCACAGCTGATCCTGCTCCCCTTCACTTCATAATGACCTATGCACAGCTCATTAGATCCTTTAATACAAAAGATAGGGTCAGAGTCTGTTCATTGTAGCTAAGGAACATTACCAAAATAAAAGACACACTCACTTGAAGGCTGGTATCACATGAGCGTTTTACACTCGATGTGATATGCTAATGACCCTCCGCTCCTGCTCTGCTGCGAGCGTGAGCCGAGTGTCAGTGCTCTGATCTTCTCGCATGAGAGAATCACAGCACAACTAATTTCTCCATCTCCTTCATTGCCTGTCTCGGTGTAGTAGTAATTTCTCCATCTTCTCCATTGCCTGTCTCGGTGTAGTAATTTCTCCATCTTCTCCATTGCCTGTCTCGGTGTAGTAATTTCTCCATCTTCTCCATTGCCTGTCTCGGAGTAGTAATTTCTCCATCTCCTCCATTGCCTGTCTCGGCGCAGTAATTTCTCCATCTCCTCCATTGCCTGTCTCGGCGCAGTAATTTCTCCATCTTCTCCATTGCCTGTCTCGGTGCAGTAATTTCTCCATCTTTTCCATTGCCTGTCTCGGTGTAGTAATTTCTCCATCTCCTCCATTGCCTGTCTCGGTGTAGTTTGGACTGCACATGGATGACATCCAAGTGCAGTCCAATGTTTCACACGCATCCATAGACTTGTAAGCCGAGCCGAGCTGCCACTCACAGCATGCTGCAATTGCTTTCTTATGTTGAATCAGCATGAGAAAAAAATTACGGTTGTGCACTGCCCCATAGAATAACATTGGGCAGAGTGCAATCCAATATTTAATAGGATTGCACTCGTCCGATTTATACATTCTTGTGAGCAAGTCCTAAAAACAGGGAAATCCAACATGGAGTATGCCAAAGGAGGTTAGTTGTCCTCAGTCACCTGTGTGTAAAATTTGTTGCAAGTAAAAGATATGGGCAAACCAGGGAAAACATCAAAGTAAAACAAAAATGAAAAAATAAAGTCAAAGCCATATACCATGAAAACAAAATGCACCAAAGAAACAAAGCAAAAGGGCATTCAATGTTTGTGACAGAACTGTAAAGGTACTGCCACACTAAACAATCCCGCTAGCGATAGCGATAAAGACGCATACTAATGCGATCGCTAGCGGGATTGTTTTTATATCGCTAAGTGCGGCTTAACTTAGCGATGTCGTTAGGACGCTATCGCGGTTAGCGATCTTCTTAACGACTTTAGCGGTACAAAAGTACCGCTAAATCGCTAAGAAAAGGTGCCACACTTAGCGATATATACTTACCTGCGGGGCGCCGACGATCTAAATAGGGTCCGGAACGATGTCAGCGACGAGCGAGATCACAGCAGGGGCCTCGTCGCTGACAGATGCCGCACACAACAACATCGCTAACGGGATCGCTAAATAGTGACGTTTTTTAGCGATCCCGTTAGCGATGTTGTTTAGTGTGGCATACCCTTTAGGCATCTTCCTGAATGAAGCATACAGAAAACCAATGAAAGAAACGCTAACACCTAAACAAAATACAATTTGGTAACAGTGGGCTAAAGGGTAGCAATTGTGTAAATTGGATGATTGGATTGGATGAAACTAATATTAATAAATGGTGGATCTGCACTGGCCAAGGACATGACAATGGAAGTTTTATCTGGTACTGATCTAATAAAACGTATCAGGATGACTGCATGAAGAAGATAATCACATTTCCCACTCATTTATGATCTGGGGTTGTATGTCAGATCTATAGCACCTGAGGAGATAGCAATCGCTACCTCCACAGTCAATTTGGAGGCATACATAGAAACTTTGAACACTTCTTTCTTTCCCCTTTTAAATGATTGAAAATAGAATTCCTGATGATTTAAGTTTTCTGGGTAATAATTAGAGATGGGCGAATCTTATTTAAGTGGAACTTAATTCTATTCGAATTTTAGAAAAATCCGCATTCTGAAAAATACATTTTTTTGTAATTGGCCGTCAGCTAAAGCCGTCATCTGGCTGAACAGTAAAGGGCACCAAGAGGTGAAAAAGGGAAATAAAAAGTACTCCCCTTACCGCTCACCTCCCCACTGTTACCTGCTCGGTTTCCGGTTGTCTCCGTCGGGACTCCCAGCATTCAGTGACCTTCAGGGTCTGCTTTCGTACGGAAGTTCTGGAATGGAGAAAATAGAGGGCCAAAGATGCGACACAACAACGGTGCGGAAAACTGGACAGTGAGCAGAAGGGGTGGCAGGAGAGGTAAGTTTTATTTTTATTTTTAGTCTTGAGTTTATGCTCTGGGATCACCCAAGAGCATAATAGGGAACATTCAATTCATGGGGAAGAACTTCACTGCTAATCAAATTTCCCTGTGCAATTTGGTGAATTTGAATTTCGTCATATCCGTTCATATCTATTATTAATGCACCGAGCCATAGAACAAAGAGTAGTAAAGATTTTCGCTAGGAAAGACATATTGACAATGCCGTAACCTGCAAAAGTCTGGATCTCAATCAGACTGAAATTTTATGGAACAAATCCCCCATAATTGGACTGTGAGGTCGGGACCGCCACCATTTTGTATAGGGCCTGTACCAGCCTCCATTTTGTCAGTTCACACAGCCACAGACTTTTAACTACACAGGGCCTATTAGCATATTCAGTACGACCAGCTTTGATGTCCACTATGAATCAATAGGCCTTTACATGCTAATTGGTTTAGGCCAGGGTCTGAATAAGATGGTCAGTCGTATGGAAAATAGCTCAAGCTCAAGCCATTGTTTCCTGCTCCATATGAATTGCAGGCCAGTTAATATGCGGGCTTCAAAGCAAAAGGGGAGGGGCCTAGCAGGGTTAAGAGCTGTAGCCAGGTACCCCTGTGATCATTCCATTTCACACACAGAAGCACAAGGGACAGACTTGCCAAGTGGAGCTGCAGCACATGCATTGGGGACTGTCCAGCAACTGAAGACTTTCACCTGGGGAACGCAGAGCTCCATGCCTCCCCATGACCATACAACCCGGTAATATTGATCTATAGCTTATACCTTTTAGCCTTGTACATTATCGTTGTATTTTTACTCTGACTGCCATTCCATTGTAATTACGTTGTATAGCTTTACTGTATATTTCTGTAATTATCTAGTGCGCCCTTAAGGCAAATTAAACCATAAAATTAATCTTGGGCTGATGCTTTTACTCTGATCACGAATCTTAGAATACCCAGTGGGTAACAGGACACCCTCCCCGGCGGCCATTTGCTCTAGGTGCAGTTCCCTTGCTGACCTGAGAGACAAAGGGGGCGCCGGAGAGCTGTACCTGTGGAGTTACGTCCCATTGGTGATGTGGGAGGAAGGGGATCGTCCCCCACATTTGGTAGCGGAGGTGGGATCAGAAGCTGTGATACCCAGGCTACCGTGGGGGCGGTCGGCTTAGTTCCTCACAAATTGGTGGCAGCGGTGGGATCAGAGTAATAGTGTGCGTGGGACCCCTACTCCCAGACACTAGAGACTACCAGCAGTACTTTCACTGCTGGGGTCTTAAGGTCAGCCCAGCACTAGACGGTCAGAGTGTAAATATAACAAGTTGTGTGCAAGGTCAGGGTTGCAGCTGTGTTTCAGTAACCAAAGGTTCCCAAGATGGCGGAAGGCACCAGGAGTAGGGCAAAGGGGGAGGCCAATGCTGTGGCCTATGAGGGGTTCGATACTGATGAGGGGGAGCTCAGCCAGGGCTCCCCAAGGAGCCCGACCCCCGTGCTCAGTCTCACAGTGGACTGTCCACCCCCTGCCCATCCCAGCCTGTCCAGATCGGAGGCCATTTTCCAAGCGGCTATGGCACAGCTCGAGGCTGGTAATGACGCCGCCTATGACAGACTCCTGGTGGCGGCAGAGAAAGCAGCAGAGCGTGAGCGAGCAGAACGCCGTGAAGCTGCGGAGCGTGAGCAAGCAGCGGCAGAGAGAGCAGCGGAGCGGGAGCATGCAGCGGCAGAGAGAGCAGCAGAGCGGGAGCATACAGAAAGCCGTGAAGCTGCGGAGCACCAGCACCGACTGGAGATGGCTAAGCACGGGCCCCCACTGGACGCACCAGGCCCACTGGAGACAAGGGCTTCCAAGGTCCGGGCGGAGGACTTTCCCTTGCTTGAAAAGGATGGAGACCTGGATTCCTTTTTGCTGGCTTTTGAGAGGACATGCCTCCAACATCATCTGGCCCCGGATCAGTGGGCAAGGTACCTGACCCCCCGTTTGAGGGGTAAGTCCCTGGAAGTTTTGGGGGACTTACCTGCCGGGGAGGAGCAGGACTACAACAGCATCAAGCGGGCCCTGATCCAGCACTACAACCTCACCCCGGAGTCGTACCGCAGGAAGTTCAGGAGCCTGCAGCGGGGTCCAAAGGACACCTGGACCGACCACATGCGGGCCCTGTTGAGAGCTGCGGAGCACTGGACCTCGGGTCTAGAGCTCACTACCCGCCAGGAGGTCCAGGAACTGTTTGTCGTGGAGCAATTCTTGTGGAACTGCCCAGAGGACCTCCAGCAGTTCCTCCGTGACCGGAAACCAAAGGGGGCTTCTGATACAGCCGCCCTGGCAGACGAGTATGCCAACAACAGGGCGCCGGAGCCAAAGAAGCCTGCCAGCAGCACCTAGAGAGGGGGTAAGCCCAATCCTGCCCCAGCCCCATATCCAGCCCCCAGAGTGCAAGGGGTGTACCCCCGGCTGCCCTCTCCAGGCCAGGAACAGAACCCAGACGTTGTCATAATTGCAACCAGCCAGGACACTTTAAGGCTGCATGTCCCCAACGCCAGAAGGCCCCATCCCTGTCCCAGAAATCGACCACTGTTTTGTGTGTGGGAGGGGGTGGTGGGAGGTCCCTAGACAATTACCAACCCGTCACCATCGGCCGCTCAGCGGTCATGGGACTGCGGGACACAGGCGCTGAACGAACCCTGGTTCGCCCTGAGGTGGTGTCCCCTCAAGACTTGGTACCTGGGAAAACCCTTTCCGTCTCCGGAATTGGAGGCATTGAACCTGCGCTGCCCGTTGCCAAGGTGTATTTGGACTGGGGCGCCGGGAGGGGGATGCGGGAGGTGGGAGTAACGCCAAATATTCCTGCAAATGTGTTGCTTGGGACCGATTTGGGGCGGCTAGTGTCCCAGTATGTGGCCACTGAACCCCAAGTTCGGCTCCCCAAGAATGTCATGACTCTACTGTGAATGCTAATGTTAATGTATTGAATGTGCCTCCAACAGTGGAGGAGGGAGTGAAACCTGATGGTAAGCCATGCACTGACACTACACACACAGGGCTCACAGTGAGGACAGGTGAGGAGGCTGTAGGGGAGAGCTCAGAGGTGGAGGGAGGGGCTTCTATGAGCAGTGTAGGGCCCCTAAGTGAACCCAGCCTGCTGAGTCTAGGGCCCCTGCAGGAAGAGGAACAGGCCATGGGGGGAGGGGGTGTCACGGGAGAGGAGCCACCAGGTAGGACCCCAGGGCAGGAGTTCCCCACATCCGGGATGTCAGGAAGTCAGGGAAGTCTGCCTGACCCGGCGACTTGGTCAGAGGATGAGGGAAAGCAGGCGCTACCCGTGGACTCAGCGGTCGTGGCCGCTGTTACCAGGAGTGGGAGCGCTGAAGCCCAAGGAGCCTCGCGGAGGTCCGACGGTTTCCCCCTCTCTGACCAAGTGGCTGCTGAGTCAGACAGTAGCCAGGAGACAGATCCCGGGGAACTCACAGAGGACAGGGCAGTTTCATCAATTCTTGCCATATCTAGTCAGGGATTTCAGGCAGCGTTGGAAGCTGACCCTAGCCTGAAGACTCTCAAGGAACAGGCGGCACAGCCTCCCCTGGAGTCCGACCGCGAGCGAGTGGTCTGGGACCAGGGACGGCTGTACCGGGTAACGGTCCAGCAGGGTTCACCGGAGGCGTGGCCCAGGGACTGACAGTTAGTGGTGCCCCATCCGTTCAGGGCGGAATTGTTGCGGATCGCACACGAGATTCCAATGGCTGGACACTTAGGGATCACTAAAACCAGGGCCAGGCTAGCTCAGCATTTCTACTGGCCTGGAATGAGGACCGAGGTGATAGCCTACTGCCGTTCGTGTGACACCTGTCAGAGGGTGGGGAAGGCGGGACCGCGCCCCAAAGCCCCACTGGTAACTCTGCCCATCATCGAAGAGCCTTTCTCGAGGGTGGCTGTGGATCTCATTGGACCTCTGTCCACTCCCAGCCGCTCCGGGAAATGCTTCATACTAACGGTAGTGGACTATGCCACCCGGTACCCGGAGGCGGTAGCTTTGTCGTCCATTCGGGCCGACAAAGTGGCCACTGCCTTACTGGAGATTTTCTCCAGAGTGGGGTTTCCCAAGGAAATGCTCACCGACCGAGGGACCCAGTTCATGTCGCAGCTGATGGAGTCTCTCTGTAAACAGGTACAGGTGCAACATCTGGTGGCCAGCCCGTATCACCCACAGACCAATGGCTTGTGTGAGCAGTTCAATGGCACCTTAAAGCAGATGCTGAAGATGTTGGTCGACTCCCACGGGAGAGACTGGGAGCGGTATCTCCCACACCTGCTGTTTGCCTACCGGGAGGTTCCACAGGCCTCAACGGGGTTCTCCCCCTTTGAGCTCCTGTACGGGCGACGTGTACGGGGGCCCCTTGCTCTGGTGAAGGAAGCATGGGAAGGGGATTTAGCCACCCCTGGAGTGTCGGTCATTGAGTATGTCGTGTGCTTCCGGGACCGAATGATGGCCTTGACGCGGCTGGTGCATGACAATATGGCCCAAGCTCAGGCTGACCAGAAGCGATGGTACGACCAGAATGCTTGTGAGCGGACCTACCAGGTGGGTCAAAAGGTGTGGGTACTGGTCCCCGTACCCCAAAACAAGCTTCAGGCGGCCTGGGAGGGTCCATACCTCGTACACGAGCAGCTCAACGCCGTCACCTACCTGGTCACCCTGGACCACGCCCGTGGTAGGAGGAAGGCCTTCCATGTGAACATGATGAAGGCCCATCATGAGCGGGAGGCTTATGCTCACCCAGTGTGCAACCTTCCAGAGGAAGGAGAGGCAGAAACCCTCCTCGATCTGCTCACCCAAGCCAAGTCGGGTGGATCCATCGAGGATGTGGGGGTTGGCCACCAGCTCTTAGAGGACCAGCGTTCCCAGCTGGGGGCCACCCTACACCCCTTTCGGGAGCTGTTCAGCAGCCTGCCCGGAAGGACTGAGGCAGCAGTTCATGACGTGGACACTGGCAACCACCCCCCAATCCGGCGTTCAGCATATCGGGTCTCTCTTGAGGTGCAGCAACAGATGCGCCAAGAGATAGACGAGATGCTGAGGCTGGGGGTGATCCAAGCGTCCAACAGCGCGTGGGCTTCGCCTGTAGTCCTCGTCCCTAAAAAGGACCGAACTACGCGGTTCTGCGTGGACTACAGGGGGCTCAACGCTGTGACGGTCACCGATGCGTACCCAATGCCGCGCATCGATGACCTGCTCGACCAGCTGGCCGGGGCCAAGTACCTGACCATCATGGATCTGAGCAGGGGGTATTGGCAGATTCCCCTGACCCCTAGGGCACGGGAACGCTCTGCCTTTATCACCCCATTTGGACTGTACGAGTCCACGGTGATGCCCTTCGGCATGAAGAATGCCCCTGCCACTTTTCAGCGGATGGTCAACACGCTGCTCGAGGGACTGGAAGGGTATGCGACCGCGTACCTGGATGACATTGCCATCTTCAGTCCCACCTGGGAGGATCACCTAGAGCACCTGGCGCAGGTGCTCGGGTGGATCCAGCGAGCAGGCTTGACCATTAAGCCGGAAAAATGCCAGCTGGGTATGAGTGAGGTCCACTACCTGGGACACCGGGTAGGTGGGGGAGCTCTGAAGCCAGAGCCCAGGAAGGTGGATGCCATCGCATCCTGCCCACCCCCAGGACCAAGAAGCAGGTGATGTCCTTTTTGGGTACTGCTGGGTACTATAGGAGGTTTGTTCCACACTATAGCGCCCTGGCCAAGCCCCTGACGGACCTCACCAAGAAAAGGCTGCCCGTCGCAGTCGACTGGACAGTCGCCTGCGAGACAGCTTTCCAGGCGCTCAAGACCGCCCTTTCTAGTTCTCCTGTACTACAGGCAGCCGACTTCACGCGGCCATTCTTAGTGCAGACCGACGCCAGCGACTTCGGCCTCGGTGCTGTGCTCAGCCAGGTTGACACTACGGGCCATGAACACCCCATTTTGTACCTGAGCAGGAAGCTCCTGCCGAGGGAAGTGGCCTATTCCACGATGGAGAAGGAATGTCTGGCAATTGTGTGGGCCCTGCAGCGTCTGCAGCCATACTTGTACGGACGCCAATTCACCGTGGAAACAGACCACAACCCCCTCAGCTGGTTACACACAGTCTCTGGGACGAATGGGAGGTTGCTACGCTGGAGCCTCACTCTCCAACAGTACCACTTCACCATTCGCCACAAAAGAGGCAGTGACCATGGTAACGCTGATGGGTTGTCCCGGCAAGGAGAGGGTGCGGTAGGGCGCACGGGGGAACACAGGAATGTGATACCCTTTAGCGCCCTCAAAAGCAGGGAGGTGGGAGGTCGGGACCGCCACCATTTTGTATAGGGCCTGTACCAGCCTCCATTTTGTCAGTTCACACAGCCACAGACTTTTAACTACACAGGGCCTATTAGCATATTCAGTACGACCAGCTTTGATGTCCACTATGAATCAATAGGCCTTTACATGCTAATTGGTTTAGGCCAGGGTCTGAATAAGATGGTCAGTCGTATGGTAAATAGCTCAAGCTCAAGCCATTGTTTCCTGCTCCATATGAATTGCAGGCCAGTTAATATGCGGGCTTCAAAGCAAAAGGGGAGGGCCTAGCAGGGTTAAGAGCTGTAGCCAGGTACCCCTGTGATCATTCCATTTCACACACAGAAGCACAAGGGACAGACTTGCCAAGTGGAGCTGCAGCACATGCATTGGGGACTGTCCAGCAACTGAAGACTTTCACCTGGGGAACGCAGAGCTCCATGCCTCCCCATGACCATACAACCCGGTAATATTGATCTATAGCTTATACCTTTTAGCCTTGTACATTATCGTTGTATTTTTACTCTGACTGCCATTCCATTGTAATTACGTTGTATAGCTTTACTGTATATTTCTGTAATTATCTAGTGCGCCCTTAAGGCAAATTAAACCATAAAATTAATCTTGGGCTGATGCTTTTACTCTGATCACGAATCTTAGAATACCCAGTGGGTAACAGGACACCCTCCCCGGCGGCCATTTGCTCTAGGTGCAGTTCCCTTGCTGACCTGAGAGACAAAGGGGGCGCCGGAGAGCTGTACCTGTGGAGTTACGTCCCATTGGTGACGTGGGAGGAAGGGGATCGTCCCCCACATTTGGTAGCGGAGGTGGGATCAGAAGCTGTGATACCCAGGCTACCGTGGGGGCGGTCGGCTTAGTTCCTCACATGGACCATTCTGTAAAATTGATCTGTTGCAGTTATTCCAGAAAGAACCAGCTTGATTTAGAATATGGTACAATTAGTGATGTCCATGCCTCAAAGAATTCAAGCTGTCACAGACATCCAAGGAGGATCTAAACTAACACTACTACAACCAGAAAGTTCGCCTATTAAAGGGGTTGTCCACTACTTAAGGCACTGCCACACTTAGCGATTACACCAGCGATCACGACAACGACACGACCTGGCGAGATCACTAGTGCGATCGCTAGACAACCTCATCTCAATCAGCATGTTTACCCTCAGTAAAATAGCAACACTTACACTCACCTCAGGTGCCGGCACTATTCCATTGGTGTCAGCACTTGCTCTCCCAGGGATAGCGTGACATTATGTCTTGCAATTCCTGCTGTCAATCAGCGCTGGCTTCGCTCTACCCGCTTTCAGACTTTCAGACTACTCAGTTATCAAGAGGAAGTGAGCGGCAACTGTGGACAACCCCCTTTAAACAGTGCATTGGTAGCATATCTGTGTGACTTTTCACTTTGTGTGCCAGTTTCACATACAGGTGCTTCTCACAAAATTAGAATATCATCAAAACGTTAATTTATTTCAGTTCTTCAATACAAAAAGTGAAACTCATATTATATAGAGTCATTACACACAGAGTGATCTGTTTCAAGTGTTCATTTCTGTTAATGTTGATGATTATGGCTTACAGCCAATGAAAACCCAAAAGTCATTATCTCAGTAAATTAGAATACTTTATAACACCAGCTTAAAAATGATTTTAAAATCCTAAATGTTGGACTACTGAAATGTATGTTCAGTAAATGCACTCAATACTTGGTTGGGGCTCCTTTGGCATCAATTACTGCATCAATGCGGCGTGGCATGGAGGCGATCAGCCTGTGGCACTGCTGAGGGGTTATGGAAGCCCAGGTTGCTTTGATAGCAGCCTTCAGCTCGTCTGCATTGTTGGTTCTGGTGTCTCTCATCTTCCTCTTTGCAATACCCCATAGATTCTCTATGGGGTTAAAGTCAGGTGAGTTTGCTGGCCAATCAAGCACAGTGATACTGTTGTTTGTAAACCAGGTATTGGTACTTTTGGCAGTGTGGACCGGTGCCAAGTCCTGCTGGAGAATGAAATTTCCATCTCCAAAAAGTTAGTCGGCAGAGCGAAGCATTAAGTCCTCTACACCAGCAGATGACATAGTTCACCAAACCATCACTGATTGTGGAAACTTCACACTAGACCTCCAGCAGCTTGGATTGTGGCCTCTCCATTCTTCCTCCAGACTCTGGGACCTTGATTTCCAAATGAAATGCAAAATTTACTTTCCTTGTGGAGTGTGTCAATGACTGCCTTCTGGACATCTGTCATGTCAGCAGTCTTCCCAATGATTGTGGACCCTACTGAAACAGACTAAGGGACCTTTTTAAATGCTTAGGTAGCCTTTGCAGGTGTTTTTTGCTAATTTTTCTAAGTTACTGAGATAATGACTTTTGGGTTTTCATTGGCTGTAAGCTATAATCATCAACATTAACAGAAATAAACACGTGAAATAGATCCCTCTATTTGTCATGACTCTATGAGTCTCAGTTTTTGTATTAAAGAACTGAAAGAAATTAACTTTTTGATGATATTCTAATTTTGTGAGAAGCACCTGTATGCGCATTTCGCAATTTGAGTTCAATTCAGGATGCATAAACTGACCACAGGTCTGCAGACCAAAACTTAAGTGGGCTTATTTGAGGCTGACATGTTTAGGTATCTCTCACTTCTAATCCACATGAGTAATTACGAGCTTTCCAGCATTGACATTTGTGTAAATGTATTCATTAGAAACAGAAATATTGTGCAAAATTTGGCAAAGCTGTCAAATTCGAATTTTAAAAGATCCGCTCTTCTCTAGGTCTGATATGGCAGCTCTGCTTTGATGAAGTGATTGGACTCACTTCTAAACAAAATTGAAGACACAGGAATTGCTGTTTTTGAGAGCAGCAAAGATTATATTTCAACTAGAGGGAGGCCCGATGCCATCGCATTGTCACGAAGGGGGCAGGCTTTGTAGCGTTGAGAATCTCTCCCCCCCATGTGCTCACCCACCTATCCACTCTCTCGTTCCCCATGTGCTGACTTCTCCTGTCTGTGCTCTCTTCTTTGACCTGTCTACCCCTTGTGCTATCCCTTGTCCGCTGTTTCGCTCCTTCCTGTGCTGTATTCTCCCCTCATGTGCTGTCCCGTTTGAGCTGTCTCCCCCTGTGCTCTGTCTCTCTCACCCATCTGCTGTCTTCTCCTCTCATGTGATCTCTTCTTTGACCTGTGTACCCCATGTGCTATACCACATCTCCTGGGCAGGGGAGGTAGCAAAAGACAATATTGACATTACAGCAGGAGATCGCAGAGGATGCATTTTGTAAGGTAAAATAATTTTTAAAAACAGTGAAATATTTTACCTCACAAAATTAATCCTCTGTGATCCCCTGCTGTAATGTCAGTATTGTCTTTTGCTCCTCCCCTGCCCAGGAGATGTGGTATGCTCCATACACGGTCAGACACAGTCAATTTTTAAAATTAACTTTGTGGGAAAACCCCTTTAATGTGACCGCTTTCCTCTGCCTGTAGACACGTCGCGCATCTGCCGCCGGGATCAGCCGAATGATTCACTGCACCTGCGCGTAATTCCGCAGTCGTTTAATCAGACCATCGCCATCTTTGTGCAGATAGCGGCGGTCACATTAAAACTGCACATGGCTCCTCCTGTACAAAGATGGCGGCAGTCAGTGAATCATTCGGCTGATCCCGGCGGCAGAGTGTTCGCGACAGTGTTCCGCTGGTGGTATCGCGCAAGAGGCTGCGTGAGTGTGTGTGAATGTGTTAATGTGAGTGTCAGTGTGAGTGTGTCAGTGTGTGTGTGTGTGGTGCAACGGTGTTCCGCTGGTGGTACCGCGCAATAGGTTGGTACCACCAGCAGTTTCCATATTGAGACACCCATCACTTGGGTGTCCCAATATGGTGGTCGGTGAACTTCCTCCGCTTGAAATTCTGGGATACGGTGACATCTGGACAGAACAGGAAATGAAAACATTACAAGGCAATTATATAAAAAGATTTAAAAAATGAATACATGTTCTGTACAGTGCGAACCGATGACTGTGGATTAGTTTCCTTTGATTGCTAGATTGCTAGATTGTTTCCAAAGTGAGGTTTCCAATTTGCACTACAGTACCGAGGCTGTTTATTCTGCTTTGAAAAATGAAGAATTAGTGGCGATCTTATTATAATGTACAAATAATGAGGGGACAGTACAGTGATCTTTGTACTGTGACAGACAACTAGAGGCATCCTCTTCATCTAGAAGAAAGGTTTATTCATAGCAGATTCTGTAAGAGCAGAGAGACTATGGTACTCTTTACTGTAAGAGCAGTGAGATTATGGATTCTTTACTGTAAGAGCAGTGAGACTGTGGTACTCTATTGTAAAAGCAGTGGGACTATGGACTCTACTGTAAGAGCAGTGAGGCTATGGTACTCTACTGTAAGAGCAGTGAGACTATGGTACTCTACTGTAAGAGCAGTGAGACTATGGTACTCTACTGTAAGAGCAGTGAGACTATGGTACTCTACTGTAAGAGCAGTGAGGCTATGGTACTCTACTGTAAGAGCAGTGAGGCTATGGTACTCTACTGTAAGAGCAGTGCGACTATGGTACTCTACTGTAAGAGCAGTGAGACTATGGTGCTCTACTGTAAGAGCAGTGCGACTATGGTACTCTACTGTAAGAGCAGAGAGACTATGGTACTCTTTACTGTAAGAGCAGTGAGATTATGGATTCTTTACTGTAAGAGCAGTGAGACTGTGGTACTCTATTGTAAAAGCAGTGGGACTATGGACTCTACTGTAAGAGCAGTGCGACTATGGTACTCTACTGTAAGAGCAGTGCGACTATGGTACTCTACTGTAAGAGCAGTGAGACTATGGACTCTACTGTAAGAGCAGTGAGACTATGGTACTCTACTGTAAGAGCAGTGCGACTATGGTACTCTACTGTAAGAGCAGTGAGGCTATGGTGCTCTACTGTAAGAGCAGTGCAACTATGGTACTCTACTGTAAGAGCAGTGAGACTATGGTGCTCTACTGTAAGAGCAGTGAGACTATGGTACTCTACTGTAAGAGCAGTGAGACTATGGTACTCTACTGTAAGAGCAGTGAGACTATGGTACTCTACTGTAAGAGCAGTGAGGCTATGGTACTCTACTGTAAGAGCAGTGCGACTATGGTACTCTACTGTAAGAGCAGTGAGACTATGGTGCTCTACTGTAAGAGCAGTGAGACTATGGTACTCTACTGTAAGAGCAGTGAGACTATGGTACTCTACTGTAAGAGCAGTGAGGCTATGGTACTCTACTGTAAGAGCAGTGCGACTATGGTACTCTACTGTAAGAGCAGTGAGACTATGGTGCTCTACTGTAAGAGCAGTGAGACTATGGTGCTCTACTGTAAGAGCAGTGAGGCTATGGTACTCTACTGTAAGAGCAGTGAGGCTATGGTACTCTACTGTAAGAGCAGTGAGACTATGGTGCTCTACTGTAAGAGCAGTGAGGCTATGGTACTCTACTGTAAGAGCAGTGCGACTATGGTACTCTACTGTAAGAGCAGTGAGACTATGGTGCTCTACTGTAAGAGCAGAGCGACTATGGTACTCTACTGTAAGAGCAGTGAGACTATGGTACTCTACTGTAAGAGCAGTGAGGCTATGGTACTCTACTGTAAGAGCAGTGCGACTATGGTACTCTACTGTAAGAGCAGTGAGACTATGGTGCTCTACTGTAAGAGCAGTGAGACTATGGTACTCTACTGTAAGAGCAGTGAGACTATGGTACTCTACTGTAAGAGCAGTGGGACTATGGTGCTCTACTGTAAGAGCAGTGAGACTATGGTGCTCTACTGTAAGAGCAGTGCGACTATGGTACTCTACTGTAAGAGCAGTGAGGCTATGGTACTCTACTGTAAGAGCAGTGCGACTATGGTACTCTACTGTAAGAGCAGTGAGGCTATGGTACTCTACTGTAAGAGCAGTGCGACTATGGTACTCTACTGTAAGAGCAGTGAGACTATGGTGCTCTACTGTAAGAGCAGTGAGACTATGGTACTCTACTGTAAGAGCAGTGCGACTATGGTACTCTACTGTAAGAGCAGTGAGACTATGGTGCTCTACTGTAAGAGCAGTGAGACTATGGTACTCTACTGTAAGAGCAGTGAGACTATGGTACTCTACTGTAAGAGCAGAGCGACTATGGTACTCTACTGTAAGAGCAGTGAGACTATGGTACTCTACTGTAAGAGCAGTGAGGCTATGGTACTCTACTGTAAGAGCAGTGCGACTATGGTGCTCTACTGTAAGAGCAGTGAGACTATGGTGCTCTACTGTAAGAGCAGTGAGACTATGGTACTCTACTGTAAGAGCAGTGAGACTATGGTACTCTACTGTAAGAGCAGTGAGACTATGGTGCTCTACTGTAAGAGCAGTGAGACTATGGTGCTCTACTGTAAGAGCAGAGCGACTATGGTACTCTACTGTAAGAGCAGTGAGACTATGGTACTCTTTACTGTAAGAGCAGAGCGACTATGGTACTCTACTGTAAGAGCAGTGAGACTATGGTACTCTTTACTGTAAGAGCAGTGAGACTATGGACTCTTTAAGCACAGTGAGACTAATGATTTTTTACTGTAAGAGCAGTGAGACTATGGACTCTAGCTTTCTAGAAAATAAGCCGCACTCCTAAAACCCTATTCTTTTTCCGATGAACCATAGAAAGGGCTCCCAATATCTGCCACGTTTGGGACACAGTGATTTCTATAATAAAATATAAACAATTCACTGATTATTTAGAAGAAATGGAAGAAAAGAGAAATGTCAAAATGTGAAGCAAATGTTCTGAAGTGTTTGTTTCTCTCTTGGAGTGTTTACTCTGCTTTCCAGTAAGAATGTTCATTTCATACAGTTCCTAGTTAACAATTAATAGCTGGTTATTGATTACTCATTTTTTCTTCATCATTTCTTGCAAAGCTGTATAAGAACATTTTGAGTGGCCGATAGTAAAATGCAGAAATCAGTCCATCAATCCGCAAATTTGGACTGCCATCTAGTGGTGGTAAAGCTTACCTACACCAAGGTTAGGAACCTTTTTTTTTTATAGGAAAGATGTATATCTTCGTACCGTGTTAGCCAGTAGATAGAAAAATATTTAGACTTGAGGTCCTCAGTGGTTGATACCTTTTAATGGCTAACTGAAAAGATGGTAACAAATTGCAAGCTTTCGAGACTACTCAGGTCTCTTCATCAGGCAAAGACTAAAACAAAAACTGAAGAATCACATATTTATACACAAGAGGACATCCCTCTGCCATAATGACAGTTCTGCTTCACGTCACGTCTTACCTATTGCATTATTCCTGTGTCCTCTTGTGTATAAATATGTGATTCTTCAGTTTTTGTATTAGTCCTAGCCTGATGAAGAGACCTGAGTAGTCTCGAAAGCTTGCAATTTGTTACCATCTTTTCAGTTAGCCATTAAAAGGTATCAACCACTGAGGACTCTCAACTCTAAATATTTTTTTTTTTTACAAATTTTATAAAAAAAAGAGACATGTAACAATACATATGTCTGTATTGCATGTTTTGAGCATCACACCGGAGAATGGATCAATATAGTCATTTTTTTATGAATATGAAAACAATAGTAAAGAAAGTTAATAATAATCATGTCAGTTTTCAAATCGATCAGCTGCGATCAGGTTCATCAAGATATAAACATTGAACAGAGCTGGAAATCACAGCTCTGCTCAATGTGTAAGGCCACGTACTGCAGATCAGATTTATGAGAATAAGGAAAGGTCATTGATATTATATGCCCAGACATTGGATCTATCACTGCTACCTTCTTGGATAATTAACTTTATAGCCTAACTACTGTAACTGTAAAGAAGCCTTTCCTTTACTGATGTCTGAATTATTTTCCTCCATTTGTAATTAATGTCCCCCATTCCTTTGTTTTAAATACCGGATTTTTTGGACCATAAGACGCACTTTTTTCCCCCAAAATTTTGGGGGAAAATAGGGGTGCGCCTTATGGTCGCAATATACGGTATGTCCCCTCCTGGAAAGAAAACTTTTCCCATCTCCGGTGGTGGCGGCGGTCCTGATGCAGCCTCCCTGTGGTGCGGTGGTGTCGGGGCTCCGTGATGTGGTGGCAGCGGGGCTCTGTGCTTCGTGGGGGGCTCCGCCGGCATTTCGTCATAGCCCGAAGCCCCCCGCAGCAACGCGGTGCCCTCCTGAAAGATGGCCGCCAGGGGCCTCCGGAAAGATGGCCGCCGCATCCTCAAATTCAAATCTCGGCAACCAGATCTCCAGAAAGATGGCTGCTGGAGGCGGCGCATGCTCAGATTCAGATCTCCGCAACGAGATCTTGTCCCGAGATCTCGGGAGTCGAGATCTCGTTGCCGAGATTTGAATTTGAGGATGCGGCGGCCATCTTTCCGGAGGCCCCTGGCAGCCATCTTTCAGGAGGGCACTGCGTTGCAGCAGCGGAGCTGCGGGGGCTTCGGGCTATGACGAAATGCCGGCGGAGCCCCCCACGCAGCACAGCACCCCGCTGCCGCCACATCACGGAGTCCCGACACCACAGGGAGGTTGCATCGGGACCACCGCCACGGGATTTTGTAAGAATATTGCGACCCCACCCCACAGAGCACAACCACCCCACAGAGCACAGCCACCCCACAGTGCACAGCCACCCCAGTGCACAACCACCCCAGAGAGCACAATCACCCCACAGAGCACAAACACCCCACAGAGCACAGCCACCCCACAGAGCACCCCTGCAACACAGAGCACCACCAGCGAACCAGCCTGGACCACCAAACGACCCCTGTGACCACTCCTCTACCTGTGCTGATCCCTTCTCTGGTAACCTGAATTCGGACTGTAAGACGGACCCCCATTTGACACATTATTTTTTTTTCCCTATTTTCCTTCTGAAAATTTGGGGTGCGTCTTATGGTCCGGTGCGTCTTATAGTCTGAAAAATACGGTACATCTGTATAGACGTGTACTATTAAGAAAGACCACCGAGAAAAGGGATTACCCCGCTAAGGCAATGTTCACACTAGGCATTTTTGCACTTTTTTTTTAATACACATTTTCAGTTCCGTTTTACACTACCAGCAAAGTCTATGAGATTTCAGAAACCTCATGCACACACATTGCTTTTTTTGTCATCAGGATTTTGTGCATTAAATGTTTTTTTGCACAATGGCGCATGTCACTTCTTTCAGAGTCTTTCACACATTGAAATGAATGCATCAGGTATCAGGTTTTGCTGCTTTTTTTGTGCCAAAACCTGATTTTATAGAATAGAACTTTTTTTTCAACACTAAATTTTATCAGCATGCATAAGAAACAAATCTAGCATGCCAAAAAACAGGCAAAAAACGCACAACAAAAATGCAAGAGATCAGGTTTTGCTGCAGGAAAAAAAATGCCTAGTGTGAACTTACCCTTATACAGTTCACCCTTATCTACTACATGAAAACTTTGCAAGCACCAACAATTTCTCTAGTCCTTTGTGTACATCTTCTCAGGTACGTTCTTCAGCAGCCACTGCAGGGTGGGCGACACTGATGTGAATGGTGTAGACCTATATTAGCAGTATGGATGCCATATATTCATCTAAGCTACATTTCAGCTCCATCTCTTACATGCTTGGCTGCTGCATTTTCTGGTTTTGTCTCCCTCTAGTGGTAGCACTATGCAACTACCAGTATACAATAAAATAGAAGTTTGTGATTTTCTGCTCTAAATTTGATTTACATAGATTTAACATAATTAGGTTCTAGCCAGATATTCTTTTAGCAAGAATGTCAGAGTCAGCAAACGGCACTCTGAACCTTATACTCTGGATAGTGGCATTTTAATTATTTCAGCTAAATAAATTTAAAGGGAACCTGTCACCAGAAAAAATGACGCTCCCCAAAAAGCACATCACGAAACGCGCGTTGGGGTCCCTCTCCCACGTCCATATACAGGTTGGTCTCCTTCTGTGTCTCCTCATATCTATTTATCCCCCCGGCTTCCACATGTCAGGGTCCTTTGCCATTCACTATGGATTGATATATGGCTTTATGACTGCACTTTATGAACGGTTCTTATATTATCTGCAGGTCTGGTGACCACGTATAATTATTACACTATGCACCTTATAGAATCTGGCACAGTCAAGGTTTATTAACAGGATTGATTGCAATTTTATTGTTCAGTGCACAATTTCCTTACTTTAACTATAATATTTCATATTTTTTTACTTTGACTAGATATCTATATAGACTAATGCACCAACCTTTCTGGATGTGGCACTAAGGTCTCGCCACCCTTTAAAATGTAAATTTTACTTGGTATTTTTTACCTTTTACCCCGTGTTGTTTATATTTATATGTGTAATAAACTTGAATACATAATTTGCAATATTGCTCGACTGTCCATTTTTTTCTTTGGTTATTTATGCAAAATTCTATGGATGAGCTCTCTTTAACTAGCCTTTTCTGGGGATTATTATAAGTAAACAACAGCACATGGCCTGATAAGTGACACATCGCTGAATTACCCATTTTAACCCCTATCTCTTACTGTCTTCAGATTACATACCAAAAACCTGATGACAGATTCCTTTAAATATAGATGTATTTCAATCCTTTGGCAATTTAAAAAAAAAATCTGATAATCCCTAATGAATTGGTAATAATGGCCGAGTGTCAATAGTTGTGGCCTCACAAAGCGAACACTCAGCCGGCAGCAAGATTTCTCCCCCCTTCATGAGTGTGGAAGCGAGTGATAAAAGCCTTTTTGGTCCGGCTCACGGACCGACCCACTGAATAATGACAAGTGTGATGTGTTTTGTATGCTTTATTCCTAAAAAAAATGTTTTTTTAAGTACTTAACAAAAATCCTAATTTAAAGGATTTGTCCTTGTTAAAGGTCACTTTTACAGATTGCTGAGCAAAAAAAAAATAAAACTTGGTCCCCTCTGATTATGGACCCTGGCACATGCGGCTAAAACATGTTACCCTTTCCTTCCTTCTCGTACAATAACGGTCTCACTGGACTTGGACTCCAGTTCATTCTTCTTCTGTTCATAAAGTTCTAACAGATACCGGTCCGGCTTTATGTTGGCCTCACGCAATTCTGACATAATCTTCTCCACTTTCTGGAGGTGTCCTGCATTCTTCATTCTCCGTCCTGCAATGTACAGTTTGAACTCTTCTAGTTCAATAAGCTTACAGGTGTCCACCTCACAAATGTTCTTCACTTCTTTCGATTTGTCCACTTTAGGGAAGAAAACAAGACCAGACCACTTCTCAAGTGTCTCAAGAGGGACCTGGAATTCTGGCAACTGATGCTGAAAGCTGATGGGGACGTTGGGAACAATAAAAGCTCCTTCAGCTAGTCTCTCCTCAGAGGGCTTCCTCCTGGCGAGGATCACCTTGTACAGATGTGTGGGCACGGCTACATCATCATTGCCAATAACCTGAAATAAAGAATGAGCAAGAACATCTTCATTACACCAAGAAGACCACAGTGCAACACCACAAACTGCAGTAGGCCTCTGTGCACCTACATGGAGACTTCCACGCCGCCCCTCACACACGCCACCCATCTTCACTTTTAAAGTTTAAACTTTAAGGGCTTGTAAGATGTAGAAAACAAATATTAAGATGCCATCAAATAGCAAAAAGCGAGAGCAGCTGCGGTGTACATCTCTATTCCTGGGACCCAACACTATAAACTTTCAGCCCACTTACTGAATTGTGACCTGGTTATCTGACAATTGGGTCCCGGGAAGGGGGGACTGCATTAATGTGATAGAGAGAAAATCAGCAAATCCCTTTATTTACAAATTAGATTGTTTTACCCCTAAGAAAATATGTTAAAGTGCCATCACCAAGGTGTATTCATTCCCACTAACCTGTCCGTCCACCGCCTAATGTCAGGTCTGTAGCAACAGAAAGGGAACCTGTCACCAGTAGTGTCATAGAACAGTAAAACTATGACCTTAGCAACTGTGCTGCATTCCATGAATGCTTATATAACCCCGACTCCCCCTGTATACCCCACAGAACCTTTAAAGTTCTCCCACATTGTATGGAAATCGAGTCGGTCTGGTCCGATGGCTGTGGTTTTAGGCCTCTCAATCCGTCCACCCCTCCTCCCCGGCTGCTGCTCGCCGCCCTCCTCCTTTAATTGACATGGAAGATACCTCACGTCAACATTTCGCACGACAATGTGGATGCATCGGGGAGTCATCCACGAAGGAGAACGGCGAGCCGCAGCCGGGGAGGGATGGGGAGGCCCAAAACCAGGTCCATCAGACCGGACGGACCTGGTTTCCATACAGCGCGGGAGAACTTAAATGTTTTGGGGGTTATATAAATATTTATGGAATACAGCACAAGCGCTAAGATCATAGTTTTAGTTGTTATATGAGAAAACTGATGACAAGTTCCCTTTAAAGATTGACAAGCCACTGGACAGCAGCACAAACATAGGCTGGGACGGGAAGAAAAGGAAGTTCCAACCTCTATAGTGCCGACAGAATGATTATGAAGTGAGTCAGCCCACTAGAGAAAAAAAAGCTTGATGCAAAGTTACAAAGCAGCAGAATTTTATAGTGCTGACAGAATGATAATAATGACATTGAGCAGCCTACAGAAAAAGGTGGATGCCAAGTTACAGAGCATCAAAATTGTGTACTCTAATACAGGAAGTTCCAGCCTCTATCGTGCTGACAGAATGATAATGAACTGGAGCATCCCACTGGAAAAAAAAGAAGCCAAGTTTGAAAGCATCAGAATCATGTGCTCTAGTAAGGGGAAAAAAAGGAAGTTCCAGCCTCTATAGTGCTGGCAAAATAATAATGAAGTGAAGATGACCATTGAAAAAGAGTAGAAGCCAAACTACAAAGCATGCGTATTGGAACAGTTCCTCAACATGTTAGACTGGTATGTGCACTGAAAGCAGTGATAAGGGCAGCAGCCAGCAGGTCCAAGCTTTTACACTGGTTTGGATAATATACCAGATATGCCCCCCAGATTATTATTACGGCTGATTGCTCGGTTGCCATTAGCCTATATTAACCTCTTCGCGCTGGAGCCAATTTTCGTTTTTGCGTTTCTGTTTTTCTCTCCCCTTCTTCCCAGAGCCATAACTTTTTATTTTTCTGTCAATATGGCCATATGAGAGCTTGTTTTTTGCGGGACGAGTTGTACTTTTGAACGACACCATTGGTTTTACCATGTCGTGTACTCAAATATGGGAAAAAAATTCCAAATGCAATCCCACACTTGTTTTTTTATTTTTTTCACCATGTTCCATGTTCACTAAATGCTTAAACTGACCCGCCACTATGATTCTCCAGGTCATTACGAGTTCATAGACACCAAACATGTCTAGGTTCTTTTTTATCTAAGTGGAGAAAAAAATTCCAAACTTTGTTAAAAAAAAAAAAATTGCGCCACTTTACGAGACACATAGCGTCTCCATATTTTGTGATCTCGGGTTGTGTGAGGTCTTATTTTTGTGAGCCGAGCTTACATTTTTAATGATGCCACGTTTGTGCAGATCCGTTCTTTTGATCGCCCGTTATTGCATTTTAACGCAACGTCGAGGCGACCAAAAAAACGTAATTCTGGTGTGATGAATTTTTGTTCCTCGCTATGTCGTTTAACGATCAGGTTTAATCCTTTTTTTTATTGATAAATCGGGCAATTCTGAACGTGGCGATACCAAATATGTGTATGTTTGATTTTTTTTTTTGTTTTATTTTGAATGGAGCGAAATGGGGGTGGTTTGAACTTTTGTATTTTTTTTTTAAAACCTTTTTTTTTTTTTTTTACTTTTGGCATGCTTCAATAGCCTCCATGGGAGCCTAGAAGCTGCCATAGCTCAATCGCCTCTGTTACATAGAGGTGATGCTCAGATCACCTCTATGTAGCAGAATTACAGCATTGCTATGAGCGCCGACCAAAGGGTGGCGCTCATAGCAATCTGTCATCAACAACCATATAGGTCTCCAGGAGACCTCTGGTTGTTATGGCGACGCACCGATGACCCCCGATCATGTGACGAGGGTCAGTGGTGCGTGTATTTCCGGCCCGGCGGTCGGAAGTGCGTGTTAAATGCCGCTGTAGAGTTTGACTTAACTAGTTAATGGGCACGGGTGGATCGCGATTCTGCTCGCGCCTATTGCGGGCACATGTCAGCTGTTCAAAACAGCTGACATGTCCCGGCTTTAGAGGTGGGCTCACCGCCGGAGCCCACTTCAAAGGGGGAGATGCGACATGCACAGTACTAGTACAGCACATGTTGCAAAAGGGTGAAATGGATACTTCTACCAAAATGGGTAGTCCAAAGTGGAAAAGGGAGAAAGTTCTTATATATTTAGGAATAAAAGCCATCTATTAAATAAATCACACATGGGTGAGAGAATGGCGAAGAATATTTGCCTAGAATCACCCGTGATGCCATGGAGGGGCTGCGATTCTGCCATTCGCTGCCCCACAAACCTTTTATTGCATATGATGCCCATAGCTCCTCATTAAAAGTCTGAATTTATAATTTATCAAATTATAATCTCACCCTGCTTACTGAGCAAATAGGTAGCTCTTAATGAGAATGTGCGGTGTCTTTCGTCCTCAACTAAGAAATTAAGTGGATCGGAAGCTGCCGATAAGAGGAACTTCATTTCACGACTGAACGCTTCTCAACACAATCAGGCAGGAGCAGAAAGCAAAGTTCAACCAGACTGAAGGATGCTCATTGTTTTCTGGAACACGGCGGCCGACCGGTCATCTCTGAAGTCACTTCATGAACATGTGGCGGTAAACAGCAGCTCACCTGATAAGTGACACTTTTCTTCCCATCCTCATTCTGCACGGTAACGGCAGAGGGCCGCTCACAATCCAGACATCATCGAATCGCTGTGTCAGGTCTCGACAATACATTTCAAACCTGGACAAAGATTTCAAGCGATGAGTGAATTACGGTACTCCATTGTAAGACTGATCTCATTACCAAGAAGAGAAAGTAGCGCAAATGATCGTGCACACACAGCACAATTATAAATAAAAAGGCTTGATTGGAAAACATGCCAAAAGATGTAATAGGCAGGCATATGAGGAAAATGGTTCCCTTTTGCTTTCTGAATTCTTCCAGAGTTAAAACATTAGTATTGTTTCTAAATGATTATGAACTTGTTTTCTTAGCATTATTTGAGGTCTGCAAGCACTGCATTTTTTTGTTATTTTGACCATTTCTCATTTTCTGGAAATAAATAGAAAATTTATTGCTTGGAAATTCGGAGACATGTTGTCAGAAGTTTATAGAATAAAAGAACAATTTACATTTTACTCAAAAATATACCTATAAAGAGAAAAATCAGACAAACTGAAAATTTTGCAGTGGTCTCTTAATATTTGCCAGAGTTGTATGTTTGTGTCCATGTGTCCATATAAATGATTATCTTGTTTTTGCATGGGGTCTCGCTTCAATGGCGATTTATGCTCCAGGGACATTTGTTTATATATATATATATATATATATATATATATATAATATATATACATGGAAGGTGTGCATTCCAGCATTATTTGCATTATTGTCCTCTTATAGGACAGAGTATACACATATTCACAAGATGTGTATCTGTTAACATTGTTTGTCTTGTTCTCCTTTTGTAGGACTGAGTATATTTATATACATTGGGGAACGTTTTTATAACTCTCCCTGAAAGTCTGCTTATTTTGTGATTTGTGTATTTGCCACATTTCGGGTGTGTGTACTTCTGTGGATACATTTCCCTCATATGCCTGCCTATTACACCTTTTGCATGTTTATAATGTTCCGCTGTCTTTTGGCATGTTTTCCAATACAGCCTTTGTATTCAGAATTGTGCTGTGTGTGCACTATCATTTGCGCTACTTTTCTCTTCTTGGTTTTCATGCTTAATTCTTTAGCGCATAAGTTGCACCCGGTGGTGTTTATTCGACATGTAAATCTGTGGTGCCCACCCTTCTGTTTTTGTGTACTGATATCATTACACTACACATGCAACGGAATGGCTGATGACTGTCCCCAGAGAACATGTCCGCCGCCCTCGGTTAGGTCATTCTTTGCACATATTTCTACATATCTGCGTCTGAAGCTCCAGATACGGTTCTCCTAGACTTGTGAATAGGAAATTGACCTAGTTACGTAGTCCAGAAGCAGAGAGGTGTCACCATGCAAATAGACTGCCATCCAGGACTGAGTAAGAAGCCATGATGAATGACGACATTTATTCAATAGGGTATTCCCATCTCATAAAGTGATGGCATGTTACTTTA
The DNA here is from genome assembly GCA_033576555.1 of Oophaga sylvatica. Taxonomy (NCBI): domain Eukaryota; kingdom Metazoa; phylum Chordata; class Amphibia; order Anura; family Dendrobatidae; genus Oophaga; species Oophaga sylvatica. The sequence goes on from JARQOD010000006.1 coordinate 46,620,569, forward strand.
TGATCGGTGGAGGTCTGACCTATGGAACCCTGACAGATCCTGACAACGTAATACTCTCTACACAGTGATGCCAGAGGGGAACTACAGCTCAGCGGTATACCACCACCTTCCTCAGCGCCTGTGCTGCATTACAGAAAGTTGTATATTATGTCCTGACTGCCCCTTGGATCTCAAAAAAAACTTTTGAAGTGATCCAGCAAGGTATACAAATTCAGACGATCTGGTCCAAGGGGTGTCATTGAAGCGGGGCCTGTCCCTCCTCTCCCCTGCTAAAAGCCGTCCTCCAGCTTTGATTGATGTGGATGACGTGTCCGGTGTCATCCACATAGCTGAATGAAATCTGGTGCCTGAGCAGGACATCGCACAGTCGCACTTTGCTCTACCCCAGAGTTCCCCAACTCCAGTCCTCAAGGCCCACCAACAGGTCATGTTTTCAGGATTTCCTTAGTATTGCCCAGGTGATAATTGCATCAGCTGTGCAATACAAAGGAAATCCTGAACACATGACCTGTTGGTGGGCCTTGAGGACTGGAGTTGGGGAACCCTGCTCTACCCTACTGCAGGCCAAACCTAAAACCTAACTGCGCATGCACCGGCACAAGTCTTTCCGGCTCCTGCTTACTGGAACCATTTTGCCTATATTGTTTTGTTCCCTGACGCCAGAATTAAACTCCTCTTATGCGATTTCCAACGGCAGGGAACAAAATAATATGGGCAAAATGCTTCCGTAAGCAGGAGCCAGAAAGACATGGGCCGGTGAATGTTCAGTTAGGTTTTAGGCTAACCAGAATCTGATTTTTTTAAGAATAAAAAAAAGCAGTCTGAACAGGCCATAAAAAAAAAGAAAAAAAGCAAGCACAAAACCAACACAAGTAAAACAAGTTCTTACATACAGTCCAAAATTCACATGAAGCTGCAAATCACTTTCTATGAAGGGGACAGGAACTTCTTCAGGATCCTGTACAGTACACAGGGCACCAGAAAAATAAAACTTATCATCTTGGGACAAGTAAAGAGAACATAGTGCCATGCTTTACCGTACTGTAGGAAGGTTCTACAAGGCAGCCATATATCGTCATATCTTTGTGTCTGTGACATTGAAGGCTCAATGTGGGTTCAAATTGCAGTGGTCCAGGAAAGACCACGATATGTTAAGAGAGTTGTCCATTACTGAACAGCCCCTTGTTACATATATTTGCACACACTTGTCTGATGGAAGTTATTCCAACAATTTTTAATCGCTGGAATAACCCTGAGTCTTTTGACAGATGACAATGTTGTCACAGGAGTGTTGCAGACTACCAGACTGATCAGCTTCAGTCAGATGAAACCATTTTGTCTGATGCCACGGTGACGTTTGGAGCCGATTGTCATGTCACATAACCGCTGGAAGACAGCGCCAAAAATCACTGAAATGACGAGTCCGGGTGGTAAGAAGGTGGTTTTTGCAGTTGACAACCCCTTTAATCTTTGTAACATGAGGCAGGACTGTATCTGTACTTCATACTGTAAGTAAATCCCTGTTGACCATGGACCTTACCGATTCCAGAAGCCGGCGTTGTTTTCATAGTTTTGAGGCACAATGTTGGACAGATAAAATGTTTCAGCCATGGCCTCCTGTAGACATAAAAACGGATTACTGTAAACAGTCAAAACAGCAAGGGTATGTGCACACGCTGCAGATTTGTCGCTTTTCTTCTGTGCAGATTTGTCACAAAGTGAATGAGAATCCTGAAGTCCCATGCACACGTTACTTATCTGTAACTTGCTGCAGATTTCAATCATACTAATAAGTGGGGAAAAATCAGCACCAAAAAGGCATTTAAAAATGCATCAAAAATGGGGCAAAAAGGAATATTACACACTGTTTTTCCTGCCAAGAGATGCTGAAATGGTACAGAAATTTCTATACCAAACACTTAACATATGCACATACCCTAAAGCTTTATGACAAGTCAAAGTAATGAACTTCATATATTCCATATTGTTATGCAAATACAAAAATAAAAGGAAAAAAAACACATTTTTAGAGATTTTCTTCTTCAGATAAGACGAAATCAGATTCTTACTGTAGAATATTTACTGTCCCCCGCTGGCGCCATGTGACCCCGGGACCACCCGCTACGTAAATAGTCTTCATTGGTGGCACTAAATAAATGCGGAATGTTTGGATCCGGCTTAAATCGGCAGTGTTTCCGGTCAGCAACGCCTAAGGAAAAGATAAAAAAAAAAATATCCTAAACCTAGACATACAAAATAAAGCACAACACACCCTGAATTAGGGGGCATCTATACTTATACTGAGCCTTCCTGCTGTTTACAGTACAGTCCCAAGAGGGGTCCCTTAAATCTATCCATTGGCAGCTGTATATGACCAATAGGTCTCGCTCCCACTTGTGATCAAATCGGATGAATGCAATCCAATTAAAAAACATTGGATTGCATTTGTACTAATTTGATCCTATGCTTCATTATCAATGGCGGGTTTTTTTTTGCAGCGCCGATCAGATCGCGATCAGACAGGGAAAAAAAACGCAGCATGAATTGATTGCATGCCAAATTCAGATCAAAAGCACCCATACAAGTCTACAGGTGCGTGTGAAACATTGCACTGCACTCAGATATCACCCGAGTGCAGTGCGATTCCCGCCGACAACAGGAAGATGGAGAAATTACTTTCTCTCTCTCCTCCGCAGCTGTGCTGAGATCCTGTCATGCGAGAGGCTCGCAGCACAGAGTATTGACACTCGGATCACACTCGCAGCAGAGCAGGAGCCGAGGGTCATTAGCATATCACATCCGATGCCCTCGCATCCAACAGTCACGGTCCGAGTACGGACCACCATGCCAGGACCAGTAGCGTGTCTCCTGACCCAAACTCAAAAGCCTCATATGTCTATGAAACGGTTGAGCTCGAGCCGGTCCGGCCTTAGATCTAGTACAGCCAGTGATTTTGTGTCTAAGGCCGGCGTCACACTAGCGAGTTTGATGCGAGTTAGTCGCACGACTTACTCGCATCAACACCCGGTACGGCCGCCCGCTCTCGGACCAGAGTGCGCGGCTGCATGTATTTCTATGCCGCCGCACACTCTGGTCTGAGAGCGGGCGGCCGTGACGGGTGTTGATGCGAGTAAGTCGTGCGACTAACTCGCATCAAACTCGCTAGTGTGACGCCGGATAATGTGCATGTTAGGTCTTATCTCATCTCTCTGCTGATTTCTATCAATACCTCACAAGTTTGCAGATCCAGCTTCCTTCTGCTCCCCCTACCCTTTCCCGACATGGAGTGACAGATACTGCAGACGGACTTTATGAAGATTGAGAACAGTTTGGGGAATTTATACATAGGGACTATGACAATAAAAAACAAATACATAGGCCAAGTTCTCGCCTTGTTGATCATTTCCAATGCGGATCTGATAACAAATCCACAACAAATCCGTGATGGATCCACAGACAGAACCAGCATTTGTTGCTCATGGATTTCACCCTACTCCATTACTGAGCATCGAATGGGTGAAATTCGCAATGAAGATCTGCACAGGAACGAGCACGCTGCAGATTTGAAGTCTGCACCATGCTTCCTTTTTTTGCAACGCGTGAATGGGACTTTCAAGTCTCCATTTCTTCCTGCAGTTCTGTAAACTGCTACATACTAAACCGTAAATCGTGAAATTGGCCTCAGGACCTGCCACAGCTTCGCTTAAAGAGGACCGATCACATGCACTTATGATGTAAGAAAAGAGAGAGCGGCCACAGACCGACGGTTTTACATAACTTATTAAGATGATGAGACGCTGCTTTATGTTCTATTCACCCACAATGTATGGAGGACCATGAAGAGAATGCTGTCCTGAATGACAACTGCAACCTCTGCATTCTCAGCCCTCAACATTCAGAAAATCATTTGCAAAACTTAGTGAGGTGCCATAAATTTAGGTAATGGAATTAATACCCCTTTTACTCACCAACTATTTTCTCTTTAGTAAGATGCTCAATGACCCAACGTGGGGTCTTCTTTGCTTGATCATAAGATAAAGCATGACCGACATATTGCCTGACCTCCTCTCCACTCTGCGGGAATCCAAACTCCTCCAATGGAGACTTCTGTACGGGTTCTGGGAACAAACAAAAAGGTTAATATTAACATTATATCTGATTCAGCAGGATCAACCCTCCTAAGCCATCTATATGGCCATGCAAGTAAAAAAAAAATTGAATAAAATGATATCGTGACATCTTCAATCTGATGTCTTATTACCCAGAAATCTACATTTGTCTTAATATATAAATGAACTGGTTAAGATCTATGGGCTGGACATAGATCTCTGAGAATCTGCCTATAGAGACTATTTTAAATGAAAGGAGACGTTACCAGTGTGAGACATGTAGATCAGATTGTCAGTCATTACAAGTCTCACTCCAGTAATGCCACATTTAATTTAAAGAAGTTGTCCACTACTAGGACAGCCCCTTCTCATACCCAATGCTTGGCCCCCATAAGATAAAAAAAGCTTATACTCACCTCCTGTGCCGGCGCCGTTCCCGTGGGTGTGGCACTCGCTCTCCAAAAGGCTCTTGTGCGGTGTTGTGACACGTGACCACGGCCCCCAGTCAGCACTGACATCAATGTCTCCACACAAAGTGAACATCTAGAGGCAGTCAGAGATCAGCCGCAGCCCGTCTGCCCTTACATGTACAATACGTACGAAGGCAGGGACAGTGACGCCAGCGCTGATTGGGCGCCGAGGTCACGTCACATTGCACGAGGACCATGAGTACCGACACCGCGGGGACGACGTCGCACGAGTATAAGCTTTTTGTAATCTCTGGAATCCTTCTGACCCAAAATACTGTCTGTGACAGCAGTTGGCGGAATAAGTGTAAAATGCAACAAACAATGGTGCGAATTGCTGTTGTTTTACAATACAACTCATCCTGCAAAAAACAAACATCAGAGCTACACAGACAAAAAGAGATAAAAAGTGTAAAAGAAAAAAGGCCAAAACTCGCATGTGCAGCTCTTCTGTTCTAACATTGTGCATAAGGAGACAGCTGTCAATCACACGCGGCAGCGCTAGGAGAAGCCACCTGGGGGCGGTGTCGGACCAGTCTGGTTTATAGTTTTAGGGAGTATACCTGACCCTGCGTGTGATCCCCCCGCCCGGGTCTGTGCAGCACAAATCAGATGACAACTTCCCTCTGATGTAAAAAAACAAACTCGATCTGCTCCTTGTCTACTATAAATGGAGGCAGAGGGACCCCAGTGATTATTGTGGGGTCTGTCACGTGCCAGACTTTAGACAATCCCTGTATGTGTTGCTGCTGTCGATCAGCCACGAGACATGCTGCCACGAGACATGCAGCCGCAGGGACTAGAACACAGTATTCGAGCACTCGAGCATGCCCAGATAACACCTCACCGATCCCGCTCACTGGTTGTAAGGTGTGAACGGTGCGCTTTTTTCCTTCTGTTCTAAAAACTGACACATAACAGAACCCAGCCGGACCCCATAATGATCCACGGGGCCCCACTGCTCCCTAAAGGAGGATCAGACAAGAGGGTCCTGACAGAAGGGGGCACTCCAGCCAGGCAGAGGAGCTCGTACTGATATCACTGAGAACTAGGGAGGAACACAAATACAGACTGTATCCTGCTCGGATCACCCACTCCCACGCGTAAGCGAGGACACGAGGCCACGTGACTTCGCCCCGATACATTGTGGCAGCAGTTTTAATGTTAACCCTTCCGCGCCTGTTGAGGTCTCCAGAGGCCACGAGGAGCGCGCACAGAGCAGGGACCCGGATGTAGGCTACAGCACACGTGCCTATAACAGGGCCTCCATCCACGGGGGACCGGCCGCACTCTCCGCCGGGGGGCGGGCTTCTCACCTGGCTCGGCTCTTTTTCGTTCGTATAAATAAAGCGCGGCTAAGCAGGACGATGTGCTCAGTGCGGCCCCCAGCACGAAACCCCCCAAAAAGCGGCGGTTTATAATCCTGTAGGAAATATTTCCTGACATCTTCAAGTAGCTGTGAAAGACGAATGCATCGGAGCCGCCACCTGCTGGCCGCGAACGGCGCAGCACTCCATTTAGAACCAAGGCGTGCTGCCAGCGGCATCTAGCGGCCAGAATTATTTGTTGCAAGTGAATAAAGTGCATGTAGACGGGCGCCACCTACTGGCTCGGGATTTGATTGCTGCTGTGCTGGTGATGGGACATTAGGTGTCACATATTTGAGGTGTGATTTGGGCTCATCTTTAAGGGTACGTTTCCACGTAGCGGAAACCATCAGTATTAGCTGCGGATTGAACCGCAGCGGCCAGATGTTCCTGCAGCGTTTACAGGGCGCAGGAGTCAGGTGCAGGTGTAAGCAGGGCTGGACTGGGGTAATCCTCAGCCCCGGCATTGAAGGTGCTCAGGCCACGTGTGTGATGAATGTGTGATATATCTCTGCACTTGTAGGTTGTAGAAGTGAGGTTGGCGTAACACGACTATATAACACGTAGTCGCAGCTGGTCCAGTATTACAGCTCAGTCCTATTTGCCGCTACTTTACCTACATAGCGGGGTCTCGTACCAAACATGTCTAGGTTCTGTTTTATTTAAGTGGTGAAAAATAAAATCAAAGATTGTAAGAAATAAAAGGCGCCATTTTCCGAGATCCGGAGCGCCTCCATTTTTCGTGATCTGGGGTTGGGTGAGGGCTTATTTTTTGCCCGTTGAGCTGACTCTTTGATACCATTTTGGGGTAGATGTATTGATCGTCTGTTATCACATTTTATCGCAATGTTGCAGCGACCAAAAAAAGTTATTTTGGTGTTTTTAGTTTTTTTTCTCATTACATCGTTTACCGATCAGATGAATTTACTTTATATTTTGATAGTTCAGGCGTTTCTGAACTCGGCTATAACAAATATATGTGTTTTTTATTTATTTTTTATTGTTTTATATTGAATTGGGCAAAAGGGGGGGAGATTTGACCTTTTATAATTTTTAGCCCGCTACATGTAGCAAAAATCATCTCCTATGAACGCCGGCCACGGGCCAGCATTCATATTAGCTTCACAATGACAAGCACAGGAGTCTCCTGCAGACCTCCGGCTGTTGTGACAACCCATTGACACCCCGAGATCACGTGACAGGAATGCCAAAAGGTGGGTTTTGTGACACGCTTCCAGTTAGCACGTCTTAAATGCTGCTGTCAGAGGTTGACAGCGGCATTTAACTGATTACCAGCCGCGAGTGGATCGCGACTCCACCCACTGCTGTTAGATGCACATAACATCTGATCAGATCAGCAGTCATATGCAGGGAAAGCTGCAGGCTCCGGCACAGAGGCACGATCTTGGAAGTATCTATATGTCAAAGGTAGTGATGTATACTCATTGCTCGGGTGATCTCCGAGTATTTGGAAGTGCTCGGAGATTTAGTTTCTGTAGATGTAGCTGCATGATTTCCGGCTGTTTGACAGCCTGAATACATGTGGGGATTCCTTAACAAACAGGCATTCCTCACGTGTATTCAAGCTGTCCAGCAGCCATAAATCATGCAGCTTGCGGCAACAGAAACTGAATCTCCAAGCAACGAGTATACTCGCTCATCGCTAGTTAAAGGGTTAAAGGCCAGAGTAATTTAATAAAATATAGAATCATAGAATGGTAGAGCTGGAAGGGACCTCCTGGATCATCTGGTCCAACCCCCTGCTCAAAGCAGGATTCTCTAAATCATCCCAGACAGATGTCTGTCCAGCCTCTGTTTGAAGACTTCCATTGAAGGAGAACTTACCACCTCTCATGGCAGCCTGTTCCACTCCTTGATCACCCTTACTGTCAAAAAGTTTTTTCTAATATCTAATCTGTGTCTCCTCCCATTCAGTTTCATCCCATTGCTTCTAGTCTTTCCTTCTGCAAATGAGAATAAAGATAATCCTTCTACAATGTGACAGCCCTTGAGATATTTGTAGACAGCTATTAAGTCTCCTCTCAGCCTTCTTTTTTGCAAGCTAAACATTCCCAAATCCTGCAACCGTTCCTCATAGGACATGGTTTGCAGACCGGTCACCATTCTGGTGGCTCTTCTCTGAACTTGCTCCAGTTTGTTGACGTCTTTTTTAAAATGTGGTGCCCAAAACTGGACACAGTATTCCAGATGAGGTCTGACCAAAGAGGAGTAGAGGGCAATAATGACCTCACGTGATCTAGACTGTATGCTTCTGTTAGTACATCCTAGAATTGCATTTGCCTTTTTTGCTGCTGCATCACACTGTTGACTCATGTTAAGTCTGTGATCAATTAGTATACCCAAGTCTTTTTCACATGTGCTGTTACTTAGCCCTATTCCTCCCATTTTGTATATGCTTTTTTCATTTTTATTTCCCAGATGTAGTACTTTGCATTTTTCCCTGTTAAAAACCATTCTGTTAGTTGCTGCCCACTGCTCCAGTTTATTTATATATTTTTGAATCCTCTCTCTTCTCTAGTATTAGCTACCCCTCCTAGCTTTGTGTCATCAGCAATAATAATGGAATGCATCTATGCCACCCCAAAAAACAAAAAAACTCTTTTTATTGTTTTGCAAAGTAGTAAGTTAACATGAAAAGCACAACAGTGCCAAGAACAGTTATAAATAAAAATGTTTAGTGCAGTGAAAAGTAAAGCTCCACTCCAGTGGGTTTTTTATCTTCCCACTAGAGTGGTCGCACTAATCTAAGATCCCTGACCCCAGTGTTTTATTTACCAGCCGCCATCTTTTCTCGGCGCCTCTTGGTCGTTCTGCAGCAGTTGTGATCTGCCGGATCTCTCCAGTGTTTGCTGGGTGAGTCAGAGGCCACTACTCAATGTAAGTCTATGAGAGCCAGAACGAGGGTCTCAGACTTAGGCCGCTTCACACATCCGTTTTTTGTGTCCATATGCATCTGTTTAAGGGTCGCAAATACAGACTTACCCATTGTATTCAATAGTGGTGCACACACGTCAGGTTTCTCATACGGACCATGTGTCTGTGTGAAAAATCCACAGACGTAATTTTTTTATCAGCAGCATAGACAAAATGCGTGCCGCACATGTGCACACTGATGACACATGGATGACATCCGTGTGTCATCAGTGTGGCACGTACCAGCGCCTGGGAAGAAGCAGTACAGTTTGCGCTGTTCCCAGGCGCCGGCCGGCTGCTGAAGGCAACTCTCATCATTGTTGCTTGGTCTCCCTGTGATCAGCACAACCATGCGACAATGATGGGAGTTGTTTTCAGCAGCAGCCGTGTCCCTCCTGTGTGAAATAAAGAATTAAATTTAATAAAACATCATGGGCTCTAGCGCAAATTTCATAGATTAGTGGCATCTCTCCAGCGCTGAAATAAAAGAAACACCAGAGTGGCGCTTTAATGCAGCTTACCAATATATATAACTGACATGTTATCCTTATTCAGTCAATACAATACAGCAACTTATGGATAGTCACAGTGTCCACTGTGACCGTGAAAGTGATTTTTAGCTCCAAATTTTGTATCTTCAAAAGGGTAACGAGAAATTGCACCATACAATTTCTTGTGCAATTTCCTCAGCGTGCCGATACCCCAACGTGCATTAGAGGGTTTAGGCTGGTAATTAAGCTCTACACATGATATGCCTCATGCAATGTCTGTGTGCTCCTTATGTTGGGGAAGTGCCTTTACTGATAACTTTATGATATGATACTTCCGGCCAGAGCCCGTCTGATGGGAGTGACCTCGCTCCATGCACTAGATGACTGCACCCGCTAGACGGGTTCTGCCGGGGAGTATGAGTAATACGATATCATATGTCTTTAATATAGGTGTAAAAGAACTGGACCCATCCCCTCCTCTGTTTTTACCTCCACCCTTCGAATTCCTGATGACTTGTTCATTATTAAGTTACATATTCCATATTCGCACGGGAGTCTCCTGCAGACCTCCGGCTGTTGTGACAACCCATTGGCACCCCGCTATCACGTGACACGAATGCCAAAAGGTGGGTTTTGTGACACGCTTCCGGTTAGCACGTCTTAAATGCCGCTGTCAGAGGTTGACATCGGCATTTAACTGATTACCAGCCGCGAGTGGATCGCGAATCCACCCACTGCTGTTAGATGCACATAACATCTGATCAGATCAGCATATGGGCCGAAGATGCGTGCAAGAATGAACTATCTAATATCTCCTTTCTGAAGACATCCATGTGAACTAGGCCATCCCCTGATGTTTTAAGTTGGATCTCTATTTGTTGTTTTTGAAACCTTTACCTGAGCCTGATATTGGAGACACTGCGGTTCAACACAATCATAAAATCTTTAAGTTCAATTTTGGTGCCCTGCCAAATTCTAAGCAGGTCATCGATGTACCTGTACAAGCACTGCACATGGTAAGCAGCCTGGGGGCCGCCGTGAAGAATCTCCCTCTCCTATAGGCTTGAGAAAGAGGTTTGCATATGATGGCACAAAGGCCATGCCCATGGCAGTGCCTTCCTTCTCTAAAAGAATCTATCTCTGAATGTAAAATAATCATGCATCCTCCTACCTCCCCTCCACGTACCTGCCCTTATTAACATACAATTCTGTGTTTTTTCATAAGATTTAAACTCATTTGCTACCTCCCAAATGTTTATATAGCAAACTGATGATACCGATTAGAGTTTGTGAATCTTTCAATAAAAAAATTATACTTACGTTTTATTTAGTGTGTTCTTGTTCTGCTGAAACAGCAGGTGAAAGCTCTGAGGAGCCTGGTGTTTAGAATGGAGAAGAAAAGAAGGGAAGGTTAGTGAGTTTGGAAAACAGGAACTGAGAAGGGAAATGATCTTCTCTCACTATGGGACAGGACATATAGAGAGACACTTAAATATGTTGGTTTCTTCCATTAACAATATACTGTACAATATAGTATAAGAATATAAAGGGAAGACACAAAGTATATCTACCCCTGATATTATGAGCCTTAGTGTAACAACATGTCACATACAACAATGGGCGAAACTTTTCCTTACTTTGATGGATGTCTCTGTTTCTTTTTTATCACTTTTGCTGCTGGAGAAAAAGAAAAAATGATCACAAATAAATAGCATGTAATAATATTAGGAACAAATAATATCAAGAACAAAAATCTTATCATCATAGGGAAACAAACAATAAACATAATGTATGACCTGTCTCATATACTTCACTGTTATGTTACGGTAGCTGAGGAGTGCAGGTAAAAAAGGCAATACACCAGAGAAGTTGGAATCTATGAGATTGCAGTACCCTGACTAACCACCACAACTAGAGGCAGCCGTGGAGCGTTCCTACGTTGGTCCTAGACGCCTCGTCACAGCCTGAGAAACTAACTACACCTAAAGATAGAAATAGGAAAGCTATCTGCCCCGGAGCAGACCCCAAAGATAATAGAAAGCCCCCAAACATGTAATGGCGGTTAGACAAGAGGAAATACTGACACAGAAAGAAAATAGTATGAGCAAACGCTGGGGCCAAAACTATCTAAATAGAAAAGGACAGGAAGGGTACTTACTGCAATCTCAGAAAACCCTGAAAAACACCAACTCTACTAATTTCAAAATCACCTGAGATCACACGACCTCTACCACCTAAATTAGCTCTCTGGTGTAACAAAATCAAGACAGCAGCCACTGAAAAAACTGGAAAAGCAAAAGTACAAAACTCAGTGGCTGAACAAACTGAGAGGGCAAAAGCCCCCGGAGGGGACCAAGAAGGCCCCCACAGAAGTGCAGGACAAAATGCAAAAATATAGCACAAACACAAAAGAAGAAAATGTCTTATCTGATAGCAGGAGATGCAGACACGAAAGTCTAAGTTACTTACCGTTAACGGTATTTTTCGAAGTCCATGACAGCACTACAGAGAGAGGGGATCCGCCCCTTAGGAACAGGAAACCTACAGATATAAAAGGGCGGCACCTCTCCCACACATCAGTTGGATTACAGAGCATAAGAGGACATCAAGGTTAAATGGTATACAGCAAAAAAATTTCATGCATCACACAGTAACATTAATCAATTGTTTATTACATGTGGACTACATAAGCGGAAGAAGTGCACATAAAACCTGGGTGGGAATGTAAGGGTGCTGTCATGGACTTCGAAAAATACCGTTAACGGTAAGTAACTTAGACTTTATTCGAACGTCCATGACAGCACTACAGAGAGAATTACAGAGAGTAATAACTATTTAGGGAGGGACTACTGCCTGCAGCACCCTTAGTCCGAAAGAAAGGTCTGAGGAAGCACCCAAATCTAATCTATAATGAGTGTAAAACGTGTGTGGAGAAGACCACGTAGCTGCCTTACATATCTGGTCAATCGAGACTTCTGCCCTTTCTGCCCATGAAGTCGCCACAGCTCGAGTGGAATGCGCCCTTAGCCTCTCAGGTGGCTGCTTGCCCCTCGAGGTGTATGCCAGAGAAATTGCTTCCCTAATCCATCTGGCCAACGAGCTCTTTGTTAATCTACGGCCTTTGTTAATTCCTTGAAAAGAGACAAACAATGCATTGTCCCTTTTCCAGGATCAGTGACTGCCAAATATTGCAGCAGACATCTTCTAACATCTAAAGTATGAAGTTTCATCTCTTTTTGATTAGATGGATTAGGGATGAATGAAGGGAGAATAATTTCCTGTGTTCTGTGGAAAGCGGAAGACACCTTAGGTAGGTATGCTGGGTCCGGTCTAAGTATTATCCTGTCATTCAGGACCTGAGTGTAAGGAGACAGTCTAGATAGTGCCTGGATGTCACTTACCCTCCTAGCCGAGGTTAATGCTACCAGGAAAGCGGTCTTAAGGGAAAGAGTTTTTATTGATGCTGCTGATATAGGTTCAAAAGGGGGCTCTGTTAAAGCAGTGAGAACAAGATTTAAGTCCCATGGCATGATTCTCACCTTCACTATGGGTCTCGACCTACCCGCAGCTTTAATGAATCTACTGACCCAGTAATTATTTGCGATGTTGCAACTAAAGAGTGCCCCCAAAGCTGAAACTTGTACCTTAAGGGTGCTTGTGGAGAGACCTAAGTCCAGACCCTTTTGTAGGAATTCTAGAATCTGGGTTATCGGTGTTGTGTCCCCTGCTACAACCGCCGAGCTCTGAAGAAATTTCTTCCAAATCCTAGCGTAGATCCTAGTTGTAACCTCTTTTCTGCTTTTAAGGAGAGTATTAATTACATTAGCAGAAAACCCCTTATCTGTCAGCAGCGACCGTTCAAAATCCACGCCGTCAGGTGGAGGCCCGCTACTCGAGGATGGTAGACTGGACCCTGGGAGAGCAGATCGGGAATGTCCGGCAGGACCCACGGGTCGGCTATCGACATGTTTCTGAGACATGAAAACCATGCCCTCCTGGGCCAAAAAGGAGCGATTAATATTATCCTTGCCCTGTCCTTCCTGACCTTCCTCAATACTAGGGGGAGTAAGGACAGGGGAGGGAAGGCGTAGGCTAGATTGAAATCCCACTGTAATAGAAGAGCGTCCACTGCCAGAGGGCGTTCTTTGGGATTCAGAGAGCAGAACTGTGTCACTTTTCTGTTGCTTTTGGTAGCAAAGAGATCTACTTCCGGTAGACCCCATTTCCGCACAATTAGGTCGAAGATGGAAGTCTTTAATGACCACTCTCCTTGGCTCAGGAGATTGCGGCTTAAGAAGTCCGCCTTGGTATTTTCTTCTCCCCTTATATGTAGAGCCGTTAGAGAAAGAAAGTGTCGTTCTGCTATCTGAAGTAGGCGCTTTGCCACTTCCATGAGAGGACCGGAACGAGTACCACCCTGGTGGTTGATGTATGCGACTGTGACCCGATTGTCGGAGAGCACTCGAACGTGGTGACCCTGTAGATAGACAAGGAGCTTTTTAATTGCTAGCTCTACCGCTGTTAATTCTTTCATATTAGAAGACATATGAATTTGATTCTGCTCCCATAAGCCCTGAACTATAACGTCCCCCATATGAGCCCCCACCCAGAGGGCTAGCATCTGTTGTGACTATTCGGGATATCTCATATTCCCAGGGAACCCCCTTAGACAGGTTTGTCTCATTCTTCCACCAATCCAGGGATCTTATAGCAGCCTGGGACAAGGATAGCTGGCCTTCCAGGTAACCACCTAGCAAATTTTGATACAGCAAGACCTCAGCTTGCAGTGCCCTTGTGTGAAATTGAGCCCACCGAACCGCGGGAATGCAGGACGAGAGGGAGCCCAAAAGAGACATAGCCTTCCTAAGCGACATGGAGGGATTATCGGAAGCGTTTAGGACCTGGTACCGTAAACGAATTAACTTGTCTGACGGTAAACTACAGTTCTGATTTTGTGAATCCAGGATTAGCCCTAGAAACTGCTGAACCCTCATCGGATTCAAACGAGACTTTTTGGTATTTATTAGCCATCCCAGCCGCTCTAAGGTAGAATCGCTCTTTTCAGTTGCTCTAGGCAATGCTCTGCCGTCTTTCCTATAATAAGAAAGTCGTCAAGGTAGGGACTATAAGCATATTTGATTCACGTAAGTGGGCCATGACCTCCGACATAACCTTAGTGAATACTCGTGGGCCACTGCCAAGCCAAAGGGAAGGGCGCTAAATTGAAAATGTCGCAGTACTTCCCCCATCTGGATTGCTACTCTGAGGAAACGCTGATGCTCCATATGGATCGGTATGTGGTAATAAGCGTCTTTCAGATCTAACACCACCATAAAGCAATTTTCAAACAGAAGCTTTATTGCTGAGCTGACCGTTTCCATTTTAAATCGGTGAATAATCAGGAATTTATTGAGGGCTTTCAAATTAATAATTGTTCTAAAAGACCCATCCAGTTTATGGATCAAAAACAGAGGGGAGTAAAACCCCTTACCCCGCTCTGCTTCTGGCACCTCCACTAAGACATTCTTAGCGCAAAGCTCCTGAACCTCCAACTCTAGAGCGGCCTGCTCCGATGGGATGATCTGAGTGGGGTAATTTTAAAGTTATCCCGAGGTACCGAGGAGAATTCTAACCGCAGCCCTGTAGCTATGATGTTAAGGATCCAGCTACTGTTTGAGATTTCCGACCAGGCCGGGTAGAAGGCTTTTAATCTGCCTCCTACCGGCATCGCTAGTCATTGCGAGGGTTTTTTTGTTTCCCTAGGTGGACCTCTAAACATAAACCCTGTACCTCTTCGCCTCTTTTCATCCATTTGGCTCGTTCCCTGGACGACCTTCGGTAGCTGAACCTCCTTCTGCTGAAAGGTCTTTTATAGGAAGGAGTTGATAGACTGGGAAACTTTTTCTTGTCGTCCCCCGCCTTTTCTAAAAGTTCGTCCAGGACCGGGCCAAAAAGATATTCGCCGTCACACGGAATGGAGCAGAGGCGAGATCTGGCTTGAATATCGCCCGGCCAACATTTCAGCCATAATGCCCTTCGTGCTGAATTAGACAGCCCTGCCGCTCTGGCAGCCATTCTTACTGAGTCCGCTGAGGAATCAGCCAGAAAAGCCGCCGCATTCTGAATTATTGGCAAGGTCTTTCGAATTGTCCCCCTGGAGGTTCCATCTGTTAACTGGGAAGCTAACTGGTCTAGCCAGACCATCAATGACCTGGCTGCGCAAGTGGCTGCAACTGCCGGCCTCAGGGCACCTGCCGACATCTCCCATGTGCCTTTCAAGAAGGAATCTGCCTTCCTGTCTAGTGGATCTTTCAAAGACCCCATATCATCGAAAGGGATGGAGGATTTTTTAGAAGCCTTCGCCACTGCTGCATCCAGCTTCGGGGCCTTATCCCATTTACCCGTCAGGGGATCTTCAAAGGGATATCTCCGTTTAAACGCTTGGGTAAGGAGCCTCTTTTTTCAGGCTTCTTCCACTCTCTGTCTATAAGGCCTTGGATGCTACTATTTAGTGGAAAGGATCTCCGTTTTTTTGGATCTAGACCACCAAACATCAGATCCTGTACTGAGGGTTCTGGTTTCGCCTCTTCTACCCCATGGTGGACCTAACGGATTTGACAAATTTGTCCATCTGGTCCAAGGGAAAACAAAAACGGGTAGCGTCTTCCGTAGAAGACGAGGAGGAAGCCGAAGAGGAAGGCGAGGAGGGTCCTGACACAACTTCACCCCTATCATGGGCGGCAGGCGACTCTGAATCAGACAACACTGGTACATTTCTACGCCTGGAAAATTCTCCGTGTCTTGAGGACGCTTTCAACTCTGCTCTTATTATCTCCTTCAGGCTTTCGGTGAAATTTGGAGTCTCCTCCGCTATCTAAAAAGGGAAGGGGCATAGGGGGGGTTTACTATGTTATCCCATGCCCCTGTCCTTCCCCTTAACAATGCCCTACCGTCTGTTGCATGCACGGCTGGCACAACCTCTTAGGGCAAGCGTCAGGCAGAGGGCAAGCGCAAAAGGCACATTCCTGTGCTTGCTTTTCACCGAACACTTCTTCCCCCAGTAACAGACAAAAATGGGGAAAAAACTGTATTACTGGGTATTCTAAATCTGACGATCTCTTACCCAGATTGTACAGCAGTAGGTACCGGATCACGGGGAGGGGGCTTTTTCCCAGCTGCGGAACTTCTGCGGCTGGTGCTCCTGGCCATTGAAGAGGAGCGCTCTGTCTGCTGCTGCTGGCTCTCCTGTTGCACCGAGGGAGCCTCTGCAGTGTCCATCGTAAAAAAATGGGGCAGAAGCGCTTTACCTCCTTCCTAGGCTCCTTATATCCTCCCCCGGATATCCGGATCAGCAGGTCTGGCCAGGGGTCCACCCCCTCCTACTCCCCGCCCCACGGCCCCCCCTGCACCTCCCCGCCGTCCCCACAGCAGGCGCCGTCCCGACGATGCAGCCGCCAGAATTTTCAAAAAACGCCGGCCGGCGTCTTACTTCCGGTTCCGGTGGTGGAGACTCCGCCCCTTTTTTCCCCCGCTCGCACGGACCGACGGAGGTAAGCACAATCCCCCGCTACATCGCCCCCCCAAGCGGAGATCTCCCCCGACCTCAGCCGCGCCGCTGCAACAGCGGCGCACGATTGAAATTTCAAAAACCCCGCCGCGCCGTCCATAGCAGTGACGCGCGGCGGGAAATTCAAAACCGCCGCCGCGCCGTCTATAGCCGTGAGACGCGCGGCGGGAAATTCAAAACCGCCCGCCGCGCCGTCCATAACAGTGACGCGCGGCGGGAAATTCAAAAAACCCCCGCCGCGCCGTTCACAGCAGTGACGCGGCGGGAAATTCAAATTAAAAAAAAAATTTTCTTTTTTTTTTTTTTTAAAAAATCACGGCTGCACCCTCAAGAGGCCCCCACCATGACAGGACCACAGGAGAGGACAGGGAGAAGGCATCGGGACCAGTGAGAGGGGGGGGGAATACTTACCTACCGCGCTGGCTGGGAGACAGAGATCCTCTGGATACTGCTCCACCTGCTCCGCACACTGCCGTGGAATCCTACCCGGACCCACCGTGGCGCTTCCAGGGGCTCCGCACCGGCCGAGGTAGGAGATTCCCCCCCGCTACCTGGGTCGACCGGCCGGCCTGGGTCCTCCTGAAGATCTTCATCTGTAGGAAACCCGTCCTTTAGGAACAGGAAACCAACTGATGTGTGGGAGAGGTGCCGCCCTTTTATATCTGTAGGTTTCCTGTTCCTAAGGGGCGGATCCCCTCTCTCTGTAGTGCTGTCATGGACGTTCGAATAAACAGCAGGCTACAAGGGAAACTGGAAAGAAGGATTCAGACCAGAACAATTGATCACCGGCAACCCTGATGGGAAAATGACTCCCTTATATAAGACCAGTCAGTAACACCTGATTCCCAGTCCTCACAATCTTCACTAGTACCGCTTGTAACCACCAGAGGGAGCCTGCTCAGAACTCATCTCAAACCCATTCACAACAGTACCCCCCCCTTGAGGAGGGGTCACCGAACCCTCATTTGAGCAACCAGGTCGGTCAGGATGAGTTCTATGATAAGCACGGATAAGTCTCCTAGCATGGATGTCCGAAGCAAACACCCAAGAATTGTCTTCCTGACCATAACCTCTCCATTTAACCAAATACTGGAGTCTTCGTCTAGAAAAACGAGAATCCAATATTTTCTCAACCACATACTCTAGATTGCCCTCAACCAAAACAGGGTCAGGAGGCACAGCAGCAGGAACACTGGCTCAACAAACCTCTTCAACAAGGACTTGTGGAACACGTTATGGATCTTAAATGTCCTGGAAGAAGCAAACGAAAAGAAACAGGATTAATAATCTCCATGATCTTATAAGGTCCAATGAACCTAGGCTTAAATTTAGGAGATGCTACTCTCATAGGAATATTCTTTGAGGACAACCAGACCAAGTCCCCCACTTTAAACCGAGGACCATCAGTCCTATGCCGGTTAGCAAACCGCTGGGCCTTCTCCTGAGAGAGGGACAACCTCTCCACTACCTGGTCCCAAATCTGTTGCATACGCTCAACAACAGAGTCAACACCTGGACAGACAGAAGCTTCCGTCTGTCCTGAAGAAAATCGAGGGTGAAACCCAGAATTACAGAAAAACGGAGACATCAAAGTGGCAGAGCTAGCCCTATTATTAAGAGCAAACTCAGCCAAAGGCAAAAAAGAGACCCAGTCATCCTGATCAGCAGACACAAAGCATCTTAGATAAGTCTCCAATGTCTGGTTTGTTCTCTCAGTTTGACCATTGGTCTGAGGATGAAATGCCGAGGAGAAAGACAATTGAACACCTAGTTTAGAACAAAAAGTCCTCCAAAATCTGGAAACAAACTGGACTCCTCTGTCAGACACAATGTTCTCAGGAATGCCGTGTAAACGAACCACGTGCTGAAGGAACAACGGCACCAATTCAGAGGAGGAAGGCAACTTAGGTAATGCACAAGATGTATCATTTGGAAAACCTATCACAAATTACCCAGATGGTGGTCATTCTCTGAGAAACAGGAAGATCGGAAATGAAATCCATAGAGATATGGGTCCATGGTCTCTTGGGCACAGGCAATGGCATCAACAAACCACTAGAGCGAGAGCAAGGCTTGGAGCGAGAGCAAGTCCCGCAGGACTGCACAAATTCCCTGACATCGCGAGACAAGGTAGGCCACCAAAAGGACCGACTAACCAAGTCTCTGGTACCAAAAATTCCGGGATGCCCAGCCAATGCGGAACAATGAATCTCAGACATCACACTCTTTTTCCATTGGTCCGGGACAAACAATTTTCCAACAGGCAGCGCTCGGGCCTATCCTCCTGACACCCCTCCAGAGCAAGTCTCAAATTGGGCGAGATGGCGGAAAGAACTACACCCTCTTTCAAAATAACAGAAGGATCAGATAACTCAGGAGAGTCCGCAAGGAAACTCCTTGAGAGGGCATCTGCCTTAACATCTTAGTGCCAGGAAGAAAGGAAACCACAAAATTAAAACGTGTGAAAAACAAGGCCCACCTGGCCTGTCTAGGATTGAGTCGCTTGGCAGATTCCAGATAGACCAGATTCTTATGGTCCGTAAGGACCACCACCTGATGTTTGGCTCCCTCCAGCCAATGTCTCCACTCTTCAAAAGCCCACTTCATGGCCAATAACTCCCGATTACCCACGTCATAATTACGTTCAGTAGGAGAAAATTTTCGAGAGAAAAAGGCACAAGGGTTACTTTTAGAGGTCTCTGGATCTTTTTGGGACAAAACGGCACCTGCCCCAATTTCAGAGGCATCAACCTCCACCTGAAATGGCAGAGAAACATCAGGCTGCCGTAGAACAGGAGCAGAAGTGAATCTCTGCTTAAGTTCCTGAAATGCAGAGACTGCCTCAGGAGGCCAATTCACCACATCAGAACCCTTTCTGGTCAAATCAGTTAATGGTTTAACAATAACCGAGAAATTACCAATAAATTTACGATAAAAATTGGCAAAACCCAAAAATCTCTGAAGAGCCTTTAATGAAGTAGGTTGGACCCAATCACAGATGGCCTGAACCTTGACCGGGTCCATTTCAATAACAGATGGGGACAAATGAATCCCAGAAATGAGATCTTCTGTACGCCAAAAATACGGATTTTTGTGTTACTCACCGAAAAATCCTTTTCTCCGAGACGCTCATTGGGGGACACAGGACTGTGGGTGTATGCTACTGCCACTAGGAGGCTGACACTAAGTAAACATAAAAAAAGGTTAGCTCCTCCTCTGCCGTAATACACCTCAGCACTGGCCACAGGCAAATCCAGTTTAGTGCAAAAAGCAGTAGGAGGCTAAAATAAATCAGAGTTAACACAGATACAGCATATCCAGAAGAAAAAACTGCTGATACAGATTAATCAGAGAATAGAGTTAACTCAAAAACAAAGCCATCCGGCTATTAGGGAGGGAGCTGTGTCCCCCAATGAGCGTCTCGGAGAAAAGGATTTTACGGTGAGTAACACAAAAATCCGTATTTCTCCTTCGTCTCATTGGGGACACAGGACTGTGGGACGTCCCAAAGCAGTCCCTTGGGTGGGAAACCGACTCCACAGTGTAGTTTATAATCAAGCATTGCTTATAGGTGCGCAACCGCGCCCTGAAGAATCCTTCTACCCAGACTGGCATCCGCAGAAGTCTGGGTATGGACATTATAATGCTTGGAAAAGGTATGCAGACTGGACCAGGTTGCTGCCTTACAAACCTGTTCCACCGAAGCCTGATGTCGAAGGGCCCAGGAGGCACCCACCGCTCTGGTGGAGTGAGCCTTGATCCCTGCGGGAACCACCGCGCCTCTGATGCGGTAAGCCTCCTGAATGGCTAACCGAATCCACCTAGCCAAGGTTGATTTAGAAGCAGCAAGTCCCTTCCTGCGACCTTCAGGGAGGACAAACAGCGTGTCCGTCTGTCGAAAGGACGCCGTCCGAGATACATATCTCCTGAGTGCTCTCACCAGATCCAGCGTATGGAGAGCCTTCTCCACTCGGTGCGTCGGAGCTGGGCAAAATGAGGGCAAAACAATGTCCTCATTAATATGAAATGAGGACACGACCTTAGGCAAAAAAGGTGGTGTTGGTCTGAGCACCACCTTATCCTGATGGAAAAGTAAGTACGGAGCTCGACAAGACAGTGCAGCCAGCTCCGAAACCCGCCTTATGGATGTTATGGCTACCAAAAACACCACTTTCCAGGAAAGAAATGACAGAGAAACCTCCTGCAAAGGTTCAAAAGGAGACTCCTGCAGGACTCCCAGGACTAGATTGAGATCCCAAACATCTAAGGGAGCCTTGTAGGGGGGAACTATATGGACAACCCCCTGAATAAAGGTCCTAACTTGAAAATTAGACGCGATCCTTCGCTGAAAAAGCACTGATAAGGCTGATATCTGGCGTCTAAGCGTACTTGGTGCTAGACCTGAATCTAGGCCTGCCTGGAGAAATGACAGAATGTTTGGAATTGAAAACCGAAGCGGGGAACAATCATGTTCCCTGCACCAAGTAAAAAAGACCTTCCAAGTCCCGTGGTAGATGCGAGCCGAAACAGGCTTTCGGGCGCTAGCCATCGTCGCGGCGACTTTTTTAGAGAATCCAGCCCTGGTCAGGATCCAAGATTCAACGGCCAAGCCGTCAAACACAGGACCGCTGAGTTCTGGTGGTAAACTGGGCCTTGAGAGAGAAGGTCCGCGCGCTCTGGCAGTCGCCAGGGTGCGTCGGCGAGCAATTGTACCAGCTCCGCGTACCATGGGCGACGTGGCCAATCTGGAGCGATTAATATCGCTGGGACTCCTTCTAACCTGATCTTTCTGATCACCCTTGGGAGCAGAGCTATTGGTGGAAACAAGTATGGAAGATGAAACTGATTCCATGGTAGAACCAGGGCATCTACTGCAATTGCCTGCGGATCCCGGTACCGGGAAACAAAGTTGGGCACTTTGGCATTTATCTTGGAAGCCATCAGGTCCACATCTGGGGTTCCCCAGCGTCGGCATATCTGCTGAAAAACCTCGGGATGTAGAGACCATTCCCCTGACGCTATGCCGTGACGGCTGAGAAAATCTGCTGCCCAGTTTTCCTCGCCCGGTATGTGGACTGCTGAAATCACAGAGTGATTTTCCTCTGCCCAGGTCAGAATCTGTTTTACCTCGTGCATGGCCGCCCTGCTGCGGGTACCTCCCTGATGGTTTATGTATGCCACTGCCGTGGCATTGTCCGATTGTATTCGGACTGGGCGGCCCGCCAGATGCTGGTGAAAATGCCTCAAAGCCAGCCGAACCGCTCGGATCTCTAAAATATTGATCGGGAGGGTCGATTCTTGCTGAGACCAAACTCCCTGAGCTGTGTGGTGACGAAACACTGCTCCCCATCCGAGAAGGCTGGCGTCCGTTGTGACTACCAACCAAAAATTTGGAGGAAACAAACGACCCTGTCGAAGAGTGGTGTCCCTCGTCCACCACGTAAGAGTCTGTCTGATCTGCAGGGACAGACGACACCGCAGATTGAGGGAGTAAGGGCTCCCGTCCCATACTGCCAAGAGTGCATGTTGAAGGGGGCGAAGATGAAACTGGGCAAACGGAATAGCCTCGATTGCCGCCACCATCCTTCCTAGGACCCTCATGCAAAACCGGATGGTGTGAGGAATAGGTTGGCGAAGTATCCGTACCTCTTGGCGGAGAACTAAGGCCTTGTCCTGAGGAAGAATTATCAACCCCTGAGCGGTGTCGAAATTCATCCCTAAAAAGGTGATCTTCCGAGATGGCACGGGAGATGACTTCTTCATATTCACCAGCCACCCCAAACGAACAAGGGTGTCTAACGTAATGTTGACACTTTCCTCGCAGGTCTGAAAAGACGGCCCCTTGATGAGGAGGTCGTCTAAGTAAGGCAGGATGACTATCCCCCTGGAGTGCAAAATGGACACAACAGCAGCCATGACCTTTGTGAACACCCTGGGGGCTGTGGCTAGCCCGAATGGCAGGGCTGCGAACTGAAAATGAAGTTTGTCGATGGCAAACCGAAGAAACCTTTGATGAGGGGGAAATATGGGAATGTGAAGATAGGCATCCTGGATGTCTATTGATGCTAGAAATTCCCTCTTTCCATGGCTGCAATGACTGAACGGAGAGATTCCATTCGGAAATGCCGAATTTTGACAAACCGGTTCAATCGCTTTAGATCTAGAATAGGCCTTACGGTACCATCCTTCTTGGGTACAATGAACAGGTTGGAATAAAATCCCTGACCTCTTTCGACCTCTGGTACAGGTACGACAACCCCGCTGTGCCGAAGAGACTCGACCGCCTTGAATAAGGCACGACCTCGAGACCCCTCCTTGGGAAGGCGCGAGGAAAAAAAGCGATTTGGGGGAAGGCTGGTAAATTCTATTTTGTACCCGTGGAGACTAACTCCCTGACCCACTCGTCGTGAGTCACTGATAGCCAAGTGGGACGAAACCAGAGTAAGCGGCCGCCTACCCTGGAAAAATTGACCGGATTTTGCCTCCAGTCATTTGTCTGAATATCTTTGGGGTTTGGACCCTCTGGATCTTGGCTGATAAGATCTCCCTCTTCCCAGAGGATTGGTCCTGTAGGTGACCTGGCGATCTTTGGCCTGATTAGGCCGACCTGAGCCGCTGGAGGTGGCTGGCATGGCCCAGCCTGGGTTACGAAAGGCCCTAAAACGAGGCTGAGGTTGTCGACGAAAAGGTTGTTTAATCCTTTGCTGAGGAAGGAAATTGCTCTTCCCTCCCGTTGCATCAGATATGAGCTGATCCAGTCTCTCGCCAAATAACCGACCACTCTGATATGGTAAAGATGTAAGCGACTTCTTTGAGGTTGAATCTGCTCGCCAAGTTCTCAGCCATAAGGATCTTCTAATGGCAATTGCATTAGCAGCGGCTAATGCTGCGCAATTTGCCGCATCCATGGATGCATTAATTAAGAAGTCTCCAGCAAGAGCTATTTGATTAGAAATCTGGGTTACCTCAGACGGCACCTCTATGCCGTGAAGAGCCCTATTTAGAGACTCGACCAGGATATTATGGCCTTGGCAACCCAAGTCGCTGCAAAAGAAGGAGAAAGAGCAGAACCTGATGCCTCAAATACCGAACGGGCCAAACTCTCAATTAGACGATCCGTTGGCTCCTTAATAGAGGAACCGCTGGGAATAGAGAGGAGCGTTTTAGATGCCAAACGCGAAACAGGAGGATCAACCGACGGAGATTCTGTCCACTTCTTAAGGAGCTCAGGAGCAAAAGGATATCTAGTATTGAGAGCCTTTTGTCCAGCAAAGCGCTTGTCCGGTTTCTCCCGGTGGCGCTGCACTAATTCCTCAAACTCAGGATGAGCACCAAAAACTTTATGGGCTTGCCTGGCTCGTTTAAAGGTCACCTTGTGACCAGAGGTCAAGGTGGACTCATCGTCTATCCCCAGAGTTTGATTGATAGCTTCAATCAAACTGTCAATTGTTTCTTGACTATACTGTGCCTCTAGATTAAGTGATTCTTCCAAATCGGAATCCGAATATTGATCACTTGCCAAGGGAGAGGGAGAGCGGGAGACGGAACTAAAAGATGCCGAGGCTCCAGACGGCATGGGCGACACAGTGTGGGTTCGTTTCCCCTGTGTCTGCCTGGTGCGAGCGCGGCCCTGCAGGCCTGAGGTTCCTGAGATGTAGCCAAGACAGGTGAACCACTGTCCCTGCTCCTATCGGGAGCTTGAAGGGACTCGACCGCTCTGGTCAATGACGCCACAGATTGAGCCAGGGAAAGGGCCCATTCAGGGGGGCTTGATGCACTAGGCTCGGCTATAGGAGAGGGTTCCTGAGCCCGTTCAGAGTCACAGGCCTCGCAGACCCGAGAAGTCTGGGCATGCGGAAAAGGGGACCTACAAGCAATGCATGCAGTATAAAGTATCGTATGCGTCTTGGTTCTTTTGGACATTCTGAATCCGTCACAGTACACAATAAACTGGATGTGTCAGTCAGCGGAAGGGGCGCAAAAGTGCGCAACAATCAGGCTGGAGGTAGTAGCACTCACCCCAGTCCTGTATCCCAGCGTCCTTTCGTGTACAATGGGCAGAAAAAAACAGGACATCCGAGTTTCTCCCGGTGAAATTGCCTGCGGCTCCAATCTTTCAAAAAAGAGCGCTTCTCTGCCAAAGAGGAAGTGCTCATGTAGCCGAGCCTCAGGAGGGAGGGTCAAGAGGCGCGGCCTAGACGTCAGGGCTTCCGTCCCCCCAACTTCCGGCCGCGGCCTATCTCCGGCAAAAGCCGGGGACTAAATTTGAAGCCGCGGCCTAGCGGCCGCCGAAGCCGCGGTCTAAATTTCCGGCGGAGGCGGCCCCAATCCATACTTCAGCCCGCGGCCTAGTCCAGGGTAAAGCCGGGGACTAAATCTTTACTCCGGAGCGCTGCTGTATCTTTAGCCATTCTGGATTTAAAGGTGAGATTCTTCTTCCAACATCTTCACATGCAGCGCATTAAAGGGGGACTCTCCGTGAAAAATAAAAGGACGGTGCAGGAACCCTAACTCCATCACCCCTTCAGGGGATGAGGAGAGGGACCGTCCGCCACCTTGCAGCACCGCAGTCTAGCATTGGTGGTGCAGTGGGGGCCGCACGGACTAACTCCCGCCTCTGTACAGCCTAGGGCTTCAATACCTTAGGGTGGTCAGGGCTGAGTCCGGCATTTATGTCCCACGTTGCGGGAGAGGATACGATGGAGGCTTTACTCCACGTGCTCGCCCGTTGATGGTTTGGGGAGATCGGACCCTTTCAATAGGATCCGTCGCCCCTATCTCATCTTCGTGGGAAAAAAAAAAAAAAAAATGGTCTGGAAAAAGAACCAGACGTGTGCCTCCATCAGACACTAAGCAATAACTGGATTTGCCTGTGGCCAGTGCTGAGGTGTATACGGCGGAGGAGGAGCTAACCTTTTTTTATGTTTACTTAGTGTCAGCCTCCTAGTGGCAGTAGCATACACCCACAGTCCTGTGTCCCCCAATGAGACGAAGGAGAAAGACACTTTGATCCCTTCACATACAGAGCATTCTCTCTCAAAATCTGGAATACAGTTCGAACATGTTTCACATGAGAGTCCCAGTCATTAGAAAAAATCAAGATATCATCCAAATAAACAATCAGAAATTTGTCCACAAAATCCCTGAAAATGTCATTCATGAAGGACTGGAAGACGGAAGGAGCATTAGTGAGCCCAAAGGGCATCACTAGGTACTCAAAATGCCCTTCAGGGGTATTGAATGCCGTCTTCCATTCATCCCCGTGCTTAATGCGAATAAGGTTATACGCCCCCCTGAGGTCAAGCTTGGTAAACCAAGTAGCGTTTTTCACCCTGGAAAACAGGTCAGAAATCAAGGGTAACGGGTATTGATATTTCACAGTAATATTGTTCAAGAGACGATAATCAATACACGGCCTTAATGAACCATCTTTTTTGGCCACAAAGAAAAAACCGGCACCTAAGGGTGAAGAGGATGGTCTGATATGACCCTTCTCCAATGATTCCTTGATATAAGACCGCATAGCGTCATGTTCAGGTACAGATAAGTTAAAAAGGCGACCTTTAGGGAATTTACTACCCGCACTAATTCAATAGCGCAGTCATAGCTCCTATGGGGAGGCAAGGATGCAGATTTACTTTCGCTAAACACATCAGAAAAATCAAACAAAAAGTCAGGAACATCCTGAGCCTGGGGGGAGGCAGAAAAAACAGGAGTGTTGGTATTAACACATTGGCAGCCCCAACTGGTTACAGACACAGATTTCCAATCCAAAACAGGATTATGAGACTGTAACCAAGGGAAACCCAGCACGATAATGTCATGCAGATTATATAGAACCAAAAATTTGCAGCACTCCTGGTGATCAGGTTCAACCCTCATTATCACCTGAGTAGAAAACTGGGGTTTATTCTCAGCCAAAGGGGTAGAATCGATCCCCAGTAGGGGAATAGACTTCTGTAGGGGTATCAAGGGAAACCCACAACGTTTAGCAAAATCATAATCCATCAGGTTAATAGCTGCTCCAGAATCAACAAAAGCCTGAGCAGAAAATGAGGACAGAGAGCATATCAGAGTGACAGTTAATAAAAACTTAGTCTGAACACTACCCAAGACAACTGAGCGTGCAAAACGTCTTCCCCACTTAGGGCAGACTGAAATAGCATGAGAGGCATCACCACAGTAGAAACATAACCCATTGCGCTTTCGAAACTCATGACGCTGTGCCCCAGACACCACTCCATCACACTGCATGGGCTCAGAAGCTGGCTCACAAGGCAACACCACTCCACGCATACTTCTCCGCTCACGCAAACGTCTGTCAATTTGAATCGCTAATGACATAGAATCATTGAGACCAGAGGGGACAGGGAATCCCACCATAACATCCTTTACATTATCTGACAGACCCTTCCGGAAAAGGGCCGCCAAAGCGTCGTCATTCCATTTGGTCAGGACTGCCCACCTACGGAATCTCTGACAGTATAACTCAGCGTCATCAAGCCCCTGATTTAATGCCAACAAGGCTTTTTCAGCTTGATCAGTGACATTAGGCTCATCGTACAATAACCCCAAAGCCTGAAAAAATGCATCAACATCACTCAAAACAGGATCCCCAGGTATCAGGGAAAAAGCCCAATCCTGAGGATCGCCGCGCAGGAGAGAGATGATAATTTGAACCTGCTGCGCTGCGTTTCCTGAGGACTTAGATTTTAAGGCAAAAAACAATTTACAATTATTTTTGAAATTCTGAAACTTAGCTCGATCCCCTAAAAACAAATCTGGCATGGGGATCCTAGGTTCCACAACAGGCAACCTAGCAAGATATGCAGCAATACTCTGAACCTCAGTGGCAAGCTGATCCACACGGCCAGACAACTGTGCAAACTCCATTGGGAGAAAAGATCCTCCCCAGCACCCAGAGATACAGAGGGAAAAAAAAAAAAAAAATGCAACAAACAGAAAAATATCTCTGACAACTCTGACAACCTTTCTTCTGTCACAATATTTTTTCCCTTCTGTGAGTACCATTCAATTTTTAGGCCGGTGATACTGTTATGTTACGGTAGCTGAGGAGTGCAGGTAAAAAAGGCAATACACCAGAGAAGTTGGAATCTATGAGATTGCAGTACCCTGACTAACCACCACAACTAGAGGCAGCCGTGGAGCGTTCCTACGTTGGTCCTAGACGCCTCGTCACAGCCTGAGAAACTAACTACACCTAAAGATAGAAATAGGAAAGCTATCTGCCCCGGAGCAGACCCCAAAGATAATAGAAAGCCCCCAAACATGTAATGGCGGTTAGACAAGAGGAAATACTGACACAGAAAGAAAATAGTATGAGCAAACGCTGGGGCCAAAACTATCTAAATAGAAAAGGACAGGAAGGGTACTTACTGCAATCTCAGAAAACCCTGAAAAACACCAACTCTACTAATTTCAAAATCACCTGAGATCACACGACCTCTACCACCTAAATTAGCTCTCTGGTGTAACAAAATCAAGACAGCAGCCACTGAAAAAACTGGAAAAGCAAAAGTACAAAACTCAGTGGCTGAACAAACTGAGAGGGCAAAAGCCCCCGGAGGGGACCAAGAAGGCCCCCACAGAAGTGCAGGACAAAATGCAAAAATATAGCACAAACACAAAGAAGAAAATGTCTTATCTGATAGCAGGAGATGCAGACACGACACAGCAG
Organism: Oophaga sylvatica; assembly: GCA_033576555.1. Classification (NCBI taxonomy): domain Eukaryota; kingdom Metazoa; phylum Chordata; class Amphibia; order Anura; family Dendrobatidae; genus Oophaga; species Oophaga sylvatica. The sequence continues at coordinate 46,649,202 of JARQOD010000006.1, forward strand.
GCTACAAGGGAAACTGGAAAGAAGGATTCAGACCAGAACAATTGATCACCGGCAACCCTGATGGGAAAATGACTCCCTTATATAAGACCAGTCAGTAACACCTGATTCCCAGTCCTCACAATCTTCACTAGTACCGCTTGTAACCACCAGAGGGAGCCTCTGCTCAGAACTCATCTCAAACCCATTCACAACACTTCACCACATGATAAAGATAGATGTCATTCCTAACTATTAGCTCACTGAATACATTTCACATGCGCTTGTAAGGGGACTGATCTTCTGCTTGTGTAACTACCAGGACAAATCATTGTATAATTTTGCATCTAGAAGACAGCAATTAGCACATAAGGGCACGTCTATTTGTGGGATGGGTTAAATAGCTACATGTTTTTTACATTGGTCCTGCTCGTTCTGACACCATTTATGTTTGGGTCTTAAAAAATCCAAACAAACTAACTTTCATATCATTCATTACTGTCTTTATTTCATATCATTAGAAAACACGTGTTTCCGCTCATTAAGGTAATGAATATTCACCTCTCTCCACGCCTATGGGAGTGGAGAGAGGTGAATATTCATTACCTTAATGAGCAGGCACCGTGCTTGCCCAACAGCTGCTGGAAGCCGGCAACTCTGACTCACACTGTGTGCGTTATGAGAAACGAATATTCATTGCCAGCCAGTGAATATTCATTTCTCTTTAGCAGTGGGCACAGTCATTAACCGCAGTCACCAGCTCCTGCCTCCTGTGACCCGCTGATTGCCGCTCCCCCTCCACCGCCAGCATCTGGGACAACTATTTGTGTATAAGCCGAAGGGGGCATTTTCAGCACAAAAAAATGTGCTGAGAAAAACTCGGATTAGACATAAGTATATACGTACTTAGAAAATATCAGAAAATATCATCTGTAGAGTGTGTCTCCTAAATAAATGCAATGACTGAAGTTGTAGCAATCAGGGACCCAGTTATAGAGAGTTAGTAGATAAAAAACAGATAACCAACAATGGACTCTATAAACTTTACTACTGTTTATGTAAGACCCTTTACATCAGAATGTGAAAACTTCTGAACAAACGACTGGAGGGTTTCTGACGTCACTGATCTTATGTTTTTGGACTCTTCTAACATCAGTTATTATTATGTACAGTATATACAGCCATGTCGTATCCAGGGATGTCAAACTCAAGTACACAGTGGTCCAAAGTGAAGAACTTGGAGAAAGTTGCGGGACAACCTTAAAATTGATATCATTAATTGAAACCGAAAAAATGGGAAGATAGAGGGGGAAATGAGTTGGGGGAATCTGCCTAAGGTAGGGAGAACCCCAATTCTGCAGAAGTTAGGGTTGTGGGGATGGTAAATAGCAGTATACAGGGGACTGCAGATGGTGTGTTGACGCTCACAAAGAAGGAAATTTAGGGAAGTAGAGAACATCAGAAGTACATAAACAGCACTGAAAGAAGAATATAATAATAACAGAAAGGGTAAGATCTCAATACATAGGGAAAGGATAACAAAGAACAAAAAACAAAATGGAGGATGCATGAACAAATAAAGCATGGCATGAGCGCATCGGCTCAATAGCTCACCTGTGCCAAGCTGGTGGAGGAGATAGAGGGTAGTGGCCGCCGTGTGTGCGGAGATGCATGGGAGAGAACAAGGGGAATGGTGCTGATGTAGGGAGAAGAAGAGGGAATTTCCGGGTCACGTGAACGCCGGTCAGGAAGTGCGTCATTGCTGTGGAGCGCGTTACTATGGGGCGAGGTGTAAAGAGCCTTGTAGTAACGTTTGTTTTGAACCCTGTGTGTGCACCAGCGTCTACATGAGAGCTGATCCCTTATAATATGTAGTCATGTTTTATATCCTTCCCAGTCTCCACCTTGCTACACATACAGTAACAGATTATATGCATTAACGCTCTAATAAATGGCCATTGTTGTAATTGATCCTTTTATAAGTGAGGTTTAGAGTGCATTCACTTCTGACAGCCATTGACACCCCTCCTCCGTGAGATGCAATTGTGGGGTGCCGATCGGTTACTATGACTGATGGGAACCTTCTGGAGGCCTCCATGTCAAATCTACTATATAACTCAGCCTGAGCCTTCTTCAGTCTGAACCAGTTGTAACAAGTCAGTTATCAGTCACAGCTGCACATATACAATCGTATGCAATCCATAATATGTGCATTTCTCATTATCTTTTTACTTACGGTCTGATGGTCTCTTCACTGCCATCTATTTCAAAGATCTCAATGTCCATGGTCTCTTGTCCCCTCTCTTCCTCACTAAATAAAATAAACCATTTTAAGAGCTGGTTAGGGTGTGGACACACATTGCAATTATGGTGCATTTTTTGTGTCGATTTTGGAAAAATATGGCAAGAAACAGACGATCAAATGGAGTGAACCCACCCTAGTGAAGATACTTAAACGATTCATGAACAGGTGAGATTTTTCGATGAATTCAGTATTTTTCAGGACAGTACCCAGATCTGCACCACTCCAGCAGTTGGCGCTTCTAAGTCCAGAGCAATGTATCACGCTGGTCGGTATCCGCACTCAGGAGTCAGGGCATAAGACATAGACCTGCGTGGGAACTTGTCTTGGGACACCTCCCAGTTACTAACAACAGGGCTTGCTGCCAGTGATGTTTGACAAGTTACAGCTGACATCAACCCAAACTACTATCGCCTTGATTGACACCACAGCAAGGTAATCGGAAAGAGCCAGGTAAAGAGCCAGAATTGATGTATTTAAAGGGAATCTGTCACCCCATTTTTGCCCTGTGAGATAGGGCCACCGCCATCAGGGGCTTATCTACAGCATTCTGTAATGCTGTAGATAAGCCCCCGATGTCACCTGAAAGAGAAGAAAAACGAGTTATATTATACTCACCCAGAGGTGGTCCGCCGTCCGGTCGGGTCCGATGGGCGTCGAGGTTCGGTCCGGGGCCTCCCATCTTGTAGCGAAGCTGGCCTCTTCTTTCCGTCCCGTCGCAGCTCCTGCGCAGGCTGCCTGGTGAGGGCAGAGCAGAGTACTGTAGTGCGCAGGCACCGGGAAAAGTCAGAAAGGTCCGGCGCCTGCGCACTACAGGAGCCACGACGGGACGGAAAGAGGCCAGCTTCGCTACAAGATGGGAGGCGCCGAACCGGACCGCGACTCCCTCCGGAGAACGCCCCTGGGTGAATATTTTATAACTCGTTTTCTTCACTTTCAGGTAACATCGGGGGCTTATCTACAGCATTACAGAATGCTGTAAATAAGCCCCTGATGGCGGTGGCCCTATCTCATAGGGCAAAAATGGGGTGACAGATTCCCTTTAATGCCATGTGTCACTTCTGGGGAGGATGCAGGCTGGTATTTTTAGGCTGAGAAGGGACTAAAAAAACATGGACTGTCCCCCAGCCTGATAATATCAGCCTTCTGCTGTCTGCTTTATCTTTGCTGGTTGTCTAAAAATAAGGGTGCAAGTTTATTATATGTAGGGGGTTTTTGAAATTATATATCAACAGGATATCGATCTATTCTTACTATCTATTTATCCATTCTGAGAGTTCTGGCTGTGAATTTACTGTCCTTAACTGATGAAATTTCGTGGTTCCTTTGAGATGTATGCATAAAAATCAGACAGCATACGAATGGCCCGTGTGTCGAACAATTTTTTTTCTAGCACCCATTGCATTGGTGAGTCACATCCGATATACATGGGCACTCACAACATGCTGCAATTTCTTCCTCAGTCCCATTATAGCTGAGGAAAATCCCGCAGATCAGCAATTACTGCAATGCAATGTTTTCTTGCACTTCACATTGTATTATACGTCAGTGTGAGCGAGTCCTAAATGTAACAACAGGTCACATACAACAATGGGGGAAGCTTTTACTTACTTTGGTGGAGGGCTGAATTTTTCTTTATCACTGCAGGAGAAATACAAGAAATTATCACAATATCATATAAAATAGTAATCAGGAACAAATCATAGCCCCATAGGGACACAGACAATAAACATAATATATGACCTGTCTCATATATTTCACCACATGATATAAATAGATGTCATTCCTAACTATTAGCTCGTTGTATACATTTTACATGCACTTTCAAGGGGACTAATCTGCTTGTGTAACTACCAGGACAAATCATTGAATAATTTTGCATCGAGAAGACAGCAATTAGGACATAAGGGCACATCCATTTATGGGAAGGGTTAAATACTTACATGTTTTTGACAGTAGTCCGGTTCCTTCCTCTAAAACATTTTGGCATCCCCCATTTATGTTTGTGTCTGAAAAAAATCCAAACAAACAAATTGAGACTCAGACAGTTCACATCATCATTCTGATCAGTCTATGAGAATTTACACAGTGATATTGTCCTGTGTAATGTCCTGTGATAAGGTCACAATTAGAGATGGGTGAACCCCTGGTGTTTGGGTCCGGCGGTTCTGTCAAACAGTTAAAAAAAAGTTTGGTTTGGGTACCAGAACAGTACCCGAACCCACATTCAGATGCATGGAGTGCCGAACATCCATTGTTTGCCATGCTGTCATTTGCGTCACAGTGCAGCAAACACTGCCTGTGATCGGTCAGAGAGCTGCGGTTTCCACCAGCAGCTATGACTGGAGCTAAAAAGTTTACCTCTGGTCACAGAGGGGTCGGCTGATTAGAGAGTACTACTCCCATCAGCGTATGCCTGCTGCCGCAAATAACAGCAAGATCAGGAATCGCTGATGGGAATATTCATCAGTCAGTGCCTGCACTATAAATACTTTTTTTTTTAAATGAGGTGAAGTCTTTCTATTTTTGATAACCAGCATAGCAAAACTGACAGATGCGAACTGCAACCTTTAGCTGTCAGCTTTAGCAAAGCTTGTTATCAACAATAGAAGGAACCCAACAACATTTAAAAAAAATAATTAAACAAAACAGAATGGGATCTCCCATTTGTGACAACCAGCCAAGTTAAAGCAGACAGCTGGGGGCTGATATTCTCTGGCTAGTAAGGGCCATGGTTATTGCCCTCGCAGTCTAAAAATAGGAGCCAACACCAAGAAAAAGTGCAGCTCTGAGGTCAGTGAGTTCACAGCAGTTCACGGTGAGAAAATTCTAATAGATAAGCCTTTCTCATGCAGCTGCAAGATTCTATTTTTAGGCTGGGGGCCAATATCCATGGCCCTTAACCAACCTGAGAATACCAACCCCCAGCTGCCTGTTTTAACTTGGCTGCTTGTCAAAAATGAGAGAGTCCCCAGAAAATTTTTAAATTATAGATTTAAATAATTTAAAAATATGGCATGGGAACCTCTCTATTCCTGATAACCAGCGATTATAAAGCTGAAAGCTGAGGGTTGCAGCCTGCAGCTGTCAGTTTTGCCATTCTGGTTATCAAAGTATAGAAAGTCTTTTTTTTCACATTTATTAATAGCGCAAGCGCCAGATGATAAATATTCCCGTTAGCGGTGCCTGCACTCACTGTAATTAACAGCAGCAGGCGAAGGTTGAAGGGAGTAGTACTCTCATCAGCCGACTCCCCAGTGACCAGATATAAACTTTTTTCCTCTGGTTACAACTGTTGGTGCTCTAACCAGCAGTAAGAATCTTATCGTCGACCAGAGCCACCGGGGAGTAGTACTCTCAACAGCCGACTCCCCAGTGACCGGATGTAAACTTTTTTCTTCCGGTCAAAGCTGCTGGTGCTCTGACCAGCAGTAAGAATCTTATCGCCAGTCAGAGCCACTAGTGTTTCTCGCACTATCATGTAGACAACAACGTGGGAAACTCCTGATGTTCGGGGTGCTGAACCCGAACAGTAACATGGACTTCCTGGAGAAGTCCATGTCCGGGGTCTGTGCCAAACAGTACGTGTTCGGTATGGACCCTGAACTTTAGTGTTCGGGTTCGCCCATCACTAGTCATAATGTGATATCATCATTCAAAAGTCCAATTATACATTGGAGTAACTGCAGCCATGATTGATCTTATTACTTACGGGATTGGAGCTGTGTCAGCCCATGCTGTCTTTATTTCATATCTATAATAAAAATTAAGTTTTCATTAGAAACAGAGAAAGTTAGAAAATATAATCTGTGGAGTGTGTCTCCTAAAGAAAAAGTAATGACTGAAGTTGTAGCAATCAGGTGCACAGTTATAGAGAGTTAGTAGATAAAAAACAGATAACCAACAATGGACTCCATAAATGTCACTTCTATCTATGTGAGAACCTTTACATAAGAATGTGAAAACTTCAGAACAAATGACTGGGGGGTTTCTGACCTCACTGCTCTTATGTTTTTTTTCTTATTTTTATGTACAGAATATGCAGCCATGTTGTATCCAGGGATGTCAAAGTCAAGTACACAGTGGACCAAAGTTCAGAACTTGGACCAAGTCGCGGGACAACCTTGATATATATATATATAATTAATTGCAACCGAAAAAAAGGGAGGTGAGGGGGAAAAATGTGTTGGGGGAATGTGCCTAAGATAGGGAGAACCTCAATACTACAGGAGAAGTTAGGGTTGTGGGGATGGCAGATAGCAGTATACAGGAGAATGCAGTGGGTGTGGTGATGCTCACAGAGAAGGAAATTTAGGAAAGTAGAGAACATCAGAAGTACATAAACAGCCTGAAACAAGAATATTCACAGAACATTTGCACCTAAGGGGCAAACGGGCACAAAGGAGTCACTGATTTCTGTGTCCATATTCCATTTATTGCTCCTTTTGTGACCTTATGTTCATTATCTAATTTTTCCACAACTGACATTAAATGACCCCTTTACAGAGGAAGAACTACAGCAATGTATATTTTAATATGGCTGCCGGACAGGTCCTCGAGGGGAGATATTTAGCATTGAGGTTGGTAACCTCAGTGATTTAGAGGTGAAAAAGCAGGCTCCAGCACATACAGTGCTCAGAGAGTTAATAGAGCAAGCCTAGTGTTATATGCATTAACTCTCTAATAAAAAAGTGTGTTCACGTCTGACAGTCATTGGCACCCCCTCCTCAGTGAGATGCAATTGTGGGGTGCCGATCGGTTATTATGACTGACGGGAACCTTCTGGAGGCCTCCATGTCTGCCATGTGTGATCTACTATATAACTCAGCCTGAGCCTTCTTGAGTCTGTACCCAGTTGTAACAAGTCAGCTATCAGTCACAATTACACATATAAAATCCTATACAATCCATAATATGTGTATGGCTGGGGTCACACATGCGAAAAACTCGCACAATTCTCGTGTAAGTCTCTCGCATGAAGACCCGGCACTCGGACCGTAGAGTGCGGCTGCATGTATTTCTATGCAACCGCACTCTCCGGTCCGAGTACCGGCGGCAGTACTGGGTGTTCACGCGAGAGACTCACACGAGAATCGTGCAAGTTTCTCACATCTGTGACCCCGGCCTATATCTCATTATCTCTTTACTTACGGCCTGATGTTCTCTTCACTTTCATCAATTTTGAATATTTCAACCATGGTGGTCTCTTGACCCCTCTCATCCTCACTAAATAATATAACCCATTTTAAGAGCAGGTTAGAGTGTGTACACACATTGCAATCATGGTAAATTTTTTGTGGCGATCTTGGAAAAATAAGGCAAGAAACAGACGTCGATCAAATGGAGTGAACCCACCCTAGTGAAGATAAATACACCATTAATGAACAGGTGATATTTTTCCGATGAATTCGGAATTTTTCAGGACAGTACCCACATCTGCACCACTCTAGCAGTTGGCGCTTCTAAGCCTAAGAATGCTGCACCTTTTATTGTGAATAGTGGCACAGATCAGCGCAATGTATCACGCCAGTCTGAATCCGCAGCCAGGAGTCAGGGCATGAGACGGAGACCTGAGTGGGAACTTCTTGTTTTGTAATAAATTGGCGAACGAGGGACAGGGTCTTGTCTTTAGCTGACATCGACCCAAAACTACTATCACCTCGATTAACACCACACCAAGGTAATCGTGAAGAGCCAGACAAAGCACCAGAATTGGTGAATTTAATGTCATGTGCCACTTCAGGGGCGGCTGCAAGTTGGTATTTTTAGGCTAGGAAGGGCCTAAAAAACAGACTGTCCCAGCCTGATAATATCAGCCTTCTGCTGTCTGCTTTACCTTTGCTCGTTGGCCAAAAATAGCGGGATCTCACATAATTTTTTTATTTATGTATTAGGTTAAACAAGGCTAAACACCCTTTAGTACCACATGAAAGGCACTAAAGGGGGCAAGTTTATTATATGTAGGGGGCTTTTGAAATTATATATCTACAGGATATCGATCTATTCTAACTAGTTATCTATTCTGAGAGTTCTGGCTGTGAATTTACTGTACTTAGCTGATGAAATTTCATAGTTCCTTTGAGATGTGTGCATAAAAATCGAACAGCATACGAATGGCTCGTGTACCAATTTTTTTTTCTAGCACCCATTGCATTGGTGAGTCACATCCGATATACATGGCCACTCGCAACATGCTGCAATGAAGTCTTTCTATTTTTGATAACCAGCATGGCAAAACTGACAGCTGTGAACTGCATCCTTTAACTGTCAGCAAGGCTGGTTATCAACAATAGAGGGGTCCCAGCGACATTTAAAAAAAATAATTTAAAAAAATTGAATGGGATTCCCCATTTTTGACAACCAGCCAAGCTAAAGTAGATAGTTGGGGGCTGGTATTCTCTGGCTGGTAAGGGGCCATGGATATTGCCCTCGCAGCCTAAAAATATCAGCCAGCACCAAGAAAAAGTCTCATGGTGCAGTGCTGAGGTCAGTGAGTTCACAGTAGTTCATAGTGAGAAAATTCTAATAGATAAGCCTTTTCTCATGCAGCTGCGAGATGCTATTTTTAGGCTGGAGGACAATATCTATGGCCCTTTACCAGCCTGAGAATATCAACCCCCAGCTGTCTGTTTTAGCTTGGCTGCTTGTCAAAAATAAGAGGGTTTCCAGGCCATTTTTAAATTATTGATTTAAATAATTTTATAAATATGATGTAGGGACCCCTCTATTCTTGATAACCAGTGATGATAAAGCTGACAGCTGAGGGTTGCAGCCTGCAGCTGTCAGTTTTGCCATTCTGGTAGCAAAGTATAGAAAGTCTTTTTTTTTTTAACATTCTTTTATAGTGCAAGCGCCAGATGATAAATATTCCCGTTTGCGGTGCCAGCTCTCACTGTTATTGTTACTGTTAGGCTGGGGTCACACTTGCGAGTGTGATGCGAGAAACTCGCACGAGTCATAATGTGATATCATCATTCAAAAGTCCAATTATACATTGGAGTAAATGCAGCCATGATTGATCTTATTACTTACGGGATTGGAGCTGTGTCAGCCCACGCTGTCTTTATTTCATATCTATAATAAAAATTAAGTTTCATTAGAAATAGAGATAGTTAGAAAATATAATCTGTAAAGTGTGTCTCCTAAATAAATGCAATGACTGAAGTTAGAGCAATCAGGGGCCCAGTTATAGAGAGTTAGTAGATGAAAAACAGATAACCAGCAATGGACTCCATAAATGTCACTTCTATCAATGTGAGAACCTTTACATAAGAATGTGAAAGCTTCAGAACAAAAGACTGGAGGGTTTTTGGCCTCAATGCGCTTATTTTTTTGGACTCTTCTAACATCAGTTATCATTATGTGCAGTATATACAGCCATGTTGTATCCAGGGATGACACAGTGGGCCAAAGTCAAGAACTTGGACCAGGACAACCTTGATATTTATATCATTAATTGCAACCAAAAAAAGGGAGGGGAGGGGGAAAAATGTGTTGGGGAATCTGCGTATGGTAGGGAGAACCCCAATACTGCAGCAGAAGTTAGGGTTGTGGGGATGGCAGATAGCAGTATACAGGGGGATGCAGAGGGTGTGGTGACGCTCACAAAGAAGGAAATTTAGGAAGTAGAGAACATCAGAAGTACATAAACAGCACTGAAACAAGAATATTCACAGAATATTTGCACCAAAGGGACAAACAGGCACAAAGGAGTCACTGATTTCTGTGTCCATATTCCATTTATTGCTCCTTTTGTGACATTATGTTCATTATCTCATTTTTCCACAACTGACATTAAATTACCCCTTTACAGAGGAAGAACTACAGCCATGTATATTTTAATATGGCTGCCGGACAGGTCCTCGAGGGGAGATATTTAGCATTGAGGTTGGTAACCTCAGTGATGTAGGTGCGAAAAAGCAGGCTCCAGCACATATAGTGCTCAGAGAGTTAATAGAGCAAGCCTGGTGTTATATGCATTAACTCTCTAATAAAAGAGTGTGTTCACGTCTGACAGCCATTGACACCCCCTCCTCAGTGAGATGCAATTGTGGGGTGCCGATCGGTTATTATGACTGACGGGAACCTTCTGGAGGCCTCCATGTCTGCCATGTGTGATCTACTATATAACTCAGCCTGAGCCTTCCTGAGTCTGTACCCAGTGGTAAAAAGTCAGTTATCAGTCACAATTACACATATACAATCCATAATATGTGTATATCTCATTATTTCTTTACTTATGGTCTGATATTCTCTTCGCTTTCATCTAATTTGAAGATCTCCACTATGGTGGTCTCTTCTCCTCTCTCTTCATCACTAAATAACATAACCCATTAGAACAGAGGGTTGGAGTGTGGGCACACATTACAATCATGGTGCATTTTTTTGCATTGATTTTTGCTACGATTTTGGAAAGATATGGCAAGTAACACGCCTCAATCACATGGTGTAAGCCCACCGTAGAGAAGGTTATTTTTTAAAATAATCTCTGTCTCTCCTCTAGACTCTTTAAGAAAACCATCGTTTTTCCTAAGGAAGGAGGCGGATCATCCTGTGCACATAGAAAAGCATTGTTCTCGGCAGTAGTTGAGGGTCCCTGTTACATATTTTGCATTGGGTCTTAGGATGTTCAATTTATACCTCTGATTGCATCTATGTCTCATAGTGAAAAGCAATTGAGGACTTCAAACATTGAAAGTCGTGCACCATGATTACACCAATTACTTACCGCAGTGACTCTTCACTGGGCCATGCTGTTTTTATTTGGCATCCAGAGTGCCTGAAATAAAAAAAAAATACAGCTCTGGTTACAAGAATTAATTCTTAGGAAGCCTACGGATAAAGTTATCTGACTGGATACAGCTGCTATCGATGTATCTTTGAGTAAATTTTTTCCAGGAGACTCAGGGATGTTCTAAGAGTGTTGTGAGGACATTATAATGTCACTATCTCTCTACTTACAAGCCGATATCCTCATTGCTTCCTTCTGATGTTGTATTCATCTTATCCTCCTCCTTCTCCTCTCCATCCTCCTCCTTCTCCTCTCCATCCTCCTCCTCCTCATCTTCCTCCTCTTCATCCTCCTCCTCCTCCTCTTCATCCTCCTCCTCTTCATCCTCCTCCTCCTCCTCTCCATCCTCCTCCTCCTCACTATGGGATATATAACATAGACTCTATTTAGCATTTCTCATAAACTGCCATTATTGTTATAATAACTCATTTTATACAAGAAATTTTTCTAAAAACTTCTGAATTTCCATCCATGGTCACTGTTATCCTCCAGTTAGCAGAATGAAGGCTGCAATTTATAGTGCACTGTGTATGCAGGACATAAATGGCTTCATAAAACTCCCAGGCATGAGCAGTGAATATCACTCTAAGAAAAAGTGTCCGTGTTACTACAGAAACCAATCAGATCTTTGTTCTCATGTTAAAGCAAAGTGATATGCTGAAATCTGGATTCTGATTGGCTGTGATGGGCCACACTGATTATTTGTCTTAGAAGAGTTTTTACACGAGTGTGTCTGTGACTGCTGATGGTGGCACAGTGACAATGAGGGTATGTGAAATCCTCCTGAATTTCCAATTCTGTCTTATATCATTCCCCCTTATAGATGCATTGATTATGGCAATAGAATATATGGGAGAACCGCTTACAAATACAACCCTGTTTATTACACCAACTTACAAGATGGTCTCCAGGGAAGGCACGCGGGATGCTCTTTGCAATCTCTTTTTCCTGTAATAGAACATACAGCTCTGGTTAGAATCATTAATACATTGGCTCATCATCTGCAGCTTTTTTTAAGTCACTCTCCTTTTTTGTCTTGTGGTATTTGTTGCCATTTTGGCACAAAATTCATCAAAATAATGTGCGTGATTTATGAATTTGTCACAAAGTATAAAAATAGGCTTTTTTCCTCTCTTGAACTGCTTTTGAGACTTTTGGTCCCATATTTTGGAGCACTGAAAAGCACACCAGAGGGAGGAAGGAGGAGACTAGAGTGAATTTGTGCTAAATTGTATGATTGTTTTCTAAAGTCTCAATTGTTGAACCAGGTGAAAATATCTGAAATTGTTAAAAAATGGCCACAAAGCAGCAAATAAAAAAAAGGCGAGCACAGGTAAAATAGACTTAAAAAAGGTGCAAATAATGAATAGGGTGAAAAACAACAAAAAAAAGGTGCAAAACACACAAAACTAGACATAAAGTAGATACTAAGGTGGTGATGAATCGGGGCCATGATCTCTGTAACTTGTCCCTCAGATAACAGCATGGACATAACCTCCAAACTCTCTCTAGCTCTGCGATCACATAGATTGCTCTACACAGAAGGATGATCCTTTAATCTAGGGCTCCAGCACAACATTTGGTCGGTCAAGAGTCCGGATAAATTTGCGGCATTACTGTAATTGGCTCATGACTTTATTGTTATTCTACGAATAAAAGGGATGAGGAGCAGTATGAAGAATTAATTTGGGTCTAAATTCTTTATTATTGAAAGTAATGTCATCCTTCTTATGGAAACACTGTAAATGTCCATGAGTGGGAGCAGTAATGCCACGATATCACCACCATGGAGTCCTCCCCTTATTGGGACACTACTCCTATATAAATGTGGAAGGAAGATGTAATAAGATACGTACTTGAATTCTACCTCCCATCTCTCTACGCTCCTTATCCACCTATTAAAGAAAAAGCCAAGAAAACAGAATGAATAATATTCCACATACACATTCACCATGATGGTAGGAAGATAAATTATACTATTGAGCCTTAATATGTCCAATGCAGACTCATAGCGAACATCTCTGGTGGATCATTACAGGGAGAGTCTCGGAGAATCAATAATCCCAGTTATAAGATATACATACTTCTCAAACAGGAACTCCTCATACTGCTCAATTAACTTCATCCTACTGAAGAGTAAGGAAGACAATTAGGAATGATAACAGATCATCAATGGTCACTAAAATGTACAACTTTTGTATACCAGAAACCTGGCGTAGTGTAAGGCCCTGTTCACATGTACGTGTTTCCAGTGCGTCTGACAGCAGTTTTCACCCGTACTGGAGACACATATCCACGGGTACCCATTATAACATATAGGGCAGCTCCCATGTCAGCGTTTTACCAGCAGCACAGAATAGGGCCAATACAAGTCTATGGGTTTGTGTACAACACGTACAGCACACAGATGCCATTAGTGTGTCATCCATGTGCCGTCCGTGTACTGTACATGTTTAATACTGCAAAGTATAGGATAAGCTTTGGAATGGATTTTTATTAAGCCATACTGGAAAAAAAAATGGATGTCACATGTATGGCACACGGGCGACCCACTGTTGGCTCATTGATGACACACTAATGGCACACTGATGACACCAATTCATCGACAATTGTGGTACTTTACAAATTATTAAAATATAATCTTTAATTTAATATTATAAAAAATATTTATACAAAAGACAAACACCAATTACAGTAATATAGGACTATTAACCTCATTTTAATACTATGTAATTAAAGGATATATTTTAATACAGTAAAGATGTATATCTTTGTACCGTGTTAGCCAGTAGATAGAAAAATATTTAGAATTGAGAGTCCTCAGTGGTTGATACCTTTTAATGGCTAACTGAAAAGATGGTAACAAATTGCAAGCTTTCGAGACTACTCAGGTCTCTTCATCAGGCTAAACTAATACAAAATCTGAAGAATCCCTTATTTATACACAACACAGCACAGAAAAAATGCAATAGATAAGACAAGTGACGTGAAGCAGAACTGTCATTATGGGAGATAGAGATGAACATAAATATTGGAACAGTTCATAGATAAGGAACTGTTCCAATATTTATGTTCATCTCTCTCCCATAATGACAGTTCTGCTTCACGTCACTTGTCTTATCTATTGCATTGTTTCTGTGCTGTGTTGTGTATAAATATGTGATTCTTCAGATTTTGTATTAGTTTTTGCCTGATGAAGAGACCTGAGTAGTCTGGAAAGCTTGCGATTTGTTACCATCTTTTCAGTTAGCCATTAAAAGGTATCAAGCATTTAGGATATATTTTAATAATTTGTAAAATATCACAATTGGTGTTGAATTCGTTTCTAAATAGTGTGTACTCTAATAACACAACAACTCTGAGTTTTCTCTGTGATGGCACACTGATAGCACACTAATAGCTCACTGATAAATGGTGGCTCTGTGATAACACACTGATGGCTCAGAGATGACATCTGTACTGTTTGTTTCGGTATTGGTGTCATACAGACGTGTGAAGGGGGCCCACGATGCCCTCCCCATATGAATGAATTTCCCAAAATTTGGACACTGTAAATCTTCCACATCTGAATTTGCCCTTCGGCTACATAGCGACGCACCAGTGATCACGATAACGATCCGACCAGGCAAAGATCGCTGGTGCGTCATTACATGATCGCTAATTAGCTTTCAAACAGTCCGATCTCCTCAACGACGCAAGACAGATCAGCGATTTGCATAACGACCTCGTCGGTCGTTGAGTCCTTGTCACACTACTTTATTGTAACCGATTCTGTGCCTCTTCATGTTGCCGAGCACCCTCCAGCAGCAAAGCTGCAGCCACTACAGCACGCTCTGCGTCGTTCATGATATTACCATCCACAATGCACAGGAACAAAGAATGGAAGGAGGCGCTACAGCGTTGTCTTTTAGTCGCCCAATTTTCACACATTGGGAGCGCTGTACTCACCAATAGGGCAGAGGGGGCGTGACCGGTAACATAGCTTTGTCACGCCTGCGTCGCTGAGCTCTGCGTCGCTAACGAGGTCGCTCGTCGCTTTTAAGCTTCAAACACAGCGATTAGTGCTGGCCAGCGGGACGCCAACGATGGAAAAATGGACAAGCGCATTCGAGCACGATCAGCGATAGCCAGCGGGGGGCCGGTCGGTGCTACATTTCACACATAGCGAGATCGCTAGCGATAACGCTGTTGCGTCACAATATCAGTGACGCTTGAGCCATATCGCTAGCGATCTCGCTATGTGTGAAGGCCCCTTAATGCTCGGCGGTAATAGAGTCATCTGCCATTCCCACATGGAGCTGCAATGTTTCCTTGTGGGAAGCAGAATTGCAGGAGATTATGGGTGACATGGAAGGTGACTCTCCGCCATCCAGTGGCCCTAGTCTATCAGAGAAATTGCAGATTTACGGTAATCAAGCATTTACCTCATTCTCCTCACTAGACTCTCGCTCATAAACTATAAAATAATAGAAAAAGAAGAATTATAGCAGACATTGTATTTCATTCCTGTTTTGATATTTGTGAAGAATTGCGGGGAGAAGGGTCGGGTACTGGCACCTCAGCTCATTAACTACATAAAGATTCACATTTTAAAGGGAATGAAAATCTATAAGGACTAGGAAATCACATCCTGACATTACAGGGTTAACGCCTATAGAGAAGAAACTAAGAGATCATAATAAAGGACATAAAAAGAGGCTAATACAAAGTTTCCTTACACTTCACTGATGTCTGCAGCCCTCTAGTGAATGTCCCCTCGGCAGGTACCATGATGTCACTGTGTAATGTCATCCCATTTCATGGATTACTAATCACCAGTAACTGTCGGAGGTTACAGAAACCTACAACTAATCTAGTATCCAAGAAATGCTGTTTTAAGGGATTGTGCAGGACTAGAAAAACATAACTGCTTTCTTCTAAAATCAGCGCCGCACCTGTCTGCGGATTGTGTTTGGCATTGTAACTCTGCTTCATAGAGATGAATAGAGCTGAACTGTAATAGCGGACACAACCAACAGACAGGTGTGGCGCTGTTTTTTGAAGAAAAGAGACAGGATTTTTCAAATCTTTTACAACCCTCTTAGATTCTTTACCTTAACGCAAAACCTTATATAAGAGATGTCAATGTAATCATCTAAATATCAAGCAAATAGTCTCTTCACAGAGGAAGAGGACAGGAGCTCTAGAGCCCCCATTACAGGTGGCAATCCTAAAAGTCAATATTGACCCTTTAATGAGCCTTGGCAAATGACTTTGAATAGGAAACCAAACCAGAAGCCGCAATTACAGACAAATGTTTTGGATTTTTTGCTCCTTATTAGCACAAAGTTATCACCAATAGGTGGCACTAGAGCTCCTGTCCTCTTCCTCTGAACAGGCCCCTTACATATTAAAATTCCCAGAGGAGCATTACTTGGCCTATAAGTCTCCCCACATCAAGTTGGCGCCTCCACAAGGAAAAAAAGTTACCCCTTATGCCCTCTAAATATTATGTTACTGTTATAAAAAACCGGTTAAAAAAATAAAGATTTATGGCAGTTATCGCTATATTCCTAATTATTTTCCTAATTATTCATGTGAACAATGCACTGCATTGTTCAAATGGATGGATGGTGGATACAAAGAGAGAAGGCTGGTTGGATAGATGACACAGTTTGCTCATTAGCAAAAAAAAAAGTTGAGATATCAGAGAATGAGGGAATTGAGGGGTGAGAGTCACAGACACATGGGATATGATAGGACACAAATCAGGAGCGAGAGTCACAGACACATGGGATATAATAGGATATAAATCAGGAGCGAGAGTCACAGACACATGGGATATAATAGGACATAAATCAAGAGCGAGAGTCACAGACACATGGGATATAATAGGATATAAATCAGGAGCGAGAGTCACAGACACATGGGATATAATAGGACATAAATCAAGAGCGAGAGTCACAGACACATGGGATATAATAGGATATAAATCAGGAGCGAGAGTCACAGACACATGGGATATAATAGGACATAAATCAGGAGCGAGAGTCACAGACACATGGGATATAATAGGATATAAATGAGGAGCTAACATAAAAAGGTTACTCACACTCCACTAACTGAAACCCACAGAAAATTTCAGTTCGGCAGTTGGTTATGTGTCACCGTGATGTCACAACATTCCGAGACCTCATCACCAGCAGTCACCTACAGCCACTGCTCTATACATGAGATGGACTTCTAACCCCTTATGGGCACAACTGGTTTTGGCCTTAAAGGGGGTCTTTGAGAAATGTAATAAAATAAATAATACACATTAAATATTAAACATTTTTTCTGAATATCTTTATTTATCAAAAAGCTATGCTTTATGTACTGCACTCTGTCAGGATTTTTACATAAAAGAGTGGTCCAAAATTCCAGTTGAGAGGTGTAAGAATCTCGTTGATGGTTATGGGAAGACATTGATTGCAGTTATTGTTTCCAAAGGGTGTGCAACCAAATATCAAGATGAGGGTGCCAACAATTTTGTCATACTCCATTTTCTGCAAAAATTTCAAGGGTTCCAACACTTTAGGCCATTATTGTGTGTAATATATATACAGCAGTCTCGGCGTCTCCTATGTGATGTACCGGTATATACACCATTCTACGTGTATCCTATCCCTGTGTCATGTATATAGCATAATATAGTATAGTGCTGTGTTAATATAGTGTATAATATTTACATTGAGCTTTTTTTTCATACCGAATCAGTATGGAAAAAAAAATTGCACTTCCTCATTGAATAATATCTGATAAAAATAAAAAATCAGATAGCACACGCCCGATTTATACGTTTGTGTGCATGAGCCCTTATTCCATGTATATATACACTGCACTGTATGAGTTTTCCTGTCCGGTATATTGGGTATAAGGGCTCATTCACATTCCTGTATAAAATATTGATCTGATGTTGCTCCAGAAAAGTTGGACAAGTGGAATCCGTATGGCTGAACTTATGTCATGCGAGTGTGCGATTTTGTTTTTTCTCACCTAGTATCCATATGACATCTGTATGACATGCATATGCAATGCGTTCTTATCATCTTTTACATACTGTATTTCACTATTTAAAACTAGCTTAAAAACTAATAAAGCAATCTTATATACAGATATAGAATAAACTCTAAAGTTGGCTCTGAAGGATGTTTAGTCTTATTTAACATAATAAATAATTTACAAAAACAACGTGGGGTCCCCCCCTATTTTTTGATAACCAGAAAAAGGTAAAGCAGACAGCTGTGGGCTGATATTACCAGGCTGGAAAGGTCCATGGCTATTTTGCCCTTCCCAGCTTAAAAATACCAGCACCCCAGAATCGGCACATCACATTAGATAAGCTAATTCTGGCATCTTCATGATTGCCCTGGAGTGGGGGGGGGGATCACTGGTCCTTCTAACAAAGTCAAGTAATGCTCTATGGGCTCCTCTCACACTGGCTTTTTCCCTGTCCCATCTGCTGCACAGCCCTGGACTGAATCCTAACAAACAGGTAATTCCTGCACATGTTGCAGCTGTCAAATAGCCGCGAGACATGCAGATGAAGGGACTCGAACATATTATTCGAGCACGCTGAAGACACTCGGTTAGCCCCCGAGCAGATTTGGATTACACCTTACCCGAGCATGTTTGCTCATCACTAGCAGTAATGTTCCTACTGCTTTTACAGTCACCGGATTCTGGGGAACGCTGGACACTGTCAGGGCTGAAAGTGAACATTTTTTTCAAATAAATTGGTCAAAAATGGACAGTGTATTGTGTTTTTTTTTTTGTTTTTCAGATATCCATTCGTGGACTATGGCAGATTCCCTGGATGATGGTGGACCTGTGCAGCTTTTTTTTCAAAAAGAAATTGGTGAACAGAAAGTGTTGGGGAGTATTTTTTCACATAAAATTTATTTTTCTGTCTGTGTGGTGGTTATTTCTGTTACTGTTGATGATTTTGGCTTTTTGGCTGAGTCATTATCTCAGTAAATTAGAATAATTTATAACATCGTTTGAAAAATGATTTTAAAATCCAAAATGTTGGCCTACTGAGATGTATATTCAGTAAATGCACTCAATACTTGGTTGGGGCTCCTTTTCTATCAATTACTGCATCAATGCGGCTTGGCATGGAGGCGATCAGCCTGTGGCACTGCTGAGGTGTTATTGAAGCCCAGGTTGCTTTCATAGCAGCCTTCAGCTCGTCTGCATTGTTGGGTCTGGTGTCTCTCATCTTCCTCCTGACAATACCCCATAGATTCTCTATAGGGTAAAGGTCAGATGATTTTGCTGGTCAATCAAGCACAGTGATACTGTTGTTTGTAAACCAGGTATTGGTACTTTTGGCAGTGTGGACAGGTGCCAAGTCCTGCTGGAGAAGGAAATTTCCATTTCCAAACAGCTTGTCGGCAGAGGGAAGCATGAACGCTCTAAATCTCCTGTTAGATGCCTGCGCTGACTTTGGTCTTGATAAAACACAGTGGACCTACACCAGCAGATGACATGGCTCCCGAAACCATCACTGATTGTGGAAACTTCACACTAGACCTCAAGCAGCTTGGATTGTGGCCTCTCCACTCTTCCTCTAGACTCTGGGACCTTGATTTCCAAATGAAATGCAAATTTACTTTGATCCGAAAACACCTTGGACCACTGAGCAACAGTCCAGTTTTTTTCTCCTTGGCCCAGGTAAGATGCTTCTGGCGTTGTCTATTGGTCATGAGTAGCTGACACAAGGAATGTCACACTTGTAGCCCATGTCCTGGATACGTCTGTGTGTGGTGGCTCTTGGAGCAATGACTCCAGCAGCAGTCCACTCCTTGTGAATCTCCCCCATATTTTTGAATGGCCTTTCTTAACAATCCTTTGAAGGCAGCGGTTATACCGATTGCTTGTGCACCTTTTTCTACCACACTTTTTCCTTCCACTCAACTTTCCATTATTATGCTTAGATACACCACTCTGTGAACAGCCAGTTCTTTAACAATGACCTTTGGTGGCTTACCCGCCTCTTGGAATGTGTCAATGACTGCTTTCTGGACATCTGTCAAGTCATCAGTCTTCCCCATGATTGTGGAGCTACTGAAACAGACTAATGGACCTTTTTAAATGGTTAGGAAGCCTTTTTAGTTTTTTTTTTTTAATTTACCGAGATTATGACTTTTGGGTTTTCATTGGCTGTAAGCCATAATCACCAACATTAACAGAAAGAAACACTTGAAATAGATCACTCTGTTTGTAATGACTCTATATGAGTTTCACTTTATGTATTGAAGTACTGAAACAAATTAACTTTTTGATGATATTCCAATTTAGTGAGAAGCACCTGTATGTATATACGTGCGTGCACACACACACTGATAATTAGAGCAGATACTGAATTACACCATGCATACAGGAGAAGTATACACAGCGTACTCAGATCCACACTATATACTGTGTTAAAGAGTAGTGAAGACAGACTTTCCCATTACTGAGATAGAATCTCATCAGTAAAAACAGCCGCCATCTCTTATTTAGACGGGAGTAGCTAAAGGCAGAGCTCCTCCTCCATCCTCCTATCCATACAGAATCTCATCAGTAACAGCCGCCATCTCTTATGTAGACGGGAGTAGCTAAAGGCAGAGCTCCTCCTCCATCTCCTATCCATACAGAATCTCATCAGTAACAGCCGCCATCTCTTATGTAGACGGGAGTAGCTAAAGGCAGAGCTCCTCCTCCATCCTCCTATCCATACAGATTCTCATCAGTAACAGCCACCATCTCTTATGTAGACGGGAGTAGCTAAAGGCAGAGCTCCTCCTCCATCCTCCTATCCATACAGAATCTCATCAGTAACAGCCGCCATCTCTTATGTAGACGGGAGTAGCTAAAGGCAGAGCTCCTCCTCCATCCTCCTATCCATATAGAATCTCATCAGTAACAGCCGCCATCTCTTATGTAGACGGGAGTAGCTAAAGGCAGAGCTCCTCCTCCATCCTCCTATCCATACAGAATCTCATCAGTAACAGCCGCCATCTCTTATGTAGACGGGAGTAGCTAAAGGCAGAGCTCCTCCTCCATCCTCCTATCCATATAGAATCTCATCAGTAACAGCCGCCATCTCTTATGTAGACGGGAGTAGCTAAAGGCAGAGCTCCTCCTCCATCCTCCTATCCATACAGATTCTCATCAGTAACAGCCACCATCTCTTATGTAGACGGGAGTAGCTAAAGGCAGAGCTCCTCCTCCATCCTCCTATCCATACAGAATCTCATCAGTAACAGCCGCCATCTCTTATGTAGACGGGAGTAGCTAAAGGCAGAGCTCCTCCTCCATCCTCCTATCCATACAGAATCTCATCAGTAACAGCCGCCATCTCTTATGTAGACGGGAGTAGCTAAAGGCAGAGCTCCTCCTCTATCCTCCTATCCATACAGAATCTCATCAGTAACAGCCGCCATCTCTTATGTAGACGGGAGTAGCTAAAGGCAGAGCTCCTCCTCTATCCTCCTATCCATACAGAATCTCATCAGTAACAGCCGCCATCTCTTATGTAGACGGGAGGAGGTAGCAGCTAAAGGCAGAGCTCCTCCTCCATCCTCCTATCCATACAGAATCTCATCAGTAACAGCCGCCATCTCTTTTCTCAGTAATGTACTTATCTGTCTTCACTGAATACAGATTTTACTGCTTCTGAGATATTTTTTTCATGACATTGTATCTCACGATAGTGGTAAAATTTCTTCGATATGACTTACATTTATTTGTGAAAAAGACAGAAATGTGGCGAAAATTTTGAAACTTAATTTTTATGCCCTTAACTCAGTTATGTCACACAAAATACCATATATACTCATGTATAAGCAGAGTTTTTCAGCACATTTTTTGTGCTGAAAACGCCCTGCCTTATACACGAGTCAATGGTCCCAGATAGATGGTGGGGGAGAAGGAGCGGCTGCTGTGGCTAAAGCCTGTGCCGCTGCTGTAAGGGCACAATGCCAACCGCAGCCGCCAACACATCCTCACCTACCTGCGTGTCCTGCACTGCATCTCGTTCCGGCCACCGGCGCCAGCAGCTCTTCCTGCTGAGCGATCACGTGGCCTCGCTCATTAAGGTAATGAATATGCACGCGTCTCCACTCCCATAGGCATGGAGGGAATATTCATTGCCTTAATGAGCGGGGTCACCTGACCGCCGGAACGAGTTGCAGTGCCACTGAGGGCACGCAGGCAGGTAAATAGGATTTTTTTAGTTTTTTTTTTTTTTTTGTGTTTTTAACAGGAATCATGCATACAAGGATAGGGGATAAAGAGCCATACATAACAGACAGCGACGGGGGAGCCATGCATACAAAGACAGGGACGGGGAAGCCATGTATACCAGGACAGGGACAGTGGAACCATGCATACCAGGATAGGGATGAGGGGACAATGCATACCCGGCTTATACTCGAGTCAATAAGCTTATCCAGTTTTTGGTGGCAAAATTAAGTACCACGGCTTATACTTTAGTATATATGGTAGCTAATAAATTACATTTTCCACATGTCTAGTTTACATCAGCACAATTTTTGAAATATTTATTTTTTTGTTAGGAAGTTATAAGGGTTAAAAGTTGACCAGCGATTTCTCTTTTTTCCAAAAAAAACTTACAAAACCATATTTTTTTTGGTACCGCCTCACATTTGTAGTGACTTTTGGGTCTTATTTTCACCAAAATTTTCCTTTAGACCCAAATTTTTCAATTTTCACAAAGGTAACAGGAGAAAATAGACCCAAAAACATATTGTGCAATTTCTCTTGAGGATGGCAACACCCCGTATGCAGTGGTTAGCTAGTGGAACAGCTTTATAGGTCGGTGTTATGATTGGGTAACCGAGGACAATAGCAAAAATAGGCTAGGCAACCAGACACCCAGAGAGGTTGGTAAGGCCGGCGTCACACTGGCGACAGAATCGGACGACTGCAATGCGATGAAAAATCGCATTGCAGTCGGACCTATGTTAATCTATGGAGCAGCTCCCAGTATCAGATTTTTTGTGGTCCGTTTTAAACGTCCGTGTGCAATCGCAGCATGCTGCGATTGTCACCGATTGTCGGTCGACAATCGCCAATGCAAGTCTATGGGAGCGATGAAAAATTGGATTACAAACGGACCACACTGTGTGACTTGCGATGAAATCGCATCGGTGTCCTTTAGAAAAGCCGGCAATTCATCCCTGCCTATACTGTAAAAGCACACTGACAGCTTTAATAAAGAATCGAATCAATACATATACACACATAGAATACATATATATATATATATATATATATATATGTATTCTATATATGTCATTGTGACATATATATATATATATATATATATATATATATTTATAGTTTCTACACTTCTACATACTGTATTAGCCGCTCATTCAATTGCCGGCTTCTGTGAAATCACAGAAGCCGACATGAAATGATACATTGTTTCCACACAGTTAACCATGTCATTTCCTGTATTTTGATATTTGTTTAGAACTTACAATTACATGAGTGTATTTGTGCAAAATTTCAGACATGTAGGGGTTAATTAAAGGTGTAATTTCGTTGAAAAAAAATGCGTGGGCTCCCGCTGTATTTTCTCCACCAGACAGACAAAGCAAAGCGAGTGGGGCAGATAATAACAGCCTAGGGAGGGTACATTTTTTGTGCCCCCCCTGGCTACTAACATCTGCCCCCAGACACCCCAGAAAGGGCAAATCTATAATTAGATTCGCCCTTTCTGGCACTTTGCCCGTCTATTACCATTGCCCTGTAGCGGTGGCGAATGGGTTAATAATCTCACCTTACTGTCACCTTAGTATTGAAAGGTGACCTTAAGGCTGGTTAATAATTGAGAGCTGTCAATTAGACAACTATCAATTATTAATCCTATTGTATGAAAGAAAAATCAAACACACAGTTTAATAAAAAATAATTTTAATTAAATAATCACAGTTTTTGACCATATTTTATTTTCCTGCTAAAACCATTTCCTGTAATAAAAATAAAATAAAAAAGCAAAATTATACTTACCAATCCGATGTACAGTCAGGTCCCACGGTGTAATCCATCAGAAAGGGTTAACAGGTTACAGGTCGCAGAGAGCTAATAATGCTGTCTCAGACCTGTATTCCCCTGAATGAATAAGTTCCTCTCCCAGCGAAAGTAGAGGAATAGATTCATGAATGGAGCTTAATTGATTTATTGGCAATTTAACTTTAGTGACCTGACCTAAAGGGAAAGTGGACACAATCAATTAAGCTTCATTCATGAAACACATCCTCTCCTGTCGCCAGGAGAGGAACTTATTCATTCAGGAGCTTTGAGCTGAGCATGCAGGATTACTTGCACTGCTTGGCTCAAAGCTAGTTAACCCTTTGTGAAGGATTACAGCGTGGGACGTGACAGATCAGCGGAATAGGTAAGAATAATTGTTTTTTCTTTTTTTTCTTTATTTTAGGAGATCAATGGCTTCGCACGGATTAAGTGTAAAATAAAATATGGTCAAAAAAATGTGTTTTTATTTCATTAAAATTAATTTTTATTAATGTGTGTGTTTTTTTAATTTACTTCAATAGGATTAATAATTGATAGTTGTCTAATTGACAGCTCTCAATTATTAACCTGCCTTAAGGTCACCTTTCAATACTAAGGTGACAGGAAGGTGAGATTATTAACCCATTCGCCACCGCTACAGGGCAATGGGAATAGACGGGCAAAGTGCCAGAAAGGGCGAATCTAATTAGAGATTTGCCCTTTCTGGGGCGTCTGGGGCAGATGTTAGTAGCCAGGGGGGGCACAAAAAATGTACCCTCCCTAGGCTGTTATTATCTGCCCCCACTCGCTTTGCTTTGTCTGTCTGGTGGAGAAAATACAGCGGGAGCCCACGCATTTTTTTCAACGAAATTACACCTTTAATTAACCCCTACATGTCTGAAATTTTGCACAAATACACTCATGTAATTGTAAGTTCTAAACAAATATCAAAATACAGGAAATGACATGGTTAACTGTGTGGAAACAATGTATCATTTCATGTCGGCTTGTGATTTCACAGAAGCCGGCAATTGAATTAGCGGCTATAACAGTATGTAGAAGTCTAGGAACTATAAATATATGTATATATACATGTCACAATGACATGTATATATATATATATATGTGTTCTATGTGTATATATCTATTCTTTTTTTTTGTGATTGAAATACTATTCTTTGGATCCATTATATGTCAGTTTTGCAAGCCTGCGAGAAAATCTCGCAAGTCGGATGAAAATCGGATGTTACAAGGTACACACACATGCGACTAAATCGCATCTTTGAAGGAAAATCGGATGACAGAAGCATGTGTGATGTTTGCATTTTGATCCGACAATCGACCGTCTAAAACGGACCGATTTTTTGTCGTTGTGTGTGACTCCAGCCTAACTCAGCGGATTGCAGACCCTTAAACTAACAACACAACTAGAATTAGCCGTGGGACGTACCTACAATGCCCTAGACGCCTCGACACAGCCAAAGAGTTAACTGAGCCTAACGAGAGAAAGGGGAAAGCTAAGTGCCCCGGAGTAGAGCCCCAAAGGAATAGATAGCCCCCAAACATATATTGCCGGTGAGACAGATGAAGCACAAACACAGACAGAAAATAGAGTAAGCAAATGCTGGGGCCCAAACTGTCTAGATAGAACCAGACAGAAAAGGATACTGTCTGCAATCCAGCAAAAACCCTAAGAAAAATTCCAACACGTCTGATAAGCAAAAATACTGAGGCCACACGACCTCTCCCCCGCTAAATCAGAACTCTGGTGTGAACTAGAAGCAAATCAACAGATACTGAAATAACAGGGAACTAGAAGTACATAAGCTGTGGCAAATGAGAAACAGAGTCCAGCACAGGTGCCCACAGGGAACCTGGCTGAACTAACTCCAGCAAGGCAGAAAACTGAAAAAAAGCAAAAGGTAAACAAATGCCACAGAAATAAGCAGCCAAATAACTTATCTGAAAGAAACAGGACACAGCAGGGAGCAAGCAGACTTCCAAAAGGCTCAGGAAGAAAACAAATCACCGGCAAGGATCATGGGAAGGCTGCTCACTTAAATCTCCCCAGCAAGTAACACCTGATCTCCAATCATCCCCCTCAGGTGACTGACTTCTGTCAGCCAGAGCAGCTTCATTACCAGAAGCAACCACCAGAGGGAGCCCAAACTCAGAAGCTAGATTAAAGGTGTTCACCACGGTTGGGCCGTTCTGGATGCCGCAATACCAAATGTATAATTTTTTATTTTTTCAGAAAAATATTATCTGTGGGTACAATATAGTTTTATTTTTTTATTACTTTGTTTTTTTTAATACTGGTACTTTGTCTCACTCTGGGACTTTCTCTATTTTTTTGGGCTTGATCGCCTGTAAAGCATAGGAAGCTTTCCCATACCTTATAAACTGTCAGCGCTGCGCTGACAGACAAACCTGCTACATCATACCCTGGGCTCTATGTAAGAGGCAGGCACTGCAGTGGGCAATATGTGGGGTCACAATGGAGGACATTATTATGTACTGCAGATCACTGTTGGGCTTAACAGTAAATGCAGTAATAGGAGCAGCAGCTCAGCATTGGGATATCAGCAGGATGAGGAATTTGTGCAGGCTGAGGATAGATGGGGACAGTGCTGGGAATGTGAGAAGTCAGATGTGCCATTAATTCCTTGGTGGGATTTGAACTCAGGACCCCAGCGTTGCAAGGCTGCAGTGCTAACCACTGAGCCACTGTGCCGCCCCATGTGTATGTTGTAGTCTCTGCAGAGGAGTTGTTTATGGAGCTCTCAGATCGGTATGGGCCAGATGGAAAAGTGAACGACTCCATCAGAAAGAACGTCATTTGTAAGTCACCATCTATAACTGTACTGTGATCTCCTATGTTCTACCACTATATGGCCACCAAATGACAGCGACATCAGTGCTGGTCTTTGTATAGCGAGTTATTATCAGTAACAGCATTATCATCTGCTGAGGTTCCCCTATACCAGTGATGGCAAACCTTTTAGAGACAGAAAACCCAAACTGCAATCCAAAACCCACTTAATTATCACAAAGTGCCAACACGGCAATTTAACCTGAATATTGAGGTTTTAGATTAGAAAAACAACTTGTACATTAGCGCACTATACAGTCTATAGCAAAGAGCTTGTAAGCACTGCACTCCAAGTCTAAGATACTAGCCACCAACTGAAGTGGAAGTCTGTTCTTGAGGATGGAGAGGATTTTGAATCAAAAGTAAAAATGCAAAGTTGTTTTGTTTTTACAACCTCTTTGCAGTTGTAGCCCTTTATCATGATGAAAATAACCCTTTAAGCCAGGGATGTCAAACTCACATACACAGAGGGCCAAAGTTACAAGCTTGGACAAAGTGACCGGCCAACCTTAATGTTTGTTAAAAAAAATGTCTACAAGTGAGGAAGTTTTTCCTTATTAAATAAATCGATTAACTTTTGGAATTATAGTGGCATAATATAATGTGTTATGTAAGAGCAGTAAAAAGCATATAGCCCAATGGAATAATTTAAATATATGAATGATACTGTATAATGCTACCACATAGTGCCCCAAACTGTATAATGTGCCCACGTAGTGCTCCATACTATATAAAGGCCCCACATAGTGCTCCATACTTGTTTAATGGCCCCACATGGTGCTCCTTACAGTACAATGGCCCCACATGATGCTCCATACTGTATAATGGTGCCACATAGTTTCTCCATACTGTATAATGCTACCACATGATGCTCCACACTGTATAATGGCACCACATAGTGCTCCATATGGTATAATGGCCCCAACATAGTGCTCCATGCTGTATAATGGCCTCACAAAAAAAAAAAAATTACTACTCACCTTTGCCCGTGACAATGTGCTTATCTGGTCTCTTAATACATCACAATCCTACCTGTGGGCATGCGCACCATCTTCTCAGTAATAGCGCTGTCGCTCTTCTCAGCCCACGCCATCCCTACTCATCATGCGCGTAGACTGATGGGATGACGCGTGGCCTGATGGGACGGCGTGCATGCAGAATAGTGTGGCTGCGGCGCTAGAGATGAGAGAGATGGCGAGCGGGCTGAGAGTGATGGAGACGCTAGTTTTGAGATGGCATGTATGCCCACCGAGAGGGCTGTGTGCCTCCCTCTGGCAAGCGTGCCACAGGCTCACCATCACTGTCCTATACCCATAATTAGGCTGCGCCACCATATCTGTAACCAGGATAACGAGTTTTGAGCCCATCTTCCCCTGAGCTAAACCCCTACCTATGTCACTGGAATGCTTGAAGGATGTTCTGTAAGATGATGGCCACATTGCTTCTTTAGGAGGTCCCTGGGGAAAATATGGCCTAAAACTGGGTTAGAATCAAATATAATCAGTCATCCTCCTCTTACCTCAGCTGAGGGAAGAGTGAGGGGTCTGGCAAGACCCTTTATAAACCGGTCATCTAAGGAATATCACTATCAGACTCTAGGAGAAGCAACGAGTATTGCAGATCTGTCGTTCACCACCAGTAGCAGTCACAGATACAAATTGTAAGACTTATCCTTATTTTATACCTTTTGTTTTATATTGTTTTTGTCTGTGTGTGTCTTTGTATTTCATCTTTTTCAACCTTTTTTTTTTTTTTTTTTATATATTTCTTTATGTATATTAATTCTAAAATGTAATATTTGCTCCCTGCTGTTCTAAACATACGAACAAACTGATGAGGATGAGAATAGCTTGGTTGTGCTGTTACCCTTGTGTATGCCAGTGTGCAAGACGACTACCTATCAGGTGCTTGGAAAAGCTGGATAGTGTGTGCTAGTGTATGACACAGTGAAGGCGTCATGCTGGCCTATCAAAACAGTGAGTGGTGGCAGTGTGGTGTGGATGTGACCGTCTGTGGGATCATCCTATTGCGATAGGTGAGTGGAGAAGGAAGAGCGAGTAGCATCCAAAGCAATTGTGTCGTAAGCGAGTGGTGTCCGTGACAAATTGGTAGAGGCGGTAGGGACGGTTCATGACACCATGTTTTATTTACATTTCGATTCCAAATAAAAATTGAACTCCTGCCCTATGGTCTCATTGCATTTATGGTTCTTGGAACACCTAAAAAAGGCAACATTACTGATGAGCGCAAGTGCTCAACAGTTTGCAGGTGGTGGTCAGGTACACACCGAGTAACGCGGGTGCTAAAATGAGATGTTCACATCCCAGTGGCCGCATGTTTTGCGGCTGTTGGACAGCCACAAAACATGTGGAGATTGTGTGACAAACAAGAAATCCTGGTATATTTTGTGGCTGTCTAACAGCGAACATCTCACTCGAGCCCACACGATACTCGGTGCATAACCGAGCACCCTCGGCAAACACAAGTAACGAGCACTCGCACTCATCACTAGGCAACACCTAAAAAGGAATGAGAACTACAAAGTTTCTTAATTGCAATTAAAAATTATTTAAAAAAAAAGGCAAAGACTGGTTCAATATTTACCTGTAATTTATTGTTCATTTTCATATACAAAAAAAAAGATAAAAGTCCTTTCTAAAATGTCCTCCTATTGTTTATGGTGTGGCTGCTTCACACAGGGTATATACTACATTCATGACACGTTTTTCTGGCACCCAGTGCAAATAATTTAAGCAGTCAAACCTGAAATCCATAATCTAATCTCAAACGCAATACTTTTCCTTCTTAAACCTTACTACAGTAAAAAGGGACAAAGCTTCACAGCAAATGTAGTAACTATGATACATTGTTCTCTCGAAAAACACAGTAATTCTGGAACTGCAATGAAATGTGTTTTAGAGGTGGACATATCCATTTATACGCATTTCCTTGGTATAAATACATATATCCAGTTAAGAGTCCATCAGTTTCAAAATGGGCTACAGCAACAGGCCCCACTGTATATATAGGTGTATATTATATTATATATATATATATATTCTAAAACAGGATACAGTATTTTAGCATAACGATTGTTAAAATCAGTAGTAAAAGCGAACACTGCTACATATAATTATAGCTACAAGAGTGAAACAGAACACATGATTTCACCTCTCATTTTATCCAAATTATATTTTGCAATTTGGTACGAAGGGTTGGAAAAAAAAATAAATTTTTTCTTAACTGATCATCATAAAAAGTCATCCCACCGGTACAGAGACCAAAAGCAAAAGGTTAACAGTTTTTTTTCCTGCAAATAACTTTGTTTTAAAAACATTTTTTTTAAAGTACATTAAGGAGTACAATTCTTAAATCCAAAACAATACAAAAAAATAAAAATCCAGGTAGTTGGGACTGAGAATTTTCCAGATGCCAGCATATATGTAAGAGTCATGTTTAAATTAATGCTAAATATTACATTCACAAATATCGCCCTCAAACCCTTTCCCATTAAATATGAGTCTTACAATTATGAGATTATGAAAATCAGTTTCTGAAAACGGAAAAATAAAAATACATTTGTTATACATGCCAAGAAGTATGCAGCTGAAATGAAAGAATTCAAGAGGGAAAAAAAGATAGTAATGAAAATACTAGTTTCCTATCTTATAAAAGCTGTCCATGAAATTGAACAAATACACAAGATACATGAGGGATCCCTCATATACACAATACGCTTTTTGAGAAGACGAAGGAGATTCATAATGGTCTTTGTCTTGCTTGAGAAATTTATGTGAGAAAAATTCACACTTCAGTCTGCGGATAAAAAACAAAACAAAATACAAAACATAACTGCGTTCCCAGACAGACGTGTCCTTTTGGCTATTGAATATGTACAGAAATGACTAATAGACAAAGCTTTCTTTTACAAACATGTATTGAAGCCTTTGAAAATGGCCTTATGAGGATCAACCAGTAGTGAAAATTAAGACACTAGTGATTACGAACAATAGTTTGATTTTTTTTTTTTTTATGAAGGTTTATACTTCAAGGAGATTCCTTGCATCTTACAATGTTTCTCCAGGACTGGAGACTTTACAATACCCTTGGACCAGATTCTTCAACAAAAGAATCCTCGGACCACTATGTACACGAACGTTTGACACGTACTCAAACACTGACAAATCCAACTCTTCTTTAAATCAGACTTACAGAAATATTTAATAAAAAGTTCATTTTCACTGAAAAATAAAATGCACGTTTAAGTCCTCTCAGCTATTCCCCACGCAACCCCAGAAAAGAAAAAAAGAAAAACTGAGTGAGTGAAGGGCTCTGACTCCTGACAGCGTATCCTGGCACCTTACATACCGGCATGAAATGACAATACAATTGAAGACCTGTGTGGAAATGCACCTGATAGCTGATAAAAATTACTGCACTGCAAAAAAATAGATTGTTCTTTTAGAATTAATGCATTCTGCACAGGACAATATTCAGCATTTACATTTTCAGAAATAATCCAAAATATTGTACTTGGGATTTCACTGGCTGCATAATAAAGCCTTTGCAAAAAGTATAAAATAGCAAAACCTCTCTCAAATGGCTCACAAGGTTTTCTTGCAAAATTCTTCAGCAAATATAAAAGAAAACTAATCAAACTGGAGTAATCCTCGAGGAAATAATGTGCTAAAGCCCATTGTAGGGCCTGGAAAGGTGGCAAGAGCCTGAGATTTAAGGAACAGCGCAGAGAAGATCCTAGTCAAGCAGAGCCCCTCCAGGCCCTGCACTAGACAGCGGGTTCCTTAAATGAGGATATATACAGGGTGGTCCAAAAGTAGGTGGACAGTATGTGTAATAAATGTTATTTTCTGTCCACCTACTTTTGTACCACCCTATATAGATATATCTATATAGATATATCTATATAGATATATATAGATATATCTATATAGATATATAGATATATCTATATATATCTATATAAATATCTATATATATCTATATATATATATATATATATATATATATATACACACACAGTATATATACATCTATATATAGATATATATATACATCTATATATATATCTATATATAGATGTATATATATATCTATATATAAAATGTTTTCATAAAACTCGCTTTTCTTAAAACTCAGGTGTACAAGTCCTCTATTATTCCACTTAGAAATGGATAAATATATAAATCTCTGAATGTTACTGTTCCTCTAGGGTGTGACCACACTAACACCACCATCACTGATTGGACAGCACCAAAGTATAAGGCACACCCCCTTTGCCAAGTGGAATAGTAGCACCCAGTTGTCAATTTAGATTTCCAGAAGGAATTAACAGAACAATGTAAAAAATTGATGCACTTTTTTTTTTTTTTAAGGGGAATAAATATTATCAAAATGCAAATATCCGAGAAGATAACACGTCTTTAAAGGATTTAAAAAAAAAAAATGTCCAGAACACAATCTTCTTATCCCTGAATTATTGGCACATTTTACAGCCTTAGGGTGATTTCTTTATCTATATCCAGTTTCTTTTTATAAAATCATAAAGGCTTCGAAATATTTAAATGTGACTGGAAATGCTGAATATAGTCCTGTGCGCCGCTATTCAGCCATGTTCACATGCAGCATTTTTTTTTCTGCAGCCAAAACCTGCTCTCTTGGCAGTAAAACCGCTGCATTCAGAATGCAGATTCCGCAGTGTTTTTTGGTCTGCGGAATTACCTGTGTGATCTGTCTACAGTGCGAGTTTGATGACGTTAGTTTGATTCATCAAAAAAGCTGCGTGTGAACATGGCTGTAAACTTTCACGTGACTTTACAAAAAAATTGGTTTGAAATTCGTTGCATAGATTAACAAATGAAAAAAGTGACTTTACGCCCCCCCCCCAGGTAACATTAATTATAAGTTTTAGTGCCCTGCCAAAAATAAATATTACATATACACCATTACTATCAATGAAACTATTGAAATATTAAAAATCGGCATATATTTATATATTTATGGTGACAGGTAACTTTCACTTAACGCTTCCAACACAATACCAGCTGGGGGCTTAAGCCTATGCTGGAAAAGAAAAAGAATATATAAATTTTCCCTATTTTGCAATATATTTTTAATACAGAATTTGATAATTCCACACAAAGACAAAAAAGGTTCTCGGCTTCATATGGCAGAACCCCGAAATAGCAACACTGTTCCACATGAGCGTTGAGGTAATCTGTTTACATAGTTCACTGGATTGCAAGAGTCAGATCGAGAAGAAAAATTAAATGAAACCAATCCAGAAGCTTTGCACACGTTTTTGTTCCCTCCCTCGTGAAACAAAGGCACAAACATATTTTTAACTTTTAAAACATGTAAAAAGTGTTCCGTCACAGAGGAAATGATAAAAGATTTGAGGTCTTGTCTTAATCCATGAGTTGTACAGAATGCGCAATAAACTTTTTAAAAATGATACTAAAAAAAAAAAAACATAAAAAAACCCAAAAAGGTTAAAAAAAAAATAACCTTAGCAGAGAAACATTCTCACAGTAAAGCGCTATCGCTGGGTGATTGCTACATAACTATTTCAAAGGTGTGTACAGAAAGCTATAGTCGTATTGCATTCGAATCATACAATAAATTGCTGGTATTGTTGAATTATTGCTAATCTGCCAGATTAAAAAATACACAAAAAACAGATTTTATGGAAACATAAATTTTGAATTAATTTTTCAATTATCTCATTTTTGATATTCCAGACAAAAAATACTGACAATCTGAGTGTACACCAAGTACTGTAAGTGTTGGTCAAAGACCTTTACATCTACACTACAGCAAGGAGAGCCTGATGAGACGGCCTGAACTTGGTTAGGATAGCTTGACAGACAAAGGTCTCTAGGTTTTTTGTTTTTGTAACTCATGTCTGACTCTAGCCCACATTCTCCATCGCCTTCTCTTGTGGGCCAGCCTGGCCATGTATTAAAGGGAATTTTTACCAGGTTTTTGCAATGAGACCACCATAATGTAGGAGCAGAGACCCTGATTCCAGGAAAGTGTCACTTACTGGATTGTGTTTTGCTGTTTCAATGCAGTGTTTTATCACTAGAGGACAACAGGCCTCGTGCCATCTAGTCCAGTCATTCCCCCAATCACTAGACATTACACACTGAGCTGTGGTGTGGACAGGTTATACAGGGCTCAACAACTGAGCTCTGCTAGATCTGCAGAAGAAACTGACAATCAGAACTGCTGCACTCACTAAACTTAGTGATACATTACTGGAATCAGGGTCTCTGTACCTACCAAATGCTGCTGCTAGATTACACAGCACAAACCGGCCGACAGATTCCCTTGAAATTAGTCCTTTCATTTCAAGAGCCAGCGCGTGCTACAGTGTAACTGCACGCCTGGACGATACCTGCCCTGAAGAGAAAAGATGATTGCCGCAGGCTACAGGAAGACTGACCAGTGGCCATCAGCTGTGCAGATCACATTATATAGGGCTCATCATTACCGAGCTGAAATACAGCCATCAACTTTTAAAAATTTGTGCAAAAATAAAATAAATTAGATTTTTTTTTAAAGATTTATTTTCCTTAATTTATTGCTGCAGTTTTACGCTGCCCTATGGTCACTTGTACATGGAAAGTTCAAATTGAACTAGGTACAAAGTTGTGTGCGAATTCATTTAATGTTATGTATTGGCTTCAGTTGGAAAGCCAAATTTTTCATACAGAGCTTTGAAAACCCGTGCATTAATTTTTAAAAAAAATGTCATTATGTCATTTTCTTTTGCCTCCCCTCAAACACCATGCCGCACAGTGTAGGCTGAGCTGCCTAGTACAAAGCTCTTTAAGAACCTGCTTTCAACTGCTGCTCAGCAAGAACCTGCACCTTATTGAGATTTTGTGTAAGAAACCTGCTCTGTCTGAGTACAGGAGAGGGGAGCATGGTGGTTCAGCCAGGGAAAGTTCCTTCCCCTGGTTATATATGGATTCTTGGAGATGCAGCTCAAAGCAGGGACTTAAGTAGCTTGATCTAAGCAGTTAAAACAAAAATGCAACACTATGCTTGAGAGAGAAAGCAAAATATATTAGTACAAATATACTACAAAAACTCATATCTTTGCAAAAGCGGATTTAAAGACAAATTACATTTTGGCTGCTTAACGTCACCACTAAAGGGCGCATAGGAGCTTAATGCAAACTGTGCATACATTGAACTCCGTAATAAAACAGTTTGCAGTAATCTCCTTGACTCCCTCTAGTGGCGACTACCAGAATTGAAATCCAAATGCACGGTCTTTTATTTATTTATTTTTTTATTATAGCTCTGTATAACAATATAAAAATATATTCTGAAAATTTTTAGTCTGTCTACTTTCATAAGCATTATTATTATTATATACACTAACAAATACTTAGTGTACATCTCCCTTAATTTCCTGTAATGGAAACAGGTTTTTTTTTTTTTTTTTTAATTCTAAGTAGTTTTGCCGGCCTTTGGTTTAAGAATAAATTTTCTTCTGTAACACTTTGAAACAAGAATGTAGCAAATTTTCCAAAGAGCGGAATAAGAGGATAAAATGCACACGCAGGCCACACTTTATGGTGTTACAATCAATGACAGAGCGACAACGCATTACTTAAATTCTAGAAAAACCTGTATAAATCTAAAACAAAACGACGCAATGTCAATTTCGTAACACAAGTATTAGTAGAGGTGATGATGCTGGCTACATAATGATAAAAACCCAAATATTTTTCACCTTGGTGTACGGGTTTAGTTCACATTTTAAGCTAGATACGTTGGTGATGCGTCCTATAGAGCTGGCAATTTGGTTTTCATTTTAGTATATTTTTATATTGCATCCTTCAAACATTGAACGTTTTCAACATTTTTGCTCTAGCAAAATACAAAAAAACACCGATATTTGTAAATATCACTAATAGCTGTAAACGAGGAATTCTCGTTACAAATAGTAGCTGCAGATTTCACTTCGGTAAAATTATAGCGAATTTATACTTTAAAATGTAAAAACGAGCAGCGTCGTTTTTCAAGTTATTCTCAATGGCCCAGAATTTACTGTCCTGCCCCCCAATATAGAATACATTTTCTTTTTTTCCCGTTTACGTCCAACCTCGGTTCATAATAAGTAACAATCTGGAATATTATAAAACCCCAAAATGCTTAACTTTTTTTTTTTTATATAGCAACATTCTTCTACGCGGATCGCAAGGTCTTAAGGAGACGTCCACGGTTATTGAAGACTGTCAAATCAAACATGGCACTTAGACTAAATACATTAAAGCTTCGGAGATTTTCTTCTTTCTTAAATGTCGGGAGGAAAGAAAAAAAAAAACAGCTGATGCAAAGTTCAGTGAAACTGATAGTAAGCCTTTCACGTCAACTAAAAAAATATATACAATATACATATTTCAACGAGTATTCGAAGGAAGAGACCAA
This sequence comes from Oophaga sylvatica, assembly GCA_033576555.1. NCBI lineage: Eukaryota > Metazoa > Chordata > Amphibia > Anura > Dendrobatidae > Oophaga > Oophaga sylvatica. The sequence goes on from JARQOD010000006.1 coordinate 46,685,658, forward strand.
TTAAAGATTGGCATTTAGTAAAAAAGGAAAAAAAAAGTTTTGCGAATATAAAGCCAAAGGCACATGAACAAAACAATAATTTGCCTAATGTTTTCCTGTATTTTTAAAATGTGTATTCTTTTTTTTTAAATAAAGTTCTATATTCAACTGCCCCGTTATCAGCGTAAAGGGGTAATCAACGTTATATTTTGAAGAAATTATCATTAGGAATTCATAAATGGAAAGAAAATCCTTTTAAGGGCCGATGCAGACGATCGTAGACTCCCTCATCCGATCGGTTATGCAAATGACTCGGAGAGTGATCCGACTCTCTCGGATGGGAAGAAGACAAAGAAAAAAAATTCTCCATCTTCTTCATTCTGTCAGGCTTCGGAAATTGGACTGCGCCACAAGCTGTCAGGATTCTCCAGGGTCGCTGCACAGACACGTTAACGAGTAGAATACTTGTGGTCAAGTGCCGACTAGACTTGCTCAGTCTTGTTCTATATAAGCGAACTGAACAAGGCCGAGCACGTCTAGTTGGAATGTGTCTGGAAGGCAGTGACTCCGGAGAATCCTGACAGCTGCGTGTGGTGCGCACACTGTAAGGATTCAGAAAGGTTGGAATCAATTTGGCCTGATCTGGTAACACTTAAAAAAATAAATAAATACAGGAAAACCAAACTTGGGCTAGAAAGAGGTTAGAACTCGGCTTACTAAATATCATGCCGTTAGGAAGCAGACAGGACATTTTTCTTAAATGCAGAAAAGGCTTACTTTCTATTAGAAAAAAGTGAGACAGCCATAGCAAATGTGTGATTCATACCCAGCTATCTAACGCAGACCGATATTCTACAAAGGTGTACAATTATTTACAACAGTGCTCGTATATAAAAAAAAGACAAAGAAAAAGAAACGAATCCCCACGAAAACTCTAAAAAAAGGTAGCACTTCCTAAAAAATTTGAATTTTTTTTGTCATTTTCCTTGTGTTTTTTTTTTTGTTTAAACTCCCTTGTCAAAAAAGCCAACTTACATTAAAATACTTACTACAAGACAACACAACTAAAAAATATATAATAAACTTATACAAGTAGAAAATTCTGAGGTAATTCTGGTTTGAGGTGGTTTATGGTCATGACATTTTTTTTTCTACTGTATTTTTTTTATTTTTTGTATTGTAAGTGAACGCGTTGGATCAACACACTGCAAGGTGGTCAGCGTCATCCGACACGCGAGAAGGTTGACCTTGGAAGCCACAAAAAATGTGTTTGTCTTTTTTTTTTTTCTTAAAAAAACAAAACATTGCTTGCTTTGCAGATGACAAAAAAAGAAATGTATCCAAGTATTGAATCAGCAGCATCAGAAACATTCTCTGATTTGGGCAAAATTCTGGCAAATCGAGAGGGATCTGAATATGCACCAAGCTAGGTTTGTATTTTTTTCCACTTTGAGATACAGAGAAAGGCAGCCTTTCAGGCCTCATTCAGACGTCCGTTTTTCATACACGTGTTATATCCGTGTTTGCCATTATTTATCCCATAAACTCATTAGTCGATGGGGCTGTTCAAAGGTCCGTGATTTTTTGTGGATCGTGGTTCAACCAAAAAAAAATCAAGTAGAAGTGTTTATTTTTGATCCGAGTCGTGGGACAAAATCACCAGTACAAGGAGAAGCTTTGCAATTTTTTTGGCATTTGAAAAAAAATCACTGATGGGAAAAACTAATACACTGATCAAATACTGTTGATGAAAATTTGATCCAGCACGTTGATGAAATTCGTTTTTTTTTTCTAATCTCCAAGCACGAGAAACAGGAGAAAAACGGGCAACTAATGAGGCATCAGTGACATGATGGATCGGAGATGTCGGCCAAAAGTACCGTATTTTAGCTCATGTTTACTGAATGGTTGTTAAAGCTTTTATTGGCTACTAATCCCACGACCTGTTGGCGAAGATTAAATAATCTGGTTACCTACAAATACAGTTGACTTATAGATATCGAACTGTCCAACGTAAGTAACCTAGGGCGCCATCACACCTTATTATACTGTGTGAAGAGCAGGACCTTCCTTTCTCGGTACGGATTTCCTACGGCAAACCTTTACACTTGACCAGCGTCCTTCCCCATTTAATAAACAGTTACCTGAGAAGTAGCTTTGTAGCGTTAAATCATTTGCCGATTGATGCAAAGTGCCACCACAGTCTGCCCAGCCCACGCATCCTACCTCCTCAATATTTAGCTCTCCGACGAGAGGGAACATTCAGTTTCTGGTTTCTCTACATGTTACAAAGACACCCGTTAAGATCCGCAAAAGACACAAAAGACGTTTGTTTTTGGAGAAAGATATCCAGAAATAATCACGGTTATCGAAAAGGATTCCTGTTGGTGGAAGGTGTATCTTATGTAACAGTCTTCAGCTTACTACAAAGTTTGCAGCATTTTTTTTTTCTTTTTAGGTGGATCTCCTGTGGGTCCTCGTCTGAGGTTGCACATTATGAGAAACCAACAGTGTTTCTAAAAAGGAGTTTGTTGAGGTTCTGAAGTACCTTCACCTTCCTGCATTCAAAAGTCGGCACCTGAATGCTTGCTGAGATGTTCATTTTTTTTTTCCTGTGTTTTTTTTTTCTTTCTTTTTTTAATATACAACAAAACAACGTGCTGGTAAAATTGATCCAAACTACCCACTCCTCCCCCACAAGAAACCAAATATTAAAAATAAAAAAAGATAATAAAAAGTCAAGGTAAAATAGCAGCTGCATTCATGGGTCTGTGGATGCGTATGTTGTTATTTTTTTTTTCCTCTTTTTTTAGTTTATATACAAATTATTTTTTGTGTTATTTTTCTTCAGTGTTTTAAAACAGTCTGGAAAGACAAATGTAACAAATGACTCAGATACTGGACTCTTTGGGCGGCAAGTCCACGTTGGTGACAGATGTAACAATGGAAACAAGGTAGTCCGAGGTAGTGCTGTTCACCAATTTGCGAATCTGAGAAATACGTTCCTCAACACATCCAGCAGAGAGCCGAGCTTCCGCATCATGGTCCCAGCACTCTTCAATGGTGACACATAACTGTGCCAAACCCTGATGAGGATAAAGAAGATTAAATGAGTGATAAATTTGTGGTTATTACATATTTCCAAACTTCTGTCACATCAGACATGCAAACTCCAGTGTGTGCTGTATATTTAGCCACAGAGAATAGAACATATAGATACAACATCTTGGTCATAAAAAGCTTTTCTAAAAATATTGACGGTTCGGCTGAATGTGTATAGCAGAGGTGGTGAACCCCGTATTTTTTTTCTGCCAAGAGCCATTTGGATATTTAATCCATCCTTAGGGGGGCGTACAAATTGTGCACCAACTCCACCCACAAAGTAATCTTGACACTGGCACCGTTGTCAGGACATCATTGCATGCACCTCATCGTTCAGTGGTGAATGCTGCGTGAGCGTGCTTACAGAGCAAGAAGAAATAAAAAAAGCTGATGGCCATCAAAACACAGCTGCCGGCCCAAGCACAGTGGTCCCCATGAATCTGCCCGGGGGCTGGAGAAAAGCCAAACTTTAAACGGCCCACCCATGGTCTAAAGAGTATGGAGGCACCAGCCAAATGATGATTGGGAGAGCTGTTGATCGCACACGTCCGATTTTGGAATGCCAAACACATTGTTCTCCCAGAGATAAGCCACCGGCTGACGTGCCAGTTGGCAGCTTTCTCTTAGAAATCAAAGGATCGCTTGGCCAAATGAGCTCTTCTGTGATGGAGAGTTGGCCGAGATGGCTGTTGGCCGAGTTATAGTTCGGCCAACAGACATATAATGTGTATGGTCGGCCTTAGTCAGTATCAAGCAATTAATGGCCAATTTTTCATTCTCTGAAAAAAACAAAAACAAAATTCAAATTGGAACATTGATTTTCTAAGAACAGTAAATAAACACTTACTGGGTGTTTTAGCCAGTGTTCTTTGAATGCCGGTCGCATCTTTTTGTGAACTACTACTTCCTGCAGATCTTCTAAGGATGGATGCTGACCAATCTCCTCTTCGAAGGGCAACATGTACTCATCGACAGGCCCTGGAGGCATTGAAGTAGACAAACCATTAGCTAAATCGGCTGCAAGTTGTAGGTCACCTATGGTATTTGGTATAATCCTCATATAGGGGTTACCTTTCATTGTAATTCTATCTGTATTCACAATCAGATCTCTACTCAAGAGTGATTTCTGCAGAACAACAAGTATCAGCCAATATTAGGCGTCAACCGCGGCTGTCAAATTGTAAGCGTCGTTTGTATTTGTATTTTATTGCTCAATATATGAAAATAAAACTATATTACAAAGTTGCCTATCGGCGAAATCTGCTTCTTTATCCTCCTGGATTGATGATTCACTCTCACTTCCGAGGTAACATCTGTGTTCGATGATGAGAGATGTTCACACTACTGAGAAGACAGATTCTATGGAGAAGGAAGAGCATCGACTACCATCTCCTCTCTCAGTAATGGGAATACCTCTATTCACTAAAGAGAGTTTACTCGTGAATTTTGAGAATAAAAGATCAGTTCGAGAGGACAAAAAAAAATTCTCTAAATGTGACCAAGTTTTTAATCTTCTTGTGTAGTTTAAAAAAAATTAAACTGTTAAAATGACTGCCAATTGGCAATCAAGCTAAAATCAGTGACCGTGTAACACCCTGCTTACACCACCCGATCTTAACAGGTCTGTCAGCACAGAATACCTAGTCAATCCAAGAACAGGCGCTCAGTGCACCTTTAGTGTGGTCAAACATTTAGAGCGTGTTTCTATGTGCACAAAACAAATCAGTAACATGAGTGTTCTGTGTGTGTATGGAATACTAAGTGATCGGCAGCATATCTTGTTTACACAGGACGATGTGCTGTCGACAATAATTTTTAAGTCGGCTTAAAAATAATCGTACCCAACAAATTAATATTTTTCTCTCTTGGCCTGATAGTCAGGAACCAGCATTCTTAGGCATGTTCATGCTCCAACTATTAACCCACCTAACAGCAGCTTAATAAGCTAAATAACTAGAAAAAGTTTTTTTTATTTTTTTTTAGCTGTACAGAAAATTAGAAAAAAAACAAGTTTTCTCAACCTTGATTTAAAACAAAATAGGTCTTTCTCTAATGTCACATTCCTTTCGAAGGGGGTCTGAGTGGCATTCTATTATCAGAAGAAATGTAGAGCTGCACCGTGCACACGCTGCGGATTCAATTGCGAATTTTTCCGCGTGGATTTTGCTAAATCCGCAGGTAAAATGACCTGCGTTTTACCTACGGATTTAGTGCGGATTTTCTGTGGTTTTTCCCTGCGGTTTTACACCTGCGGATTTATATAATGGAGCAGGTGTAAAACCGCTGCGGATTCCACACAAAGAATTGACATGCTGCGGATTTAAATCTACGGAAAAATCCGCAGCATGTGCACAGCGTTTTTTGTTTTTTTTTAGACTAACATTGTACTGTACATCACATGCGGATCTGCAGCGGATCCGCAGGGCCAAACCTGCTGCGGATCCGCAGAACAATCCGCAACGTGTGCACAGACCCTAAGAGGACGCTCAGTTTGAAGGTTTTTTTTTATACCACAATTTAACAATCTGGTTCCCACATTAAATATGAAGATAGAGGTTTCTATATTTACAACCAGAATTTCTTAGGTTTTGCACTAGAAAATTCATATGATGCATTTACCACATTAACTGTTTCGACCCTCGGCAATCACTGCAATCGCATCGATTTGTTCCTATCCCACACTAATTGTGAAATGTGAACAGACAATACCGTCCTTTAACACTGAGAGAATAAATATTAAAGTTTTCAAAAAAAAAGTTTGTTTTGAGCTTGATTCATCCAAAAAGCATGAATTATCACAAATCACCTGTGGCCTGAAAAGACATTTCTCGTGCCCTGACGTTTTCCCAGATCCTACAGAATAATAAAAGGCAATGGCTGAAAGATTGTACTCGCCTGCCCTAGTTCTCCGCTCTTCACTTCAGATATTCCACTCCATGGTGTTTGGGTCTTCTGGCACGGACGAGGCCTCAACATCACTGACTGTCAGCACCAAAAGACTCAAAGGTTGGAAGATCAAGACCAGAAGCGGAGACCAAATGATCTTGCATGGAATGGTTTGGCAGGGCACGTGAATATATTCCTTTATTTATTTTATTTTATTTATTTTTTTTAATAGTCTTTTAGACCCCTAAAAGAATCCAGCAAAATGGATCCGTGCAGAAATAGAGTAACAAAAAAATCTGTAACAAATTTGATTAGTTGCAGATCGATTGACTCATCTCTATTCAGTGGAATCTGAAAAGTTCCTGTGTACAAATTGCATAACCAAGACGGACTGGTATGCCCAGACCGTTAATAATGAAGGCTCCTAGTACATGTTGGCATACATTTCCAAAAACTGTAACCAGTACAGATGATCAGTATTTTTCCATGTTGGTATTTGTGGACATAACCATTGTAAAGATAAATTACACTGATAGGATTGCAATGTTGCAATGTATGGTCACATGGCCCCTAGAGGACCCCAAACACTCACCGTCAGCAGCGGTACACCTGGATACAGTTTCCCAGAGCACCAGCCCCATAGCATACATGTCTATCCTGAGAAAAGAATCTCGTTGGAAGTTAATTGCTCCCTCCAGCACCTCCGGAGCCATGTACCGCCTGGTGCCAACCTAGGGGTATGAACAGAGTGTGCAGCATTAGATCACAGAATATTCTTTCAAGTTTATAGACCATAATATCTATATAGAGTAGACAACATGTGAACCTACACTTTTGTTAATCCAATTCCATAAGCAGGGAATCCCAAATATACATTTCTCACCAGAATCATTAGTCGAATCAGCAGATTTCAACAGGACCTGTCGTCCATCTAATGTAAATAGGGGTGTCTCGTGCTTAGGCTACTTTCACACATCAGTTTTTTGACATCAGGCGCGATCCGGCGTGTTTTTAAAAAAACGGATCCGGTACCGGATGCGTTTTTTGTAATTGACTTTCATTAGCGCCGGATCGCGCCTGATGTCATTGCATTGCATCCGTTTTTGGCCGGACCCACCTGATAGTGCCTGAAGCGGCGCATCAGGCGTCCGGAAATAATAGAAGTCTATGGAACCGGACCAGTCTTTTGTGCAATCCGTCAAAAGACTGATCCGGATATTCGACGGATTATGCCTGACACAAAAAAACTGATGTGTGACACCAACTTGGTGTCTGTTTAAAAAATAAAGGTAAGTCTGGCCCAGTCCAACCCGGGAATGCTCCAACCCCAAGGCTGTGGAGTTGGAGTCCATTTTGGTGGCATCGGATCTATAAAAAAATGGACCGACTCCGAAAATATATAATAAATTGGGTACAATAATTTCATGCAGGATGTGCTGTAATTTTCTTTTCATAAGTATTTGAGAAAGTTATGAAATGTCCCATAAATGTCTGTTCCTGATCTAAGGATCTCAGCTTTTAGTTAAAAGGAACCTGTCACAGTGAAAATGCAGCCCAATCTGCAGGTAGCATGGTATAGAGCAGGGGGAGCCGAGCAGATTAATATACAGCTTTGGTGGAAAAGATTCAGTATAATCTGTGTTTTCATCATGAAACCTTTGCCTTCTTGTGTTTTGGGTCCGGTGGACGGTCCTATCAGTGACTGACAGCTTCTTTTCTATAAAAGTGCATACAGAGATAGCTGTCAGTCACTGATAGGACGGCCCACTGGACCCAAAATCCAAGAAAGAGTAAAGGTTTAAAGCATGAAAACTGAGGTGATACTAAACCTATTCCCACAAAATTATATCTTAATCTGCTCAGCTCTCCCTTCTCTATAACATGCAGCGTGCAGATTGGACTGTATTTTTGTGTTGACAGGTTCCCTTTAAGATGAATCTGTGCTGCACTTTATGTACATGCCCAGTAGGGAGGCAGGGCTGTGGGGTCGGAGACTGAGTCGAGAGTCATGGAAATTGAGGAGCCGGAGGTTTGGTTTACCGACTCCACAGCACTGCCCAACCAGGCCCCAGAACTTCCCCATCCCAGGAAATGCATTTGTGAAAAATCATAACGGTCCCATAACATTTTAGGATGGGATGTTGATCCTTTCCCTCACTAAGAACACAGGCATGCCTTAGCAAAGCCAAGTGACCAAATGTCTATCGTGGATGGGGAGGGATAGATGTCAGCTGAGCAAGCACTATAAATGGAGTGATTCTGAATATGGAAATCCACGTGTGCAGAAAAAGCTATTCCTAATGTATAGATCTAAAAGAAAAAAAATAGAATTACCTGTCCGTGAGTATCTCCAGGAGGTTTTCCGGGTTCAAACCGAACAGCTAATCCAAAATCTGCCAAAATTGCTGTCAAGTCGTTTTTCAGCAAAACGTTTTTACTTTTAAAATCCCTATATAAAAGGAAAAAAAAAGTAAAATTAAAAACACACAGAAACAGATTTGTCCTGCTCAACTGAAGTAATAAAAATATCATATATTTGGGTATTCTGAAATGCAAACCACCAGGGTGGAATATGATACAACATTGCACGGCCCAGGAAGCAGTAGAGGTACCGGCCTGAGGGTGCCGGCCACAGAGGTGAAGTCCGTCTGAATAGAGGACTGCACAAGACGTAGGAACGATTTTTAATTCCTAAATACCTTTAAATAGCAAATTAAGCCTTTTTTTTTAAATAGGTAATTACTAAATAATTTAAAACAGCCGCTAACGTGTTACACTGACACAAACCTGTCCCAGAATATCAGCAGCACCATGTGCCTGTGAGCATGTGCAATACGAAACTCCCTTCTGCTATATGAAGATACTCTAACACGTACTGTCAAGCTGTCTCCAGGTCACAACAGCAGCTCAGCATGGTGACAAACATAGTGGACAGCAGTGTGAGCAGCCTCTTCTAACCTCAACACTCCTAGTAATGCAAGTATTAGATCATATAGATACAGTGGACAGCAGTGTGAGAAGCCTCTTACCTCAGCACCCTGCTATCTCCAGTATTAGATCATATACACATGGTGGACAGCAGTGTGAGCAGCCTCTTCTTACCTCCAAACACTGGTGTCTCCAGTATTAGATCATATACAAATGGTGGACAGCAGTGTGAGCAGCCTCTTCTTACCTCCGAACACTGGTGTCTCCAGTATTAGATCATGTAGATATGGTGGACAGCAGTGTGAGCAGCCTCTTCTTACCTCCGAACACTGGTATCTCCAGTATTAGATCATATACAAATGGTGGACAGAAGTGAGCAGCCTTTTCTTATCCCAGCACTCCTGGTATCTCCAACATTAGATGAGAATATGCACTGGGAGCACATCTACCTATTGCACATGAAGAGGGGGCAGAGCTTCCTATTGCACATGCTCACAGACACTATCAATATTTTAGGACAGGTTTTTATCAGTATAACACATTGAATGTACTAGGGTGATTAGCTAATTAAAGACATTTCATTTATTTATCCATTTTTTTTTCTTATTCCTGTATGTGGCAGATTGGGGGTCATTTAACAAACACAATCGCGACATGTAAACCCAGCATTAGACTTGTGATTTTCTTAGAAAATACCAGTCATATGTCGTTTAAAGATATCTATGGTACATATGGCTTTAATTTAATTACTGGCTGAGCAGATGGCGGTTACTTCGATGCTTCGCATTTAATTCTGACAGCAAGTCCCTGTAGTGACAAATCTGATAAGAGCAAGATAGGGCTAAATGTGATAATTAAACAAGTAAATACAGTTTGTAGGAATGTCACCAGACTGAAACCTGCAATAAACGCACTACGCACATCGGTCCGTGCAGAATAAGTGAATGTATCAGCTGTATTTTTTTTTTTAAAAGCTAAAAAAAAAAATCTATATAGTCTTTTTGTTTTACCATGGTTTTGGTGGCAGCCATCTTGCCCAAGATGTGAAGTGGATTTAGATACAAGCTTTAGGGCAGCCACATGGACAATGGTAACCTGTAGCCTGGATAGGTTTACTGCCTTCTATGGAAAAATGTCTCTAGGCATGCTCTGTGACCTGTGCAGAGATCATTGTACAGAGAGGGGGAGGAGGTCAGCTATGACCATAACTTATTAAGAATCATAAATTCTATCTATATATTTAGGTGTTACCTCATTATAATCCTGCCTGACAATAATGAGGTAACTGCAGGAGAGTGATCTCTACAGAGCAGGATATTCTGGCCTATGGGAGGCTTAAAGTGTCATTATTTGGGAACAGACAATATATGGGAATGAGCACAATGCTCGTTCACTGGTTCAAATTATTTTTAAGCTTGTGCATGTTAGGAAGTGCGGTCAGCCTGCCTAATCAAGCTATTAAATCACAGCCATTTGGCTTGTTTATAGCCAACTGGTAGTCATTTAAACTATGTTCAAATTATTATGCAAATTGGTTTTAAGTGTCATAGCATTTGTGTTTTTTTGTAAATGAAACCCATTGATGGTATTGTGTCTCAGGGTTCTTTGGATCACTGAACTCAATCTCAGATACCTGTGATAATTAGTTTGCCATGTGAGCCCAATAAAAGGAAAACTGTATGTTCCACACTATTACGCAGGTCAGAGTTTTCAAGTAATATGGGAATGAAAAAGGATCTCTCTGCTGCTGAAAAGCATCAAATAGTGCAATGCCTTGGTCAAGGGATGAAAACATATTTCCCGAAAACTTAAGCGTGATCATCGTACTGTTAAGAGATTTGTGGCTGATTCTGAGCACAGACGTGTTCGTGCTGATAAAGGCAGAATAAGGAAGGTTTCTGCCAGGCAAGTTCATCGGATTAAGAGAGCAGATTGCTAAAAGCCATTACAAACCAGCAAACAGATATTTGAAGCTGCTGGTGCCTCTGGAGTCCCTCGAACCTCAAGGTGTAGGATCCTTCAAAGCTTGCTGTGGTGCATAAACCTACGATTTGGCCACCCCTAAACAGTGCTCACAAGCAGAAACGGTTGCAGTGGGCCCAGACATACATAAGACTAATTTTCAGTCTTGTTTACTGATGAGTGTTGAGCAACCCTGGATGGTCCAGATGGATGGAGTAGTGGATGGTTGGTGGATGGCCACCATGTCCCAACAAGGCTGCGACGTAATCAAGGAGGTGGAGGAGTCATGTTTTGGGCCGGAATCATAGGGAAACAGCTAGTAGGGCCCTTTAAGGTTCCTGAAGGTGTGAAAATGACCTCTGCAAAGTATGTAGAGTTTCTGACTGACAACTTTCTTCCATGGTATAAAAAGCAGACACGTGCCTTCAGGAGCAAAATCATCTTCATGCATGACAATGCACCATCTCATGCTGCAAAGAATACCTCTGAGTCATTGGCTGCTATGGGCATAAAAGGAGATAAACTCATGCTGTGGCCACCATCTTCCCCTGACCTCAACCCTATAGAGAACCTTTGGAGTACCATCAAGCAAAATATCTATGAGGGTGGGAGGCAGTTCACATCAAAACAGCAGCTCTGGGAGGCTATTCTGACTTCATGCAAAGAAATACAAGAAGAAACTCTCCAAAAACTCACAAGTTCAATGGATGAAAGAATTGTGAAGGTGATATCAAAGAAGGGTTCCATGTTACATGTAACTTGGCTGTTAGGATGTTTTGGAGTTAAATAGCTTTTTTGTTCAGTGAATGTGACTCCTAATGCTGCAAATTCCACAAATGAGCATTTTCAGTTCTTTAAAACAGATCAAATGTTCAGAAATTCTACTGTGCCTAATAATTTGGAACAGTGCATTTTGAGTTTTTTTTCCATTTTGGAGATTATACTGTTATCATTGGGAGGTTTCTTCAATAAAATTCGATGTATACTCTAACGGGTGATGACTTTTATTAGACTGACTGTCATTTGCACCGACCACTTAGGAAAATCAGAGAAAAATATAATTTGCATAATAATTTGGAACATAGTGTAGTGGCTGTGGTTGGCCAATGTAAATCTACTCCTAGTGCACAGAGTAAAAACTGCAAGTTTTCCAGATTATTATTATTTTTTTTTACTCCTTCATGACCCATTACATACATTTTCGTCATAGACCACTATGAGCCTGCATTATGTGCAGCAGATGCTGGCTGTGTAACTTAGCCGACATCTGACTACGGTAACTACAGCATCTGGAGATTGTACTGATCGCTATGGTTTAACCACTTAAATGCTGCTGTGGCGTTTCGGTGGCATGCTCAATATTACAGCTGAATAGGACAATGCAGTATTACTAAACACAGCCATTACAAAAAGTATTATGCTCTCCGATACCGAGCAAAAAAAAAAAAAAACAAAACGTGAAGGGTAGAGGTCAGCCCCACAAAAAGCTCATCAGGCCTCTACTGGTCTTAATCTTGATGGCCTATCTAAAGAATAGGCTATCTAATTGAGAAGAATCCAGGATAACCCCATTAATTACTACAGAAGAGTACCGCGTTAAGGCGCTAACAAGCCAAAGAATTTCAGGTAATTGGGAAGATTAGCAGCAAGAAACTAGCAACCTATGGGTCATTGGAAGCAGCAGAGGGGCTGTCGGAGGGGTTCTCAACAGAATATCCCCCCACAGCGCTTCTGCCATCTCCTGGGACCAGCTACAGATACTACATTTGGTGCAAACCAGTTCACAAGACACGATCCAGTGGTCACAAAAGTAATCTGTGGTCGCTGGAAGGGAGCCCTGCGAACCACCACTTGTCTTACGGCATCCTTAGCTCCTCTTTTCATTAGCCGACCTCACGTGACGTCATCGTTGCGGTGTAATGCACATGTGACATCATGCCAGATCAGCCATTTACAAGAGAAGCCATGGATGCAGTCAGGTAAGTCTTGGTTTACAGGCTGATGTCTGGCGGCCACAGATTACTGACTAGGCCGCTGGACCAGGTATTGCGAATCGATGTGCAACATCTTTAATGGCACCAGACGAGGCTTGGCATGGTTAATTTAAAATGTGCAATGAAGTCCACTGTGCACAGACAGTATTTCATTTCTATAGCACATGGACGGTTCGTAACCTCAGCCTCCTGTATTTGGGCTATCCCTCGTCTGACCTGAAGGTGTCACTGCTGTCATGATACATGGAGAAATACAGTTCGGAAAAAGCTAAAGCAGCAAAACTCCAAGCAGGAGCATCTGGACTCATAAATTATCACAGCCGCTAAGACACATGATAGTGCATAACCTCAGGTTGTATGCAAGTGAATTTTTTTTCCCTTTTTAGTGGACCTGTTTCTGAGTCAGCAATAGCCAAGTTACTGCATTAAAAAAGAAAAAAAAATAGAAAAAGGTATCAACCACTGAGGACTCTCAATTCTAAATATTTTTCTTAGACGTATCGCGAGCATTAATCTGAGGGTGCTATAGCCAGACATGTAATCAGTGGATGTAGCTTCATATTCCCTGTTGCAGTTCATGCTTGTCATAATAGTTAAACCAACAGAAAGATGGTGCTACAAAATATCTCACAAAAATATCAACTTTATTAAATATAAAATGTAAAAAAAAAATAAAAAAAAAAAAGCTCAATGGAGGGATAACAAATCTCCCAAGGCTATAAACAGTATATAATTAGTATGGCCACATATCGATTGTAGTACATTCTCTAGTGTGTAGCCCTGCCCACAATGGGTGTTTCACCCAGCTTCATCAGAGGACGTGAGGAAGCTGTGCGAAACGCATGTTGGGGCCCAGTGAAGTGCTACACACCTAAAACTGCTGCACATTAGTACTATGCAAGTCTGCATTTTATACTCTACACTACACTAGGCAATGTACTGCAATAGATAACCGGCCATACTAATTATATACTGTTTACAGTATTGGGAGATTTGTTGCTAGCCCTCCATTCAGCTACTCTTTTTTAACAATATCTGTTATCTTTAATAAAGCTAATATATTTGTGAGATATTTTGTAGCGTCATCTTTCTTTTGGTTTATCTCACGATACTTAGGGGCATCTCTCTTGGTTGGTCCTAATCACAATAGATGCATTTTAGCTGGTAACACCAAAATAAAGATTGTTCATTGAAGGCCACCATAAACATGAGATACTGATGGGATGGGTGAACCATATCAGGTCTACGGGGGACTTCTGACTGAAAGATTATGTCAGAGGATATAAGGATCTGGAGGCTGGAAGTCTTTCGCTTGCTGGAGAGATAAGCCGCTGTCAGATGGTACTGACTCTCTCGCAGAAAAGAGCAGAAGCGCTAATATGTCCTCTACATTATCAGAATGACCCAAAATTTCACATTATACCACAGATTGACCATTTATATATTGTCTATAAAAGAGGGGTAAGGTGGAGCTTTCCTTTCAGAACGGTCCATTAATGCTTCTAGATAGCGTGAACTGTTGAATGGTAGCGTATCTTGAAGCTCGTAGGCCTAATGCAAAATATCCAAAATGGTCCCAAATTTGAACACCCTCATGAGCTAAAGGCACGTCTTCACCCAGGGGTGACCGCAACCCCCATTATAGTGCACCATGACTTAAACCTATTTTGGAGAAAACAATAGCCTTGCTATAGAAAGGGTGGAGTGGGGGAACTAAAAAAACAAAAAACTTGATGACCCCAAATGATTGACAATGGGCCCACCATTACTGTTACTCCTTGCACAAATGTAGGGGCATAAACAGCCATTGCAGTTATTGGCCATCATTAGCTGTAGATGTAGAACTCAATTGTGTAAAGAGGGCAACGTTCTGCCAGAGATTTGTCACATGAGGCCTGATGTCCAGGTAATCAGATATTACAGATACTTGTATAACTTATGACTGTAGTGCTGCTCGAAACAAAAATGAAAATGGATTTTGTTAGATCAGCCATTTGGCCAAACATAAAATGTGGCTTCACAAATATTAGATAAACCCATTCTTAGTGGGTAATAATTTTGGGGCAGAGTAGGCTATACCCCATTGTGATCATTCTTCTTAAACTTCCAGGACAAGTTATATTGTTATGTGAGTGAGGGGGAAGATCCAACCTCTGGGAAACCCGTCCATCGAGTGCACAAACTCTGGATCTCGGCTGGTCCACAAATATACAGAATAATGAATAGGGCCATGTTGCATTTCCCGATGCAGTTGATGGCCAGGAGCATCACTTTGAGTTCGCCAAAATCCCAGCTTGTAGCAATTTGGAAGGATTATATGCAGCCTGTCAATAATATATATCAAAAAACAAAAAAAATCAGGTTTGGTTCTATTTTTTCCCTTGTTTCGCACTACAATCCAAATAATAGATGCCACATTGAGGGAGGATGTGGAGACAAACTGCCAGACACAGATAAAGCTACACTTTGGAGGCACATCTAAGTGGGCATCCCCGGTCATCCTAATGATCCCATAGAAAGTCTTGGAAAGGATGCAGCGTCTCATTCGTCACACAACTATTTGGCAGAGAACACATTAGTCAGAGCAAATCCATTTCCCCAGCTTGAGACTGACTCCATCTGCACTGGTAAAGCCATTACAGAGGAGCCGGCCGTACATTTATATTTTGGATAATGGGTAGGCAGCGGTGTGAACCGGCAACTCTCCCTGCTGCGAGTTGTCCAAGCTGTCTCTTTAAAAAACTCCTGACAGATGGCATGTGTAAATGAGAAACACATTTTTTTTTTTTTTTTTAACATGGTGGAAGAAAGTATTTTGAAGGCAAAAAAAAAAAAAAAAAAAGAAAATGATTAAGTCTCAGGTCTGGGGTAATGAATAACAGGTTAATAGTTTGGAGTATTTGGTCATTAGCAGGGGACAACATAAAGCTCAGGAAATTAATGTTAGGGGTCTGAAATAAAAGGAAAAGCAACATTTAAATTCAGGCTGGTAACTGGGAGACGGCTGGAAGAATGTACAATTTATGGTGTCTAATAAGCCTTACACGGGTATGTTCTACCATCAACATTCCCCAAGAAAAGAAACTAGAACAAATATTAGACTGCTAGAGAAAAAAACCTTACAACCCTCCCCCACCACCAGCATTTTACCAATAAATCATTCATAAATCATAAAACTATTTTATATGGTATTTATTATGGCCTACACATAGCGCTTTATAACTTTTGGTCCCCAAATCCATAAAGTGAAGCTTACTTCCACGTTTTGTACCCTGTATACATTGTCTAAAAAATGAAGGCGTTGTGCTAACTTTGCAAGATCATCGATCCCAAGAAGAGTCCCTTTAAAATGGAGCGATGGCCGCCCCTTCGCGTCATTGCTAAACATTCATGGGTCTATGGGACTGATGGAGAAAGCTGAACTCTGCAAGTTATTACCTCTCCACAAGATTGCAAAGTTGGGACGACCCCTTCAAGATTTGTCTCCATTGCTCACCTCTCCACTTTTGCCATTGCCTCCCGACCATTGTTATCCTTGTTGTGAGAGGGTGCCTTTCGCAGAGCTTACATCACACAGACGCCCTCCTTACCCACCATGAGCCACCACAGCAAGTGTAGGATCAGCAATATAGTTGAGCAAAACAATTCGCAGGACCCTGGTCTAGAGGCCACGTCGTTAATCTGTGGCTGCCGGACAAGAACCCTGCGAGCCACTTCCAATATTCCAACCATTACGGACAGCATTTCAGTTTAGTAGGCAAACCACCAAGTCATGTGGGTGTCGTGTCGCAACGATGACAACATACTAGAAGGTTTGTAGAAGATGCTCTACTACAGCAGGCACGGATCAGTGAAGTGGCCACTAGACCAGGATCCAGCAAATCTTTCTGCTCATCTCTACGAAACATCTTTTTTTACGAGGTCTTAGGCCTCATTCACACGTCCTTGTTTAAACACGTACGTGAAAAAATGGTACCGGTGTCATCAGTGTTTGGTCCATGTGTCTGTTTTTACCATAAATGTGCCATAAGTGTTTTTCCTGGATGAATAAATTCCAAGGCTTCTCCTATACTTTGCAATGTTAAACATGGATGGCACATGGATGATATCCTTTGCTGTACGCCCATAGACTTGTATTGGCAATTTTCATCCGTAATACTGGAGAAAAATGGACATGTCTTTTGCACGGGCACACGGTCCACAAAGAACATGGACAGGTGACTGGCACCTTAAATTATAATGGGTATGTGTTCTACCCGGGAAAAAAAACGGATGCGACACTGAAGTGCAGCACGGATGTCTGAATGAGGCCTTAAGGTTTTAAAGAAGGTGAAAATTTAGACTTTAGTTATTACCAGAAACTCACTTTGAGAGAAGTAATGCAAAGAAAGAGGGAAAATCGCCCAAACACCGATGTGTAGAAACACAGTTGTTAGCGCGAAAAGTTGTAATTAGCAGATTATGTTTGCAGTTTTGGATAATAAACATGAAATGATTGAAATTTATAAGACAAGCAATATTCCCCGACAGGGTCCTCCCCTCTGCCAGGCAAAATCCAAACTATTCACTTAACTATAACACTTTTTCATTGGTATAACACTAGACGTTCAGGAGCCGACTGGGAGCAGCGGCAGCAGCCAGGCACGTCCATTCAGAGCAGGTTTTTGGCTTTGGTCCCGAGCTGATTGCAAACACCTGTGCAATCAGTAGGGGGTACTGCTGGTGTGCTCGTTCCTAGATGAGACCGTGCCATAGGCACTGCCCATGTGGGCCATTAGAGCAGCTGGCAAACCCAACAGTAATCAGCAGTGTTGACTGTAAAGTGAACCTAAAGCGCATGCGAATAAGTAACGTTTTCATTTCATTTTATGAGCTATAAAGTGAGCAGAAAGGTTTGCGCGGAGGAAGAGTCGGTGTCCTACATCTCCTTCGCGATCATCGCTGATCGTGTGGTACGTGCCCAGGGGCTCGGATGAGGTCAGTACCTGTGGGCTATTGCAGGCTTGTGGCCTTCCCCTTTACAACGAGGGATATCTTCATGTAAATACGCCAATCCTCGAGACATAGTCTCTGCTATGTGGCACAACTCATTCCAACTCAGGACGTTTCCTTTTAGATAGTCCGTCAAGGAACCCTGCAAAATGAACAAACGGCATGTGATTTTGGTGCTGCTATTGCACAGTATTCCGCAGGCATAGGCACTCAGGGAACCTTTGTACAGAACCATCTCTAATCAACAGATCATCAATCCATGCCATGAATTGCCCCTCCCCCCCCCCCAAAAAAAAAAAACAAACATGAATCCATAACAAAGAAAACGGCACATTGAATAGATTGGCACACCATTGTTTTCGTCTTTCCAATGCCATCTGTTATTTTTTTTTTTAAAGAGAACCGGTCATGTAAAATAACGCTATTAACCTGCAGATATGGGGTTAATAGCGCAGAGACCGGCTGCCAGGAGGAAATGAACTGTATTCCCCCGGGCACCATTCAGATTTCAGTCATAGGGGCAGCACCGGCACATCTTCAGTCACTGCTCAGTGTATGGAGAGCGGCAGCCTTAACTGTACCCCCAGCCCTGACTGAAAGCTGATCCTGATTCTGAGCTGCTGTCAGTCACTGTCGGGGGCACAGTTAGAGCCACTGCTCTGTATACACCGAGTGGTGACTAAAACCATGCTAGCACCCCTATGACTGGAAGCCGAACACTGCCAGGGGAATGGTTAATTTCCTACAGGCAGTGGGGCCCTTAAGTGCCAGCGTTGCGCGGTGTCAGATTAACACCATATCAGCAGGTTAACAGCGCTGTTTTACATGACAGGTTCCCTTTAACCCTGCTGTTCTGTTCGGTCAAAAATGACCAAAAAAAACATTTTTGATTTAATTTTTCATTTGTGTATGAGCAACCATGTTCACATCGGTACAATAATGCAACAGGTATTCAAACAAAACAGTTAAATTAGCTAAAAATCAAGACTTTAATAGATCCGGTCAAAATTTATAGTATAGTGCACCTGAACAGAACAGCAGGGTTAGGCAATTTAACTGATTATAAGGAGATGATAAAACAAGAACAAAAAAGGCAATAAAAACTTGTTCAACAAGTATCTGTGAAACACAACCTTAATATCAGATTAGCACGTGGTTCATTTTTACACTGGACACAGAAGATGTCTTAAAGTATAACTGGTAACAGGTCAGTATAATTATAGAAGTGGTGAGAGAACTGGTATAGAGGTTGTTCCAGCTTGGAAATATGGTTCTTTACCATGATTAACTAATAAATCTCCATAATTAGTCAACTAGAGAAAGTTTGGACTTGAAAGATATAAAACAAAAACAAAAAACAGGCATTGATTATTAAAGCCTAAGGCTTCTAGAAGTTGAGCCCACCTTCTCGTGGAAAGCCGTGATCAGCCACAGCTCCATCTCCAGGTTTGTTCCTCTCTTCTCAGCCGCAATGAAATGCAAGAGGTTTTCATGTTTCATTCCAGGGGTGTTGAAAATATCTCTCTCGCTCTGCCAAGACTGCTTGTCCTAAGTACACATGAGAATCACAATTTAGTCAATGACGTCAAAGACCTTAAACATTTGCACAGCTCCGGCTTACCTACATCCTGAAAACAATCAAATGTATTATGTAATATTACAATACTGCATTATGGAGCACTCAGAACATTTTGGAGTTGTATTTTTTTCATTTAATAAAATACTCTTTATAAGATAAAGCAGGTAATAAATACGTTTTGAAGTTATGGTTATAGATCTAAGTGGCCAAAGAAGAGGATGCCTTTCCTGCTTCCACCATTCACACATCCCACACGAGTCTCCTGGCTTACTCCTTGCATAGGAGTTAAGGCCCCATTAGCGATGAGGAACGTGCTCGGATAAGGTGTTATATGAGAAACTCGGGTGCTAACTGAGTGTCTTCGACGTGGTCGAATAATATGTTTAAGTCCCCGCGGCTGCATGTCTCATGGTTGTTCAACTGGCGCAACACATGCAGGGATTGACTAACAATCTAACAAACAGGCAATCCATGCATGTGATGCAGCTGTCAAACAGCCACGAGACATGCAGCCGCGGGGACCCGAATAAGTCACTCGGTTAGCACCCGAGTGTGCTCGCATAACACCTTATCTGAGCACATTCGTTCGTCACTAGTCCCCATACACATTAGGCTAAAGTCTGCCAATCATGATGTCTGGGGGGAGGAAAAGCTAAGCCTCAGCTACGTAGTGATATATTAGTAGTTTAGGAAAAGGTTTCCTTTTAAAGGGAATCTGCTAGTTGGATGAATCCTTCTAAGCCATCTATATGGGCATGTTGATCTGTGATCTGATGTCTTATTCCAGAAAAATCCACGTTTTTCCTATATGTAAATGAGCTGTAGAGATCTACGGTCCGGAAATAGATCTTCCCAAGAATCTGCCTCCAGAGTTTGTTTTAAATGAAAAGGAGCATTACCAATGTGAGACATGTAATGACCGAGTCTGTTCTCCTAATCACACACAGCTTGAGCATGATAATAGAAAAGTACAGCAGAAGTAAAGTTTGTTCAATTACAAACATTTGCAGCTGTCCTCTCACAGTATTTCAGCTTCCATCTCACAAGCAGCCAGTGTGGGAAAGGCCAGAACAGCTGCAAATGAGATTGATGTGTCTGTAATAAGACAAGATTCAACTCTGCTGTCCTGTGTTAGTTATAATCTGGCACAGCTCTGAAGCAGCAATGACAGTAGTAAGGGAACAAGTGCTGGTGCAAATATTTGTAATGCGATGAAGCTCATTTCTGCTGTACTGTGTTAGTTCTGCTATCATTGCAGAGCTTTGTGTGATTAGGAGAACAGACCATCAATCATTAAATGCCTCACACATGTAAAGCCCCCATTTAATTTAAAATAAGCTCTGGAGGCAGATTCTCAGGAAGAGCTATGACCTATGTTCGCCTCATAGATCTTAACAGCTCATTTATATATAAGATAAATTTGGATTTTTATACAATAAGACATCAGATTGCAGATATCAATGAATTCAGCTTCCTATGACCTGAATGCCCATATAGATGGCATAGGAAGGCTGATCCTATCATCTTTAAAAGGAAACAGTTTCCTAGGTTTCTGGCCACTAAACTACCAATATATAATTATACAGCTGGGTTTTAGAGTTCCAAAAATGCTGGTCCCAAAACTGGCATTACAGAATTAGGTAGTGGACATATTTCTATAATATCACAGTTAAGTCTTGGGAAAAAAATTGGTGCATGGGCATTCAGCAAATGAAGCCAGGGACCATTCACCTTCACTGAGCATGTACTCCTCCTCCAGGTAATTTATAAGTCTTTTTACTGAATGTTGGTGCTCTAGTTGTTAAAAACAAAACTAAAACTGGAAAATCCCTTATATATATATGAGACCAAAAAAAAAAAGTACAAGGGGTTTAGCACTAAGCCCCACCCCAAACCATATGCGTAAAAGATAAGGGTCCTAAACAGGGGATCACGGGATTATCACCTTTGGAACATTATTTTTTAGACGATTGCAAGTATTTAGTGCTAAAACTATACTTAGTGCACTATGTTTTTCACTATTTTGCAGCTCTTTGTTTCCCTGCACAGTCAGCTTTGATGTGGTCAGAAATCAGCTGAGAGGAGCTCAGAAAAAGACTGATAAAAGTTACAAACTCTGCTGTTAAACCATAAGGACAAGCTTACTTAAGGATCATCCGTTAAGGCTACTTTCACACTTCAGTTTTTTTCCGTCAGGCATGATCCGGCTATTTTTTGAAAAAACCGGATCCGGCGTAAATTGTGGGAAAACTGATGAAACAGATCCGTTTTTCCGCCGGTTCTGTTTAGAGAATCCGGCAAAAATCCGGATCAGTTTAATCAATTTTCCATCCGTCTCTTCCGTTTTACGACGGATCCAGTTACTGGGGGCTGGCCAATTGGATCTGAGCATGCTCAGACTTGAAAATCGGATCCGGTGACCGGATCCGTCTTTTTCCGGATCCGGAGCATTCCGGTGCCCATAGACTTCCATTGTAGCAAAAAGCCGGAAGTGCCGAATCCAGCGCTGTCCGTTTTTTTTGCCGCAGACAAAAAACGTTACTAGAGACTTTTTTCCAGACGCCGGAATTAAAATTTTTGCCGGCAAAAAACGGAAGAAACGCGTGGCCATGCGGCTCATTCTGGCGCTAATACAAGTCAATGAGAAAAACCGGATCCGGCGGTAGATTTTGCCAGATCCGGTTTTTCGAAAAATAGCCGGATCATGCCTGACGGAAAAAACCTGACGTGTGAAAGTAGCCTTACTCATTCTGCAGCCAGCAAATGTGCAAAAATTTTAATGAAATCCAATTGCATAAATTATTTTTAGCCCCAATTACATGCATTAAAGTTAAAAAAAAAAAAAAAATGTATATTTCAACAGGCTTTGGAAGTCAGAGCCTAATCGTCATCATTTATAGTCCAAAAATATTTTAAAGGCGTAGTGTAATGGAAAAGGAAGTCACTAAAAGAAAAGGCAGCAAAAAATACCCGCTTTCTCTCTAAAACAGTGTCACGTTTCACATACAACTCCCTAAATGCCGACCTTTCAAAATATTTTCAGCATTAGAACACAATCTTGACTTAATGAGCATAAACCCAATCAAAGCCTTTATCCAGCTACAAAAATAGGGTTTGTACACTTTTCCATAATTGTTTTTGTGTCTCCGTTTTTGTTGTTTTTTCCTTTGGAAACAGAGAAGAGCCTTTAAGTGAGTGAAGAAAATTAGATTCCTACCCAAATTTCCATTGCGGTTATTTTATTTAACTCCGAACTGGAGAACTTTACAAAAGGGAATCAACAGTGAACTTCCATGTTTGGAATGTGAATGAGCCCTCCGCACAGAGCGGTGTACAAAGAAAGCTCCGCTCCCTGATTTACAGGGCACTGCCAGCTTTCACCTCCTGTGTTTCTTCTGGTGAGAAGCCAAGAGCGGGCCAGGGCTTAGTCTGTACAGTGTTTAGCGCACACAATGCCATGAACAGGAGACGCTCAGCTGAGATTTTAATGGTAATGAATGCGGAAAAGCAAATGATTTTTCTTCAAATTAGCGGATCCCGAATGCCTTTCAAATTCTTGGGTAATAATGTCATTTACACAAAACGGCTCTGTACACGTAAATGACCATTTATCAAGCTGCGCCCCGACATAATAATGTGCCGAATTTGCATTAAAGGGACAGCATCACAGAAATAACCAAATGTTCGCCAGTACTGCCCATATCTGGTCTAAATTTAACCTCATCGTATGTTTTTTAGAATCCCATCGTACTCATCGTACTGACTTTAATCTGCCATAAGAACATTTAGATGAGATCAAAATATATGGTCTTAATTCTGAAACCGCTGAAAAAAAAATTGTTCCAGTTTTGCCATAAATAAATCCACTGTGTACAATATCAATGAACACACACACGAATACTGAGGCATGTAATCCTTAAAATTAATGTATCCTCAGTTTAAGTTTTCAAAACTGTATCAGCCCAGGATCTGACACATTAATAGGCCCTACAGGTCCAGTAAAAAATAAGGAACTCATTAAGAGCCACTCACTTGTCGCTAGAGGGTATTTCTGAAATAGCCTATAAATACCTTACTGACCATCTCTCCTGTGTGTGCAATAATAAATGCAATTGAGGCCAGATTAACGGTCCATGGATGGACCACAATTTTTGGATATGTTGTGGGCTTCCTGACCTGAACTTAGTAGTCTTGTATAAGTATTAGAGGCTGTTGCTTTTGGGTCAGAGACCCATAGCCGGTTTAGAAATCGTGGCCCATTCATGGACAGTGAATCAAACCTCAATTATATTATCATGCATAAGCGTCGGCCGGCCTAAAGGTAGTTTCACACATTGGGGATCTGCAGCAGATGCGCTCTGGAGCCTATCCGCAAGTAGACGAAAAGGGATGGGGACACAAACAGAGGGGTAGAGGGGGGGGGGGGGAGACAAACCGAGAGGGAGGGTGACAAACCGAGAGGGAGGGGTGACAAACCGAGAGGGAGGGGTGACAAACCGAGAGGGAGGGGTGACAAACCGAGAGGGAGGGGTGACAAACCGAGAGGGAGGGGTGACAAACCGAGAGGGAGGGGTGACAAACCGAGAGGGAGGGGTGACAAACCGAGAGGGAGGAGTGACAAACCGAGAGGGAGGGGAGACAAACCGAGAGGGAGGGGAGACAAACCGAGAGGGAGGGGAGACAAACAGAGGAGGGGAGACAAACAGAGAAGGAGGGGAGACAAACAGAGAAGGAGGAGAGACAAACAGAGAAGGAGGGGAGACAAACAGAGAAGGGGGGGAGACAAACAGAGAGGGAGAGGAACCAAACAGAGAGGGAGGGGAGACAAACTGAGAGGAGGGGAGACAAACAGAGAGGGAGGGGAGACAAACAGAGAGGGAGGGGAGACAAACAGAGAGGGAGGGGAGACAAAGAGAGGGAGGGGAGACAAACAGAGGAAGGGGAGACAAACAGAGGAAGGGGAGACAAACAGAGAGGGAGGGGAGACAAACAGAGAGGGAGGGGAGACAAACAGAGAGGGAGGGGAGACAAACAGAGAGGGAGGGGAGACAAACAGAGAGGGAGGGGAACCAAACAGAGAAGGAGGGGAGACAAACAGAGAGGGAGGGGAGACAAACAGAGGGAGGGGAGACAAACAGAGGGGGAGACAGAGGGAGGGAGACAAAAAAGGGTGAGAGGAAGAGAGGGGAGAAAGTGTCACCTCTGCAAGCCCTGCTGGAACCAGAGAAATGAAATGTCTTTACTAGAGATGGGCGGACACCTGGATGTTCGGGTCCGGCCGTACAGTTACAAAAAGTTCGGGTTCGGGTACCAGAACAGTACCCGGACCCGAACCCCATTCACTTGAATGGGGGTCAAACATCCAGTGTTTGGCACGCTGTCATGTGCATGCGCTGTTTGGCTTTAACAGGGTCCTTTAATTCCCAACACTGTTGTGGTCTGCGGTCATATCTGTGCAAAGACCAAGCTCACTGACGGCTCCTCCGTTAACTCATTCTGCATTCAAAAATTGTCAGAGCAACACAGAGGATATGGAATTAAATAAAGAATTGTCCTTAAAAGGTGGAAATCTCCTTTAATTATGAATGATACATTTATAAGGAGAGATCTGAGCAGGAGACAATCTGTCTTCCCTCCTTTATTTTTTACAAGAGTATGGGAGACGAACATTTGCTGCAAAGATTCTTATATGCAATAGTTTATCTAATGTAGAAAAATAAAAAAAAAAACCTCTGGAGGGTTGAATAAATGATCCGTTTTACTGTTCACAAAAAATCTTTGAATTATAAATATGCAAAATACTTTATCCGGCAATTCCCGAGCTTCTATTCCTTCAAATCTCTGTAGTCGCAAAAATACCCCAAGAAACCCCCGATCACGTATTTATTCCATAGCAATAAGTAGTTTTCACATCCTGAACACAATGTTCATAGGCTGTGGATTTTTATCCGAGACTGACCCTTGAGAGTAAGTTTCATCCACAGGGTCTTTTTTTTTTTGCCTTCTCCACACAATGGTTGAAAAGAAAGTCTCTGGAGCGCAAAGTACAGTGGCTTGGTAATGAAAATAAAATTAAGGAAGGCCTGGGGATTGCAGTGTCACGCAGATTAATGTTCAGATCACCAGGAGTACAGAATGTAAGCGTCTAGCAATTAGGAAAAGCAGACTTCTCGCTGTGAAGTTACCAAGCTACTCTCCCAGAGAACACACCAAACTCCTTCCTGCAATTGTACCCTGGCTGTGTTCTTCAGAAGCTAGATTGCTGACAATCAATAAGAAGGTAATATATGTGCTAATGAAAAAAAGACAAAGCAAAACAATGAATATCATCAGATATCCATAGACTACATCTGTCCTAAAGAAAGAATGGAAATCCGCCGAACTGCAGGCTTGGCACCGAATTTATCCAGTTTGTTATAAAGAAACTTACCCTCATATTCCCATCTCCAAGATCTTATCCCAATATGTAGTAGGTTTAATAATAATAACTCCAATTATTAATGTAGAATAGTTCTTGTGATTAGCTATGTTGCTTACCCCATTTGCAGTAGCTAAAGGTACTGTCACACTAAGCAAGATCGCTAACGAGATCGCTAAAGAGTCACCAATTTTATGACGCAGTAGCGATCTCGTTAGCGACGTCGCTGTGTGTGACATGTAGCAGCGATGTGGCCCCTGCTGAGATGTCGTTGATCGCTTATGATTATAGGGTTGAGCATTCCGATACCGAAACCCGGTTCCGATACCTGAAATCCAATGTAAGTCTATGGGAACAAAATATCGGAAGTAAAAATATTCCGATATTTTGTTCCCATAGACTTACATTGGATTTCAGGTATCGGAACCGGGTTTCGGTATCGGAATGCTCAACCCTACTTATGAACGTTCTGAGCCGTTTTTTGGTCGTTGGTGTCCCGCTGGTGAGCCTGAATCGCTGAGTGTGACACCCTTTATGAACGACTTTACCAGCGGCGCAGGTGGGACTAGGTTTTCCCAACGACCGCAGAGGTCGTTATACAGATCGCTGACCTCTGATGAGATCTGTGTGTTTGGAAGCTAACTAGCGACCACATAGCGATCGCACTAGCGATCTCGCCAGGTCGTGTCGTTGTCGTGATCGCTAGTGCGATCACTAAGTGTGACAGTGCCTTTAGATATCCAAATGTACAACTAACAGTCACCATGAGTGATTGTAACCATGGATACCCAAGCTACTGCAATGACCTGCACATGGGGTAAGCGACAAAGCTAATCAAAAGAACTATACTACATTTCATAATTGGAGGTATTTGCTAATTTTACAACTTCTACATATTGGGATAGAATCTTAGAGCTGAAAATTCCCCTTTAATCAATAAATATTGTATTTCTACATTATCTACATATGCTGCAATGCTTTACAACGGTCATCACCAACAAAAATCTCCTAAAACCAAAAAGCAAGTGGAAATTGGATAAATTTGGAAGCAATTATTTGTTCACTTGCAAAAAAACAAAAAAACAAACAAAAAAAAAAAAACTTTGTCGTGTTATATATCAAGTATAATTACTAATGTTCTACTCATGTCCTGGTTTGAGTATTGATTCTGGGTCAAGGCAGCTCCACCTCGGGCTTGAGCTAGATACAGAAGGAGAGTTTCCTGTATCAGTGTGTCATCAGGGGGTCTGGCTGATTTTAATAACCAAGCCAGCCCCCTTCTCTGTGACAGAAGCTGGTGGGCTTAGCTACTAAAATGAGCCAGTTCAGAAGCTTTCATGCACAGCACTGATGACGTGTCAACATAGGAAACTGAACTCTTGCATCAAGCACCAGCCGGAAGTATAGCACCGGGACACCTGGGAGCTTTGGTAAGAGAAGAATATTAGTAAGTGAGATAAAATGTCATTACAAAACACATTAATTCCCCTGCATCTCCTTCAGAAGATAAACACAGCTTTATACAGACCTTATTGAAATCTGAAGGCCATTTAACACATTGTCTTACAGATCCTCCAGATTACAGGCCCCCATACATATTAATACATCATTTCAAAATCTGCAGGTTTGGCCTACTTCCATATGTGTACGAGGGGTCTTCCCCTGACAGATGATGTCAGGAGAAAAGAAGGAGTGAACAATTGTATGATAGCCATCTCATCTGCATGGCCGACTTAAAGGGAATCTGGCACCAGGTTTTTTTAACTACCTCATTTGAGAGCAGCATGATGTCGGCAGAGAGACCCAAAATCTAGCGATGTGTTACTTAGTTTACTGGGTGCACCAACTGTGACAGAGTTTTTAGATGTAGCATATAGCAGAGCTAACCCTGCCCATACCACAGCTTTCCATGTACATTGTCTATACACAGTGAGCTGCTTATCAGAGGAGGGGGCAGGGTTTGACTATTTAAAGATAAAACCTTTATTGCAAGTAAACAACAGCACACAGCCTGATATGTGACACATCAATGAATTCAGTGTTTTAGCCCCTACCTCATGCTGCCCTCAGACTACATAGGAATAACCTGATGACAGATGCCCTTTAAGGGTACGTGTGCCGTCCAACCACATGCCATCAGTACACTCATCACAATCTTTAATAACATCGTTCTGTGTTCAGCCAGTCTAGAACAATGGACCACGCTCTAACTACACTGCCCAGTGTGAACACAGCCAAGGTATCCATGACCTGACATTGTGTATATGAGAAACACAAGGAATCAGAGAGAACTGGGAGCGGGAGTCAGATGGAAACAAATCTCCAGACGAGTCCTGAACTATGTTAGGCCTGACATAAAGCAGCTCTGCCGTCTCTCCCTGGTGTGACTGAGAAGAAACGTATGTGCAATTTACCTCAATAAACAGCTGGCAGGAACTGTAAATCACCGGACATATTATTACCATGGAGCTCGACCCCACTCTCAGCCTGCATTACATGTGTTCCCTTAAAGGAAAATCCCACCTACATACAAGACCCTGCTTAGTAGGTGAAGACATGCTGTAATTTAGATTGTTTACGTGGAATTCTAAATCTGCAGTAAATCATTGTATGTTTATAGCAGGATCTACTTTATGCACACAAAAAAATCCTGCTTGTTTTCTGTAGGAAGGAGGGTTAAGGGGGAAAATGTTGGGTGGTGGGTAAAGGGGGAAGGTGTGGGTATGGAATTGGGGTGGGGGGGTAATGTGTGTAGGTATGGGGACGAGGTGAAGTAAGGGGTAGGTATGGGGGTAGGGTTATGGGGAGAGGTGGGATAAGGGGTAGGTATGTGGGGGGAGGGCTATGGGGAGAGGTGGGGTAAGGTGTAGGTATATGGGGGAGGGCTATGGGGGAGAGGTGGGATAAGGGGTAGGTATGTGGGGGAGAGCTATCGGGGAGAGGTGGGGCAAGGGGTAGGTATGTGGGGAGGGCCATGGGGGAGAGGTTGGATAAGGGGTAGGTATGTGGGGGAGGGTTATGGAGAGAGGTGGGATAAGAGGTAGGTATGGGGGTAGGGTTATGGGGAGAGGTGGGATAAGGGGTAGGTATGTGGGGGGAGAGTTATGGGGAGAGGTGGGGTAAGTGGTAGGTATGTGGGGGGAGGGCTATGGGGGAGAGGTGGGGTAAGGGGTAGGTATGTGGAGGGAGGGCTAGGGGGAGAGGTGGGGTAAGGGGTAGGTATGTGGGGGGAGGGCAATGGGGGAGAGGTGGGGTAAGGGGTAGGTATGTGGGGGAGGCTTAGGGGCATCTAATCCTGTCCAGAGTCCATCTTCATACCACAAGGAAGGTACAAATCCAGTATATACAGGGAAACATACATGTAATGTATCCATAAGCTAGAATAGATCTGACACGGTGCTATTTTGGTGTACTACTACCATCATCTTCTGTATATTTCTGTACACACCCCAGCTGGTTACACCAAGTTGTTCATTTATTCAAAACTTTCCAAGAGAAATAATAGTAGAACAGTTTAACGTTGACTTCTAAGAAAAGATTCTCCTGAATAATTGTATTCATATGAAAAAAACAACAACTATTTACTAAAATTGACATGTCAGGAGAACTGAAAGGACCGGTCAACGGGGCAAAGTGAGCAGTTTTTGCTCTTATTTTATTTCTGTTGCTCCAGTGTATTCTGTTTTTTGAGATATGGGACTTTTTATATTTAGTGCTACTTTTTATGGTCTTCCCCAAGGGGGCGTTGCTCAGATGCTTGTGCAGAGCAGTACGAAGGAAATGCTGTGAGCATCGTTCCCCTGGTGGAATAAAAAACATAGCGTTTTGGCACGCTAAATAAAAAGAATAAAAAGGCCCATATCTTTAGATCCATTTGGCAGATTGAAAAAAAAAAAAAAAGAAAAGTGGAATATAATGGGGAACAGTACAATAAAATAAGAGCAAAATAGGTAGGGAAGAGTCAGATGGCTGTAATAAGGTGGACTAGGATCGCAACGCAATGCTCGGACTGGCTGTCAGCTCCCTTGACCCGGAGAAATCCAGGACCCAAAGCACCAGACGTCCTCCTTTGGTAACTTTACTGCTACATGTATTCTATGCAGCGGTCACGCTCCGGTCAGTAGAGCCGCCGGCCAGTCCAAGCATTGCGATCCTCATCTGAGTTCTGTCCGTTTGACTCTTCTCTTACAGTTAGCACTTTATTTTCTTGCACATGCACCATTATTAGACCTCATTAAAGGCGCTCCACAAAATATAAAAAAAACATTAATCTTACCTGAACAGGAAAGATTTTCACGGCTACATATTCGTTTATCAGTCGTGCCTTCCAGACGCAGCCAAAGCGTCCCCGCGCCTTGATTTCGAGCAACTGCAGAGGCTTCAATCCAACTAATGGAGATGGTGGAGGTGGGCCGGGATCCTAGGTAGATGGAGAAACACACCATTGATCTTTTATGAGCCTTACACGGTTCCAAATAACCTCTGCCTCGTGAAGGAGAATAAGCAACTAATTAGCTATTGGGCTGCAATAACCATTATGCTCATTTCCGCGATCTGTGCCAATGCCACAAAATCTTCATTAGGCCGAACGTGTGCAAAATAAAAAAATAAAAAAAAAAAAACATTTTTATATATATTTCTGAGCCTGAAGACGTCTGCTCGGGAATGTGACTGATTAGGACAAGAGCCTTTTGAATTAACTTTTTTTTTTGGTGCGGCGTTACTATGGACACAAACAGAATGGCGCGTGTACAGTAAAAGACCACGCACGTACGCTTCATTATTTTGGCATTTTTACAAAAGCAGCGATGGGCTCTGCAACTCGTGTCGGTTATGGAGATGCCCGTTTGATGAAGCACTTCTCCGCACGGCCTTCTGCCGCAGCAAGGCTATAAAGCTCCCGATATAAAACCATGTAACATTTTATAGTCAATTAGCACTTTGGAATTAAAGGCATAGTAATCGTGATCCATTTACTCAAAAACAGTCGTGTAGCACTTTCAGAAAATGCGCTCTTAAATTACGTTTAACGTCAAGTACATGGCACAGGCACAAGAAAATAAAAATCTTTTATCGATCCAAAGTTGCTTGTGGTTAAAGCCTGGCCGTTACTAAATAAGATCGCACTACCGGATACCCAACGTATTAGCATATATCTAGGTGAATGGAAATCAATAGCGTTATTACATGGGGTTTTAAAGGAACGATAAACTAAAAGACTACTTGACAATTAATTTTTCAAGGCTTCTACTTATAGTTATCAAGTTAATCTTTATCAAAAGGTATTATCAGTTCAGCTTTCACATTTCATGCTAATTTGACATGGGGGAAAAAAAATAAAATAAATTGGTAATTGAGGGAGAATTCATTATGGCACATTAGAAAGGAGTGTTGGCACAAAATGACTGTTCAAACCAAGCATAGGTGGGTCAGTGCACCTAACAGTTCAGGTCAATTTGCGACCTACTTGTTTTCCAGCAATCTCCGCCATTTTCTTCCTTAATTGACAGATCTGGCTTTACAGGAAACACAGGAGGGCGGAGATAGATGTAAAATAATTAGTTGGAAAGGTGCACAGAATTGTTTGGCCACACCAAGTGGCTTTGAGTGCCTGTGATTTGTTGCTTAGTTTGAACAGTCATTTTGTGCTGACAGACTTTAAGGGCAGTCAGACTGCTGTATAAATCGGAAGGAGACTTGAACGCAGTGCTCGGACTGGCCGGCAGCCCTCCCTACCCAAGTGTGACAGCCTCATATATGCATCCGTCACGATTGGGTCGGGATAGCCGCAGGCCAGTCTGTGCACAGCTTTCCGACCTTGCTCCGATTTATACGGCTGTCTGATCCCTAAAGGAGATCCCTTAACCACAGGATAGGTTTAATATGTGTGATCACCGGGGGCAGCACCACTGGGACCCCTTAAATTCACTGAAACAGTGACCCAAGCCTCTGTTCCTCCTCAATGCATAACTGGCTACTACTCCATTCAATCTCCTCACTGCAGACATTTGCCCTTCCATTTCAAACAATGTCTGTGCGGTTAAGGGAAACAGAAAACCAATACAGGTGCGAAATATCTTTTGTAGAACAACCCCTGTAACAGGGGGGGAAGTTGGGTGTCAATAGAAACATGCCACTGTTTGTTAGGCATTCCCTGCATGTGTTGTGAGCAGCTGCGAAACATGCAGGAGCGAGGACGCAAACATATTTTTAGAGCATGCCGAAGGCATTCTGTTAGCACCCGAGCATGCTCAGATAACACCTTATCCGTTCGAACACTGTCACTCATCACTAGTTATGAAGTATGCCAAACCTAAGGGGATGTTAGCAGAGATTTGTCTGTTGGGTGATGTGAACCATTTTCTCTGCATGAAGTTGAACAATCATAAGCGATGTGAATACTTTTCTGTCCAAAGATGACAAGAGTATTCTTAGTGATACCTTTATTGGCTAACCAGAAAATTATATGTTCGCAAGCTTTCAGAGCACACAGGCTCCTTCTTCAGGCAGGATTATAAATAGCCATTTGTAATCCTGCCTGAAGAAGGAGCCTGTGTGCTCTGAAAGCCTGCGAACATATAATTTTCTGGTTAGCCAATAAAGGTATCACTAAGAATACTCTTGTCATCTTTGGACGGAAAAGTATTCACATCGATTTTTCTAGCTAACACGGTACCACAATATAATTTATTATTGTACATCAACAATCATAAGCAAAAGCCAAACCCCGCCGAAGCTTTACCTGTGTGAGACATGTAATGACAGACAGCTCTACTCTTCTCTGTGATCTGCAAGTACTGAGTAAAATATAGCAAAGCTGCCTGTCATTACAAACACCTCCGTCAGCTCTTAGAACAGCAGTTAGTGTGTGCTACAGCAGAGCCTTGAGATAGAAGCTGCAAGAAGTCTTTATAATGACAAGTAGCTCTGCTCTCTTCTACACATTAGATGCCAAAAATCAGATCATGGAGAAGAGCATGGCTGTGTATCATTACATATCTTAGACAGAGAAAGCCTGTCTTTGGAGGCATGTTTTGTCTTCCTCATGTATAGTGCCTGCTGCTTATGATTGGTTAACGTCATGCAGGAGAAAAATTAAAAGCCCCCTGGAGAGGAATCACTGGTCATGCCCCCTCAAAATCTAAACTTTACATGCTAACATCTCAACAATGTAGATGAGAAGTAAAAAAAAAATATATATAATTTTATTCAGTTCTGCAAGCATCTATTATGGGATGTGGCCAATTTAACATTCCTAAAATGGTTGGTAGGTTCTCTAAGAGGCTGCATCACAATAAAAACTACTATGTGTATTCAAGTCAGCCATGTAAAAGTTCTACTCAAGAGTTTGACTTCGTATATCCTGGATGTTCAGCTGTTATTTGAGCGTTCATCTTAGGCTAGCCATAGTCACCTGCTACAGCGGCCTCTGCAGGAGTAATGCAGTATTACAGTTATCATACAAATCTATGGCGTCAACCAGAGTGAGAGCCGATGCTTAATGAGTTCTCAGACACATCTACAAAGGGGGTCACAAAAAGCATGAGGGGTCTCCATGAGATGCGAACTAATAGTTTCTAATGAGACTGCTCCTTTAATAAAGAGAGTACGGTAATTTGGGGAGATAAAAGTAAGTAAAACTCATTGGTGCCCATAGTTTTAACACTGCAGGATAAAAGCAGTGACCGGACAGGTATCTTTTGCTTTAGTTTTAGTTTGTTACTCTCCCTGTACGGCCCACACAAAAATATGAATATGCCAATGATGCAGTGTGAATATGTCAATGTATGAATCTTGTGGCGTATTCCATGACCAGGTCACTCTTCTAGTGTTACCGAAAGACCGCGCATAAATCCCAAGTCTGCAGAGGATAATCATAGGTCACTGATAAACATCTACGTGGAAAAAAAACCGATGTCAAACTCGTCACCAGATGTGGCCCCATTATTCCCCTCTGGATTATCCAGAAGATTTGTGGATATCTATTGCCTTCAATTTCTTAAGGTACTGCCACACTTAGCGATCTCGTTAGCGATCTCGATAACGACGCAATCGTTGGTGTGATCTCTTTTAGGTCGCTAGTAGCTGCCAAACAGGAGATCTCATAAACGACACATCAGCGGTCAGCGATCTCTTTAACGACTTTGGCGGTCGTTAGGATGTCATTAGCATGTACTGAGCGCTTCTGATTCATAGGAATTTCCAGCATCGCTCCTGCTCTCTGCGTCCTGCTAGCCTGCTTTGCAACTTCTGCGATCCTCTCTGTGACGCAAAAGAGAACTTACAGATATTGAGATCCACTCCGTGACGCAAAACAGTCATATGCGTCACAAACGAGGTCGCTAAACGAGGTCGCTCGTCGTTCGCAAAAGGTGGCAAACAGCGATTCAGGCTCACCAGCGGGACGCCAACGACCAAAAAACGGTCCAGAACTCTAGTGAACGATCAGCGACATCACAGCAGGGGCCACATCGTTGCTACATGCCACACACAACGAGGTCGCTAACAAGATCGCAAAATAGTAACGTTTTAGTGATCTCGTTTGCGATCTCGTTTAGTGTGGCATACCCTTTACAGTCAAAAGAGAGAAGTTCAGACCTTAACGCCGGTGACACCAAGTGGTCTTCCCAAGCTTCGAAAGTGTCAGACTCACCTCATTAAGGTCAACATGACCATAGGGAGGCTTCCTATGACGGTACATCCAGAAGGCCAGGAGTATGGCTATAGTCAGAACGATAATAGGAAGTAGGGAATACACCAGGATGTTCAGCACTGAAGCCGACTGCTGAGTTGTCGGATCAAAGGTTTCTGCAAATGAGGGATAAAAATGGAATTAAAATCAAGAAATGCTAAAAAGTGAAAGTACATGCATGTGTGACTTCATAGTACCCTCAATCTAAGGATTGGTCTGAATAATATCCTGCCATGCATTTATCCAGGCTATTATTAGCACTATATAACAATAATAGGTCACAAACAGCTTCTTCACCTGCCCGGCAGGATTCCAGAGAATCTCCCATCCAAACCTTGCTGACATCGCTCTACCATCTGTCACGGAGCAGCTGCAAACTGGTAAA
This sequence comes from Oophaga sylvatica, assembly GCA_033576555.1. Classification (NCBI taxonomy): domain Eukaryota; kingdom Metazoa; phylum Chordata; class Amphibia; order Anura; family Dendrobatidae; genus Oophaga; species Oophaga sylvatica. The sequence continues at coordinate 46,720,575 of JARQOD010000006.1, forward strand.
AGTGGGCAATGTCCTTTAATAAACTAAATTTAACACCGGCGACTTCAAAAATAACGCAGGTTCTTTCTTCGTTACCATTTCTATTATATACGCTCATAAAATTCTAGTAATGTTCTAATGTTGTAGGGCCGGCGGATTACCGGGCCTAGCGTTGGTGCGATCTGCTGCACCGGACGGCGGAGCTTCCCCAGGGAATGCGTGTGTTGGGTCTTAAATAGGACTTTCTGCTTCCCTGATTTATTTCAGTCTGCATTGTGTCTCTGGCATCAGCCCAGCACAAGAGACCTTTAAAACATACAAAAGGCACAAAACAATGCAATGCAAGTTCTACGCCATGGAGAGTCTGGAAAGTAAATCACTCCATTACCCCAATCTCACCCGGACCGTGATGCCACAAAACTGCTGTTATCCAGGGGGAGGGAAGGACCCGGCCATTTGTTGAATTCTAAGTGAACCAAGGGAACTGGATTTACAGAGCCATGGAGAGCTTTGCGGGGATGCATGTGAAAAGCTCTGACAAAGCAGACATTTATGTGCGAGGATAATAATACCACCACACACCCCATATATTATGTATAACACAACTTAGGATTCAGCCCGGAGAGAGAAGCAGCTGTCCAGAACGCTTACATTTATCCCTTTATGGGTGGAAAAAACGTAGATTATACCAGGCAGACATTTTATACATTCCAGGTTAAAAGGCTTTACGGTTTTAACAAACTGCCTACATTTATGGAAAAAAAAAAAGTTTAAAGTTACATTTTTTTTTTGCAGCCACTTCTTTATGTTGCTATTTTTCTGGAAAGTTGAGTGATCACAATGACTCCTGCCAGAGACCTGAAAGCCAAATCCGCCTAGATCTGGGTACATTATATGTATTTCACGTCCTTCTATAGAGCCATCATATTCCACAGTGCTTTAGAGACCTCACCCGTTTGTACAGGGACGCCCGTCTGGGCAGACTCATCATTTGCTTGAAAAACGCAACTACAAAATAAATAATTTTTTAACCTTGGAAGTTTTAACTTAGGGTAGAAATCAAATCAAAATTCAACCCAACCCCATGTGTAGCAGTTTCAATTCTGTATCAATTTCCATACTTGCATAGTACCAATATGAAAACGCTGAGTATGTCAATGCATGACTTTACCTGGTGTAAGCAGGTTTCATTTTCCCAAAATTTCCTCTGTAGTGATCAAATGTTACTTTATCACAAACAAAGGTTCTGAAAGGGTAATTGCCAAAATATTAAGCTAACCCCCATCCACTGGATAGCTTACATTTGCTGGACCATCGACTATTGGGATTTCCAACAGTCCCAAGATTGGAGCTCTAGATCCCAGGAGCAGGGCTTTTAGAGCTTCCTCATGACTGGAGCGGGGGCGCGCACACCCGACCTTCATTTCATTCATTGTTTATGGGACTTCCAGGGAGAAAGTCAAGGACCGTACTCTGCTATTTCCAGCAGTCCCATTGTCAACACACACCTACACTCCATTCAAGCTGAAGCTCTTCAAGGAGAAGCTGTCTTGGGATTATTGTAGAACCTCATGCTTGGACACACAGCGATCAGTAATGTATCCAACATCCTAACTTAAAGAAGCACTTCCAGTAACATTTTTATTGTTTGTATATATGCATATACTGTAGCGTGAGTGTATTAATATACTCATCTACCGTCGCTTTGTCCTGTGTCCAGCGCCGTTCTTCTGCTCTTCTGAACGCCATTACCACACTGCAGTCTCCTTCTGTGTAACCCAGAAGTGACTTTTACAACATGTGTACATGGAGTGTCAGGACGGGCTTTCATTGGAACAGTGACTTTCGGCTCACACATATGGTGCCTGCAATTCTTCACTCTAATGATTAATGAAGATGTCAGGGACTGCGAGGGTTAATAATTTAAATATGTGGGGATGATATTTTTTAATTGGGCCCTTGGGGAAGGCTATTGGTCAGAAGGGATAGAGGGAGGGTTAAAGGGGTATACAGGAATGAGCAAAAAGTTTCCACCCCTCTTTCCTACCTTCTGTCTCGAGGTAAAACACCGGGAGCAGAGCGGGTACCAGAATGGCTGATGCCCTGGAAAGAATGGTGCTGGAGCGGGTGGCTCAGGAAGGTTCCTTATGGCTCTTGAAGGTTCTGGCAAGGTCACAGCAGCAGAATGCGTCAGATCCTACCCGGCGAGGAAGAGATAGATCTCTGGCAGCTCAGTGTAGGCCTCATCGGTGGGGTCGGGGCCCTGAACCCCCTGCTCCTAAGCCCCTGCCCAAGAACTGTGTGAGCGGTGCATAGCGCTTGCACAGGCACAGCGGTGAGAGCATCGCCAGCTGACAATGTCATCAATGCGAGACCTGCAGCTGCGGGTTGTTGCCGAATGCTTACACAGCGTTCAGACCGCCCGCAGCTGGCGGTGTCAGGAGACACGGGACCTGCCGGCGGGGCAGCAGCCAGAGCAGTTCCTGCCATCATAAGATGGGTCATCGTCCTGGGAAGGAGGGGGCAGGGCTTTCTGCATCACTAATGTTGGGCCTACTGTGAGAGGAGCTGCAGAATGGACAGTAGCACAGATGACCTCAGGTAGGCAGCCCAGCTGCATAGCAGTTCCCGCCCCCATTGCGACAAAAGACTGCAGATCCAATGCCAGGGTACAGTGAGCTGAAGGTGGGCAGCTAGGCGAGAGTCCCAGACAGGGAAATAGTTACACCCCTCTGCCATCAGCGGTCGGGAGGGACAATACTACAGGGCAGCTTAGAACAGTTGTGCCTGGTTTCTGTTTTGAAGCAACACCCGTATTTATGAGACTTTGTCTTTGGACCATGCTGCCGTGACGGGGGTCGGGATTTCATAGTACAGTACAAGGAACTGTGCATCAAATAGCAAGAGGCCTGTTGTTGGTTCTCTGTTGCTTTCTACAGGAAGTGAGGGTGGAGGTGGAAAACTAAGCCGGAGACATTATCGTAGCAGAAGCGAAATTGGACATGGCAAATATGATCTTAGAAGGAGTCTGGAGACTGTCATCATCGGGGTCGTCGATTTCTTCAACATCTTCCGCGGAATTGTCGCCGATCGAGAGTCGTCGGCGTAGAAGACCGTCAAGAAAACATCATATAAAAGGTCACCAAAAGACAAGTGAGGACTGGGACCCCCCCTCATCCAAGGCCAACTTCCGGACCAGCTGGTTTAACCCAGGACAGATCTGTTCTACCAACACAGTCTCGGGCAGCAGTTGGAATGACTGATACAATCGCTGGGGGCGAGTTGACCTGCAGTGTGGCTAGGCCCACGGCAGCTGCTGCGACTCAAATTAATCGTGATCATTTTATTGATCTTTTGAAGGCTTTTTTTAGTGGGGTTGGAGCAGTCGGATGGTAGGTCAGTTGATAAGGGTTCAACAGGGGAACATTCGTTTCCATCTGGTCAGTCAGATATTAGCGCCAGAATATTAAAGCACAAATCTTTGAATGTTTGGTCTCTCGTTCCCGTAGCTCACGTGACGGTAGACAAAGAACGGAGTTTCAAGCGGGATTCGGATAAAAAGGCAAAAGTTGCTAAAACGTTCGGTAATTGGATTTAGGGTTTTTCTACTTTGGCTTTCATTCTGGTTCAGCGTTTTCCAGAGAAGGGAGTGGAGCTTTTAGTTTATCTAGATATGTTATAGAGCGCCTATAAGTTGCTCGGAAGTGCGGCTTGGTGGTGCTATGATGAGGAGTTTAGGCATTGTTTGGCTTTGTCGGCTGCTATAGTGTGGGCGTCAAAGGCAAACGATGTGTGGATACAGCTAAGGATGTCGCAGTGTCCGCAGTGATGCTCTTCCTTTCACGGGGGAGCTGCTGCTGGAGCACCTTCAACTTCGGCAGCGGCACAATGTCCTACAGGAGCGTGGTGGTTGTTCAACGAAGGGCACTGTAGGTTTTTTGAGACACGCAAATATAGACACGAGTGCTCAGTGTGCGGAGGAACGCACTCAGCACTCCGCTGCTTTAGGAGAGTTAAACAGCCTGAAAAAGTTATAGTACCCCAATATACATTCAAGAAATGCTGCATAGGGCAGAGCTGTGTGCCAGGGAAAAAGGAAGCAAGCCTTCTTTTTGAAGGTTTTTCTTTTGGATTTAAGATTCCTTTTCAACCTTCATCCGGAGGGATATTTTCAAAAAATGTAAAGTCTGTTTTGGAGCGCCCAGATGAGACAAGGGAAAAGATACAAAAGGGAGTTGGGGTGTTTCATATGGCGGGCCCCTTCGCTTCCCCTCCCTTCTCTAATTTAAGAGTATCTCCTTTGGGCTTGGTTCCAAAAAAGGAACAGGATAAGTTTCGTATGATACATTTATCTTATCCTCCAGGGGATTCGGTTAACGATGCTGTTTCAAAAGAGGGGGCGGTGTCTTATACTTCTTTCGATGTGGAAGTGAAATGGGTTAGACCAGGGTTCCCCAACTCCAGTCCTCAAGGCCCACCAACAGGTCATGTTTTCAGGATTTCCTTTGTATTGCACAGGTGATGCAATTATCACCTGGGCAATACTAAGGAAATCCTGAAAACATGACCTGTTGGTGGGCCTTGAGGACTGGAGTTGGGGAACCTTGGGTTAGACGCTATGGGAAGGGTGCGTTGTTGGCAAAGTCGGATATTGAGTCAGCCTTCCGTCTGTTGCCGGTTCACCCATCATACTATCATAGCTTGGGTTGCATGTTGGATGATCGCTATTTTGTGGACGTGTTTGCCTATGGGATGCTCAACCTCATGCTATTGAGTTTTTTTTCTTCATTATTGGAGTTGATGGTGCGTTTTGCGTCAGGAATTCCATCAGTTACACATTTAGACGACTTTCTTTTTATTGGTTCGGGCAACGATAACACTTGTGCTTATCTGTTGCACGTTTTCCGCAGTTTGATGGAGAAAATAGGGGTTCCGATTGCAAATGGCAAAACGGAAGGGCCGGTTACTAATCTTTCCTTTTTAGGAATTGAGTTGGATACTGTGGCATTGGTTTTCGTTTACCTGATGAAAAGTTGGCAACGTAAACAGCTTTAAAAGATCAGTTCATGATGGCGAAAAAAGCCAGATTAAAACCGGTTCAATCTCTTTTAGGTTTGCTGGTTTTTGCCTGTAGGAGAATTCCTATTGGCCTTGCTTTTTCTAGAGGCTTGTCTTTGGCAACGAGGGGCGTAGAAAGGCCTAACCATTTTGTCAGGATTTCTAGGTTGACAAAGGAGGATTTGTTGATATGGCAAACATTTTTACACTCTTGACGGTAAGGTGATATGTCAGGAGGATGAAGTATCAAATTTTGATTTGAAGTTAATTACGGACATGTCGGGTCATTGCGGCTTTGGTGCAGGTTTTGATTCACAGTGGTGTAGTTCGGATTGGTCACCTGCATGGCAGGATTCACCTGTGCTACAGAAAATTACTCTAGAGTAACTCTGCATGGAGTTGCTTCTTGTCATTGTGGCTATTGAGATTTGGGGTCATGCTCTGAAAAATAAACAGATTCGTTTTTGATCTGATAATTTGGCTGTAGTAAATGCTATTAATTCTTTATCATCTTCTTTGCCGTTGTTAGCCTTGCTAAGGCACTTAGTCCTCAGGTGTCTGCAGTTGAATATATGGATTAAAGCACAGCATTTTTCGGGTGTGGATAATAAAATTGTGGATGTTTTGTCTCGTTCGCTGATGGAGCTTTTCAGGGAGCTGCATCCATGGCCAGAAAAGACGGGTTTCAGTTGCCCAGACCACTTGTGCATCATCATAGTGGAGCTGGCATACCTAGGACAGACGTCGGTAGCTCACTCGACGTGGAAAAGTCATTGCGAAAGTCGAAAACGGATCAGGAAGGGTAAGATTTTTGGCTCTTGATAAAAGTGATAGGCGATCCATTTTGTCTGGATCAAATAGTGAGGCAATATATGGTCATGCGTCCGGCTTGTGCTCAATTCTTGGTTCACAAATCTGGTGTGTCTTTGACGATCAGTTCAAGAACGTATTCAAAGCATGCTTAATGCAGGTTGGTAAGGATGCGTCGCAGTTTTGGACTCATTTTTTCAGGATAGGAGCGGCTATGGAGGCTAATGCTCTAGGTCTGAGTGAGAAATCAATAAGATAGCTGGGGAGGTGGAAATATTTGTGTTTTCGGACATATACGAGACCTGATTTGTTGTAAGGTGGTGACAGTGAGTTTTGTTTTTGGTTTATTTTGCAGATACATCACTGCCTCATGTATGGATTGGCCATTCGTTCATATATATGGGCAGAGAAACGGGCGAGTGTGCGCCCTTTGGGCCTGAACTTAAGTCAAGATGGAGTAGTTTTTCATTGGGAAGGTTATTGCGGGTTAAGGTAGTTTCAGATGCTCGATAGGATTGAAGCGATTAGCAAGTTATGCGTGAATCCCATCGTCTTAGTCATACACGCGGGGGGTAATGATTTGGGTAAAATAAAGTTGGCTGAACTCCTTGGGATCGTAAAATCTGATTTTACACAATTTAGTAGATAGTTTTCTCAAAAATGCATTTTAGTTTGGTCTGAAGTGGTGCTTCGCAAATGTTGGAGGGGAGCACGTGACTTGGAGGCTTTGGAGAGGGCATGGAGATAGATTGCTGAATATAAGTATCTCGTTTTGTGCATTCTACAGTAGGGGTGGCCATTCGGCATATTATGTTGGAAGGTGATAATGGAGATCTTATGGCCGATGGAGTTCATTTGAACGCAATATCTAACAACATACTGTTAAACGGTTTGCAGGAAGGTGTGGAATATGCCTTATCCTTGTTGGGTGGCAGTGGTCGGAGGGTCGAAGAAGTTTTTCGACCTCCTCCCTTGGCGGTAAATTTTGGCCCATTGGAATACATGCTCACGGCTGGGTACAGTGACAGGCATGCTGGGCGTTGCTACAGGAGTTAAAATTTGGGTTAAGTGATGGTGGTGTTTATAATAAAAAATTAATAAATTAAAGCTGTGACCATTTTCTACCCAACAAGAAGTTGTTGTCTTTATTTTGTTTTGGGTCATAAGAGATCATCCCGGGTAACCTTATAATATAAAAGCAGTCCGAACTGGGTAGTCTCATTTGCGGTGACGTCACTAAGAAGAACAGAAGAACGGTGCTGGACTCTGGAGAAAGAGGTGGTAGGTGAGTATATTAACACACTCACGCTACATTATATGCATGTATATACACATTTAAACAATAAAATTGTTAGTGGAGGTGTTTCTTTAATATTTTAGGTATAACCTTTTAAGGCCTGTTCATAGTTCCAGGCTTTGGCATACTGGTGGTTGGGGACAAAAAACAAAAAGTATTTCTTTTCAATTTTTTTTACATACTAGTTCCCACATTAATTCCTAAATCCGCATCCCACAAACCTCTCGAAGAACAATGTTGGGAGAATTTCTCAACGTTTTCTAAACTAGTAACACCTGAGTACTTCACTATGGATCTTTTACAAGTAAAAAGAGGGGAGGGGGAAATCAACCAGGTGCCCATCTCTTACTTTCAATGGCTCTGCAGTCTGCTAAACCTCTCCTTATGGCCGCAGTAAAAGGTTGGCCGGTATGACACATGACTTGTCTGAATAGGAGACACTTTCCTTTGTTTGCTGGAGGTCACTTTGAGAATGGGCTCAGCCTGAGAAGTGCTGATGTGCAGTTATTCCCAGCACCACGTATAATGAAAGCCTCTTTGATTCTGTATGGAAAAGTTATTGATTGAATGGCTTTTCTTTGGTGACAAGGTGCCATCTGTTCGCTCCAACAGATCACACACAAAGAAAAAAAAACCCTAAACCAAAAGCTATGAAAGAAAAGTACAGTTTTTGTTACAGAGTGAATTACACATGTGCAGAGATTGTGCTGCTCTTTCTCACATATTCTGCAGAGCCCCCACAAGACACGACCGCCCGTCACCTGGATCCACTCCCTGCCCGGATAATTTTGCCATTTGCTGCCTGCAATTATTAATACAAACCTGCAGCACTTTTATCAGCTCCACAATTTCAGGAAAAAAAAAAAACATAAAAAAGTACGTTGGATTTTGATATAAACGACATCTTTGTAATTTCGGTTGCATTCTACATTGCCAAAAGCTTAGAAAGGGTTTGTATGTTCTCCCCGTGTTTGCGTGGGTTTCCTCCGGGTCTCCGGTTTCCTCCCACACTCCAAAGACATCCTGATAGGGAATGTAGATTGTGGCCCCAATGGGGACAGTGCCGATAATGTCTATAAAGCACTGTGGAATTAATGGCACTATGTGAGTAAAATAAATAAACTATGTAATGAGTCCAAGAATTTTCCTACAATTTAAATTTCTAGAGGCTGAATACTTCATAACAGAAAAACCCTGCAACTTATAAACCTACTCGAGGTTTCAATTCAACATTTTCAGTATCTCTGGTTGCTGTCAAAGGAGGAGAGTCTGGCTCACATCCAAGGGCAGCAGGAGGGCAGAACGGAACAGGTCTAAGGTGAATACAACTGGATCTACTGAGGACCAGGCAATTATTGATGAGCTCCAGAAACAAAACCTGGCCTGATGCATTGTGACAAGTGCTCCAGAAAGGAAATAGTTGTCAATTCAGATCAGGAACCGGCTGAGCTTACAAAAGCCTCAGGGTCTAAGCAGGAATGTTCTGATTCACTCACAGTAATCAGAGATCCCAAATGGGTTGTCAATGATTTTAACATTGAAGGCCTATCCTTTGGATAGGTCATCAATATCTGATCAGTAGGGGTACAACACCCGTCACTCTCACAGACCAGCTGTTCCTGGTGTTGACAGCAGCCAGAACTGCTCAGTTGTGGAGTTGCACAGCTCTGTCAACACAATGGTGGCTGCCGGGTACAGAATATCCGCCCCTATTATTTTGAATAAGGGCGGACTGTGCAGTACACGGCCAAGGTCACTATTGGGTTGACTGAGCTGTGCAGCTCCATAACTGAGCAGTTCTGGACGTCGCCACCGGGAACAGCTGATCAGTGAGAGTGCTGGGTGTTGTACCACCGCCGATCAGACATTGATGACCTATCTTAAGGATAGCCCGTTAATATTAAACTCCTGGATAATCCCTTTAAAAATGCGGCCTGAGACAACCAGAAAACAGGATTCCAATGGATTTTTTTTTTTAAAGCTTTAGGGTAATTGCACACAACATCTTGTTTTAAGCGTGCTTCGCCTGAAAAAGCGCTTAACACCACTAAAAAGAATACATGCACCGCAATGTCAAAACAACATGCTGTGCATAGGTTCAGTCTGTACGAGATTCTTTTAGTGACAGGTTCATTCTTCAAGTGGCTCTTGGAACCGCCAAAAATGACCAAAGAGACACCAAAGAAGATGCTTTATGAAAAGTAACCTAAAAAAATGTTGTTTAAAGGAGGAAAGTACGGTAAGCCTAGCCTAAGGCCATGTTCACACGCTGTTTTTAGTGTTAATAAAATAACAAAATAAAAACCCACCGCGGCGTTTAACAGTACCAGCAATGTGAACGAGAGGTAAAAAATCTCATCCACATGCTGGGTTGGTTCCCTTTTCCTTTTTTTTTCATTTAGCTACTGCACATTTTTAGGCCTCTGCATCACATCAATTTCTTCACTCATTCACATTAATAGAAAAAAAAAACACAAAAAATGCGAGTTAAGACGCACTTTCTGTTTGCGGCATTTTTTTTCCTTTCAACCTACACAAAATTCCCCAACAAAAACACTGCATGTGAACATACCTTTATAGAGGTAAACAATGATATTAATGCGCTGCAAAGATTAGGAGTTACATAGAAAGAGAAGACTGAAGATTATATAAGTGTCGAATACCAGAAAACACCCCAAACTGGAAACTATATCAGGGTGAAACTTATTTTGCATTCTTCTGCATGTGAACATAGAAAGTTGTAGAGATTCAAATGAATTGAACTGAGCTGCAATACCAGATACAGACCACAGACAACAGAGGGCGCTGTTTTTTATGTCATGCAAGTGTAGTACTTCATTCACTCCGTTCCCTGACTCACAGATCCACAACTCTATCATATGCCAAAACATATTTGCCAACATTTTAAAGCAAAAACTTACCCACATCAGGCAAATGAGTAAATTTCTCATTACAATAGTTCCCATCACAACAGCAGAAAAATACTTGGGGGTTCTCTTCCTTCGCTACACATTGAGGCCTAGAAATAAACAACAAGACATGGAATTTTAACATTAAGCAGGCATAAAACAGTCACAAGCAGCCACTTTGCGGTTAGTAGAGCGGTAGCCAGTGATCTGTAGCGGTCACGTGTCAACGTCACATTATCACTGTAGCAAAACAAAGGTCAGCGGGAGGTTCAGAGAAGCATACGATTTTACTGGTAAGTAAGTAACACTGCTTCATGGCTCTAGTCTCATTATTGATTGATGCCGACAACCCTAAATGATCAAATTTTGGATATAGAATTGGTAAAAGTTAGTCACAGTGTAGACATCTACAGGTATACATACGTAGAGATACACTGTGTGTATATCCAGATATACATAAGTAAAGGTATACACAGTGCATGTCCAGACATACATATAGTTGTGCTCAAAAGTTTACATACCCGGCAGAATTTTTGCTTGATTGGCCTTTTTCAGAGAATATGAATGATAAAACTTTTTCTCCACTCATGGTTAGTGGTTGGGTGAAGCCATTTATTGCCAAACTACTGTGTTTTCTCTTTTTAAATCATAATGACAACCCAAAACATCCAAATGACCCTGATCAAAATGGGTTTGAATGGCTACTAAAGGTAAAATCCTCACCTGTGACCTGTTTGCTTGTAATCAGTGTGTGTGCATAAAAGTTGAATTTGAATGAGTTTCTGGGATCCAGACAGACTCTTGCATCTTTCATCCAGCCACTGACGTTTCTGGATTGTGAGTTATGGGGAAAGCAAAAGAATTGTCAAGGATCTACAGGAAAAGGTAAACTGTATAAAATAGGAAAGGGACACAAAAAGATATCCAAGAAATTGATAATGCCAGTCAGCAGCGTTCAAACTATGATTAACAAATGGAAGTCAGGGGCTCTGTAAAAACAAAACCACGGTCAGGTAGACCAACAAAAATTTCATCCACAACTGCCAGGAAAATTGTTCGGGATGCAAAGAAAAACCCACAAATAACATCAGCTGAAATACTGGAATCTCTGAAAACTAGCGGTGTGGCCGTTTCAAGTTGCACAATAAGGAGGCATTTGGAAAAAAAACGGGCTGCATGGTCGAGTCGCCAGAAGAAAGCCATTACTGCACAAATGCCACAAAGTATCTTTTGCCTACAATATGCAAAACAGCACAGAGACAAGCCTCAAAACTTCTGGAACAAGGTAATTTGGAGTGAGGAGACCAAAATTGAACTTTTTGGCCTCAACCATAAACGTTACATTTGGAGAGAGGTCAACAATAGTGATGAGCGAATATGTTCAGGATCCCTCTTATTCGACAAGCTATAGCAATTGCCGAATAAGCTACAGAGGAAACCCGGCTTCCTGGATTGCGCCGGCTGAACAGCTGATCGGTGCCGCAGCTGCATGTGTTGCAGCTGTGTCACAGTCACAGCACATGCGTAGAGAGCCCAACACACAGGCTCTCCTTGCATGTGCTGTGATTGTGGAAGCCTGGCTCCCTCTGCAGCTTATTCGGCAAGCACTATAGCTTGCCGAATAAGAGGGAACCAGAACAAATTAGCTCATTTCTAGTCAACATGGCCTATGATGAAAGGAACACCAATCCTACTGTAAATCACAGAGGTGGATTGCTGATGCTTTGGGGATGTGTGAGCTACAAAGGCACAGGAAACTTGGTCAAAGTTGAAGGAAATATGGATGCAGCACGTTATCAGCAAATACTGGAGGCAAATTTGCAATCATCAGCCCGGAAGCTGCGCATGGGGCGTTCCAACATGACAACGATCCAAAACACAAGGCCAAGTCGACCCGTCATTGGCTACAGCAGAACAAAGTAAAGGTTCTGGAGTGGCCATCTCAGTCTCCTAACTTCAATATAATTGAGCCACTCTGGGGAGATCGCAAGCGTGCAGTTCATGCTAGACAGCCCAGGAATTTACAAGAACTGGAGGCTTTTTGACAAGAACAGTGGGCAACTTTACCATCTGAGAATATAAAGAACCTCACCCAGAACTACCACAAAAGACTTCAAGCTGTCATTGATGTTAGAGGGGGCAATACACGGTATTAAGAAATGGGGTATGTGAACTTTTGATCAGGGTCATTTGGATGTTTTGGGTTGTCATTATGATTTAAAAAGAGTAAACACAGTTGTTTGACAATAAATGGCTTCACCCAACCACTAACACTGAGTGGAGAAAAATTTGTGGTGTTATCTATTTATATAATTGCCTTGTAATGTCTTAATTTCTTGTTCTGTCCAGATGTCACTGTATCCCAGAATTCCAAGTGAAGGAAGTTCACCGACCGCCGTATTGGGACACCCAAGTGATGGGTGACTCAATATGGAAACTGCTTCTGGTACCAACCTATTGCGCGGTACCACCAGCGTTACACCGTCGCACCACACACACTCTATATACGCCATATGCACCACACACATACATTCACGCAGCCTCTTGCGCGATACCAACAGCGGAACACCGTCGCAAACACGCTGCCGCCGGGATCAGCCGAACGATTCACTGACTGCGGCCATCTTTGTACAGGAGGAGCTCATGCGCAGTTTTAATATGACCGCCGCTATCTGTCTGCACAAAGATGGCAACGGTCTGGTTTACTGCGCCTGCGCGAATTACGCGCAGGTGCAGTGAATCATTCGGCTGATCCCGGCGGCAGATGCGCGGCGTGTCTACAGGCAGAGGAAGCCGGTCACATTAAAGGGGTTTTCCCGCAAACGAAAGTTCATTTTAAAAATTGACTGTGTCTGACCGTGTACGTGGCATACCACATCTCCTGGGCAGGGGAGGAGCAAAAGACATTACTGACATTACAGCAGGGGATCACAGTGGATTCATTTTGGGAGGTATTTTACCTCACAAAATGTATCCTCTGCAATCTCCTGCAGTAATGTCAGTAATGTCTTTTGCTCCCTCCCCTACCCAGGAGCTGTGGTATAGCACATGGGGTACACAGGTGAAAGAGGAGATCACATGAGAGGAGAAGACAGCAGATGGGGGAGAGTGAAAGCGCACATGGGTGAGAGACAGAGCACAGTGGGTAGACAGCTCTAATGGGACAGCACATGACGGGAGAACACAGCACAGGAAGAAGTAGAGACAGCGGACAAGGGGGATAGCACATGGGGTAGACAGGTCAAAGAAGAGATCACAGATGGGAGAAGTCAGCACATGGGGAAAGAGAGAGTGGATAGGTGGGTGAGCACATGGGGGGAGAGATTCTCAACGGTGCAAAGCCTGCCCCATCGTGACATTACCGCCCTCCCAATGCGATAGCATCGGGCCTCCTCATATTCTCTGAAAAAGGCCAAGAAAGCAAAATTCTGCCGGTGTATGTAAACTTTTGAGCACAACTGTACGTAAAGGTATACACACAGTGTATGTCCAGATGTACATATGTAAAGGTATACACACAGTGTATGCACAGATATATATGTAAGGGTAAACACAATGTATGTACAGATATATATGTAAAGGTATACACAGTATGTACAGATAAACCCACAGCACATTATCCAAGGGAACAATCTGCTTTAGCGGCTAGGTGTCAGCGCAGCGTCTGATGTGGTTTCTTCCCTCTATATAGGATCGTTATTTGAAGTTCATTTCTTTTTTATCCCGTTTCATCTGGCTGATGGCAGATATTTACTGTTCGAGACAAACTTCAGTGCAGGCAATGCTTATCTCATCGGCAGCACATGTGAGCTACCTGTATCTCACGGGATCCCACACACAAATCCCAGCCTGTGTGATCACGCCATTTATATATGTGGTTACATATTTTGCAAATGCAAATTCCAAACATCAGTCATTTAGTCAAACCACCGCCTCACAGCTTCACGGAGCTTTCATGTGCAGTTAAAAAAGTATTGGGGGGTTTGAGTTTTGCACATTGCAAAAATAATATACACTGGTAAGGATTGTAAATAGAGACGAGCGAACACCTGGATGTTCGGGTTCAGCAAGCAGTTAAAAAGGGTTTGGTTTGGGTACCAGAACAGTATCCGAGCACAAACCTGAACCCCAATCACTTGAATGAGGGGCCAGAACATCCAGTGTTTGACACGCTGTCATGTGCACGACAAAGCGGCAAACACGGCCTCTGATCTGCGGTAAGATCATTACCACCGGTCAGAAAGCCACAGTTCCCATACTGTCAAATGACAGCGTGAGCCCGCAGCTGTGATGGGAGGTATAAAGTGTACCTACGGTCACTTGTGTCAGCTGGTAGGACTACTACTCCCATCAGCCTACGACAGCTGCTGCAGCTAATAACAGCAAGAGCAGGCTTAGCTGATTGGAGTATTCATCAACCGGCACCTGGGCTCTAAATAATTTTTTAAAAAGGGAAAAAAAAAACGGCGTGGGCTACCCTGTATTCATATTATTAGTGGCAGCAGGCATAGACTGATGGGAGTATTACTGGACGTAAACTTGTTACCTCCGATCACAGAGGTCATTTGATAGTGTGGGAACTGCGGCTCTCTGACTGGCAGTAGTGATTAACCATAATAGTCTCTCATCAGCGTGACCCCGCAGCGCTCTGACGGACGGTAATGATCTTACCAGCAGTAACATGATAGCCAATCAGAATCGCCGGTAAGACACCAGCCTTAATGGAAACTCAATTTACCAAATTTTGCGGAAAATGCTCGGGAATCCGAATGTGCAACATTTGTGCCAAGTTTGCTCATCTCTAATTATAGGATATTTCAGTGTCCACTAGTGTTACTGGGATATCACTTAAATGATCGACTATTCCTACCACATTAAATGTATATAAGTGCCTTCTGATTCTACTCTACCAGCCATGTCAGATGAGGCAAGGATTAGCCACACAACCACATTCTTTTGTATCCACAGTAGAGAGGCTGCCAAAAGAGGGTTACTTTCCACCTAACATGGAGTATGTATGCTCGGGTGAGCATTCAGCCCACATACACAGACAAATTTCGGCTGAACCCACCAATATAAACCAGTTTGGATGACGGTCTAATGTGTATAGGGGCGCCGGCCGACTGATTCTTGGAGAGATGTTGATCATTTGTCCAATTTTGGGCTGGCCATTACATTTTTCTCCCTATAGGCTATAGAGAACAGATGAGCGATCAGCCAAAAAAAGACGGATTTTGGTAAGAACTTACCTGTAAAATCCTTTTCAGCGAAGAAGGAAGGGAGACACACTCATTACTAGTGGGTAGGCGGAGCCCCAGATAGGATTAACACCTCAGATTCCAAAACGTGTTGACCGGCCCCTCCAGCTCGGGCTCCTCTACTCAGGTCTTCAGTCGTACCAAAGCTTAGGAAGAACAATATCACCAGCGAAGCAACATAACCCCTTCTGAAGACTTCAGAGAAAAATACAAAAGTACAGGTTATGCATGCATTTGCAACGAAAAACCACACAGTTCCAGGTACTATTCACTGAACCTGACAACCGCGATAGGCTGGCAATGCTGGAACAGAGCCGTAGCGCGTCGACCTCAGCTCAGAAAATCGCTATCAGAGAAGGGCCACGCTGCTTCTGTAAATACAACAACACACTTCTGCCATGGGAGGGATGTGTGTCTCCCTTCCTTCTTCGCTGAAAAGGATTTTACAGGTAAGTTCTTACCAAAATCCGTCTTTCAGCTGCAGATGAAGGAAGGGAGACACACTCATTACTAGTGGGACGTCCTAAAGCAGTCCAAAAAATAGGGTGGGAGAAAAACCAAAAGAGGCAGAAACCCAACACCTAAACAAATGCGCAACAGGCGCCAACACAAGTTAACTAAAACTTAGATTACCGCTGCCTGTAGGACCCTACGTCCTAAGGCCGCATCCGCGGAAGCACTGACGTCCACCTTATAAAACTTTGTAAATGTGTGGACGGAACGCCAGGTCGCCGCTCGGCAGAGCTGAGCTGCCGAAGCCCCCTGATGGAATGCCCACGATGAAGCCACAGCCCTCGTGGAGTGAGCTCGAACCTTAATCGGACAAGGTTCGCCTTTAAGTCGATAAGCCTCCAAAATGGCTGACCGAATCCAACGAGCTATAGAATCCTTGGAAGCTCGTTGACACGTCTACGACCTGCTGGGATCACAAACAGAGAATCTGTCTTCCTAAAACCTTGAGTAATAGACAAATAGAACTTCAAGGCCCGCACTAAATCCAATTTGTGCAAATCTCGTTCCTTTGCATTCTTCGGGCCCGGGCAGAGCGAGGGCAACACCATATCCTGGTTAACATGAAAACGCGACACCACCTTAGGTAGAAAGTCGCCCCGTGTGCGAAGCACTACTCGATCCGGATAAAACTCCAGGAAAGGAGGCGAGCAAGAAAGAGCTGCCAACTCAGAAACCCTTAAAGAGGTTACCGCCACTAAGAATGCAACTTTCCAAGAAAGTAACGAAAGGCTAGCAGAACTCATAGGCTCAAAAGGCACATGCTGAAGAGCCTCCAAAACAAGGTTGAGCCTCCAAGGAGACACAGGCGCCTTCCGTGGTGGAAACTGACAGGTTACTCCTTGAAAAAAGGAACTTACATCCCTACGCGAGGAGATAGCCTTCCGAAACAACAAGGACAGGGCAGAAACCTGACCTTTCAGAGCGCTAACAGCTAAACCTTTGTCCAACCCGTACTGCAAAAAAGCCAACAGATTAGGCATAGAAAAAATCCTCGGATTCCTTGAGGAACCCGAACACCACGAAAAGAAGGCTTCCCAGGTTTTGTGATAAATCCTAGTAGTAGCCGGACTTCTGGCAGCTCGCAGAGTGGCAATGACTTCAACTGAAAAACCTCTACGGGTCAATATTTCGGTCTCAAGAGCCACGCCGTCAAACGCAGAGACTTCAAGTCCGGATGACGAACGGGCCCTTGCGATAACAGGTCCGGGCGAAGAGGAAGTGGAAATGGCGGAGCTGCCAAAAGCACCACCAGTGTCGAGAACCACGTCCTCCTTGGCCAATCCGGAGCTATCAACATAGCCGGAATTCCTTCCAGTCTGAACCGACACAGTACCAGAGGAAGCAAAGAAATCGGTGGAAACACATAGACCAGTTCGAACTGGTCCCACGGAGCTACCAGAGCATCCACCGCCACTGCCTTCGGGTCCTTGTACCTGGACATGAAGGTCGGTAGTTTGGCATTGACCCTGGATGCCATCAAATCCACTTGGGGAGTTCCCCAACGGGAGCACAGTATTGCAAACATTTCCGGATGGAGACTCCATTCTCCAGGATCCATCTTCTCGCGACTGAGAAAGTCCGCCGTGGTATTCTGGACTCCTGGAATGTGAATTGCAGAGATAGCTGGAACCGTGGTCTCGGCCCATAACAGAATCCGAGACACCTCCATCATGAGCCTGGAGCTCCTCGTCCCGCCTTGGTGATTGATATACGCGACCGCCGTCGCATTGTCTGTCTGCACTCGGACTGGCAGACCGCTCAAAGGGACCGTCCAGTGTTGGAGGCAAAGAAAAATTGCCCTCAGTTCCAAGATGTTGATCGGTAGAACAGACTCTTCCGATGACCATACTCCTGGATCCAAAGATCGTTCCAGACACCCCCCCAGCCCGTCAGGCTGGCATCGGTGGTAATGACCGACCACTTCGGAGGGAGGAAAGATTTCCCCAGGGATAACGTTTCTGGACGTAACCACCATTCTAGGGATTCTCGTACCCTGTGCGAGATGATGATGCTGCAATCCAGAGAAAATTGTGATCGATCCAAACGACCCAGGATGAGTCTTTGGAGGGCTCTGGAATGAAATTGGGCAAACGGAAGTGCCTCCATGGACGCCACCATCAAACCCAGAAGGCGCATACACTTCCGCAGAGACATTGCTGTCGAAGCCTTCATAATCTGTACAGGTCGGAGTAGACATGCTTGCTTGTCTTGAGGTAGGGACACTACCGCCCGTACTGTGTCGAAATGCATCCCCAAAAACAGGATCGACTGCGACGGATCCAGAGACGACTTCTCCCAATTCACCAGCCACCCGAAATCCTCCAGGAGCTGAAGGGATAGATTGCGAGCCGTCACCACCTCCTCCTGTGAGGACGCCACAATCAAAAGATCGTCCAGGTAGGGAAAAATCGCAACCCCCTGTCTTCGGAGAATTGCCATGAGAGGCGCCAGAATTTTTGTAAAAACTCTGGGCGCTGAGGCCAAACCGAATGGTAGAGCCACAAACTGGTAATGGTCCTGACCTATGGCAAAGCGAAGGAAACGCTGATGAGCCTTTCCGACCGGAACATGCAAATAAGCGTCTCGGATGTCGATTGACACCAAAAAGTCGTTCTGCGACAGGGCCGTTACCACGGAGCGAAGTGACTCCATGCGGAATTTTTGGGTGTGAACATGCCGATTCAATCTTTTGAGTTCCAGAATAGGGCGAAATTTGTCCTCCTTTTTGGGAACCACAAAAAGATTGGAATAAAATCCTCTTCCACGGTCCTCCGGCGGTACTGGTATTACTACACCCTTCTGCAGAAGAGAGTCGACCTCTCGCAGCAGAGCGGCCATTAACTCGGGCTCTGACGGTGTGCGGGACTGACAAAACCTGTCCGGGGGCCGAGAAGAAAACTCTATGAAATAGCCTGCCGACACGACCCGCGTTACCCAGGTGTCCGGAACGCGGGAAACCCAAGTCGCTTTGAATTGGAGCAGGCGACCCCCACTCGAGAGCCCTCGAACGGAAACCTGGCGTCAGTCCGTCTTGGCGGGCTTCTTGTCAGTCTCCCGCTTGTCTTGACGGAAACTTGATTTCCAGGGAGTGCGGGATTTCTGAGTGAACTTTTTACCCGAAAAAGAGGGACGACCCGATCCCCAAGAGGACTGACCAAATCGTCCCTTGGACCGAAAGGATCGCCGGCCACCACCGGCACTAGTCCTGCTAGGCGCAGAAGCCATAGCCCTTCGCTGTGGTAAGGCTGCTTCTTTCGTCTTTGCCTTGGCAATCAGCTCTGAAAGGTCAGATCCAAAAAGCTGACTACCCTTGTAGGCTAGAGACAGCAAACCTTGTTTCGACACTGCGTCTCCAGTCCACTGTCTAAGCCACAGTGCTCTTCTGATTGTGACAGCCGAAGCTTGCGCCTTGGACAACAGTGATGCTGTATCCAGATCTGCATCATAGCTATAACAAAACCGCAGTTTCCAATAAATCGAGAAGACCATCTATCTCGGATAACGGAGATCCATTTTGTATCGCCGTCCGTACACGGTCCAACCAACATAGAGAAGCCCTACAAGCACACATGGATCCTAACACTGCTTTGAATCCATGCCCCGCGGCCTCGTAGTTGGATTTCGCTGCCATCTCCGTTTTTCTGTCTAGCGGGTCCTGCAGACTTGCCTTCCCTTTAACAGGGAGCAATGAGGATTTACTGAGCTGGGATAAAGGAACATCCACTTCAGGAGAAGAAATCCAATTCTCTGTCAACTCCATAGGGCACGGATATAGTGCCTCAAAAAAACGTGTTCCATGAAAACGTTTATCTGGACACAAACGTTCTTTCTCCACTGCTTCCTTAAGCTCGTCCAGAGCTGGCAATGTCGCTCGCAACTTACGGTACTCCTGGTACATCCGAGGCGACTTACCCGGACGTGTAGTTACCTTCTCCGGCAACTGTAACGCCTCTCTCATGGCTTCAATAAAAGCCTCTGTTCGGTCTAAAGAGACAGACTGTCCCTGCCGATCCTTATCCGAATCGGATAACTCCCCATCTGAATTCGAAGGGGAACCCTGTCCGCATTCCATATCAGATAGAGCTGATTCGCTATGCGGAAATGGCGAAATCGGCCTGTGCCGCTTCCTCCCATGAGAGGATCTAGCTGACACCCAATGACCTAAAAGGTCAGAAAGGACATCAATAGAGCGCGCGATGGCATCCAATTTGGCGTCGCTGTGCCTGTAATAGCTGCGCTTGATGTCGATGCCTGCGTATCAGATACGTGTGACTGATTCTGAAGCAGATTTGGCGCACGGTCCGCACCTTCTGGACTCTGTTCCGACATGCCCTCACACAATATATGGCAGGTCAGAACCTGTCAGTAACTATGGAAAAAAGTGTGGCTTCTCAAGCGACCGCAGCAAGCACGCTGAAGGGTTAAAGCTCGTAGTGAGAGAGCTACCCCAGCTGTATCAGCTGAATATTCAGCGATACAATTAACTGTTACAAGTTCTAATCCCAAACTGGGATAGAACCTATGCGTTGCTGAAGGGGTTAACCCTTTAAAAGGGGTTAATGTCGCCAACTCCCCACTACTCCCTTATTAACAGAAGGGGTGTGCGAGTTCAGGTAAAAATAAGGTCTCTATATGAGACCGCAGCTGCAAGCAACGCTATCTGTTTTGCTATACAGAAAGGTTCTGCGCTGTGGGGGTGTAGCGTTTCACTCACCCAGCTGGTAATGGTGCTGTAAATTGTTGATACGGGAGGAGCGGAGCAGGAAGGAGCCCGTGGAGCCTTCTAATGGCCGCCGCGCTGAGAGAACCCGGAAGAGAAGCGCCTATCGCGCGTTTCTGTGACAGAAAAGCCCGGGAGCGTGAAGCCACGCCCCCGCCGGCTTCAAAAAAAGAGCGTGAACTCCTTCGCTCTCTGCTCCCCCCTGTTCTGCTGGCGTCTGCCTGCGGACAGAAACAGTCACCAAACATGTCTCACATGTACCAGCGGCTGCCGCAGCAGTCGCTGAAAGCACTCACACACACTTTAATAAAAATGTGAGGTAAAAATGTGAGGTACTCACCAGCCGAGCGCCACAGGGACCCCCCCCAGGGGTTTCTGGCGCGTGCCCATGCTTCCCCCAGGGCGGGGATCGCAGTGACCCCTGCGCGTGGTTTGCGTCCCCGCCAGGGAAGCTATCCTCATCCCCCGGGCCGGCAGGGTTCTGCAGGGACCACCCTCAGGGTAATTACAGATCCGCCAAGGGAGAGGTTGGGGTCCAGCAGCGCTGGGACCCCTGAGACCTCTAGACCAACTCTGGTGATCCAAGTCTCTTGTCCGAATAAAATAATAAAAATCTTCTGAGGAGCTGCTTCCAGCAGCGACCATCCTCTGAGACCTCAAATTCTAGACTGAAGACCTGAGTAGGAGGAGCCCGAGCTGGAGGGGCCGGTCACACGTTTTGGAATCTGAGGTGTTAATCCTATCTGGGGCTCCGCCTACCCACTAGTAATGAGTGTGTCTCCCTTCCTTCATCTGCAGCTGAAAAATGCTCCTGTGTATGAGGGAGTTGGCTGAGATAGCTGTCTGCTGAATGATCGTCCAAAGAATCGTTCGGCCATCTAGTGTATGGTCAGGTTTAGCAGCATTGGCGCCTTAAGTCTACAAATTCTGCTTTGTGAAACCAATATCTGCCAAGATAGATTAACATGTTCCATCGATCACTATATAAACATGGCCCAACTCCATTACAGGAGCAGAAATGTAACAAAACCTATATGATATGACTGTGCCATTACAAGAATACCGTTCAGGCCAAATTACGACGTCCGTATACAGCCCATGATACACGGACCAGCCGGTGGTCTCCTGATAAGCCTCAGTTTATTCCTATGAGGCCATCAAGTTTGCGCCAGGAGATCCGTGGCCACGTATCATGATTAGTGATGAGTGAACGTGCTTGGATAAGGTGTTCTCCGAGCATGCTTGTGTGCTGAGTGTCTTCGGCGTGCTCGCAAAACATGTCCCCGCAATTGCATGTCTCCTGCCTGTTTGACAGCCTCAATTTATGCAGAGATTGCCTAACAGCCAGGAGACATTCAGTCATGGGGACTCAAACATATTATTTGGGCACGCCGAAGTCACTCGGTGAGCACCTTATCGGAGCACGTTCGCTCATCACTAATCATGATCCATACACAGACATCTATTTCAGCCCCAAATGCATACACTCACTACATTTTTCAAGTGTTTTTTGGCATCTGGTCTTGAAGGAAATTAAATTGGAATAAATTTGATTTCTCAACTCAACAGCTACACCTCCTCCCATTACTACTAAAATGGTATCGTTTTGCCTAGGGCAGTCAAATGCCCATGTTCAGAGGCAACGGAGCAAAAAGACTACTGGAGTTTGACACATATACACTTGACCTAGAAGAACCAAATTCAGTATTTTGGAAAAATTTTGGTGAATACAATATGGCAACTATTAGTTTCCTCGTGTTCTTTACTGTGACTCCCCACAAATTGGCAATCCTCCTGCCTATGATGTACCAAACCACGGCGAAACGGGGCCGCCCGAAATACAACGCTGGAAAAGTCACAAACCTGTATCGTCAGATATTTTAATATTTATTAAAATCTTGGTACTTTTTTTTATGGAAAATTCATGGATCTACTCGAGAAGCACCAGCAACAGGCACATGAATATGAGCAGTGTAAGACAAAGAAAAATTTGGACCTCTGTCAAGGCGGTTTGAGCCTCACTATAATGCACAGAGTAAATTCATTCCTATATGTATAGGACAAATCGGAGCACACTTACATAACATGGTGCTGTGTCTAATAACTGGCATGAATGCGTCCACCAGTGACAATGCCATTTCAGTAAAAAGAAAAAATTCTCATTTGACAAGAATATGTCATGTTTATGGTGCACTCTAGAGAGCAGCTGTCGGAAACATGGGGACTCGGCTTCCAGGGAGATTTATTGATCGAGTCATGTGGTTTTCAGCATAGTATGTAAAAAGAAGGGAAGAAATAATTACTACAAAGAGCAGGAAAGTCTCACGGGGAAGGGCACAGCTTCAAATCTCATAAAATACATGATAATCTGCTGTGAAATACCGCAATTCACACTTGAAATAACGCTGAAAAGGCGTTAAAGGGACCAGGACCAGACTGGTGCAGGGTATCCAACCCTATAACAAACGGATCTCTGTTTGTTGGTCTTTACAATTATTATTTTTACATGTGCAAAACTAGATCTACATTGAAAAACTGATGGTGGAACACAATTCAGGGAGGAAAAAAAAGAAAAAGCTATGAAAGGCAAGAAGTGAGAAATCCGCTGAGTCAGGAGTTTCGGATGCTGAGTGTACGGGTCTTACAGGAGGAAGGATCACAATTCCAATCAATTTATTGGGTCCTGTCCAGTAGAAATTGCAGCGGGTTCATCTACTGCCTGAAGGTCATTCAGAAACGGCACCCAAACAATTAATTACCGCTGACATATTGGAGTGACACGGAGTTCTGGTCTGGGCGCCGAGATCACCATCGATTGCCTAAACAAAAGGGCAAAATGGCTCAGCGGTTCAGTGTAGGTTCATTTCTAAAAGTCCTCGAAAAGTGGATCGTGTGGTGTATGGATCCATTAAGACAGAAAAATCTCTGGATCTTAAAAATGGGGGTGTGGTAGGTGATTTAAGATTAAAAAAAAAAAAAAAAAACACTTTCTTCACTGACTGCACAGAGCTACAATCCCTACAATGGCTGCTGGCGGAGGAACATGTGACCAGATCTGTTATCAGCCTCCTCCAATAGGAAACCTCACATGAGAAAACTGCTTTTCCATTGGAGGAGACTGAGAGGTCTGGTCACATATTAGAATAAAGATAATGTGGCTGACCCAGTTAAATCATTCTGCATTCAGCAATACTAAGTGTAATATAGTGGCTAAAGAAGGCAAATGGTGCAACATTTTTTAATGACACCCAATTGCAAAAATTATTTCTTGTCTCAACTGCATGTATTTAAAAGGAACCTTTCATCAGGTTTTTGCTATGGAATTTGAGGATAGCAAGAGAGAGGCAGAGACACAGAATTCAGGGATGTGCCATTTGTCAAAATGTGTGCTGTTTATTAACGGTGAATCACCAACAGATTAACATTGCTGGACTGACTCGGAAACTAAGCACCTCACTGTCTATGGAGTTTTTATACTGAGAGCCTGGTGAGGCCTGGTTAGCTTTCTCAGCTCTGCTTCATTCTAAATATAAAAGCATTGATTTTATCAGAATGGCTGCACCCAAGTAAACCACTGTATTGTTCGGATTATAAGATGCACCATTTTTCCCCAAAATTTCGGAGGAAAATGAGGGTGCAACTGATAACGCAGTGGTAGCTTACCAGCTGCGGTGGAGCGCGGTCACAGGAAGGGTCGGAGTCGCTGCTGCAGTGGGCAGGCAGCAGGAGTGTGCAGATGCGGTGTGCCCCGTGATGGGAGGATGGAGTGTCCTGAGGCTGCAGAGATTCTCAATGTGTGCATGTGCCACCTCCGGAGGCCATTTTACTGAAGACCACTGCAGGGAAATAAATAGGAAGGGGACTCCGCTCACTGGCCAATATTTAATGCAAGCACAGGGCTCCGACCAGGACACCCTCTCCTCCCAGCAAGGGGCCCGCAGCATCTCCTCATTCCTGTTGCCGCGTCCAGTCTTCTGCAGCAGCGACGCTGCCTCCTGTGACCCGCTCTACTCCCGTCTCCAGGATTCTACTGTACAGTCTGACTATAAAACGCACCAACATTTTATTTAAAGGGAATCTGTCACCCCATTTTTCGTATATAAGATGCAGCCACCGCCATCAGGGGCTTATCTACAGCATTCTGTAATGCTGTAGATAAGCCCCCGATGTAACCTGAAAGATAAGAAAAATGAGTTATATTACACTCACCCGGGGGGCAGTCCAATACGGTCCGGTCAGATGGGCGCTGTGGTCCGGGGCCTCCCATCTTCTAGCGATGACATCCTCTTCCTTGCTTCTGTCGCACTCCTGCGCAGGCGTACTTTATCTGCCCTGTTGAGGGCAGAGCAAAGTACTGCAGTGCGCAGGCGCTGGGAAAGGCGAGAGGCCGGACTGCGACACCCATCGGACGGACCTGACCCCTGGGTGAGTATAATATAACTCATTTTTCTTATCTCTCAGATTACATCGGGGGCTTATCTACAGCATTACAAATGCTGTAGATAAGCCCCTGATGGCGGTGGCTGCATCTTATATACGAAAAATGGGGTGACAGATTCCCTTTAAAAAAAAATATTTTCCTCCACAAAATGTGTGTGCATATTCTTGTCTGCAAAAGACGTTAAGTGATACATCTTTGGATTAGCTTCATAATTGCCTACATGAAGCTGCTCTCCGATTAGGCAGCAAAAACCTGCTGACAGATTCCCTTTAAGAAAGAAAAAAAAAATTTGCCTCAAAGCTGGACAACCCCTTTAAGACTTATTTTCCCACTGAAGTAGCAGTATGAGCTCTTTTGCAAGATTAAAATTTTAGATGACATTTTGCAAAATATATTTTTTTAGTAGAATGTAAATGTAGAAAATTACTTACTAATTACTAGATGAGGCTCTCATTCATTTCTCGATTTAAATTTGGGTTGATATTTTTTCATTAAATTGAAAAATCCAAACAATAAGTACGGGCCCCCCAATGTCCACCTTAATGGGTCTTTGTGCGATCGGGAGTGTGGTTAAATTGTAAACATTCGCTGACTATAGCAGCAGGGGTATGATCCAACATAATTAGATGTAAGCTGCAGTGATCGTCAGCATTCATGTTTTAGTATGGAAACAGCTGTCACTCACTAATAACTTCCCGATGTGTGGGAGGTGATAAAAACATAATTAGCATTTAGCGCACTAATGCTGCAATATAGAGAGAGAAAACACATAGGTATAAAATATATTGTAGCCATGTGCAGCCATTTAGTAGAAACGACACCATTTTGGGTTTCCAGTTCTTTTTTCATCCTTTTATTGCGGTTTAAAACTATGAAGATGAACAGGATCGCCCCGCACGCTTCCAGATTCCTGCAATTGTGAAGACTTTAGTGGCCTCCACCCGGCGGTGCCCAGAGCTTATTCCACCAGCCCTGATACTCCTTAGACTGATGTTGCGGTATTTTTATGAGACGCGGTAGAGTTGAAATGTCCCTTTGTCACCTGAAGCAGTCCCCCTCGTCCATGTGATGTACCTGCAGTACTAATACCGTCATGACTGCATGAATTCGGAAGTGTGCAGGGAACTTTATTCTTATGAACACTGGGGTCCCAGCCATCTACCAGCACCTTCTACCACTCAGTGATGGAGTGCAATGAATGTTCGATATTGTGATTATCTAGGCAGTGTTGCCGCAGAATTCCTTATGATTGCGTGATCCCACATTGTTACAGCTGTAATGGTGACCCTTTCCTTGTCGCTAAGATGTCCAGTGCATCAACTACTGAATTATTTTTACCCATTTTAGGGGAAAAATTAATTTAGCGAGAACAACTAATCATCTGACATTTTGGCCCTATTGATCCTGATGTAAGGTCACCAAAAGGTATATTCATATGAGCGACGTGTCACGCCAATCACTTGCATGGTTAGTGAACGCCATCCTACTCACTGAGTTTTCCGCTCTGTTCCTCCGTGTTAACCATCTCTCCGAGTTGCCTTTTGCAGCACCCCCAGCACTGCTATATCTTCCTGCTGTCTCCTTCGCCTATAGGGAGGCGGCGACCAGACTCTGCAGGAATTATCCACTGTGTCCTGCAAAGTTTTGCTCTCTGGCCTACCCCCTGCCAGCAGGGGATTTATCCTCCTCCACACCTTGCCTTACCTTAGGTTCTAGTGCAGTACATCCTTAGTATCCCATTTAGGTGCATTACAGTTTGGCTCTCATGTTACCCACCTCGTTTTGTCTGACCCGGCTTTATATTTGAACCTGTGTGACCTGCCCAACTTCGGACTTTCTGATTTGTCTTGACCCTTTGGTCAGCCGATGCAGGTCCAGAGACTGCCCTGGAGTTTCACCTGGTGGCTACACTAATGGCCAGGCCTATCCTCACCATCAGAGGCTCTAGTGAAGACCAGGTAGTTACTCTGTTATGGCTGTCCAGTGGCTCAGTGGGTCTACACCCATCACCATCACACGGCATATGTCTACCACTTGTCATGTGGAGCCCTTTAATGAAGGCCAAAGAAACCATGATAAGCTTGGTTGACCCCATGATCTACTCCAAAATACGACATGAACCGATCACCTGGAATTGATCAACACTGCAGCCTGCAGGGAATGGAAGCAGTCATTGTAGGGCCCATACTCAACTAGACAAGCCTAAAATGTTCTTCCATGGCGGATAATGAGAAGTCAAAAGCCTTCAATAGCTACTAAAAAGAGTCGGTAGGCAAATAATAGCAGATGTAGCCACCCAACTTACCGGTCGTAGCAGTTGAAGTCATCTAACCAACATCCTTTCTTCACAAGTTCGATGAAACCAGAATTATTCCTCCAAGATGCGTAGCAGTGAAGCCGTTTGTCCTTTCGCCATCGCACCGCCCACCCCACTCTGGTTTGTTTTCTCGATCTCCCAGTTGACATTATAATAATGCATTCACGAGGGTCCTTTCGTTGTGAGCATTCCCTAAAAAAGGAAAAAAATCGGCGTGGCGTTAAATACCTGCTTCTGGGTGCAATTAATTCGTGTGTACATTACTTTATCTTTTTAGACAGTCTGCATATATTCCCTATAAATATTTGCATTGTAGAAAGAGGCCCCCGTGGGCAATGTTAAAAAAGGCACCAAACCAATAACATAACCTGAGTGGTGACAAGAGCGCTCCTGCTTCATTAACCTATAGAAAACACTTTAAAAGGCATACTATAGCGTATTAATCATAATGGCGGCCGTGAGGAACGCAACTGTCTCAGTGCCCAACAAAAACGGATAGAAAGTAATAACTGTTCCTTTGTTTTTTTAAGATTATTTTTTTTTATTGCGTGGAGACTTATAATATTTTTTGGAAACTGAAAAGATTGTGCAAGCTAAGAATGGAAACTAGAAACTCAAACGTCATAAAAACAAAGCCTGTGCAGAAAAAAAAAGTATTGTTACACACCTAGAAGCATAAAACTAAGATGTCTGCTTAGCCTACAAGCCTTTTTCATATAAGTTAGTTGTATCTAGGCTTAATGTGGTATAGGTTACAGTTACACATTAGATAAAGGGTTTCAAGCGAACCCGCCGCTTCCAACGGGATGGGGCCGACCCTTGAATGTGTGGTGGACAAAAGGATCGCCAAGTGGAATTCAGTTGTCAGACCCTTTGGTCAGGAGACAATATAAGCAGCCCTTTTATAGAGGACGCAACAATGTCTGGCCGAACCGAGCATCGGGAGAGCTGAAAGATGCAGTTGTTGGCTGAATCATTGGTCATCTGACAGCTATCTAATGAGAGGCAGCTTGCCCAGCTTTAGATTGTACAGAAATCCTTAAGCCCCTCACACACAGAGTAACGTTGGCGAACCCACCACTATCACCAGGTTCGGCATTCAAATTAATATGTATGGGAGTGGCGGTCAATTAATTGCCAGGGGAAAACCGATCCAGCATGTCCCATTTCAGACTGCCAAATATTTTGTCCGATATGTCGCCACCAACATATCTAGCAACAGATGTTCATAAAGAACACAGGAATGTTCGGCCAAACTGCTGTGCATGGGAAAGCCGGCCAAGGTGACTGTCGTCCCAAAAGCAGTCCAATGTGTGGCGGGCTTTAGCTGTGTCATATGACAGGTACTAACAGTAAACTGAAGGAAGAGGCTTTATCAGGTTTCAGCCACGGTGACCACAATTTCTTATATATACTTATTTAATGGTTGTGCGATGGAAACTCCTAGCATAGCCTTCATTAGAGGCATAAAGGACGCCTAAACTTCTAAAGGTTATGCCACACTAAGCGAGATCGCTAACGAGATCACTAAAACGTCACTATTTAGCGATCTCATTAGCGACCTCGTTGTGTGTGGCATGTAGCAACGATGTGGCCCCTGCTGTGATGTTGCTGATCGTTCACTAGCGTTCTGGACCGTTTTTTGATCGTTGGCGTCCCGCTGGTGAGCCTATATCGCTGTGTTTGGCACCTTTTGCGAACGACGAGCGACCTCTTTTGTGACGCATATGACTGTTTTTAGCGTCATGGAGTGGATCGCAATATCTGTAAGTTCTCTTTTGCGTCACAGAGGATCGCAGAAGTTGCAAAGCAGGCTAGCAGGACGCAGAGAGCAGGAGCGATGCTGGAAATTCCTATGAATCAGAAGCGCTCAGTACATGCTGACAGATCCTAACGACCGCCAAGTGTTAAAGAGATCGCTGACCGCTGATGAGTCGTTTATGAGATCTCCTGTTTGGCAGCTACTAGCGACCTAAAAGCGATCACACCAACGATCTCATTAGCTTGCGTCGTTATCGAGATCGCTAACGAGATCGCTAAGTGTGGCAGTACCTATTACCGCATATTCTGTATTGACGTAAAGCCTCAAGCATACGGCTGATTAAGACACTCAAAAGAACTATAAGTTAAAGGAAATCTGTCTCCGGATTTTGGCTACCTAGTCTTAAAAGCAGCATACAGTAGGGGCACAGACCCAGATTCCAGTGATGTGTCACTTACTGGACTTGTGAAGTTTTTATAAAATCACTTATCAGCAGTAGATTAATACTAGAGGACTACTTGGCCTGCTGCCAGATAATACAACCACACCCCCATCACTGATTGGTAGCTTTCTGCCTATGCACAGTGTATACAGAAAGCTGCCAATGAGTGGTGCGGGCGGTGTTATACAGAGCTCAGCATTGAGAGAACTGCTGGATCTGCAGCAGATAAAACGATTTTTATCAAAACTTCAGAACTCCGTAAACTATGTGATGCATCGTTAGAATCGGGGTCTTTGCTCCCACGTCATACTATTCTCAGATGAGGTAGGAAAAATCTGCTGACAGATTCACTTTAATACTGTAAATTTGATACAAACAAGAAGCACTTCTTCTAATCAGGCAGAGATGTAACCGGTAATAAATCATTCAAGGCTGAAGAATTACCATAGGAAGTGGGTATCCAAAAGAAAAAAATAAATAAATTAAAAAAAAAAGAAAATAAGAAAATGGCACAAAGTTGCAACCGTCATTTTAACTTTAGCTCAGCACAAGTGCACCCCTCTGGTATAGGTTGGAATCAGAGCTGTGGAGTCGGTAAGCCAGACCTCCTCACTTTCACCTCCGGCTCAGACTCCTCAATTTCTTGGACTGACTCCACAGCACTGGTCACTACTGAGCTTGTGCATAAAGTGCAGCACAGATTCATCTCAACTAAAAGCCATGATCCTTGTACTGCAGTACCCAATTTATTATGTATTTTAGGAGCTGGAGTCGGTCCATTTTATACTGACTCCGACTCCACAGCCCTGGTTAGAACAGCAGCTTTTGAGATCCACTTGTTGACTGACCGGTGGGGTATGTATCTGGACTAACAATGGAGTATATATAGCTCCCGGTAAAGGGTTTCTACCACATTCAAATTTTCAAGATACAGAACATTAAACCTTCATTTATTTCAGGGGATTCTTTTTCTGGGCTCTTAAAATTTTATATGTTGTATTACTAATGCAGGAAAAAAAAAACCTCTTAAAAGATAAATTCTGTACAACTTGAAACCAACTGTGTATAATTTATACAATCTATAAAAAGGAACCACTCGGTGAAAATGAACATAAATGCGTCTAGTTCATTGCTCAGACCTCACATGGTGCTAAGCTGGACCATTACTCCTCGTGTCCTGGATTTGAAGTGAAACATAACTTTTATGCCATCTTAGAGACACTTAGCTTCATGGGAAAACAGACGAGACTAAATGCTTCCGAGCCTCATACCGGCAATTACGGGGGAAAATAACCAGTGTAACTCGCGGATCGTACAAAGGAAAAGCAACTGTCATCCTCCATGGTTGTGTATTTAAAGACAAATATATCTGGTAGAATAAAAAAAATATAGGTCACATCCTTTTATGTCCAGCAGATTACCGTAAATAACTTTTCACTTCACGATAAAGAAGATGGACAACTCAACAGTATGGAGGGAACACACAACCTTTATCAAGACAGAAGATACCTCCGGACAAAATGATCAAATTATTCAATCCGCTCACAAAAATTCTCCTACAGAAACAGTCTCAATGGTACAAAAGTACAAGTGCGCAAAAAAGTGCAGAAATTAGATTATGGTGGATGGTCAATTTAGTTAACTTTTCAATATGCCCTGTTTGTGCATTTACATCTCAGAGGGGGTGCTCTCCAGCTTAAGACCTCTAGGAGGCAGAAGGGGTAGTTAAATGGAAAATACACTTTTTTTTGTTGTCCTTGTCCATAAATCAATAGTACAAGGGAAAATAAGAAACTTTGTTTATATTTTCAGAGAAATTTGCGTCTTCCGCTACTCAGTCATTTTTGGTCTCCTGCATTGATCATTCACTCTCAAAAACTGCTGATAAGGTTATTCCAGAACTATATTTCATTTCTTTACTATAGGCCTAAGAACTGACCGGCATGTACATGCCAACTACCTGCCAGGTCTTCCTGGAGAAGTCTCTGCCGTCACAGACCGCTCCTGCCGGCGATTTTGCTGCTTCTGATGTCATGTCGACAGAGTAGCAGCTTCTCTTCCGCTCTGTTGACAAGGCATAAACCGACGAATGTCATGGTGATTGACATTGTAAATCAAGTCCTGTCGACACAGCATCACGGAAGAAAAGCTGCTCTGTCGACGTTGAGCAGCTGAATTGCCATCAAGAGCAGTCAATGACAGTTCAGAATCATCGCTGGATAGAACAGGCAGGTAGTTGCCAGCTAGTTAGAAACTACCTGCCTGTTGGTTTCTTGGCTCATAGTGAAAATGTAATTTAGTCCTGACCAACCCCTTTAAATCTGTTAACAAGCTTGTCTTCAGTGCATGTAAAAGTCTAAGGAGAGGAGAAAAAGGCAGAGGACACAAAGAGAACATTCTTGATGAGGCTTATAAAGCAGAGAGAAAAATGCTAAAAATGCTGGCTACAAGTCACATAAA
Source organism: Oophaga sylvatica (assembly GCA_033576555.1). NCBI lineage: Eukaryota > Metazoa > Chordata > Amphibia > Anura > Dendrobatidae > Oophaga > Oophaga sylvatica. The sequence goes on from JARQOD010000006.1 coordinate 46,752,541, forward strand.
GGCCAGAGAATAGTGTTATTACCCATGTACACATTTTAAAGGGGTTGTCAGAAACTGAACAATTGATGACCCATCATCTGTAGGATAGATTAACAGATATGATATGCTGTAAACAGCACCGGCGGTCGAGTACTGAGCTGTATCTCCCACATATGGTAATATACAGACTACAGACATTGGTGGGGGTCCCGGATTCTGGACTCTCAATTTCAGGTGGTCAACCCTCTTACATGTGAAGATAGCTATGTAAGAACGAGAGCCAAATGATGATATAATGAGTTTTAATGATTCGAAAACTACACATTTATAAATATCAATAATATATTTCACAATTTTGTCTCCCCCCCCCCCCCCGTCTCCATGGTAAACGATTAGCAGATGCCTCTTTACATAAAACATTTAAAAATGAAAAATGAGTGAATTCTCACTACTGGACAAAAATTGGCAATTTTGACCCCAATCTAGGACATTTGTAGCACAATTGTAACACCATATAAAAACGTTTAAAATTTCCCCAATCATAAGAGAGCGGACAAGACTATCCCAAATCTGGCCCTCATTACCCATGGTCAAAAAGTCACAAACTGCAAAAAATGAATGCCACTGTGTGTTCACACTGCCGAGTAGAGCAGAGGCCACAGACCTTCCCACCGATGCCTCCATTTACACACAAATACATTGGACAAAATACATAATTACAAGTAAGTAGTTAAGAATTGAGACATTTATAGAAGAATTTCACTTCTGGATAAAAATAACCGCCGAGGTATTTTCTAATGGTTTTATGCTTATGGCCCATCAAGCATTCCTAGGCTTCTGGGAAGGCACATTGCGATTCTGCCTTGCTTTATAACCCCGTTGGTGTCCAATAAATGTTTCCCATAAGAGCAGTGTAAAAACGACCGCAATAAAGACCATATGTTGTAATGGCAATGAAGTGCTTCGTAATCTATCAAGCAATTTACAAAAGCCAATAGAAGCCGAGCAGCAAACAAAGCAGATACCGTAACTTCTCTGCGAATTTGCAATTATTACAATGAATGGATGCATAGAACTGAAAATGGATTTGAAAGGCGATAGAAAAATGTAATGAAAAACATAAATTTTCAAGTTAGTGGCTAAACTGGTCAGTGAAATTAATCTAGAGTCCTGCAGGGTGTACTCTTGTATTTTTGTGGTGTGATACTAGCGGTTCAAACATGTAGGTTGGTATTGGTTTGTTTTTTTTTCTTTGTTTTAAATAAACTAATTTTATGAACGAATTATTTTGTCCAATATACAGTATTTATTATGCTCACTTATATAGTGCTTTACAGATATCACTGTCCCCATTGGGGCTCACAATCTACATTCCCTATCAATAGGTCTTTGGAGTGTGGGAGGAAACCGGAGAACCCAGAGGAAACCCACAAAAACACGGGGAGAACATACAAACTCCTTGTTGGGATTTTGCGTCACTTTGGTGCTTGAGTGTGTTTTTTTTTCTACATAAATAGTGGGGGCTTGAATGATCGGGTCACTTCTTTCGAATCTTGAAGCGTTTAAAATCGCACAGGCAATTCCGGAGAATCTTGACAGTGAGCGGCCAACAATATGCTGTCAGGATTCAGACACCTGTAATCACAGAGTGTGAACTGAATAAGGGAGGAACTAGACAGCTGTTCCTCCAATGTGGATTTCATTTAATGGCAACCTGGGGCATAATTATATAAAAACAAAAGGGACTTTACTTTTAAATCAATCAAAATTAACTTAATCTCACCTCATGACATGCATTCCCTGAATAGTTAGGAGTAAAGGCTCTACAAAATATGTCTTTAAGATTAAAAATGCCTTTAAAAGGGAGATTCCAAAACGAACATTTATTTTAATCCTAAATGTCTAAGGTAATCAATTAATCTCTTTTCTAATATACTTTAATTAAAAAGTCCCTTTCGTTGCTAAATGACACTATTTAACCAATTTTATTTATTTTATTTTTTTTGCATGCTTCTTGTATGATGAGTTGTTTGAAAACCCCTGTGCTTTCTGGGATACTCAAGCAAGATGTCATCAGGGGGTAGTGGCTGCGACCACTGCTGCAGCTTCAGCCCCAACACTAAAACGAAGCGGCCTCCGTTTCAGGGGCTAGGTTACTCCCTGCTCTACTGAGCATGCGTCGGTGATCAATTCCGATGTATGCGCAGCATGCGAGCTCCCCTTGTCATCGCGTAATTTTCTTTTTAATGACAAGTGACAGTGCGCTCTGATTAGAAGTGATGAGCCAGAAAGCCAGAAAGTGAGTGCACTGTCTGTGCTCATAGTAAGGATAAAACTCAGTGAGCGGAGAGCAACCCTGTCCCTGTTGTCTTGTTTGAGTATCCCAGCCCCGAACACACTGGGGATTCTGAAATAAAATGTCCTCATGCAGTAAGTAGGTAAAAATAAATAAATAAAACAGATAGATAGCGTAGTTAGGGAACGATAGGGACTGTTTCAATGAAATATATTAGAAAAGAGATTACGGTAGATTTTTAAATTAAATAGACATTTAAGATTAAAATAAATGTTAGTTTCGGATCGCCTCTAAGGTATTAATCAACGGTGTTTTAGTAACTTCGACACAACTACGATTATTGCTGGTCTACTGTAGGAAAGATCAGTCTGCGGCGGCGCCTAGCATTACAAACCACAAAGAAGTTCAGAAATGAAAGGCAAAACTTTGCAAGTAATGTAAAAGCTGAGCCTTAGGAAACATTTGCATCCACTGAATCCAACAATAGATATCAACTACATCACAAAGAAAACCTTGGGGACACAACACAAAGTCACATAATTAGTTCAAGCACTTTTTCTATTGATCCTCAGCATTGCAAACCCAATTCATTGAGAACTGGAGGAAAAAAAATGAAACGCTTGGAACTGCAGAACTGTAAAGATCAATTACTAGGAATCAATATTAACGTGAATTGCTCTGCACTTATCTCAAGACTAAAGCTTCCCATCAATTGTTATATCATGCGCACTACGGCAAATCTCTTGCAAATATATGAACTTAATAGTGCTCTCAGGATCTTTGTATTACCAGCACAGTAATAACATTTCTAATGGAAACTTTCGGTTAAAGGAGAACATAGAACATTATTTATAATAATACAAGTAATCTGACAACATTTTATCAATGAATACAACCATCAATACAAGTAAATGGAGAAAACCTTCCCCAGGAATTGGCATCTGAGTAATATACTTTTACAAGACCTTGTTTGCCTGTTAAAACCATTTACCAATTTCCAATTATGGAATTATAATAACTTAAAAAGAGTGTGGGTAGACAAAACTCTTATCCATAGGAGTATCTATATGAACAGTTGGTGCCATGCAGCAATACACACAGCACTGTTAGTCAAGATCTGGCATGGTTTCTGATTTTTGGCCTAGGTGGACATCATACAAAGAGCAATCACTGGAGAAGGACATCACGGTCGAAAAATAGAAGGAACAAGGCGAAAAGGAAGACCGGCAACCCAATGGCTTGATACTATCAATATAACGGTGGAGAAGACCCTGGTGGAGCTATCTAGGCTTGCACAAGATCAATCTTCCTACAGATCGTCATGGCTCGGGATCGAGCTGAAGGCCACTAAAGAAAAGAAGAATGTACATTACAGAACCATGTAATTAGCAGTCATTGTCAGTTTTTTTTTCACACTCAACCTTCAACAGTACAAGTACTCTCTCTTCCTGGAGGCAGGCATCGGGCGGGGAATAGGGAGAGAGGCAGGAGAGCTGTAAGTGCAGCGATCGCCAACTGCACTTGATGCTCATAAGCATACGATTTTATCTATTGGGTTTCTCTAAAACAGCTAAACCGATTTCTACAAGAAAGGTAGGGATTTACTCAGCATGAAAGCGCCTTTATATAAATGCCAATTAGTTTAAAGTATAAAATCCGTATTGACAGGTGATCATGCATTTTCACTGAAGAACACCTTTTAAAGAAGTTGGCCCCGATGAAATAAAAAAGGCCACACTCACCTCCCATGCTTGCGCCATTCCCGCGGTGTCGGCACTCCCCTCCCTGGGGCTCCTGTGCTATTGTGACACGTGATCCTGGTGCCCAATCAGCGCTGGTGTCACTGTCCCCACCTCCTGTCGAATTGAACATGAAGTCAGAGAGCAGCCGCAGCCCGAAGTTCCTCTTCATGTTCAATTTGTCCAAAGGCGGAGACAGTGGCGCCAGCACTGATTGGGTGCAGGGATCACAACAACCGCATGATAACACTGGGACTGCGAGTGCTGACGCCGTTGGAACGGCGGCAGCACGAGAGGAGAGTATAGGGTTTTTTATTTTATCGGTGCCAAACATTTAGATCAAGAAGGGAATGTCCTAGTAGTGGACAACGCCTTTAAAGCGAGGCTTAAATAGAACATTTTTACTGGATTAATGATAACTTGTTGATCAGTGGGGGTCTGATCGCTAGGACACACACTGATCAGCAGCAGGCGGGAACTTTTATCCTGTTAGAATGGTGCGGCGGCGAGCGCACCCGACCGCTGCTCCATTTGTTCTCTCTCTGTGACCGACGTGCTTGGTTTTTTTTTTCCATCAAAATAGAATACAGCAGCGGCTGGCGGTTTGACCTACTGCTATATAAAAGTGACATGATGAGGGTAGAAATGAAATGCCCTTATCTGCTGATCAGTGCGGGGCCCAACAGTAGGACCTCCACCAAACAACAAGTTATAAACTATCCTGTTGATAGGAACTTGTTCTAACTGTACGGCCATTTTAAGTAACACTATAAAAATTAGATTTTTTTTCAATTAATCTAAAATACCTTTTTTCTTTTCTCTCCCTTACCAAATGATTACGGATCGGCAGTAGCCGGGCTT
>JARQOD010000006.1:46757515-46822387 GCA_033576555.1 Oophaga sylvatica
GCGGCTGTTCGTCAGCCGTAACATATGCAGGGTTTGACATGCAGGCTTCATGTCAGATCAGTCACAGTAGAGAAGGTTATAGAGGACTTTGGAAGGACCATATTGTTAGATTAGAAATCTGCATAAAGTGCAGTTTCCTCTCTCTTTAGTAGTAAGTTGAGGCCTGTGAATCCAACATGCTCAACCATTGTATACCTCCAAGTTCTGCAGTCTGGAAAGTCAGGAGTTCGTCAAATATTAGACTGTTGGTCAAACTCACCACCATTTATCTAAAGCGTACAGACAATTTGAAGTTTGTCATGAACGGCTGGTTACTGTCTGACCAAACATACCCTGTAATGTAACAATCCCATACACAAGGCAAACATGGGCAAACGAATCAGTTTGCAGGCGGGAAACAAAAACATCTCACACTAAATGTTTAGTGGGAAACCATCAGTCAAAATTTACCCCCATTTGCTGCCAGCCAGTGATCGCTCGTTATAGACCGAATTGGGTGTTATGGAGTCCTTTACTGGAAAGGTTGGTAGTGATACGGTCATACAATTGCAAAATTTTTCTATTCAACATATATGGCCATAAAAGTTGATCAAGGTTAGCAACAGCTGAAATTCTGAAGATTTCCTTAATTCGAGGGTGGAGGTGTGAGGGTTGCCGAGAATCGATTTGCAGAAAATACATTTAGTGCAAATCAAATCTGCTGGAAAGGTGTAAAAAAAAAAAATACATAAAAAATCCTCATACTTGTGCCTCCCCATGCATGATCAGCTGGATTCCTCTTTGGCCTTGTTTTCCTTGTGGGCATTTTCTATTCTGGGGTTGCCATTAACTATCCCTCACGCAAAAATGAGACGCGTGCCAGGAGAGAAAAATCTGAAGTGGCTGTAAGGCAAATAAGGTCGAATAGGAACCGTAAAGATGACGGAGCAGCGGCGGGACAGACATGGGGAGAATTGAGGAAAGGAGGATTTTCTTTTATTTCTACCATTTCCCAGCCCATCCTCCATTTTACTGGGTTCTCACACACACCCAAAAAGTAGGTAACAAAATCAACTGGTTATGAATTGAAGATGTAGCCTTAATTAAATGCATTTTTAACATAAAGCCACAAAGATGAAAGAAATAAAAATAATAAAATCCGACAGGCCAAATATATTTTTATTTATCAGAGCTTTACACCTTTTTTTTTACTTCTATAAAACCTTGTAGCAGTAATAGGTCTTAAGGGTATGCCACACTAAGCGAGATCGCAAGCGAGATCGCTATTGCGTCACCATTTACGACGCAGTAGCGATCTCGTTAGCGACTTAACTGTGTGTGACATGTAGCGGCGATGTGGCCCCTGCTGAGATGTCGTTGATCGCTAATGAACGTTCTGAGCCGTTTTTTTGGTCGTTGGTGTCCCGCTGGTGAGCCTGAATCGCTGAGTGTGACACCCTTTATGAACGACTTCACCAACATCGCAGGTGGGACTAGGTTTTCCCAACGACCGCAGAGGTCGTTATACAGATCGCTGATGAGATGTGTTTGGAATCTAACTAGAAATCACATAGCAATCGCACTAGCGATCTCGCCAGGTTAAGTCGTTGTCGTGATCGCTGGTGCGATCGCTAAGTGTGGCAGTGCCTTTACTGTAGATCCCATTCTAACCTTCCTTATCTGCACTGTTCACTGCTTGCCCTATTTACTCAAATGAAAAATCCTTGAAACTCTGTAAATGTATATGTGTTTGCCATTGTTAATAGTAAAGCTTCAATCTGGGGTGAAATAAGGCAACAACATTTACGAGGATATGTCGGAATAAGCAATGAAGCGCTCCTTAGACTCTGTTCACATGTCCATTTGTCATTGGTTAGTAGCGGATCCAGTATAAAAATAAAAAGAAAGCAAACTGGATTTACTGCAAATGGAGCAAAAATGGATGCAAAATAGAACCCAAAATTTAAGTGTTTTTTAGGAGGCCTATCTTTACAATAAAAATGGACAAACGTGGATTACGTTTTGCATCCGTTTTTGTTTATATTTTTATTTAATCCATATGTACTAGAGGTCCAGTGTTCTATGAATATGCAGAGCTAGAAAAAGGAAACACTGGAGGATATAAAGCTGTTTAAAAAAAAAAAAAAGAAAAAAGGATACAATTGCTAATTTGTGAGTTGTACCATGAAATGAAAAAAAAGTCTGCCTACAGTTTTTTGGTTCCTAATAAAAACAATGGACAGAAGGAAGGAATGGAGGCAAAAGGAAGACATAATATGCCACTTCCATTCCCATTCCTGTGCGAGGACGTTTTATTTCCATTTTTATGTTCCCAAAATGGATGCAAAAACTGAAATGACTGAACAAACCATAACTTGACTTCTTATTTTTTCTGGACAGCTTATCAAAAAAAAAAATCTATCAAGGACAGACAATATAATTTAAGGAAACATTGTAAAAATATAATAAAATAAGTGCTATTCTACAACCCATAATTCTGATATGAAGACATGAGCTGCATTTACTGTATACTAAAGCTTCTTTAGCTTAAAAAAAAAAAATCACGGGCGTCTTAAAAAAAAAATTTATGGACAGGGCAAAAAAGGTGCTTTGTTTTTACGGACTGTCCGGGAATTTCTTGACGATTAGCAACCCTGGACCTTATCCAGATGGACATCTATTAGAATAAAGAAGCAGAAAATAAGGATTGGTATGTTCAATTTCAGTGCCCGATCCTCTCTTTCTCTCATGAGATAAACTACCACCAGATCTGTCTGCCAGTGGCTTTCTTCCCTCTCCATAATGAAAATCCATGACCTCAGTATGGGAGGAGGAGGCTTGAGAAGAACAGTTGTTGACCAACATCTATTGAAGGCGTATGACCACCTTTAGAATGTCAAGGGATGTGCAACCATACCTAGACACAATTACCTTGGTTTGGACCAATGGGGTAGGATTATAGGTTTTACTAGATAGGCCCGTGTCTTTCTTTTTTTTCCGTAACTATTTTTCTTAGTAATATTCTTTATTGGAAAGTCGTTCTCCTCAACTAGAGACTACTGAGGGTGTATAAGAAAGGCAAGTATATACCTACCCGCTTGTGTGGCTAAAATCAGTCATACAGATATAGGTCACACCAATAGAGAAAAAGCAAGGTACTTTACCTCCATGGGTAAATCCGCTCTTGTTCCACTACGCTTAATTTATGCCCGTCTGTCAGGGCAGCCAGCTTCTATTTGTACAGGGACAGCAAAGAGTCCACATAGACCATGTGCCTGGCAATGAAGGACATGTATGAGTACTATACATGAGAAAGCTCGGCAGGTCACACAGCAGCGATGTCTCACTATTGGAATACAAGCACTTGAACTTCTCTGTGACTTTGGCTTGGAAGAAATTGGCCGTGAGACAGCTGAACTGAATATCTGGTTTGCGGCCAAACTTAACAGGCAGTGTCTCTCCCACACACGGCCCTGTCAAAGTGCCTGTAAACTGTAGTGTTGTTGTTGGCAGTGGAGCCTTTTCCTCAGCACTTCCTTCACTTCCCATACAGAGCGAAGTGATGATTAACTGAAGTACTATGGACAGGAATCAACCACGATTCTTCCCTAATCACCATCAACTATTCAGCAGAGTGCAATATTTACCAGCTCTACCTAGAAGACAGGTGAAAATTAGGGGTACTACTGAGACCCTAATTCTTTACACCTAGTAAACCACCGTTAGTCTGTACAAATAGTAGAAATTGAATAGGTTGCCCAGCCCCTGAAGCTTAGCATTGCATACTTTCCTTACCTAAACCTCACTGCTATCCTGCCATCATTTTACATGTCTCTACTGGTCTCCATTTTACGATCTTCAATTCTAACGTTTCGACATGGACATGTGACCAATCACCGAATGCTGCAAACACCATTGGGGTCAACGCTGAACTCTAGCTGAAGGCCAGGAGAAAAAGAGGCCAAATGGGGTACTTTTTTTTTCTTTTTTTTATTGTTGGCCTATTCTTAGGATAGACCATCAATATCTGATGGGTGGGAATGCAACACACATAACCCCTGCCGATCATCTGTTACCGGCATTAGCCGGAAGTTCTCAGGCTCTGCCAGAATACAGCAGCTCTGTTATTTCTATAGAGGCTGTGGCTGGGTACTGCAGATCCAACCCCTTTTCCTGAGGATAAGCCATCAATAAAAGTAGCGGCCAGCCCCTTAAATTTTTGCAAAATATAGATAGAAAAGTTCTTAAAAGTTACTTACATAAGAAGTGGTCTCATGGGGACAGTGGACATATAGACACTAAAGAGCCGAAATAAATGTTGAGGATTGCTTTAGGAGACAGAATAGAAACCAGTATTCATTTTGGATGTCTCAGACTCAAGTCAACATAAACCATATAATGTCAAGGAAAAGCAAAAGCATCAGCTCACTGGTGTAGGAGATATTCCGGATGTGCAGAAGCTCCAGTCCGGATCCTGGGTAGAGATAGAGGATGAGATGAAGAGGATCTAGAAGAGGCAAAAATCAGGCAAGTTTTAAAACCAGGGTATAAGTAAAATTATCATGATATGGAAAAGTCAAGTTTCGAGAGGAACGCACTTAGTCTTGAGATACGTCGTCAAGACCAAAAGCTTTCTGCTCGAAACGTGTAGACTTTTCCATATCATGAGGATTTTATTTACACCCTGGTTCTAACCTTTTGCAATAAATGTGCAGTTTTAATTTACCTGATGTTAAACCCTAAAACGCTGTATTTCCCTTGATGCAAACAAAAATAACAGAACTCCCTAGCTTCCTCAATGATAAAGGCTCATCACCTACAGATTTCCAAGAATTGTTCAGATGGACAAACCCCTTCAAAAGTAAGAAAATTAGAGACTGGCTATAAAAGCACAATACTACAGCAGGTACAACCTTAGGAAAAAAGGCCAAGGAACAACTAAAATGTTTGAATATCTATTCAAATCTAAGGCAAAACTAACCAGAATTCATCATAAACTCATAGCAAGTGTAAAAGCATTTGCCAAGCTGCTCGTTCAACACAAGGTTCAACCCAGCTGCATGACCCAAGTATAGAGTAACAGGATCAATGTACAATTTTGGCCATAGCCCAGTTGACTTCTGGCATGAAAACCTGAAATGCATGGTGTGAACAGGACACCTGGTAGACAAATCAACTGTGGTACCACACAGTTGGAGAGTAGTTAAGCAAGAAAATTGTGATATCTGCATGCACTCCAACCCCTCACGGCACAACTACTTTGAGGTAGGCAACTATTTAAGGAAGCTGCCCACTACTAGACAAGTGTGAAGATGTATCAGCAGCCATTGATCATTTACAAACACTGAAGTCCATTAGCGACCCCTGATGGGCAGCACCGCTTACATGACAATGTCACAAGATTGCCGAGGAACACAGAGCATTGCCCGGAGGCAAGTATGGTTTGTACCCAATTATATTTATCACACTAAAGACACTTAAAATAGGTTTTCCAGTATTAGACAACCCCCTTAATGGCCGTGTTAAAGGGTGCAGACAGACGACCATATAAATAGGACCGAGATCGAACCGCAATGCGATTGCATTGCGTGGTTGCATGCGCAATGCAACAAATTGGCGGGCCTCCCATATATTTAGACCAAGCTGTCACGCTCAGGTCAGGGAGATCCACCGGCCAGTCCGTGCATTGTGGTCCGATCTCGATCTGATTTATAAGAATGTTTGACTGCGCCCAAATAATCAGTCGTATCCAGAAAGCACGTGGCGCCTTTCCAGTATGGCAACTATCAGACATTTTACTGTTCTAAAAAAAACCTAATTTTTATTTTAATAGCATTTGGCTAGGAACGACTTCGTCGTAACAAATTTATAATCCAAGAAAAAAGTTTGATCGTTACGAGGGAAAGTAAAATACAACAACGCTGATGTTTATTTCTGTAGATCTTGGCTTCAGTGCAATTTTTACCCTTTTCTCCTAGAATGTGAACTTTCTGTTAGCGTAGCTACATTTGTATATTTGATGCCAAAACCATATATATCTTTTTATTCTGAACGTTTGCCATTACTTTGACGCTTTATTTTCACTTCATATAACATATTTTATGGAGTGTCTACAGCACAATAAAAATGGTTTGTGATTGAAAAGTGCACGTTGGCCCTAAAACACCGGAAATGTTATTTAGCTTTCCAGTAATTGCGCTGTGCCTGACCCTCGGCAGCTTCTTTTTCATGGCTTAAATCTCATGTTATAAATTCCTTGTTTAAAATTTTGGAGAACCCCATCAAATTTAATGTGCATCACCAAGTAGAAAATGTAACCGCAATTACAAGACAAATTGAGGATGATGTGAGCTGCCATTTAAAAGAACTTTAACTTACTTGCCAGTGGAGGCAATTTAAGAAATGACAAGACCAGCTCATTTCACATCATCTTCTCGAAAAGAGTTTTATCTGTTCTAATCTATGAATAGATGCTCAAATAAATTGATTTATATATGATGGCGGCATGGCGATTCTTTTCCCTTACTTATTGGTGCCGCAAGACACTGTTGTTTCTCCAGAGGAATATATGAATCTCATAACACTGTTCAGTAAAGGAGCGCAGAGTTTCCCAATATGACAATAACCTTCCTGAATCATTATTCAGGCTGAGGAAGTGAATACATTTTTGAGCAGACAAAAGGCAAATATATCAAAACCTAGAAACGAATGATAAAAGGTAAAAACAGGAAAGCATGTCCTCATTGTATTGAGGCTGAAGGCTTTTCTGCATGCTTCTCAAACAGTCGGGTATAAATCCTGCAGAGAATTTGGGGGTTAAACCGCTGCTGATCCATATTTGCCAAAAGTCATAAAGAGGGCCAGATTTAATTTTAAAGGGAACCTGTCAGTCGATTCATATAGACTAAACCTGCTCGATTGCAGGCGGGTATATTTTTCTCTAAAATGCTCCCGCAGTTCAGAGATCCAGCCGGGGACCAGAGACTAGACTAGTGCGGCGGCGCCTTCGGCCGGCTTTCTCCCTGCGCTGCACCAGGTGATTCACACACGGGTGAATCCAGTCAATCTAAAAGAGCGGTGCAGGGAGGAGCCGGCCAGGGGCAGCACCAAGACTAGTCTTCTTATGGTCCTCGGGCGGCACTGTAAACCATGTATTCTCTGAAATGCTGGAGCATTTCAGAGAGAAATATTCCTGGCTGCAAATGCCCCCTTGATCCTCATGCCTATACAAATTTTATTTTTGTCCGGTGATGTCCGACTCGTCCTTTTTCATTAGTATCATTTGGTATTAAAAATATATTCTTGACCAAAATGTACAAGGTACCTACATCCTTGGATCCTTAGATATTATATCTTTACAGAAATAGTCATATATTCAGTTTTAAACTTTTGAAGTGAGTATATTAAATCATACTTCATACATGATAACCATTTGCTACCCATAGGATGCGTCCCTGCACAGTATGATACCATCAGCAGTGCCAAAAAACTATGATGAAGTCGTAATGTTTAAAGTGCACCGGTCATTTTAAGTAACCTTTCAAAACTCGTGGTAGCTGTGTATGTTCATGAGTAATTGCACAGTTTCTGGCTTTATAGGGCTCCTATGCTGCAGTAATATATATATATATATATTATATCCATCCTTGTATATTTGCCGGCATCCTGTTCTACGCATAGGAAGGAAAAAACAAACAAACAAACACAAAAAAAAAACCACAAACACTTCCTCTCGCTGAGGCGCAGCGTTGTTTTCTGAAGCTGGCCTCTGATTGGCCAGCAGTGTGTATTGCAGTACATTAACCAGGCAAGTTCGTGTGCTGCAATACACTTCAGCTGGACGTGTGTCAGAGGACGCAGATACAGGGAAGTAAGGGCTGGCATCGCCAGGCTTCTCACCCGCAGGGCCTGGTCAACTGATGTGGAACGACGATGGTGCGCATGCCGCCAGGGAGGGCTCTGCGTGCCTCCTCTGGCACACATGCCATGGGTTCGTCACCACTGCCCTTGGTCATAACTTCCTATTCTATTCTCCATAAGATTTTTACAAGACTGTTCACAAGTAAATGGCATGACAAATGCAAAATTCTGCTACATATAACATTAATTTCTAGATTTACTATTTCTTTATAGTCGGAGGACTCCTGTGACTACTAACAAGCCAAAAGAGCAACTGTTGGAAAGTGGACCAGTGCAATCGTGTTACGGTAGGCTTCCTACACATCCAGAGAGGACATGTAAGAGGATTGCCAATTATGCAATAAGCTCACTGCTTTCTAGGCATAAAGTATTAATGACTACATTCAGCAGTCAGTCATCTTGTGGTCCAGAAAACAACAATCTTATGTTAACTCATTCCAGTCGTCAAGACCAATAATCAACTTCCCACTTTATTTCCCCTAGTATAAAGCCACTTTCCCTGGACCAGCTACTATTCCTACAAATCATTCCAATGGTAGGGTTAAAATAAAACTTACCGTAGTTTTCCAAACATTCCAGTCATTAATTTACTCCTCATGGAGCTAGAACAGGATAATATACTTTTCATGGCTTGAGCCAAAAATAATAAGCTAAGGAAAAAGTAGAAGCTTTACTGTTGGGGAGAAGTAGACTGTGTATGGACGAATTCAACGCTGTCATGAAAAGTTACAATACCTTCTTCCCTGCTAGTAACTTAATAAATAAGAATCTGATACCTGATAGAGTGAAGCCAGTCAGTCGTTACAACCTGGAACCCCAAGCACAGTACTGTCCGTTCTTCTTACATGTCCGTCTTAGTAAATTCATGCATCCACCATGTAACAATGCTGCAACACCACTTCTTCAAAACTACACGTGGTGCCATCCTTCATTATTGAGGCATTTGTATATCTATTGACAAATAGAAGTGGATAAAACTCGGCACTCATCGCTGATGTGTCCATAAATTAAACAGATTTGATCTGACGACCTAATAAACACAATTTATGGACTCATCAGTGGTGAGTGCCACCCTTTACCTTCCTCACTCCATTTTCAAGAATTAGGACTGTACTCACAAAAGCTGAGCCCCATAGTGTCGGACTAGAAACTCTGAATATATTTATTTGTTGATGAGCTCCTCTGTAAGGCCGGGATCACACATGCGAGAAACACGAAGTCTCACATGTGAATTCCCGGCACTGCCACCGACACTTGGGAGCGGAGTGTAAGAACTGCATGTATTTCTATGCAGCCGCTTGCTCCGCTCCCGAGTGCAGGCGGCAGTGCTGGGAATTCACATGTGAGACTCTGCCGTGTTTCTCACATGTGTGATCCCGGCCTAACAGTGTGTAACGAGGTGTCAGTGTTTCTCACTTGTTCTCTATCGACAACTGGGCGTTCTGGTTTTCCTTGTCAATAGGGCGTCTCCCTACAGTCAGATAATGTCAACACCAACTCGACAGCGTGATTGTTTGTAGAGCTATACCCTTAAAATGGCAGCATCCAACCATACATTTTTAGGACGCCACTGCTCTAACGTGTATGGGGACACCGGTAGACTGATGGCCGGGAGATAGGTCAATCGGACATGCCTGATTTTGGACTGCCGATTGCATTTTTCTCTGCGAGTTTAGCCATTGGCCAAAGTGCCAGCCAGTGGCATTCTCAGAGAATACAGGAGCGCTTGCTCGCCTGAGAGAGTATGGAAATGGGAGGAGATGGCTGTAGGTCGAATTAATAAGTATGGCCAGCCTAACAAAGGTATGGTACAACTCAGAAGTAAAGAAACAATGTTCCAGAATTGATATACTGCTGCATATATTTTCTCTAAGCCATTTTCATACAATCCATGCTTATCCAGAGCAGTAGTCCTTGTGTTCATCCATTGCGCCTCCCCCTGCCGATATGCCAATGATTGACAGCTTTCTCTTCATACTGTAAGACATAGTTGTCAAACAGCAGGTGGTGAGGGGAGTTGCAGCTCATGAATATCATGGACTCGACAGTGCGCAAAAGTAATTCACTTAATCACTTCAGCAAAAAAACAAAATAGTTTGTGAAAGTAGGGTCTGTGCCACTAATCTATGTTACTCTTTTACATGATGAAATGACATATACCAATATAGGTCCCAGCTGTAATACGATAATGGCTACTTACTGCTTGCTAAATTGTCCTATAGCCCCAAAAGCAAAGTTTTTCTGGGTGCAAAAAAAAAAAAAAAATACCCCACAGACTTGGATATGTAAAGAATTAAGCTAAATGATACTTTGCTATTGGTATACATCCAGGTCCAGCAAGAGGAAATGTCACAGTTTCACTTGGGACAGAACCGCTGTTTACTGTGATCAGATGCAGCGGTTAAGTTGAGAAGTGCGATATTGGAGGCTGATGTGCTATTCAAACTCATCTGAGCGCTGCAGCTAATCACAGGCTGCAGCGGGCCTACAGTTGGTGACATCTCCAATTACTGTGCCAGAACAGACAAGAGCGGAACGTGTTGGGTAGAGGTCGGTGCCGCTAGCAGAGCATGAATTAGATGACTGCATTTTTTTTTTTTTTTACGGATCTGAGCTTCTGTGGAACTTGTCTTTTTGCTCTGGCAACCCCTTGAACATATTGCATGCTCTTATAATCCCCTCCCTCCGGGACTGGCGGGTTCAGTAGCAACTTACTGTTGATAAAAACTTTCCATAAAAAGAATATTAGATCAAACAGGAAATTTTCAGATTTTATAATTGATGACGAGTTCTGATAAAGCATCAAACAAATCCTCTTTTTTTTCTAACTTAAAATAAGGAAGTTTCTATTATAATTGAGAGTCTAAAAATTCTCCTTCATTGTTCTTCGCACACCGGGTAACGAGCAACTATAGCCATCTTAGCTGAAATCAGAGCAGCGATGTTATGAATGACTGGGTAGTAACCGAATCTGGCACCTAATCAGCTTCCATAAAGCCATTCCAGAAGGAAACCTGAGCGCAGGTGGTACACAGAAGTCAGGACACTGTTAGACTGAGTACCGCTCTTAATTATCAGATTTCGACTCAATGACAATCAACAATACCAAACCCGGAGTTGCACGTGTGTCAGCAGTAGTGGAGGGAGCAGCTCCAATGCACAGGATCAGGTATCCTTGCTAGAAAAACATTTTGTCCATTTGTAGCAATGTCCCCTTTTTATTTTATTCAATTTTACAGAGCCATTTTTTTTCAGAACCAATATTAGTATGGAACTCAAGCTAAAACTTGCAAACCTGTAGCCAGAATGGCCCAAAAGTGCATAGAAAACTGAACACATGCTAAACGAAATATATACACACTAGACCACACATGTCAAACGCTGGCCCGCAGGGTGAATATATTTGTCCCACTCCCTCCACCATCATTCTCCCTCTGCGTCTGACATCACAGCCCAGCAGGAGCAATGACGCCATTGCAACGCGCCCGCAGTGCAGAGGATAGGAAGATGCACTGCAGAGACCAGGTCAGCGGGGAACGAGGAGAGTATTTCTTTATTTTTTATGTGGGGCCATTACACAGTCTTGAGCACTATGTGGGGGCCATTACACTGTCTGGAGCACTATGTGGGGCCATTACACTGTCTGGAGCACTATGTGGGGGCCATTACACTGTCTGGAGCACTATCTGGGGGCCATTACACTGACTGTAAAGGTACTGCCACACTAAGCTATCCCGCTAGCGATCTCGTTAGCGTTGCATACTAATGAGATCGCTAGCGGGATTTTTCTATATCGCTAAATGCTGCCGCATTTAGCGATATAGTTAACGACGCTATCGCCGTTAGCGATCTTCTTAACGACTTTAGCGGTACAAAAGTACCGCTAAATCGCTAAGAAAAGGTGCCACACAGCGATAAGATACTTACCCAGCGGGAGCGCCGACGAGAAAATAGGGTCCGGAACGATTCCAGCGACGAGCGAGATCACAGCAGGAAGCTCGTCGCTGGAAGCTGCCGCACTGAACAATATCGCTAACGGGATCGCTAAATAGTGACGTTTTTTAGCGATCCCGTTAGCGATATTGTTTAGTGTGGCATACCCTTAAGGCTATGATAAGATTACAGTTTGGGAATCATACGTTGTTTAGGTCACCAGACTTTGCCGGGGTATTGGGAGGAGGGGAGGGGGTACAGTAGGGTCATCATACTGCGCATGTGGAGGGTTGTTCGTGGCACAAAGCCTTTAACTTTGTTTCCATATGAAAAGGCTTATCTTTATATTTGATAAGGAAAAACTCCCCCCAATTATAGACATTTTTGTAATAAATATCACAGTTGGCCCACAGCTTTGTCAAAGCTTTTAATTTTGTCTCTCTGTGTATTTGACTTTGACATCCCTGCACTAGACTAAAGACTGACCGCCTAATATGTTTCAGGGTATCTCAAAATTCCCCCACAGATGATGTTGGCGGAAAACAAGAGTTCAGCCTATTGAATTTCAGTGGCCGATCCTTTTGTTCTTCCAGGAGAAAAGTCGCTACAAGAGGAGTCTGGCAAGGCCTCTCACTGATTGCACATGACAATGTGGCTAATTTGAGCTTCCTGTATACAAAGAAAGCATCCTGATGATGGGCAGCTATTGACTGTATATGGGGAAAAGAAAAAAAAAGGTTTACCTGTAAATGCTTATTATTACTCCACTATAAGAGCTGAACCTGGAATTCATGAGAAGCCCTAATTATTCATAGTACCATTCTCCTATGAGACAGCTGAACCTTTTGGGACCCCTCACAGTCCAGGACACAGCCAATCTCCACACCCCCCTATAAACATGCATAAGCTTTGCAAATAATAAAGGAAATCTTTTTAAATCATTAAGGTCTCATTCAGGTGGCCGCTTGTTTCTCATAAATAAAAAAAAAAATAGTAATTCCATGTGTGCGTTGGATTTGTGTTTGGGCCATCTGTCAGTTTTTAGCATAAACATTTCATCAGTTTTCTTCATAATCAAGACTTCAGGAGCTTTTTCATACTTCTCAGAGCAAATAGTGAAGGCCAGACCGCTCTATAAAAGACCAATAGACTTCCATTGGCAAGTCTAATCTCCATGACATGTCTTCCGTTTTTGTTTTTTTTTAATCAGGTAAGTCAGCAAAACCATGGAGAAATGAACAGCCCAAGACTAACAAGTACATGTTCTATCTATGAAAAATACGGATTTAACATGCACGTGAAACAAATTTATTGAAATGATACTGAAACAAGAGTAAAGGTCCTGTTATGGATTTACCGCAACAGAGAGGAGCCGAAAGACTGCAGCGTCTGATTTCTCCTACTCTTCCGCACTGTTTAGAAGCACTTCACTTCATATTAAACGGTGCAGGTTTCCTTTAGCAGTGCAGGAGTTAATATGCTCAGTTGAGAGCTCCTGGAAGCTTTTCTGCATTAAGGCTCTCAGCTGTGCACTGTTGGCCACTCCTATCTCCTATATAATTTGGGCCCTGGCTAGCACTCTTTTCAGACCAAGCTTCATGCTGCATGGTTAGGATTAGGGTGGTTTGTGATAGTTGTTTGAGAAGGCGTTTGGTGGATTTATCTGAGACTGTTGCTAGGTTCTGGGTGTGGGCCAATTCCCCTCCTTCTCCTACTTTGGTTTTACCCCATCCTACACTCCACAGTGTATTCCTCTGTTTGTGTGAGTATATTTTTATGATTGGTATTTTTTGTTATCCCTCTTTGTATTACATTGTTAGTCTGTTTGGTGTATTACGGTACACTACTACTTTCCTCTTCCATGAGCGAAGGGGGGGTACAAACTGAGGACGGATTCAGGAGCTAAGGCAACATACGTGGCCTCAGCCTCTTCACCTTCAGAAGTAATCCGGGGAATGGGCGAGCTAGGGCGACCCTAGAGTTAGGGACAGGTAAGGATCCCCTGGTCCCAGGACACCAGACAAGAGTCATAACAGGTCCCCATACACAATGGACTAATGGTGGCTGAACCTGCCGATATAGATGGGTTCAGTTGGTGATCTAATGTGCATGGGGCGCCGTACGACTTACGATCAGCAAAGATGTTGATCATGTATGTCCGATTATGGACTGCCAATTGCATTATTCTTCTTGAGACAAGCTGCCAACAGACATGTCAGTCAGCGGCCTTCTCATGGAGAACAGAAGAGCGCTCGGCAGAGTGAGCACTCTTGTGTATGGCCGGGGTCACACTTGCGAGTGCAATGCGAGAAACTCGCGCAAGTCTCCCGCCTCAATGCCCGGCACTGCCGCCTGCACTTGGACCGGAGCGTTCAGCTGCACAAAAATACATGCTGCCGCACACTCCGATCCCAAGTGCCAGCGGCAGTGCCGGGTATTGAGGCGAGAGACTAGCGCAAGTTTCTCGCATTGCACTCGCAAGTGTGGCCCGGCCTATGGGAGAGACACCCGAGATGGCTGCTGGCTAAACAATCGTCCAAAGCATTGTTTGCCCGACAGCCATACAATTTTATGACCAGCCTTAATCCCAAGATATTACAATCTCTCCCCCAAAAAAGTTCAGATGTTTGTTGAACACTTCAACGTCCAAGAAAAAACTACTCAGCAAAAATACAAACTTTCATGCAATGTGTCAACCCAATCCTAAAGTACCTCCAGTAGCCCATCCAACATATACCATTCATGAGTCAGAGTTTAATTTTTGCAAAATTAAAAATTCACAGATTAATGTACAAATGATTTTGAAAATACACCAATATCTCTTAGGGTTTGTTTTTTCTCCCAACTAAAATCACCGATAAGTGCGTACACTATTGCACTGCTCACCAGCCTTTAAAAGGACTTCAAATCTTCATTTTTATAAAATTTGACTACGTTTATAAAACAAAAAAAAGAAAACTAGAATGTAAACCTTCCTGAAAGTATTCATTGTAGCGCCACACTGATTGGCAGCCGGCCAGCTGGAGTCCAAAAAGGGCTTTTCCTTTCCTGTTGCTGCCTCAATTCAGACGCTCGTACAGAGCGCTATTTATAGTAGCTGGCGAGAAACCAGCCACAACTCAGCCACATCGCCACCGCAGGAAGAGAAACACATCCAGAATGATGAGGTTTGTGTTATAATTCCTCTACAAGTAGCGGTCATGTGCACTGGAGGGTGCAGAAAGCAAATCACAGTCAGGAAATAAAAATCTGGGGCTTCCGACAACTTGCTTCGATGTTCTATATTCCTGGAACGTCAGGCAGAGGCCGCAGACTTCATCCAGAAATTCTCCGCAAAGATTTGTGCTGCAATTGGGACCTTTAAAATTTTCACAGGCAGAGCCATAATATTAGCCATTATATATTCTGCAACAATCTCCAATAACACAAAACAACGTAAAATAATAATAATAATAATAATATAATAATAATAATAGGCATTTACAATTGTTAGCCAATTCAAGAAAAAGTCAAAGGGCAATTTCCTGTGTAAATTTCTAGACTTCAAACAGCTATGCCAATGGAGCGAGATGCCGTAACATTTTGAAGACTGTTGTCAAATGGTCACAATAAGGTCATGTTCACACGATCAGTATTTGGTCAGCATTTTACATCAGTATTTATAAGCCAAAACCAGGAGTGGGTGATAAATCCATATTTCTATTATACTTTTGCTCTGATTGTTCCACTCCCAGTTTTGGCTTACAAATACTGATGTAAAATACTGACTGTGTGAACGTGGCCTTAGGGTAGGTGCACATGAGTGTTTTCTCTCCATCTAAGAAAAACTGGCTGATTATTCTGATGAGGGTGACATCAGGGTGCAATCAGATTTTCTAGGAGGTGGAAACAAAAGAAAAAAAAAAAAGTTTCTGCACCCTCTCTATTTTGACAGCACGTGTTTTTCAAGGACCCATAGGTTTGCACTGCCAAATTTGATCCAACAATTGGATCAAAATCAAACAGGTCTCCAATTTTTTCCCTGGACCACTCAGTCCAAGGAGAAAAAAAATAATCAGATATGTGCACAGCCCCATAGAATATCAGGGGTAAAAGTGCCATCCGTGAAAACCATAACCATAGCATAATTAGTCATGTGCACAAGTTCCAACATGAAGCGATGGCTGTAAGGCTGGGGGTTAAAGAAACACTGACATCACAATTGTCTCGATCTAGATAGCTAATTGACTATTTTATATATTTCTAGACCCTGGAGAAACCCTGTATCAAGGATCAGAATTACTGTCTGGTATACGCGCTTTGCATAAGCTGAGCACTTGTTGATGCTCCTTCTGGCACGTTGCAAGGGCTATTTTCTCAGCTATATGATTAAGGACGGAGCAAAGAGGAGCAAGAAAAAAAGAAGTTCATCTGAGGCTGCCTTTTTATTCCAGGATTGGATACGGGCACAAAGATCACCGATCTCTACATAACCTCTACTTAATAATGCAGAACCCTTGTGTACAGCGAGGAAAGAAGTTGGCAGTGGCGTAGTTGACGTCTGCATACATTTAATGACCCACCTTTGGGACTAATTGTCAAGTGTTAACTAATGAAGATAAAGGGTTGGTCCAACAACTAAAATGCATTTTTTAAATATATATCCTTGCACCAGAACCACTTTTGTAATTTGCTTTATACACAAGACTCGACATTTCTCCTTATCTATTCAATCCTTAAACAAGCTTTTTTTTTACTGTACTGCCTGTGACATTGTTTGAGAGAAGTCTCGGGCTGCACTCACTCCCCGCAGCGTCTACCGCCCCTCCTGGAACAGGACATCACTGGGGGCAGCGCAGCAGTTACTCACTGGTTTCTTGCATCACTGCCCCTTCTGAAGACATCCTGGATCCTGGGTGATGGACTCAGTGGGAAATGCGAGTGCAGCGCCAGCTCCCTGCTTCTATCTCTGCCCCCTGACGTTTGGTTCACAGAAGCAGTGATAGCAGTGCCGCAATACAACTTCTAGCATTGCCCTCAAATGAGTTGTCATCAAGGGGTGGAGCTGATGTCACTCACTGTTTCTATCACTATGCCCTGAGGACAACTCATTTGAGGGCTATGCTGGTGTCACTCATTGCTTCTGTCTCTGCTCACTGACATCTTGTTTCACAGTCGCTATGGTGGTGGCGGAGACAGAAGCAGAGTGCTGACGTTGTTCTCACATCAGTAACAGTATCCAATCACCCAGGAAGTCTTCAGAGGGGGCAACAATGCAAAAAAAAAAAAAAAAAAAAACTAGTGAGTAACGGCAGCGCTGCCCCCCCCCCCCCGTGACATCTTGTTCCAGGACGGGCAGTGAGTGCAGCCCCAGCCTCCTGTGACATCACATTTGAGAGTCTTCTCAAACAAAACGTCACAGGAAGTACAGTATAAAAAAAATAAACATTTAGTTATTAGGTAGATGGGCATTGTCTAACAAGTCAAATTACAAAAGTGGTTAGGGTGTACAGATGGATAGTTAGAAAATATATTTTAGGTGCTGGACCAACCCTTTAATACACATCTATACAGAGTCCGCAATCCTTTAAAGAGTTACAAGTAATTGCCAATAAATAAAACATTCACGTCGCCTGATCCCATAACAGACAATTATTGCAAACATGTTTCCTTTGTTTGCATCGAGTTACATTAACGAGTTTCTAATTTCACTAAACCCGCATGTTGAATTAACGGATATTAGTAGGGATTCAGCAAAGGTGTAATGAAATTTTAGGACACATGCAAGGGCAGCATTGGTACAGAGAGCAAAAAATGAGATACAATTTGCTGCATAGTAACGTTCTTGAAAGAGCTAATGCAGTTAATCAGCGTTTCCCAGCAGGTCGTGCTTTCCAGGTCAGGATTTCCTTAAGACTCTTTTATACCGACTGATAATCGTCCAAAAGAGCAACCTCGTTCATCAGCTAATTGCATCTTGTATGTTGTCCTAAAAATCATCACTGTCAGCAACACAACTATTAACAGGAGGGTTGTGCTGCTGACAATACGCAAACTGTACAGAGGCCGATCCATCACTAGACTTCATACAGTTTGCATTGGTGATTGCTATATTGATGCTCATTTGGGGATGAATCAGACCTAAAAGGGGTAGCCTACTAAGTATTTCATTTTTTTAAATGGGGAAATACAGCAGATACTTCCCTCTCGCACCAGCACTTATCCAGCGATTCTTTTCCGTGACATTTTTATGCTAAGTACGTACTGCAACAAATCGTATGGATGCCCAAGGGAAGTGTGAGTGCTTCCTTAGTGGCTGCTGATTGTTATGCCGCGTGAGCACTGCAGCCAATCAGTGACTGCAAATGGGCTGCAGTACTCACAAAACCCTCGGACGGTACTCAAACATTCAAAGAAGAGGAGAGAGCAGCAGCCAATGTCCCCCATCCCGGCACCAACATTGCTGAAACAGCTCCAGTGTGAGGGGCCAGTGTTTGTTTCCTTTTTTTATTTTACAGGCAGGAATATAGCCTTTAAGAAGAAATGGTTGCCTACTACTCAGAAAAACCCTTTCTTCAAAAAGGTCCCTGTACCCAAGATAGCTGTCGGGTGAACGATCATTTGGCTGACAACTACCACCCCCAACTCATCCATGCACAGCGACACTTGGGTTGGCCAAGTTTTCTTGTTAAAATTCTCCTCTTGCAAAGACTTCTCTCCGAGGATAACAAATGGATCAGCCATTGAAATTCACCAGGCTGGATCCATCTCTGACTCAACATCATCTATCTGGGGAGAATCGAGAGGTCCACATACACATAAAGCCCCCGTCTCACATAGCGATATCGCTAGCGAGATCGCTGCTGAGTCACTAGTTTTGTGATGCAGCAGCAATCTCCCCAGCGATATCGATGTGTGTGACATTCAGCGACGATCAGCCCCCCTGCCGGGTATCGCTGATCGTCGCTGAAATGTCAGGACATTTTTTTGATCGCTGGTCTCCCGCTGACAGGCACGCATCGCTGCTTGTGACAGGCGGGAGACCAGCGATCCGCTAGTAACCAAGGTACACAGCGGGTTTCCAGGCGCGGGGCTGTGCCTAGAAACTCGCTGTGTACCTTGGATACCAGCTCCCTGATGATTGTATGTTTTCTTATCCTTCCGATAATGGCAAGCTCAACCATCCTTAATGTGCATGGGGCCTTTAATACTACACTGATAATAGTGCCATAGAAATAGTCATGGATTTCTGGTTACAAAAATTGCCATAGGGTACAGATTACTCATATAAAGCATTTTAAAGAAGTTGTCCACTACTAGGACAGCCCCTTGTCACACCCCACGCTTGGCCCCAATAAGATAAAAAAAAAGCTTATACTCACCTCCTGTGCCGGCACCATTCCCACAGTGTCGGCACTTTAGATCAAGAAGGGGGCTGCCCTAGTAGTGGACAACCCCTTTAATCTAATGCAGAGACACTAATTTCTTAGAGGCATTTTCTAGGACTAAAACATTGATTGCCCGACAGACATTGATCGGTGGGGGTCCAGTCACCTTTCAATGTGTCACATCCATTCAGAAAGCAGATTACAAGGCTATGGTGGTGTAAAAAAATGAGATTGCATATAGGTGCAGGATTTGGATACGTCTTTTCTACTAGTTTGTTTTTGGATGGTTGTTCCTTTAACACAAATTCAACACCTGAATATCACT
Source organism: Oophaga sylvatica (assembly GCA_033576555.1). NCBI lineage: Eukaryota > Metazoa > Chordata > Amphibia > Anura > Dendrobatidae > Oophaga > Oophaga sylvatica. Next base: position 46,777,040 of record JARQOD010000006.1, read on the forward strand.
CAATTCAAATATTTTAATGTGTAATGATTTCTAAAAGACACGGGGCGCAGTCCGTAAGGTCTGGGGATATTTAATCCCTATTACATTACTCAATGGCAAACTGTGCAAATACTAAAAACAAGGCTAAATTCAGATGTCCAAAAAACCCTGTCCAAGCACGTACCGTGATGTCCGGACCAACTGCCGGTCTCTTGACCCAAGCTGTTGAGTCCGGGTCAGAAGACTCATGACCGGTCTGGACACCATGGTCCCCCCACTTGGACCGTGTTTTACATGGACGTCTGAATTCAGCCTCTGATACACTTTCCCTTTAAGTGACTAGTATTGGCAAAATGAAGTCAAACTCTGAAATTAGAAATATCACACTCGGCAAACAAGCACTTTTGACCATTTATCCTGTCCAGATTATTTTTATTTATATAAGCAGCCGGCCAAATAAGCTTTATTTCTAAAACCTTCATTTCATGCCAAGTCAAATATTTATAAAAGGTGAAACACACAGGCTAATGTCAAACATCCAAGCGCTTCCAATTTTCAGCGAAGCTAAAAACTATTTTACTGATAATGAGATACCATTACGTGTGGACAAGCTACCGATGAAGAATAGGAATAAACCTACAAATCTATCCCTGGCCGACGTCTACACAATCAAAGGAGAAAAAAAAAAGACTTTCCTAATCCAGTCTCAAAAGTCATCCAAGACGATTGTGTCGCACGATGCACAACCTCAATTAAAGGGACTGTCAGTGCATTATGCTGGGGCCAAACATTTAAGTGCTCCACTCCACCCTTCTCTGGTTCTATAAAGCCAGAGCTGTCACTCATTGAAGAGGTGATGGGTGGAGACAGAGGGAAAACAAGCAGGTAGGAAGGTGTATAAAGAAGCTCTCCCTTCAAAATATTTATTTTATCTTCTTAATATACTGTAGTCATCATATTAGTGCACTGTGTACTAACAATTGATCATTTTGCCCCTTTACTCAGTTAACACTTTTCCATTAGAGCTAAATAATCAAAGGAGTATGATTAAAACTGACTAGCTGAATCCTTCTAAGCTTTATGAATAAACAGGAGGTCAATTTTCCTTGCATGAATCATCATTAGAACTACAATTCTACATCACTGCAAAGTTTCTGGCAGGAGGAGGAGAGCAGCAGTTGGGTCAGGAGTTGAAGAGGGAATGATTCAAGCAAGGAAAAGAGACCTTCTGTATCTACATAGCTCTTAGTAGGATTCAGCTAGTCAGTTTTTAATCAGGAGATGCCATAGACCTAATGGAAAAGAGAATAACTAGCTAGGTAGAAAGGCAAAATGAGCAATTGTAAGCAGACAGTGCTATATACAGTGGTGGCCAAAAGTATTGGCACCCCTGCAATTCTGTCAGATAATACTCAGTTTCTTCCTGAAAATGATTGCAATTACAAATTCTTTGGTATTATCTTTATTTAATTTGTCTTCAATGAAAAAACACAAAAAGAATTGACCTAAAGCCAAATTGGATATAATTCCACACCAAACCTAAAAAAGGGGGTGGACAAAAGTATTGGCACTGTTTGAAAAATCATGTGATGCTTCTCTAATTCGTGTAATCACCAGCACCTGTAACTTACCTGTGGCACCTAACAGATGTTGGCAATAACTAAATGACACTTGCAGCCAGTTAACATGGATTAAAGTTGACTCAACCTCTGTCCTGTGTCCTTGTTTGTACCACATTGACCATGGAGAAAAGAAAAAAGACCAAAGAACTGTCTGAGGACTTGAGAAACCAAATTGTGAGGAATCATGAGCAATCTCAAGGCTACAAGTCCATCTCCAAAGACCTGAATGTTCCAGTGTCTTCCTGCGCAGTGTCATCAAGAAGTTTAAAGCCCATGGCACTGTGGCTAACCTCCCTAGATGTGGAAGGAAAAGAAAAATTGACGAGAGATTTCAACGCAAGATTGTGAGGATGGTGGATAAAGAACCTCGACTAACATCCAAATAAGTTCAAGCTGCCCTGCAGTCCGAGGGTACAACAGTGTCAACCCGTACTATCCGTCGGCGTCTGAATGAAAAGGGACTGTATGGTAGGATACCCAGGAAGACCCCACTTCTTACCTCGAGACATAAAAAAGCCAGGCTGGAGTTTGCCAAAACTTACCTGAGAAAGCCTAAAACGTTTTGGAAGAATGTTCTCTGGTCAGATGAGACAAAAGTCGAGCTTTTTGGGAAAAACCATCAACATAGAGTGTACAGGAAAAAAAAAAAAAAAAAAAAAAAGAGGCATTCAAAGAAAAGAACATGGTCCCTACATCAAACATGGCGGAGGTTCCCTGATGTTTTGGGGTTGCTTTGCTGCCTCTGGCACTGGACTGCTTGACCGTGTGCATGGCATTATGAAGTCTGAAGACTACCAACAAATTTTGCAGCATAATGTAGGGCCCAGTGTGAGAAAGCTGGGTCTCCCTCAGAGGTCATGGGTCTTCCAGCAGGACAATGACCCAAAACACACTTCCAAAAGCACTATAAAATGGTTTGAGAGAAAGCACTGGAGACTTCTAAGGTGGCCAGCAATGAGTCCAGACCTGAATCCCATAGAACACCTGTGGAGAGATCTCAAAATGGCAGTTTGGAGAAGGCACCCTTCAAATATCAGGGACCTGGAGCAGTTTGCCAAAGAAGAATGGTCTACAATTCCAGCAGAGCATTGTAAGAAACTCATTGATGGTTACCGAAGCAGTTGTTCGCAGTTATTTTGGCTAAAGGTTGTGCAACCAAGTATTAGGCTGAGGGTGCCAATACTTTTGTCTGGCCCATTTTTGGAGTTGTGTGAAATGATCAAGGATTTGATTTTTGCTTCATTCTCTTTTGTGTTTTTTCCTTGCAAGCAAATTAAATGAAGATAAAAATAGCAAATAATTTGTGATTGCAATCATTTTCAGGAAGACACTGAGTATTATCTGACAGAATTGCAGGGGTGCCAATACTTTTGGCCACCACTGTACATTAAGAAGATAAAAACTTTGATGGGAGGAGTACTTCTTTAAATGTTTGGCCCCACCATGATGCACTGAGAGCTTGTACTTGGTTTGAGCAGTCATTCTGTGCTGAATGAGTCTCTATAGGAGATACAGTGACCATTACAAGGGAATGCATGTACAAAAGTAGTACATGGTAATCATTCAAATAAATAGCTGTCCAAAAGCAAAACATGGACGGACCAACATCACTAAAGCGGTTTCAGTAACTATTTCTCTGGCTAATATAGTGGGGTCTCGAATGGGGGACATTTCCTGCTCGGTATAGTTCCCTCTAAGCCAGTGTTTCTCAACTCCAGTCCTCAGGACCCACCAACAGGTCATGTTTTCAGGATTTCCTTAGTATTGCAAAGGTGATGGAATTAATGCTTTTGAGCAGGTGATAAGCACAGAGCGCTGCTGCCGCAAGCAACCCTGACAGAGCACCGCTGCCGCAGCGGTCGCAAAATGCTGGTGGAGCCCCGCCACACCAGAGCACCACCACTGCACCAGCCTGGACCACTGAACAACCCCTGTGACCACTCCTCCAAGTGTGCTGATCCCCCAGGGAAAGCTGAATTCAGACTGTAAGACAGACCCCCATTTGACACATTGTTTTTTCTTCCCTATTTTCCTTTTGAAAATTTGGAGTGCATCTTATGGTCCGGTGCGTCTTATAGTCTGAAAAATATGGTAAATTTGGTGAAAAAAAAAAAACCTATTAGAACAAAGTAGAAGTAGCGACCGCTCCGGACAACATCTGGCAGTTCTTCAGGCAGGTGAAGAATATTCAGATCGTGACACTTTTTACATGTCAGACTGTGCATTTCAGGGTTATTTTTGCAACATTCCTCTCCGACGTCGCATAATACCAAAGCAAAACACTGCTTTTGTCTACATAGGATTAGCCCAAGACAGAAGGCGTGCCTGGAGTTATATATCTTTTAGACCTGTTCAAGCAACGATATAAACACATAGTAATGGTATATTTTAGGAAAAAAATGTTTGTCTCCTCAAAATAACTGTTAAAAAAGACGTTCCACTCTCAGGAAATATAAAAATACTGTTTTTCTTTGTAAACAAAGCAGAGACAAAACATCAAAAAGTGATTAAAGGGTTCTTTCCCCAAATCAAAAAGTTCTCCTATACATGGGGTAGCATATAAGTATAGAGCGTATCTGTGGGACCCCCAGCAATCCCGAGAAGGGGGCTCACTACCCCAAGAACTGGGCTCTGAAGAACCCTTTATTGAGTGGAGCAGAGGTGCGCCAGAACAAAGTACAGTTCCCTTGGACCGACCGGCGGCACGATACAACCACCAGTCAGTTGAATTCCTGTTAACACGGGCACACCAAGGCAAGAGCTGCGCACTGTGCAATCTTTACTAGATCGCTCAGTGCACATACACTACCATAAGTCTCGGCAGCACGAGTCCTATTTATACAGGACTGCGCTGCCGGGAACAATGGTTTTTTACACTGTGCCAAAGATCATTTCACCTGATGAACGCACATCTTACTCTTTCATCGGGTAATCAGCAGCCTGTTTATGCAGCAAGATAATGGTGAAAAGAGTGTTTTTAAAAACGCTCATTGACGATTAAGTTGTTGTTTTCTTTTAGCAGCATAAAAAAAACAAACTGCAACACCAAGAGCCACCTTGAAAATTAAACAGAACCTAACAGCTATGTTCCTAGTGTTTTTTTTCTGCAGCCAAATCTTTCACTTTTGACAGTACAAATGTCATAATGAGTTATTTTTTGCACTCATTGCTTCTATGGGTGGAAGAAAAGAAAAAATAAAACCACATGCAAAAACGCTGCAAGAATTGACATGCGGCAGATTTTCAAAAATGCTGCAGTTCTCATATTCAGTCAGGAAAATAAAAAGGACCATGAGTTTTCTGAAATCTTTTGCTAGTACTGAAAAGCTCCTTTCCTGCATGATAAAAAAGCAAAAAGATGCTCTAAAAACATAATGTGTGAGCACAACCAAACTGTCATAGGGATCCATAGTGTTTAAAAAAGGGCCCCAAACTTATTTATTTTTGTCACTGTTCATCAGTGGGTGTCTGGGTCCTGAGACCCCTTCTCCACTAATCACTTAAACCAAGGTGGAGAAGCACTTCGCTTATTCTAGAACGTGAGCAAAAAACTGTATGGGCTAAACAGAAAATCGATGTATCCATACTGCACTCTACTTATACTCAAAGACAAGCGGGGGCTTATGCCCATTGGTATGAGCGATAAGTGCTAGTATCAGGATCTAGACCTCCCCGCCAAGGATCAACACTACTGTGTATGGGGAATAACATATGTTTAAAACTTTTTTTTAAAGCGCAGAAAGGAATATGCCTGTTCTATACTCTTTACAAGAACATGTGTCTAGGTCAGCCTCCACCGAGCAGGCGGCCAACTGTCGCGGTGGTCTCATCAGCCGGCAGAGGAAAGTTGTGGAAGGGATGCAGGATCAGCTTGTCTGGATAAACAATGTGCAGACCTCAGGTGCAACAGGAACAGGAAAACTCAGCTATTCAGTATACTGAGCCAACAGCCCCTCATGGTGCGATGAACCCCACTCTTTCCCGGCAATGTGTAGCAGCTCCTCACTCCCGCTACATATAGCACTATACATACACTAAAACTTCTCAGCTTGAACCATGGCATCCATGGTACCTCAGGCTTACAGGAAAGTACCTCATCTCTCTTCCCTCCCACCCACCCTTGACAACAAAGGATCATGTCCAGACATCAATCGTCCGATCCCTAGCTGACGTCGTCTGGCAGCTGAGCACTTCTTGAAGCACACAGGACACCATGTCCCATGTGGCTGCACAGATTTCACTGGAGTCCAGACAGTGACCACAGCAAAGGCACTGGCTGGCCTCCATCTCCACCACCTACGAATCTCAGAGGCGCAGGGTTGCTTCTCATGGCTTGGTAGTTCTCCAACAGGGTCTGCTACCAACCAGACTTAACAGTAGCCCTTACACTAATTACGTGTGTAAAAATGACTGAAGAGCTGGCTTCTCAAGCCATCAGAGTTGATAGACATTCATGACACCTGACTTTGCAGGGCGCCAGACTTGCACTTTACATAATCAACTCAGCAGGTTTCTTCAATTTTCTTCCGATGTGTTGGGGCACTACTCAAATAAGCCAGTAAAGAAACGCGATTTCCATCGACCACCCAGATACACATTCAAAGAGGATCACAAAAGCGTAAGTGAATACAACAGGGAATCTATCAGAAGGATCAATAACAATATAGGGTCTTCGAAACTTGGGACCATTTCTGAGTGAGCTTCATGTCAGCTGTCTACGTCTTCAATTTTCAAGATGAGCCAAAAAACAAAAAGCCATATACAACTGCCTCGTTACTCAAAAAGCTAACAGAGAAACAGATTGGCACCCGATTCTGATGCAAATGGCTATTGTTCCACAGGGGGCACAGCAGGTGCTCAGCAATGCTTCCCATTATTAAAAATCAGGATTCAGCAACAGCGGTTGACTATGAGAACATGATTTATTCCTTTTAGGAAGGTGTTTTCCATCATGGTAGAAAGTTCTGCTATTATCAAGAAAAGAAGAAATTGAAATATCAATTTTAACAAAAAGGAGTCGCTACCTCTGGGGCTGGGCTCGGGGGCATTTTGCTAGTAATGTACATGGATCTAAGCAGAAACAGCAGCTGCCTTCATTGTGTATAAAGAATGGGTCTATAGCATGAATGAATACTTAACGCTTAATCTTTGTACATTACTTTAAAAAAAAAGATTTAAGATAAAAAAAAAAAATATTCTGAATTTGTAGAATCCCTACTATTGCCATCAAGTACATGAACTAAAACTGAACTGTAAAAATCGCTACTATATAAAACCGGAAATCTTACAAAGTTTGATTGTGACATTCCTAACAAAACAATGTGACTGGCAAGAATTAAATCATGACCGTAGGAGAAAAAGTCAAAAGCAAAAGTCAACTAATAATGGAGAGTCGCATGGGAAATCTTTGAGGAAGCGGTGTAAGGAGGGGGAAAGTCCTGGCCAAGCTGTTTACTTGAAGAGCAGGAAAATTGGAGAACAATGCCATAGTTATCCTTGTCCATGAGAAAGGAGTCCGATATGACCTACTACTAGAAAGCAATCAGTCGGCTGTCAATCACTTCAAGATTTTTATGGAGATATGTGCTAATCGGCACCAAGGAACAAGGCTTCACCCAATTCAGAAGAACAAGTGGGTCTTATTCTACAACATTGGCCTCCATTCAACATCTACAGACACTTCACAGGTGGCCACCAAGTTACGACATTGTAAAAGTGTTCAACATAAGCTAAGTAAAAAAATATAAGTTCTGATATACCGTAAATATATTAATACATTAGTAAGGTAAATTCTAATGAGATCAGTTTTTACATCCCTCATCCTAAAAACAGATCAAGTAGAAGCGGATGACGTTCAGTCTCCAATAAATTAATAGGCTTGACACGACATAGAGCTAAGTGTGACATTATCACATAGAAATAAATTGCCAAAATCTGTCCCATTTGAAGATTAGTGGTCATGACACAGTAAATGAAGACGTGTCTTCAGCTCAGAAGAGGAAGACCATGGTGAAGGTCAATACAGAGAGACCATCAGGCCCTGTTCACTTCTTTTTGGTCTCCGTTTAACACAAGTTTAAAATGGAGACTGACGGCAGTGGCATCTGTCACCATAAATAATAATCCTCATTGAACAGTTTAACAGCTACATTATGTGCTTTTTACCAGCTTTTCATGATTTAACCACCCATACGCATGAGGGATACAGGGAATCATGACAGTGTGCCATGTGCACAGTGTCACGAGTCGTCAGTCTGCAGTCACATAGAGAGATGCAAACGTAATATAGAGGGCATGTTTTACTCAAGGCCTTTGGGAAAGGTTTTTCTGAAAGGGAACAATCCCTTTAATACTTAACTTTATTAGCCAGAAAACGTTGTTTAATCAATATGAAAATTAGGGTGCTCAGTTCCCCACTGTCATCGACAAGAGCTCTTTACTCCACTCCACCCCTTGAATACAGAGAGGGGCTGTGTAATGCTAATTCAGGAAGGGGAATGGTGGACTGAGGTGCAGGATACACCCTAATTTGCACATTGATTGAACAGCGCTTTCTGGACATTAAAAGGTACGGATAACTACACTAAAGCTAAATGCCATCTTCGCCCCCCCCCACGGAGCTCTGACCCCAATATGAACGTGTACTTCGCTAGCGTTTTGGGTGATAGACATCCTTTAAACAGATGCTGTACTAGACCATATATTATAGAAAAGAGTCCCAAGTATAGGACCCTCTTTATAAGGCAAAGAGAGGACAGCAACTGCAAGGAGGTACAATCATCTAATTAAATATTTGGTCCTAACCGGTCTCTGGAGAGGCTTCCTGGACCAAATTTACCATTAATGGTAAGAAATGTTGAATAGAAGCACAGATTATTCAGATGGGATGACGTCTTTAAAGGGACTGTCAGCACAGCATGACTGGCGCTCGGTGCATCACGGCAGGGCCAAACATTTAAATACACCGTCCCACCTAATTGTTTCCCCTCAATCCTCACCCCTTCCTCCTCTTTGATTGACAGTTCTTGTTTCATACAGGGAGAGAACCGCAGAGATTGATGGAAACCAAGAAGGTGGGAAGGTGTATAAAAAAATAATTGGCCCCACTGTGATGTACTGAGAACCAGCACTTGGCTTGAACAGTCATTCTGTGCTGACAGTCCCTTTAAGCCAATATGACATGGCAATTAGAGATTTACTAGAGCACAACTACTACTCCAAAATACAGGCGTCCATAAATGTCCCCCACACTACCCACAGCCAACGCTTGATGTGTCCCTAATAGTTACACACCTGAGAACATTAGTCACTTTAGAAAAGATTATGTCAGATCCTTAAAATAATATTATATATTATATAGTAGTCAAACAAGTGACATTTGGCTATCCAGAACAATTACAGAAAGATTTCAATTACTGCCCTGATTTACTTGACTACATCACATTAGTCCCAGATCTTCTTCCCAGGAGTAATCCAAGAAACCTTAATTATGTTCCGTTCTCTGGGTGGCAAAGTTCCCTGGCATCACTACCTGTGGCCGTCAGCCCAACATAGAAAGTTGTAGCCAGAGTGCCAGCACTAGACACTCTCTGGAACTAGACACTGTTGGGGTGATCTGTGCCAGTAGAAGAATGAAGTTAAAGCTTTGCGCAGAATTTCACAGTGAGATTGTACAAGTTCTATATAATATATCTCAGAGTGGCTCAGATTACGTCTGCTTCAAATCTGGATTACAACAAATGCAAAAAGGATTAAACGCATTCTGCTGCAAAGCCAAGACATTTTTTGAGGTGGGAGGTTTCCAGTACATATGGATCTTCTATTTATGGAGACCTATTCTGGTATTCCGGATCAGAGTCTGGCATCTCAATTCTCCTTTTGCTGTCCTTAAGAAAAAAAAAAAGTCTAAAAACAGATGCAAAACAATTAACCTCTTTATCCCCACAGCTCTTTAAATACATTTATCATTAAAATTCCTAAAATTTGAGTGATCACAGTGATACGTGTGCGGCAGGAGAGGACACGGACAGAAGAGGGCCCCTGAGACAGAACAGTATATGGGCCTTTTGCAATCCAAAAACTCATCATAGTGTACAATTCCACTGCTTTGGAGGTGGTAGTGGCCCCCTTACCTCCTGGGTCTGTGCGTCAACAGGTTGTACCAATGGTATGTCCATCCCTTGTGCGAAGTAGTCAATGCACTTTTAACCAGGGCTGTGGAATTGGTAAGCCAAACCTCCGACTCCAGGAGCTCACTACTGAGCCTGTGCATAAAGTGCAGCACAGATTCATCTCATCTACAGCTCCACAGCACTGGTCACTACTGAGCATGTACATAAAGTGCAGCACAGATTCATCTCAGCTACGATCCCACAGCCCTGCCTCATTACTGAGCATGTACATAAAGTGCAGCACAGATTCATCTCATCTATAACCCCACAGCCCTAATCACTACTGAGCATGTACATAAAGTGCAGCACAGATTCATCTCATCTACGACCCCACAGCCCTGCCTCACTACTGAGCATGTACATAAAGTGCAGCACAGATTCATCTCATCTACGACCCCACAGCCCTAATCACTACTGAGCATGTACATAAAGTACAGCACAGATTCATCTCGACTAAAAGAGATCCTTAGATCAGGAACAGACATTTCTAGGACATTTCATAACTTTTCCAAATTCTTATGAAAACATTTACAGCACATCCAGCATTGTACTAAGGAACCCAATTTATAATATATTTTAGGAGTCGGTCCATTTTATACCGAATCCAACTCCACAGCTCTGCTTTTAACATCCATTCTGAGGGTTGAGAGTCACAAATAATTGATCAATTGCTAAAATCTTTTAAAGAAAGCAGAGTATACAGGGATATACCTAAGAGACATGCTGATACTCAGTTGTCAACCTATGACCCATTTTTACGATGGCCGATTTCAGGTCTATACAAGCGTCGATCAACTACATTCAATTGTTTGGCTCAGTCGTCTGACGATTGCCGGGATTTTTACACAATCTGCAACGAATGTTCCTACAAATACTAGCTCATCGATTTGGTTATTCTACAAGGTCCTTTATTTTATATATTTCCAAAAGGACTAACAGAAGAACAGAACACCAGTTCTAACACTGGGTGCTCCGGAATTGTTAGAAAAACCTGACATATGACTAATAATTAGAAAGCTTCACATGTCACCGATTCCTCTTTTACAATGCGTTATGACTAGTGTTGAGCATTCCGATACATTGGATTTCAGGTATCGGCGGTATCGGAATGCTCAACACTAGTTATGACCTTCACATTATTCAAGGTTATTTTTGGTGCCGAACACATTTTACTCCACATAGATCTATGGACCATTCTCTCAATTCTTATACGCATGGTTGACCGTTCGTTATACCACACCTAATATGGTTAGAAAACGTAAGCGGCTTCATCAAGTCTCTGTTCTCACATTACATGGTCAGGATCTCTGGTAATCTGAACATCAAAAATGGCCTAGTCATAAGTGAAAACTGTACTGTCAAAACTACAGGAAAACACATGGACACCATTACGGGATCAGACCGGATTCTTTGGTTTCCGTTCAGTAGCAGATCTGAAATGGCCATTATTGTGAACCGAAGCCATGATGCTAGTGTGAATAAAAACCTAAACCCGGTGGCCATGAGACAAAGGATAAAGAGAAGTGCTGGAAATAAATATGATAAAAACACATACAGAGACATCATGTTGGGTAAGGTGGAGCGCTATAAAAGTTTGGCACACCTTTAGACAATTTTGCCTAATTTTATTCCACCTTTTGATGCACGATTATGCATTTAGATCATACTCCACTTCTGTTCACACCAAAAAAAAAAAAAAAATTATATATATATATATATATATATATATATATATATATATATATATATATATATATATATATATATAAATAAAACACGCCACAATAATAGCGCATTAGTTTAGTAACTCTGCCCCATAATTTTTTCCTCCAAGCAGGGGATGGTAGGGTTAAAAGGCCCATAGCAATGCACAGATGTGGGCATCTGCCAGTTCCTGGGTATATTGGTTACTGTTTAGTTCTCACATTGCACACAGCTCAGGAATGTGTTACAGTGATCGCTGAGAATAAACATTACCCATTTCTAATGCACCACAATTCCAACGCTTTCCCCTTCACATCTCATCACCATCAAACTTGCCTTATGGGTCACTGAGCCTTTGATCTTCCATTTTAGCATCAGGAACACATGACACTTCAAAAGGCACATAATAGCCCATAGCTGTAATGAGGATTAAATTGTACAGGCCTCTACTTTGGAGGAAAAAAAATGCCATATAGCTCTTTTGTTTACAGATACTAAGAGACAAAAAAGAAAACCCACTCACGATACCTTCTCCGTACATCAATGAATTGTTTTATTTTCCACTCATGTTCTCTTACAGACTCAGCTGTCATTCCCTTACTGTCACCTTGGTTTCCCGATTACATCACTGGCAATGACACTCCAGCATAAGTCGTCTAAGGACCGAATAACATCCACCGTCTCCAGCGCCATTCAACTAAAGTCAATGTTCGGGCTCGCGGAGACAACTGGATTATCGGTCAGAGTGAGATCCGATAAAACATGGAATCGTGCTCAGACCAATGTTATGCCACAGAGTCCTACAAATGTCCGATTTCTTCTTGGACAGAGTCTGCCCGAGGAGAAAAAAATTGCTGCATGCTCTATTTGCATCAGATGTTCGGATCGTAATCAGCCATGCAAGTCAACGACTAGTGGAAACCATCGGACTGCACTCAGATGTCTCTCAGACTGATGCAATGGAGGAGATAGAGATTTTTACTTCCTCCATCTTCTCCTCATTCGAGAGAAGCAGATCACACTATGTGGACAATGATCACAGTATCATCTGCCTAATCGGCCCAATTCTCTCAGATGAGAGAATCTATGGCCGTCTGCACTTGCCCGAAGAGCCAATCACTGGTAAATCAGATATTCCGCCTCTCTGGCAAAGAAATGCAGCTATAGCGACCATATCTATTCCACTTCTGTCTGTTCCTATCAGCTCTGTAAAGAAAAGCTCCCATCTGATATCACTTACATGCTCGGTACAAAAACTTGGGACAGTTTTGTCCGCTAACTGCGAATGTAATTGGCTCAGAGTACAGCTCCGCGTACTGGTCTATATATCGGACGAGTGCAGGAGTTGCCGGCAATTTACATGCACTACTCCCTAAATAGGACCAAAGCAGTGCATGCTGCAATCTTTTCTTCACTGTCAGTGAGGAAAAATCTGCCAACTGAGCAGCCCCAACGACTAACGAGGGTCAATGTGCTTTCAGAGTTATACGCTCCTCTGAACTGGCTCTAAAGGCACTGTCACACTTAGTGATCGCACCAGCGATCACGACAAGGACATGACCTGGCGAGTTCGCTGGTGCGATCGCTATATGGTCGCTAGTTAGCTTCCAAACACAAAGATCTCATCAGAGATCAGCGATCTGTATAACGACCTCTGCGGTCGTTGGGAAAACCTAGTCCCGCCTGCGACGCTGGTGAAGTCGTTCATAAAGGGTGTCACACTCAGCGATTCAGGCTCACCAGCGGGACACCAACGTCCAAAAAACGGCTCAGAACGTTCATGAGCGATCAGCGACATCACAGCGGGGGCCACATCACCGCTACATGTCACACACAGCTGCGTCACTAACAAGATCGCTGCTGCGTCATAAAATCGCTGACGCTTTAGCAATCTCGTTAGCGATCTCGCTTAGTGTGACAGTACCTTTAGGCCGGTGTCACACTTGCGAAAAACTCGCACGAGTCTCCTGCGAGTCTATCGCATCAACGCCCGGCACTGCCACCGGCACTCGGACCGGAGCGTGCGGCTGCATAGAAATACATGCAGCCTCACGCTCCAATCCGAGTGTTGATGCAAGAGACTCGAACGAGAGTTGTGCGAGTTTCTCGCAAGTGTGACACCGGCCTAAGGGAAATATCCACCTTTAAAACAACAAGGGCCAAATTATTGCGTTTGTGCCATATCGTTGTTTTAAGCCCGTTTTTTATTCAAGCCAAACTCTTAATTTTCACCTTTCTGCCGACTGTCAGTAGTAGTAGAGGACATGCACGGAGAGGCTTTAGTCACCTCTCACTATAATGTGGGTTGAGGCTGTAATCATGCCAACACTGACAGCCAGCTCTGCAGCGTCACAATGGAGAACCGGCTATCACACAAGTCCCAGGATTTGCTTACATCCGAAGCTCAGGGACAAAAAAAAAAAAACCCACTCAGGCGCGCTTCTTCGACTAAAAGCCGGAGGCTCCCGGAGAAACAAAGTTCATTTTCTCCCAGTACCCGCATCTTCACTAAAGCGACCAGGGAGCTTTGTAACGCTATTTACCTGCAGGTAAACCCTATATCTGCAGGTAATTAGCATAATCCGGGGTAACAGGTTTCCTTTAAATATATCTTGCATACTTCTATAAGCAGAGTTTTTACAAGTGGGTAGAAATTCATGTGGATGGAGAGTTTGGATTTTAAAAGAAAGCAATAAACACTCAGACTTGAAGACCTCACAGATAAGCGGAAGTATAGTTCAAGAGAACAACTTAACTCTAAAGCAAGTGAGATTGATGGTAACACCATGAATACATTACTGATAGTATCTGGCTCTACTGTAGGAGAAAGCCACATAGCTAAATGCCGTGTGCTCAAATTATCGCCGACTCTCAAAACGTAAACTTATCAGCTTTGCAAACCTATTACTATTTTCTAAAGTGAAAAGGGGAATTGGTTAAAACTAGTTCCAGCTGGAATTTCACTCTGAAGTCCTCATCTTGATTGACAGCTACTTAAATTGCCTTATTTTAAAAGCATGCAATGTGGATCAAATGAGGTGCAGACTGAATGACCACGCTCAAATTACCCGGCTTGCAGTTAGAGGAGTTTCAAGGATTGCCGTGACAGTAAACAACGGCTACATTTTGCTGGAGCCGATGTGTCACTATACGTTAACATTTGGACAGTTCCATGCATTATCAAAATCATCCGAGTATCTAGTTACCAATTTCTTATGGAATATTTTTGTGCTATTTTAGGATTTTTCCACTGCCTCAGTGTACGGAGTTGTGGACCAGTAGGTTAGCTGGATGTTTTCTTTCAAAGTCTTTATGGTACAAAGGCCATTACAAATTGAAAAAAATATATATATCATTTGTAACGAGGATTTGATCAGTCTGTCCTGACGGTGTCTTTTGCACTTTGTAGAATTTGTAAAAATAACAAAGCCCAACTGAAGAGACAGCAGAAAGTATCTGCACATACTCTAGTCAAATGTCAAGAGCCATTGCAAGTCAGACTGATGCTTGTACTCGATGTGGTTCTTATCCCGTCTTTGCACCGAGGAGGCAGCGAAGCCTCGACATGATCACATACCATCAAATATTACTTCTTGCACAAGAAATTAATATATCTTGCTCATTATCTTCTAGTATGTCTTGGCCATTTGAAAAAAAAAAAAAAGATAGATAGATAGATAGATATTCCCCGGACAGATTATGTCTGAGATTTATATGATTGGAATGTGGAAATAAAATGTCTAATAATTGTTTTCTCCACTTACATCACGAGAGAGGGTGGACAGCCGAGCTCTCATTCATCAAAAGTACATGAACATCCTAAGATCATATTCACACAAAGCAGTTTAGGGCAGTTTTCAGTGCATTTGCGTTTAACGCAAAAAATGTCTGAATTACTAAATTGAGGAAACAGATTAAATATATAAATTAAGTTTTTTAGCTGAAGATTTCCCTGCTAAAACCCTACGAACATCCCTCCTTTTGTTTTTCAGCATCGTTCCGTTGAAGATTAAAAATATTCATTAAGTTTGCAGACATTACAATAAAAACTTAAAATCCTGAAAGTTTAAGTGGCTGCCATTCTGGAGGCAATGTGCGTACAATGAAATTAACTCGCAGCCACTCACGTGAAGCCCAGCTGCTATTTTTTATGTTTCACTTTATGTATTATTTTCTTTCAGGAATGTAATGGAGTTTCCATAACAGTTTGTACTGAAACGCGAGCTGCACCGAGAGCATTTAACAAATTAGCACAGCTGATGCCAAAAGTAGGTGTACGTACCTACATGATAAAACGGGAGTATTGAATGCTACAAAGTTAACAGTGTGGTTTTCAGCCTTTTAACAAGTCAATAATAATTTAAATGTAAATGGTCCGGAATTGCCCTCGTGCAGTTTAGCTTATTAAAAGGCAGAGAATGCCAAAACGTAACGCCAGACAAATCAAATCAGAGGAACTTTTAGAGTATGTGTGAGTTCATTGTTCTGTGTAGGGCTGAGGTTCGTTTATGTGACTCCTAGGCGGAATGCATTTTAAAGATGGGGTTCCGGTAATCCAACTGCTGCTAGAAAATTTGTAACCAGGTTTTCATCCATGTAAAGCCCATTTCATGACTGAAACTGACTAATAGCCTTACAAAAGTTAGCCACAACTGTGCATTTTTTTGCCTATGAGAATGGCATCTAAAGGTGTTGCTTCTTTAAAAAAATAATTAAAAAAAAAATTATATCTTTAGATGTGCCTACAACATGTAGTCGATTTGATGCAGGAAAGTGATGAGGTTTATTTATGCCGCAAGATCATCATTAACGCTCGTTTTGCGATAACCTTGTAGTCTACATGAGATGCTGACCACTTGAACGAGCAAAATACTTGTTCGTATGGTGAAATCTTTTGTGCTGCACAGAAGATCATAGTTCTCGGCAGCGCACCATTCCGTACAAACAATGGCCCATGCACACTGAAGAATCTATTATAAATGACTGTCAATCAGCAAATAAGCAGCTAATAATCAGCGTTTTGGTTTGGCCCATATTAACTGACCCTTAGTTTTAGCATGTAGTTAGCGCAGTGTGTTTTGAAAAAGGGCTAATTGCTTATTTCCATAGCTAAGCCAGGCCTCTCCTTTAGCACAGACAGGTAAGGGGGCTGGCTCAGCTACTGAAAAAAGCGGTCAGCTGATCCCCTTGATACTAGCCACTGCTAACCCAAAAAGCTTTCTTACATGGAACCCAAGGCAAAAGGTGGAGCTCCCGATACTTGGGACGACATATGAACCTTCTCCTAATTATGCTACATAAGTTGCATAGATTTATTTTTAAACACAAAATACATTTTTTTCCAAGTGGACAACTACTTTAATACCTTGTTTGCACTATTGAGACGTTATACCCATGGCATACCCATGTGTCAAAGGTTTTGAAAAGGGACTTCTGGAGCTACAAGGACTTTGTGTGTCACTGTACGTCAAGGAAATTGTCCCCTAGAAAACAATCCAGTCAGACATATACAAAGATGCATTCGTGCCCCATAGAAGCCTATGGTGTCCAATTAAGGCCCTATACAATTGGACTATAGTACAATATGGCCTAGAACATAGCGTCTTTCCTAGATAAAGAATTATATTAATGTCTAAATAGGCAGGAGGGGGGGAAGTGAAGGTAAATCGGAATGGGAAATGACTGAGGCTTCTTCTCCGACAACTACAAAAATGAGTTTGTGAAAGTCTATACAAGCAGATCAAGTATCCAGGAGTTTATATGGTGATTAAGATGACCTATGCTTATTACATTTGTACATGCATTTGCTCCCCATCATTCAATTGGAGCATGTTCTGCGAAGTTCCGTAATATTTACAATCCTTAGGAACAATGAGTGCAATGGTTTTAATGGCAAGTCTTTAAAGGGAATCTGTCACCCCATTTTAGCCCTGTGAGATAAAGATATCATTGCATAGTGTGTCCCATAACTAATCTATGGGTACCTTTGCTATCTTCGGACACCCCAGTTTTCATCTAAAAATACCTTAGTAAAATTTGTATTTCTGTAAGAAAATTCGTGCGGTCCGGTCCGGAGGGCGGCGTTTCTTTTCTTCCACCCCACCCCCGCTCCTCGGATTCTCTTGCGTATCGCCGTCTGTGAATAGCACAGACGGTGTTTGGCTTCTCGCGATTGCGCTTTTCAAAATCCCCTCGCGCTTGCGCAGTGTCCTTTGCCCACCAGTGGGCAAAGCATAAAATCATTACAGCGCATGCGCAACTATTTTCCTCCACTTTCCTTGCCCCAGAAGTCGTCCAAGGCAAGCAGTCATTTCTGGGGCAAGGAAATAGTTGTGCATGCGCTGTAATGATTTTATGCTTTGCCCACTGTTGGGCAAAGCACACTGCGCAAGCGCGAGGGGATTTTGAAAAGCACAATCACGGGAAGCCGAACGCTGTCTGTGCTATTCACAGACGGCGATACGCATGAGAATCCGAGGAGCGGGGGTGGGGGAAGAAAAAAAACGCCGCCCTCCGGAACGGACGAATTTGCTTACAGAAATACAAATTTTACTAAGGTATTTTTACATGAAAACTGGGTGTCCGGAGATAGCATAGGTACCCATAGATTAGTTATGGGACACACTATGCAATGATATCTTTATCTCATAGGGCTAAAATGGGGTGACAGATTCCCTTTAGGCTAAGTGCACACGTTCAGGAATGTTTGCAGAATATTCCTGAGCAAAACCGGACTTTTTTCGCGGCAAAAACGCGCGGTTTTTGGTGCGGTTTTTTTTTGCACGGATTTGACGCGTTTTTACCGCGATTTTTTTCCTGAACTTTCTAGGTCAATAATATAGTGGGAAAAACGCTAGAAATCCGCAAAATTAATGGACATGTTGCTAGATTTTCCGCGATGCGTTTTTTTTGCGGAAAAAAACGCACCATGTGCACAAAAATTGCGGAATTCATTCTAAATGATAGCATGCTTAATTCATGTGTTTTTGACGCGTTTTTTTCCCGCGAAAAAAACGCAAATAATCCTGAACGTGTGCACTTAGCCTTTAATGGGTCTTTTAACTAGCAAAAAAATTAAGAACAACCTATTCAGTCAGGACCACCCAACGTAGAGGACAGTAGATAGTATAGTTAGGTAACCGGTGAGAAGTAAATACGTAGACCGCACCTGCAAAACGCAACATACTGTAAAAAAGGGGCACTCAAAACAAAGGGTAACCCTAAACTTATGTGCACCGAAGAGATTGAAGTAAAACATAAGCCAAATACAACAATCCCAGGGCATAGGTGCAGGTTTATGGAGGAACGTGGGAAGACGGCCATTGTCTAAACCAACAATTGACCAATAGCTAATGACGTATGGCTGGTGTAACTGTTTTAGTCATCAAGAGGTTGGCCGAGTACTGTGTGTGCTTATCATCTCCGATAAAAACAGCACAGAAATATTTATGTGATATTGATAAGTACAAATGATACTGAACGCTCTATAAAGAAATCAGGTAATAGTATCTGTAATGAGATAACCTCCAACAACACCTAAACTATGATGTCAACCATTCATGTAAAAAGAAAGAAAAAAAAAACCACTACAAACGTTTCCATGAATGACCGCAAATGGTTTTATTTATAAAGCGTTGTCAAGGAAAACGGAGCGTGGATATCAGCTCTCACTGGAAGTTACACTGGCAATTTACTCTGCTCCCCGCTGAGATTCACAGTGATACGGCAACAGCTTCTTGAGAAAAGTAAAAGCACAAAAATGATTGTCAAGGGCATTTACTTTAACCCGTGTGAGGCCGTAAAAGAATGCCCTTGACAACCATTGTGTAACGAGTGTATCCTACCCAGTTTACTACATGCCGCCACGAAAAACAGAAAGCAGGTATCTCGCGGATCTTATTTCTGCGTATGACGTACCAAACGCTTCACTATATATCCAGGAATCTGGAACGGACCCAAACATCTGCGCAATAAGGATTGCAGAGTGAAAGTTTTATTACACTTAATGACTGACATCCATTGATGTTGGCGGTAAGCAGGATTCTTATGAAGAGGCAATGATTTACTATCATCTCGCCCAGATTACAAAAGCCAAATCAGGTGATCGAGATTAAAGTTCAAATGGTATGACCCATGACAAGCCACCGATATAATACGGAGATTACTTTGGAGCCGCCATCTCTCCCTAGCGCCACTGTATAACACTGCTCTTTATGAGCATATATTAATGTACACGGAAAATAAAGATCCGCTCATCGTAATGGTGCAACCTCTAACCATTATTGATGCAAACCAGGAAACGGCTCCAAAAATGAAAGGGGGAATCCCGTCTGACATTTATGGCATATCGAATGTCTACACCATAAGGGTCCAATATGGGGAAATTCTGCTTATAGGACTCTTACCTCTAAAAATCAGCACTCTCATGGTATGTTCAGGGCTCTTTAATGAGGATTTAGAAATAGGTTCTGCTCCTAAATCCACATCAAAAACCGCATCAAATACTCTTTATAAATCATTAATTATTCAAATGGGAAAATTCCCTATAGTGCACACAGTGCTGAGTTTCTCACTTTAATATGAACATTTATCAGTAAAACAAATAGGATTAAAGCATTTGAAATAAATTATTTAATGTGGATTTTGCAGTAAGATTCGCTTCTAAATCCTCGCAAAAAAACGGTCTAAATTTACCCTAAAGAGTAAGACATAATGCATGCAGGTGGCTGTCTACAATAGGTCATGGGTTTTGTGCCTAATGTTTCACAATTCCTATAGACTACAATGGAGGGGGTCACAGGTATGGAAGGCCACCGGTCTATGCCACATACTACTTTCTCCAGTGCCTGTCGGGTGACGAGACCCCATTCTCCTGGTGTATGAAACATCCAGAGATGTCCACACAGTACACCATTAGTACTAGCCAGTCCCTGACCCTCAGTGGCTGCTGCTATTCTTCAGTGTGTGGCTGCCCACATATAGTTTTACTGTCAGACAAACATTTTTTCTGTCCATATTGTTGGCATGTGTGTGTACAGAATGGCATCACGGGCCACGTGGCTCCTAAGCCACAGGTTGTGCATCACTGCTCTACAGATTGGGAACTAAATCTTGTCGCTCTCATAATTGTGAAGGTCAAATCAGTCCACTCTCAAAGGTGTTTTATGATACAGCCAAATGCTTACAACCTTTTGAGTTTGACAACTAACTGTATTTTTGGCCTCCTCACTGTTAAGGTACTGCCACACTTAGCGATCTCGTTAGCGATCTCGATAACGACGCAAGCTAACGAGATCGTTGGTGTGATCGCTTTTAGGTCGCTAGTAGCTGCCAAACAGGAGATCTCATAAACGACTCATCAGCGGTCAGCGATCTCTTTAACGACTTTGGCGGTCGTTAGGATCTGTCATTAGCATGTACTGAGCGCTTCTGATTCATAGGAATTTCCAGCATCGCTCCTGCTCTCTGCGTCCTGCTAGCCTGCTTTGCAACTTCTGCGATCCTTTCTGTGACGCAAAAGAGACCTTACAGATATTGCGATCCACTCCATGACGCTAAAAAACAGTCATATGCGTCACAAACGAGATCGCTCGTCGTTCGCAAAAGGTGCCAAACACAGCGATATAGGCTCACCAGCGGACGCCAACGATCAAAAAACGGTCCAGAACGCTAGTGAACGATCAGCGACATCACAGCAGGGGCCACATCGTTGCTACATGCCACACACAACGAGGTCGCTAAATAGTGACGTTTTAGTGATCTCGTTAGTGATCTAGCCTAGTGTGGCATACCCTTTAGAAAGGAATGGAGATGTTTGATTCCAACATACTTGACCCTTCGTCATCACTGCAGAAAAGTCAGTACCAACCAGTACTTACCATAGTTCATCCAACTCTTAGGTTCCCTTTCACCAAAACATGTTTTTGCCAATTATAAAGCCTTAAAATGAACAGTTGTCCAAGACAGAGGATAGAAAAGTAACACTGACAACTACAAGATCTATAGATATGGAAGTGGCAAAGGTGGCAGAACCTACAGCCTAGAGTGATGTTCAATGCATCTTCATGAATCCAATCTTATCAGCTCACTTGGTTATCGATTACTAGGTTCTAGAAGCACAAAGGTGAAAGTATTGAGGCTTTTCTGGTGTGAGGCTATATAACGTGCCATAAATCCTTTACGTTTTACAATGTATTTTTTTTTATAACTTCCCTGTAACTTATTAAACATAGACACCAAAGGAAAATCCCAACTAGTTTTTCAAGGCACACCAAATTGTAAGGTTAAGTAACAAGTTTAACAAATTCAACACTGATCATATAAAGAAGCAAACAAAATAACACCATGGTGACTTCATTAACAGTGTCAAATTCTCCATATATAACGAAGTGCACAACACTTTAGATTAAAGGCACTGCCACACTTAGCGATCGCACCAGCGATCACGACAACGACACGACCTGGCGAGATTGCTGGTGCGATCGCTATGTGATCGCTAGTTAGATTCCAAACACATCTCATCAGCGATCTGTGATTCCAAACACAACTCATCAGCAATCTGTATAATGACCTCTGCGGTCGTTGGGAAAACCTAGTCCCACCTGCGACGCTGGTGAAGTCGTTCATAAAGGGTGTCACACTCAGCGATTCAGGCTCACCAGCGGGACACCAACGACCAAAAAACGGCTCAGAACGTTCAGAAGCGATCAGCGACATCTCAGCGGGGGCCACATCGCTGCTACATGTCACACACAGCTAAGTCGCTAACGAGATCGCTACTGCGTCATAAATGGTGACGCAGTAGCGATCTTGTTAGCGATCTCGCTTAGTGTGGCATACCCTTAAGGCTTCATATACTGAGCCCTAAAACCGGGGCTGTGAAGTCTGAGTCGTGGAGTCGGTGTCTGTATAAAATGGACCACCTCCTAAAATATATATTTAGATGACCCAATAATCTATGAATAACCATCCATACAAGAATGACTGGTTCTTGTGAAGAAGTTGGCGATCACCCAATAAGCATTCTTTCGCCAGGTGATTGATTTTTATGCCAATCATAAATGATCCATTGCTGTTGGCAGCACATTACAATGCTGTATAGGGACGTTCATTATTTTCTCATCAGTTTTTGGTGAGCTGTGTAAACAGGCCAGTACACGACTGCCGATTGACTTGTACATAGCCGAACATCACGTTATTGGGCCAAAATAAGCCCAATCTAAATGGACCTTCACATGATGGCTGTATTATACTTCATAAAAACGATAATCTGTACGGCTTCGCACTGTGGCTGTGTGTACAATCCTAACTGAACAGGACCTTTCAGCTTTCTTCCCGAGATCTAATGGTGAATGGTATTTGGGATAACAGAGGTTAGAACTGTACGAGTACATTGGCTCTCTATAGATGATGGGCAAAGTACATAGTAATGAAGCGTGGGCTCATGGTGTCATTAATAAACATACAATATGGCAACCTTTGAGAGCGGAGCACAGCTCAGACATCCTCTCCTTTACCAACCCATCTGACTATTGAAATCTATAGAATTTATTACAGAGAGTGAAAGTTCCACTTGAAAGTCCAAGAGAAATGAAAAATGTAGAGACAGATGTGGCAAGGAGCGAAGGGATTGTGAATGGAGATAACATTCCAGTATCAAATCCTTCGCAGAGGCCCTTGTGAAATGAATCTTTTGTTTAATTAATACAACGTGGATTGCCAAATGTGGTTTCCTGATGGACGGAGAGCAGCTGCCGCTCTAACAGGCAGACATTCATCTCCTTTCCTCAGAACCTTGAAATTCCAATCAACAAGAAACTGTAAAGTAACTCTGCAACTCTCACATAATCAGAACTATATTTAGCAAAAGCTCAGCAACCACCACAGGCCATGTACAATGGTGGAACGAGAGGACAAGACTTTCCAAGAAAAAAAGAAAACATTTTTATGAAGTGTGCTCATCCAGGGACTACTTCACATGGTTTGTTTTTCATGTTTTTTTTAAAGTCATAGCCAATGAACAAGTCAATATGAGAGTTGCATAATTATTATATATATATATATATATATATATATATATATATATATATATATATATAATATTTTTTTTTTTTTTTTTTAAAACTCAACCAATGAAGTTTATCTGCAGTCCAAAAGTGACTGAACACTAATGGTACTGCCACACTAAGCTATCCCGCTAGCGATCTCGTTAGCGTTGCATACTAATGAGATCGCTAGCGGGATTGTTTCTATATCGCTAAATGCGGCCACATTTAGCGATATAGTTAACGACGCTATCGCCGCTAGCGATCTTCTTAACGACTTTAGCGGTACAAAAGTACCGCTAAATCGCTAAGAAAAGGTGCCACACTAGCGATATATACTTACCCAGCGGGAGCGCCGACGAGAAAATAGGGTCCGGAACGATTCCAGCGACGAGCGAGATCACAGCAGGAAGCTCGTCGCTGGAAGCTGCCGCACACAACAACATCGCTAACGGGATCGCTAAATAGTGACGTTTTTTAGCGATCCCGTTAGCGATATTGTTTAGTGTGGCATACCCTTAAAGCGACTTAAATGGCTTCTGATCAGTTGTGTTTAATTCACTGTTTGCACAAGCTGACTAGGACACAGGACAATGGTCTTTTGTGCAGCACAAAGGATAGTTTCACCCATCCAACAAGGGTTTTGCTTTCTAGTTGGGTAAAAAGCAGCCTGTTTTGTCTTCATGGCTATTGTGAAACAAGCGTTCCTAGGAATACTTGTTGATGATAATTGCGCATTGTAAATGGACCTTAAAGATTTTGGATGCCCAACCAGTGACACCACTTTATGACACAAATCTGAGCGACAAATGTTGACCAATTGTAGCATCTGTCGAAAAGGTGACTGTCGAGTGCTCTAGTTGAAAAATTGTTAATACCATATAACAGATATGCACCCCATAAGGAACGGAAGTCAAAAATCAGGCTTCAGATAAGGGAAGAACGTTTTCATTTTGTCCAAACTATTGATTCAATTTATGACATCACCATCCAAGACAAATTTCAAAACTAAACAGGGTGAACAACAAATTATTCAGAAAACGACTATCTGAAATCCCTAATGTATGGGCAGCTTCAGGTAAAAATTAGTTTATGAAGATCTTTTGTCAAAGAGCCATTATATTCCAATAAGGGCGTTGAATGCCAGAGATTTGATAATAGATTACTGTAAAGCGTGAGATTAAATGAGATGGAAAGTAGGTTTACTGGACCGTGTTCTGCCTTGAGATTAACTTAAACATGAACCTTTGTCTAAGGCCACGTTCACTCGTTCAGAATTTTACATCATTATTTGTAAGCCAAAAATCAGGAGTGGGTGAAAAATGCAGAAGTGGTGACGTGTTTCTATTACTGTTCCACTCCTGGTTTTGACTTTGAAATACTGATGCAAAATACTGACCAAATACTGAACGTGTGAATGTGGCCTAACAGTGAATTTAAGGATGGATATACTAGATTACTGCTGTTGGGTAATTGCACAGAGTTGGTTGTCAACATCTATTTCAACCGGTGGGAAGAACCTTCTGGATTACCTTAACCAAAAAAAAAAGTAGCTGCAAACGAGAGGATGAAGTATTAAAAGGGGCAAAAAACACCAAACCCATGGGTCCAAGGAAGCAAAACTGAACACAATAAGTCGGGGGGCACTTTTTAATCTTTGCAATGATCACCCCTTTTAGGTATTTCACTGTAGGGTTTTCTTTCATTCGGTTTAGATGGGAAGACGTTGGACCCAGTAAGATTGTAGGAGACCAGAATGGCGTAACATTTTCTAAGCCTGGTCAGTATAACTCAATTTTCTTCAATGAGCCATTTTAACAAAAATAGAAGATTTCACTGCCCATTACAAAATCTAAATGAGCTTGAGATTCTATAATCATTTCTCCAAAATTAAGGATTACCATTATGTTACCAACAGTCTTCACTGGCTTTACTAAAACCCTTAAAGCCAAAATTGCCTTGATTGAGATCTGTTCGTCAAAACAGTATAGGCACATCCAACTTTCCCACACTCACAAAAAAAGAAAAAGAGCGGTAGCCAGGTGTTAGGAGAAAGTACTCACAAACCAAAGAAAAAGAGGCCTAACAATTCATTAATTCTAATAAGATGTACCAAGAACGGAGGCTTATTATGTTTTCTTCTCCTGTCCATTAGGTTGATGAAGTATAGAAGGGAAAAAAAAAAGAAAAAAAGGAAAATAAAAAGTTACATTCTCCTGGGAATGACTTGTCTCAGGGGCTCCCTTCGTTTCTATAAGTGACCATCTGCTTGGAGAGCAATTATGCTAATATAGGTTTTCCCACTGCGATAATGCTACAATTAGGACAATGGCTCTTTGGGACCGAATCAAAAAGACCACCACAGCACACAGCCATGGGATTTATTAGTTGTACATGCTACAACAATGATGAGAGGAGGCAGAAGTCAAATAATAAGAAATAAATAAAAGGCTGAGAAGACAAGTTTATTTTACTCACGCCCAACAAAGCCAATAAAAGAGAAAACTATAGAAAGTATTTTCCCTGAATTTGACCATTTTATGAAATTGAAAATAAAATGATCTTCCTGGAGAATGCTCGACAATCGGATAAGATAATGGGGCAATTTATAAAAGGCAGATAACATTATCACAACACCAGGAACTAGGTCCCGTAATAAAAGGGTCTGTATAAAAATAAATAGGGGTACAACTGAACACAAATAGGATCTTTTGGAATATCAGAAGAACAATATTCAGGGAACAGACAATGTCTGACTCGTTCCTACAGACGTGAGCACAAATGCCTATAGCAGATGAGGGCCTCCTTAGAAAAGGCTGAATGGAGGCCATAGTGCTAATTACACAACATGCATCAAAAAGCTGGCAGCTGCAACACAAGCCCTTATTTCAATAACAAAGCTATAGACATATGCTAAGAAATGGCAACATTTCTTTACATCCCAGCTCCAAGGACATTCGCAACATATGCCGGTTTCAAAAATATCTAGCCAATTTCCAAAGGGATTTTTTTTCTTTTCCCCTTTTGATTTGGGCAAGTAAAATGCTACAAAAACATAAAATAATTCAATAAAAGGGCAATTAAAAAATAGTAATGCTTGTAAAATTAAACTTTTGTAAAAACTAATGTGTGAACTGTGCCAGTTACATGTTGCAGAGCAGATGTCAACAGTCATTCTGTACTTTTTCCTTAAGCCTTAGAACTCATGTAGACCTCCGTGGATCTCGGTCCGATCACAGACCCCAATCTGTGCATGGACTGGCTGCAGGTCTCCCAATCTGAGTGCAACAGCCTCATAGAAATATATGAAGAGGTCAAACTCCGTGCGGAAGATCTGCATCCAGTCCTTGCATTGATGGCAGTCTGTGATCAGACCTTGATCCATGGACATCTGCATGAGACGTTGACCTGACCGGCATGCCTCATGTGCTGTTCTCTTATCATGGACACATAGTGTAAAGGCACTGCCACACTTAGCGATCGCACTAGCGATCACGACAACAACTTAACCTGGCGAGATCACTAGTGTGATCGCTAGTTAAATTCCAAACACAACTCATCAGCGATCTGTGATTCCAAACACATCTCATCAGCGATCTGTATAACGACCTCTGCGGTCGTTGGGAAAACCTAGTCCCACCTGCGACGCTGGTGAAGTCGTTCATAAAGGGTGTCACTCAGCGATTCAGGCTCACCAGCGGGACACCAACGACCAAAAAACGGCTCAGAACGTTCATAAGCGATCAGCGACATCTCAGCAGGGGCCACATCGCCGCTACATGTCACACACAGCTGAGTCGCTAACGAGATCGCTACTGCGTCATAAATGGTGACGCAGTAGCGATCTCGTTAGCGATCTCGCTTAGTGTGGCATACCCTTAACGCAAAAGAAAGCAACAGGAACAGACTCATCTAGGCTGTATGAAGGCCTTCCAGAGTTACCTGGTTAAAGATAGCTCATTCAGAATGAAAATTGGGGAAGTGTGAAAAGATGGAACAAAGGATAAAATTCAGTTTTATATTGCTAATATCCACGGTCAAAAATACTCAACACTCCAAAAGTGTGAGATCTCAGAAGTAAGAGACCCTAAGCCAGAAATGCAGGGGACTAGTGAGATTCATTGAAACATAATTTTCTGAAATTTGTAAAGCAAAAGAACAATTTAACTATTCAGCAGAAATCGTCCAGAGCAGCAACATTCTGTGTAGTCATCACTTGTGGAAATGTCACAAGGTGGCAAGGTTTTTTTTTCAACTTATGAATTATGCATCCTGGAGGGCATTTCAGCAAAAAAAAAAAAAATCCATAAAAACGTTTAAATTCGGGAAACCGTTAGAATAGTACATATTGTCAGAAGGTGTACTAAGCACCCAAGACCCCATTAAAGTGGACCTGGCAGCTTTATCACAATCACTAAGGATATAACATGGAAACTTTCTTATATATTATAGATTCAGATTGACAACACTTGTAAAGCAATCACCAATTGTATTTCCGCACTTGACAATGCAAGTTGTGCCCTTTGCTAATACAACGTTTTGGGTTGTACAGATCACACAGTGATCATACAGCATGTTTGGAGTAAATGGGTGTAGGCGGAATGACGAGACTGCAGCGCTCTCTCACTTCTCTCAGCTTCGGTCAGGCAAGGTAAACATGGAACATAATCCAAAATGGAGTCTATGATTTTGGGGGATCACAATAGTGAAGGAAGTGTTGGAGGTTTTCTGCAAAATAGTGTAAAGTTACGGTAATTAAAACCAAACAATTGTTTACAGCAAAAAGTTTTTGTTGTCCGGAAAGAAGTCGGCTACGACTGAAATTTGACTTTATACGACTCCAAAGCGCCGGCAATCAGGACCGTGAAAACATACCCTTACCGAAAAACATACGCATGAAGTCCATACATGATAAGACTATCTGAGGTCTTTTTTGGGCTGTCAATTAATTTTAGGGCTTTAAAGTGAAATTTGCACCAAATGGTCCAATAGGTGCATATGAGAAGATTACATTGGTCATTCTGGTTTTGAAATTCCACCGACTTCCATATTGAAAAGATTGCACAAAGTGCTCAAACAGCCACTGGCATAGCCCACAGATCTGAGTCTATCAGTGCCCTTACTATTAGGGAATTCGGAGTAACAACATCATCTAGAAGAGAATTTTCATCATCCCGTGTGCATTTTACTACATGCATTACATTAAGGTAGGCTGCAGATAACTTGGTAAAGCGGCATTTCCATCTGTTAAGTGTCTCGACTGATTCCGGCAATCACATTTTCAGAAATTAATCTGCCAGCCTGCTAGCAAATGGCAAACATCTGCACAGCCACCTCAATGCTCGGCACCTCGTTTAGATTGATTGCTAGGAGGAAATGGACATGCTCTTGCTTTTTTTAGGGCCTGAAGCATTGAAAGGATTACGGTAAATGTAGAAGTGTCACGCTGCGTTTGAACTCAAGTATAAAGATTCAAAGTGAGAACATGCAAGTTTCTGACCTTCAAATCCAGGCTCATAATAGCATTACTTTTCCAAGGAACTTAGCACGATAAAGCTCCGGTTTCAGAATGACAGAACTTTCTAAAAAGATAGTCCAAAGAATAGAGTTTACAAGGAAACTTAGGTGCTGTCCACCCGCCCAAAAAACACTTCCATGTCAGGCAGCGATTAACCTGCAAACTACCAACGTAATGCCAAACAAGGGAGCCAAGTCAAAAACTAATTCTTAAAATGGACCTGGGACCCTGCAGAAAAATTCTTCACTATTTCTAAAGCAGTCTGGTCAGCGTCTATGAGGTTTGTGCGATCAACGTAAAGCGCTCCCCATGATTTTATCCTCTTAATATATTGCAGTCATCATTTTATACAGCGCTGTGTACTTACAATTGCTCATTTTGCCTTTCTACCCAGCTAATTCTTCTCTTTTCCATTAGGTCTATGACATCATATGATTAAACACTGAATCCTTCTAAGCTCTATACAGAAACAGGAGGTCAATTTTCCCTGTATGAGTCATAAGTCACTGCAAAAGTCCCTGGCAGAGGGGGAGCGGAGCAGCTGATGAAGAGAGGGATGACAAAAAGGGGAGACTTTCTGTTTCTACATAGAAAAGAGAACACAGTGCTATATAATAAGAGGACTACAATATATTAAGATAAAAAGTTGGTGGCAGTGCTTCTGTAAGCTTCATTTACACTGAAAAATAACAGTGGAAGTGTTTTTAAAAATGTTAGTTTTGCGATTATCTTGCAGTGTAAACAAGGATGCCGATCACACCACGAGTGAGCAAAAACGCTTGTTCATCAGAAGTAATGAATCTGATCTTTTGCTTTGCACAAATGATCAATATTCAGAGTGGTGCATCGACCTGGAAACAGGACTTTCGCTGGCAAACAGATCACATGACCAATGGAATCAAGAGAGTTAGGATGGGTTCAGATCACGTTATGGCCCTGCGTTTATAGCAGCACTAACACTATGTAACGGATGTGTTAATGCACACATTGGCTGCCACTATAGTAACGCATCGTAACGCATGCCAAATTCAGCATGCATTACTTTGTGACGCACCCTCGAACGCGGTATATAGCGTTTTAGGGTGCGTTACGTCTAACGCACAGCGAACGGATGCGTTCGCTGTGCATAGACCTGTATGGCTAACGCAGGGTAACAAAATGCTACCATGCATTAGCGCTAGGGGTTAAAAAGATGTCAAAAATGACATCAGCGTTAGCGATATCCCTAATGCAATGTGAACCTAACACAATCAGGTCGTGTTTTATGAACTGAGCCACCAAATACTATAGGAACAAAGACAATATATCATGGACACCGACCCAGGGGCCCCATGAAGAGAAAGCCTAGTTGTCACATTTCCTTTGCTACTGGGCTGAGAGAACACGAGCTTCTTCTCTCGAGGAATTGCAATGTTAATGGGAAAACTGTCACCAAGTTTTTGCTATATAATCTGAGAACAGCATAATGTAGAGACAGAGACCCTGATTCTAGTGATGTCTCACTTACTGTGCTGCTTGCTGTAGTTTTTATAAAAAGTTTCATCAGCAGATCACTAGAGGACTAGTAAACTTGCCGACATGTAGTCCCCCATATTCTTGAGCTGTGTATAACCCCTCCATCACCACTGATTGGCCGCTTCCTGCCTATGCACAGTGTACACAGATGCTAATCAGTGGTGTGGATTGGGTTATACACAGCTCAGCATTCAGAGAACCGATAGGTCTGCAGAAGAAAACAGTAATTTTATGAAAAGTGCAACAAGGTCAGTGACATCAGGGTCACTACCCCTACATTTCGGGGTAGCAAAATCTTGTGACAGATTCCCTTTAAACAAGTGATGGGCAACTTGCCCAAAGGTGGGTTTGGATAGAGATTCAAAAACACCAAATCCCACTGCCCTGGATGGTTAGACACCTTTAAAAGATTTTTTTCCTAATAAGACAAATCTTGTCCAAATGCACTATTCTGGTACAGGGACGTCCCAGGGAAGAAGCCCCTCTTCTAGACGCTCTGGCAGGCGTCAACTGACCATATATTACATGGTTGGGGAATCTCAATGGCCACCATTTAATACTATATTTCTTGCTTCAGGGAAAATATTAGGCAGGGCAGGCATCTGCTTACCCCAGAAAAATGAGCGACTTGTTACAACTGGCACTAGTGATTTGTGCCTGTTTCATGAAGATAAAAAGTCAGAAAAAAAACGGAATTTTGAATATCTGCTCAATAATGTGCAACCTTCCTTGTCTCTTGAAGAGGCGAGAAAAAAGTGGGTTTGGTAATTTGTGAAGGGGCACAGTTTACAATCGAGACAGATTTAACAAAGATAGAAACCAACAAGAAAGAAAAGTGTACATCTGAGAGATAATCCACTCCGGCTCATAAGGAGATATCAATTTGGGTCTTTTAGACAACCAATGATGCACCAAATTTAAGTCCAAGTCTCCTGATTCATTTGGAGTATTTTACGCCAACGCACTTCACTTAAGTGTATGAAAAGCAAGAATAAAACCTTTCCCCACTATAATATTTGCAAGAACAGATCCCTAAAATGTCCCCTGTATACACGTATGGACGCTCAGACATATAATTTGCAGTGAATCTCCTAACGCCATAAACACTGCCATCACCCTTTAATGAAAGGTCATATAACGAATCACCTAAAAAGAGGTCGGTATCCGTCATATCAGAAGCGGCTGCTTTATTCCTGTCAACGGCGCAGTAGAGACGAATGGAAAATTGGTCCATAGTGTGAGAAAGTCTGATAAATCTGCAGTCTAGACCATTGAATGTATCCGTGCATTGTGCTTTATCGCACATCTGAACGCACATAACAAAAATATATCTTAAGGATCGGTGGAACGAGCAGTCAGCAGAGTGGTATCTGAGTGGAAATCTTCTTACGCTGTAGCAGTCCCTTTTCAGAGGAACTTTCCTCTGGCTGTGACATCTATGATTCCTGCTAATCTTCCCTTATAGATACAGGGCAGGAGCGAGCCGCAAGGGTCACCCGTCACATCACATTTTATTTAGCAGGATAGTAGTGCTGTGCAGTTTCTACATGAAACTGCTATTAAATGTGTTCTGCACAGCACAGAATAACTAAGGTTTTAATTATTTACAATTGCACACCTTCCAATCTCTTCATAGTGATCAATAGAATGATTCTCTCAGAATGGCCGAACAGAAGGAAAGCCCATGTAAATGGTTATGAAAATGTTGCGATTTTTGAAATATGAGCGTTTCCATTTTGGCAGAGCTGGGGCAGGAGAAGGCGCGTCAAGGGCAGAACGAGGCGCAGCAAGGGCGTGACACCATTGCTAATTCATGAGCAGTAATGGCGTTCCAGAAATCTTACTTAAGATTTGCAGCGAGGTGCACGTCATACTCCTGAAATCATTAGGCGCCTCTTCATGGAACAGGAGTGTCTGACGCCAACACACCCCCTCATCAGGATCAAAGTTCTTAGAATTTCAAGGGCGATACCAAAGGAAAAACATCAAAACCTTTGGAGGTGCTATAGGATCAGAGTCAAAGTCGGTATAGATTGGACCAACTCCTAAAATATATAATACATTGGGTACAGTAGTAGAATACAGGATGTGCTGTAAATGTTTTCAGAATTCAGGAAAGTTATGAAATGACCTATAAATGTCTGTTCTGTTCCTGATAGAAGGATCTCGGCTTTTAGTTGAGATGAATCTGTGCTGCACTTTATGTACAGGCTCAGTAGTGAGGCAGGGCTGTGGGGTCTGAGTCGAAGTCATGGAAATTGAGAAGACAGAGTATGAGTCAAAGGTTTGGCTTACCAAATCCACAGCTCTAGTTATATTACCATTTGGTATTTGTGCTTGGCTAAATGGAAGAAAAACAAGTAAAATCAGCAACCCCCACCCCCTTTATGTCACCGACTTATCTGAATTTCATGGTCTGTGTACAGAACGCAATTTCTGGAAAGGCAGAGACCCAAACTAACAGACTCCTAGGCATCCATCTAGCTGTTAGTATGCACCGAAGACCCGTAAACCTTCATATCTACAAGTGTAAAGGTGGCCATGTACCTTAGATAGGCAAATTGGCGATGGCCATTATATCCGCTTCCCTATAAACAAGCAGCTCTCAAACGTAGCCAATCTATGCCTGGTATTGACAGGTCATACACCTAATATAGCTGTTAGATGAATGAGAACAGGAATAAGTCACTACCAGACACCTCTGTCAGCTGCATATCTCCGGTAATAAAGAATTTTTTATGTTAGAATCCACCATCTGCCATTGGGGGTTAGGGGGCTTGGCATAATGCAACAGTTTTTTTTTTTTTTTTGCTCAATTTGCATCCAGCGTGAGAGTACCCCAACTGTCTCCTGCAAAAACATCAAATAGAAAAGTTAGGCAGTAAGTCCTCATGTCCTGTGTGTAAATGAATAGTATCCTTAAAAATTCCTTAATCTAGAGTAATTTTCAAATATTCTCAATTTGGGAACCGTGACACAGGATGAGACTCTGCAGGGAAATTCCTAACCCTTACAGGGAATCTGTCAGTGCATTTTTGCTATGTAATTTGAGGACAGCGTGATGTAGGGGGTGAAACACAGATTTCAATGATGTGTGTCACATGTCAGGCTGTGTGCTGCTGTTTACGTAAAGTAAAGGTTTTCTCACTAGGACTATATCATTACTTTGACTAGCTGGCCCGCACTTGCTGGTCCAACTCCGCCCCCTCCTGTGATAAGCAGCTCAATGTCAATAGACAATATACATGCAGAGCCTGGTGTGGGCGGGGCTAGCTTTCTGAGCTCTGCTTCATGTACATCTAAGAACTCTGTCACAACTGCTGCACCGAGTAAATAATCGCTGGAATCAGGGTCTCTGCCTACATTATGCTGCTCTCAGATGAGGTAGCAAAAAACCTGGTGACAGATTCCCTTTAAGGATAAAAATATGACTAAAAAGGTGTCATATGTACAGTACACAAACCATTTTATGGCTTTTGAGTTGTGGCTATTATGTAATATCCAACTTTGTTGACATTGTTTCTTTACAACTCAATGCAAAATACACTTCCAACGGCAAACAAAAAACCTAAAACCTTGTGACACGACTGGCAGCAGCGATACAGATCAATATACCGCAGTTACTGCGAAGAACATAGATGAGCCCTAAAAAGTACGGTAATAAAAACACATTCCTGGCTCCGCTCGTACCAATGCAGCTCTGAAGCCAGAAAGTCTTGTATCCGCTCCAAGTTAATGTATATGTAAATGCAGCTTGGCAATTTTCTACATTACTCCCATTAGCGCTTGTTTTTACAGAGGAGGCCTTGAAAGGAATATTCTGATGTGTAGAGTCTGCCACTTACACGCCATAACCACCTTATTTGTGTAATTGATGGCCTTGTGGTTAGATCAGAAACTCGCCATTACTCGCAGGAGTCCTAAGTAGATCACTTCATTATACTGAACGGAATGTTTGCAAAACCCCAAAGAGAAAATGTGTTATTACATTTATAGGGGAGGTGCGGAGGCCGGCGAGCGCCACGTCTACCCTGCATCCATAGAGAAAATGATTACCCGTCCCTTCTCTGTGCCCTCCAGTCCGGGTCAAGGGGCAGGCAGCTGAAACATTTCTCCTCCGCTATTCCCTCAGGGTAGCCACAGACAAAATGGCCTTTCTGAATGCCAATATATATCACAGATCATGTTGACTTTTAATGAGGGGATGAATGCTTTAGTGTCACGTGGCATGGAGTACAATGGATGAGGAATGTGTTGATATATTGTAGCTCCAGTCTGAGGGATCTCAGCTGCATGCGTTTCATTACCGTTCTAGCAGCGTATAGCAAGTCGGATGAGAAAGTTTAAGGATTTTCTGCAATCAGATCCTTGATGACCTGTCGGCATCAGGGTTTCCACTACAATATTTTTCTTTGTACAAAATGGTGGCCTTTAAACAGCTGCTTTTACCTACCGGACACTTGCACTGTTGCCCGTATTCTGCACCAATCTTCAAACTTCCTCTTTGGGCAGAAAAAGTCAAGTGACGATCAGTGACACTCCATCCGAGCAGGAACAGATCATCTCCTAGTTCTCTTTCTCTGGCTCAGACAACAAAATCACAGCTGTAACCATTCACCTATTGGCTCTTTGGCCATTCATGATAGTCCATCAATATCAGATTGTGGGATTCCATGTCTTGACCGCCTTCCCGTTGATCAGCTGTGTGAAAGGACTACATGACTTGCCCAAGCTCCGCAGCCTCCAGCGCATTCACTGCTCCGTTTACTGCACCACATCCAGTTAACAGCAACGGACACAACATTTATGCATGGTTTAATTGAAGGAAATAGGAAAATACTGCAATATCCTGCATTGCCGCTGCTAAAAGTGATGTATGCAAGCACTGTAGGCCCTACAAACAGCTGATAAGCAAGGGCACCAAGAATAGCCCTCCCCCCACTAATCTGATATTGGTGGCCTACCCTTCACATTCCTGGTCAGACTTAACCATTTCAGCAAGATAATCTGACTGGCTGTTCACTGCAAATTTCCAATGTATAGACTGGGAGATGATCCCAAAGTTGGCACCAAGCATGTCCGTAGCCTTTAATGAGACCGATGTAAAGACATGGTATTATGCATTTTTCCCCCTCAGTGTATTAAAAAAGCAGACAAATACACTTCTGAACAAAAAAAAGTAATAACAGTACTGCTTAATGTGTACTAGAAAACCCAACTCAAATATCTGCCGCCAAGGGAAAAGAGGAATATTGTGCAGCTGTAAATCTATTTCCCATAAATACAATATTTGAAAAATTCTCAAAAACTAAGAATAGTTTAAAAAAAACAAACCCGTTTTGTAAGGCTCACGGAGAGCAGCAACCTACACACGTGGGAATGCGAGCGAAAGCCCCTCCATATTACGGTCTGGAAGAGATTATTCTTTATGCATTTCCTTCCCACAACAGTTTAGTATTGATAATTCCCTTAAACCACAAGTCTTGTATATAGGCCAAGAATCAGCGATGGACAAATCCATATCCTGTGGATAACAAGGATGCTGAGCCAAGGCGAGATGAAAGACCTAAAGCCAACAATTACATCAAGTAAGAAGATTGAGCTATCTATATTTACCAGCTCCGGCACGTGTGTGTGGTGCTCAGGGAGATTTATTTCTCCTTACTTATATAGTGCCAATATGTTTTCCTCAATCACATCAGACCTTGTGCCCGATAAATTTACCATCTCGGAGGAGCACACTGGGGACAATTTCATTGGAAGTCACTAAACATTCAGTATAGCGTATGTTCTGTAGGTTATTGGCAGCCGATCACAGGATTACGTGACCTCCACATATTGCGACGTTTCTTCATTACGCTGCTCTGCGGTGTCATCTGGAAGGGATTGGGGTTTTTTAGGTCGTTTTTTTTCTCATTTAAGGTGGTAGTACATTGCTTCAGTGCTGGGGGTCCAGTGATATAATGCAAGCAATAACAGTCAGCATACTTTCCCCTTGTTTTCTGACATGACTGCAGCGGTGAGGTCGTAAGTCTAGCACAATCGCTGGGTTCAGCGGTGTGATCAGTCAGTCCAGTGATTGGCTGCAGCAGTCATGTGCTGTACTTTCCAGTTTTGCCAAAAAAGATAGGGGCAGAAGAGACAGCGGTTATGTAATTATCATTATTTTTTTTACTAAAAGTTAGGGCACTGATCAGGGGCACAATACGATTGATTGGTAAACTTTGTCAGTCATCTGAAAACCTGTTTCCGCAGGCAGACCAAATTAAGCAGTGCGCACTGAAAGATCTATATTAGATCGCTCAGCACACATAGGCTGTCATAGTTCTCGGCATTGCAAGTCCTGTTTACACCAGACGATGCACCGCCGAGAATGATGATATTAGTGCGGCATAAAAGATCATTTCAACTGATGAACGAGTTTTTTGCTCGCTCATGTGGTTAACGGGTAGCCTATTTACAAGGCAAGATAATAATTTTTTTACCATACTGGTTCACGATCATCTGGCAGGGTAAATGCCTGTTGACACCACAACTTGCTGTGTTATTAAAGAGTTACTTCCCTCCTATCTATAGCATTGGTGATAATTTACTGATCTATTGGGGGGCCAAGGCGGTCCCAAGAATGGAGCAGATCTGCTTGATCTCTACTCAATCTATTTTCTATGGAGCTGACAAATAGCTGAACGCTGTACTTGGCTTTCTCCAGCAGTACTATAGACAATGAATGGTGCGGCGGTTGAGCATACACACGGCTGTTGAGCATGCGCACTCCACTCCATTCAAGAATGAGCTCTGCAGAGCCCTGTCCTTCAGCTCCCAGCAGTTGGACTCCAGCAAACTGTTAAGTTTAAATACTAAACTAGGCAGATGGCTTAAGAATTTGAAGTGTAGCTAAATGCCTAAAGTTACCTAACCATGATATAAGTACGGACCGGTCTGACATAGTTTTATAAAGAACACAACAATACCAACCCAATGGATGTCAAAAATAAATGAAGAGGGATCCAAGGGGTAACAATTGTCCTTGCGGAGAGTGACATGTCAAGCCTGACATGCCAAGATGAGGAGACTTAAGCCACAATGCTCCTCTGGGAAATATGCAAAATGCCTCTTTTTAGACGAAGAGGACTAGAACACTAGAGCCACCCACAGGAAGTAGAAATCCCAAAAGTCAATATCGACTCTCCAATGAGCCTTGTCACATGACTTAGGACAAATGCCAATACTAAAATCTCAATTTGCAGACATTGCTTTCCAGGTTATAGCTTTTGTCCTAATCATGTGGAGAGTCGATATGGACGTTTGGGATTGCTACTTCCTATGGTGGCGCTAGAGTTCTAGTCCTCTTCCTCTCCGAAGATACATTTTAAATTAAAGAATCACTGAAGACACAAAGTCTTGTAATGACAAGAAGTTTGGCTGCTGGTCTGGC
Source organism: Oophaga sylvatica (assembly GCA_033576555.1). Lineage (NCBI taxonomy): Eukaryota > Metazoa > Chordata > Amphibia > Anura > Dendrobatidae > Oophaga > Oophaga sylvatica. The sequence continues at coordinate 46,815,028 of JARQOD010000006.1, forward strand.
TGCGCCTTGGGGAGCACATGGATGGAATGAAGACATGCTGCACACGGCCGGGGCTTGTTTACAGTACAGCAGGAACGCATGCTCTGTGGTTACTGATATTAAAGCACTTCATCTCCTGGTTCTGCTGGGATTGGAGGACGAGGTTGACATCATCAGCCTCTACGATCCTAGTGTGTGTAAACACTATGAATCACAGCACCATTCCTACACTGCGCTCAAAAAACATCAAAACTCGCTACCAAAAATAGATGAACTTGTTAGAAACCTAAAAATACCAAAGAGCACTGATGTCAGCCACTTACTATTTCAGACCTCGTGCAATACTCATTCAAGCTTGAATCCAAAGCCCATGACTTGTACATAGCAGAGCGCAGTGTCATCGACAGTGCCCACAATGACATGATTATTTCCTATGGGCTGTGACCCACATCCATAGACTTCTTGCGCTGACATTTTAATAATAGCATTAAGCCACGAGACATCAAATTCTCCTGGGATCTGCAGTTCCTACAATAGAAACACATGCTGACTGATTCGCCGTAAGAATTCACATTTCTAGGCGTCCGTCCCCTGTATATTGTTGGGTTATGGGCGACCACTAAAAGACAACACTAAATGGACAACCCCTGTCATTTTTTCACCCTTTATGACATATGGATGTCACAGAAGAGGACCCCTCCCCCAATAAGGTTTGCTGTACACATTAAACAGCTGTTGGATGACAAACAGCCAACTCTCTCAACCCGGACACCTAAGGGCCCATTTGGACGCTGACCACTGCCGAACGTGCCTACGCTGAGCACATGGGTATTGGAACTAGACTATGGAGAAGGAAGATATCACGGTCTGAAGAATCACTGTCTTTTACATCCTGAGGATAGCTGAAAGTGTGCACGTCACTTATTTTGGGAACAGATGGCACCAAGACCAGAAAAAGGCGAGATAATAAAGAATAATTGTGACACTATGTGCATTGTTTTACTAGGAAACCTTGGGAGTTATACTTTGACATGCAGCACCTAGCTAACAATTGCATGGCAAAGCATACCACTTCATGTCTGGGGCATTCACTGATGACAGTCATTAAAGGGTAATTCACACTAGCCACTTACAGAAGGACAATGCCCCCCCTCCTGCCGCACTGCAAACAAAGGTCAGGTCAGAGGAACATAAAAGCTGAAGGTGTAAAGGTTACTCCAAATCATAAAGATCGAAATATCATTGTGCATCTGTGGGATGTGCTAATAAAACAAGTCCGACCCATGGAGGACGCACCCTTTAACCGCTGCTAATATCTTGGTACCGGACACCCTCAGAGGTCTTATGGTGGTCCGTGCCTTGATCAGTCAGTAGCGATTTGGGGAAATGCGGTGAACTTACATTGATCTGTATAGACTACCCCACCTCAGATATGAGCCAAAGTAAATCTGAGAAAGAACATGTCAGGCTGGATATGAGAATAATGGAAGATTACATAAACTTATACTCGCCCATACAATGCAGTTGGGGTTTGCAGTTCAGTAATAGAGCAGCATGTCGCCTCTGCTTAAATCAGAGCTCTCCTCGCTGTCATCACGAATAAAAGTCCATGCTACAAAATAAGACTTCATAGGTAGTTCCCCTGCCCCTACCCAACAGAGCAGTGGCATTGTCTTCTTCCAGGCTACTCAGTCATCTCATACAGATGCGTATATACTGATTATACATAACAATGACAGGACACATCAAAGAGAATGTGAATTTTAAGCTTACTTCTCTTCTGAACTATTGACTTGCAGATAGGATTGGAATCCAAAGGCTGACAAACAATTGATGCCAACAGCAACTATAAACAGGCATGTATGCAATAGTACAATGCCACAATGGGTGGCATATACTGTATCTGTGCCCCAAACACTGATCCCAAGGACTGCAGCTGTAGGGGACAGGTATGGTCAGAGAAAGGTCATGGGACCCCAACACTGCAACCAGACTTCATTCATAGAAGCCAATGGAGGAAGTCTACGTCCGCAGACAATCACGTGTCTCCCATGCCCAGCCCTCAAATATCAACATTTTAAGACAAACTGTATTGTATTAGTTGAAGCAGTACATGTGCCCTGTCCATTCTGCCAAGGACCCCTCTAAGTTCCAAATGTGAAATCATTAAAATTGCACGCCAAATGAAAGCTGGACTAAAAACGTAAAATATCCAAATTGAAAAAAAAATCTACAAGAAGGAAATGCTCCCATTCTTGTCCCAACGGTATTTGGTGATGTGCACCATCTCCTGGGGGGGGGGGGTTTCAAGTGGGAATGAGAATCATGACAGTGCCAGGTTGTGTGTGTGTTATAAACACTGGCACTGAATTTTTAATGAGAGCCCTGAACAAAGAAAACAGAGAGAGCGAGATGGTGGAAGGAGCACGCTGCCTCTTACACTTCAGCTGGCGTGCCACATTCCTAAACAAAACCCAGTGTGGACCGAGGCGCACACCCCATTTATATTCCCCGACACGTCTAATATAATACACAGAATGGCTAGGGGTGGGCACGCCGTGCCCTTCAGCGCATACACCCAGCCTGCCAGCACAATAATAGAGGAGCAGTCTGCTCATTCATAATATAAACAAACAGGGAAATGCAAAATAAAGAGGATACAAAACAATAAACAAATAGTTACAATGTACATGGGCTGAAACATAGGAGGTTAACCCTGTGTGTGCAGGAAAATGATACCAAGGATGGTGGTTTTGGGGGATTCTTTTGCTTTTTTTTAGCTCCCCACTTCTTCCCCAGTATGAAGGGCTTCTTCTGCCATGCCTTGGAAGAAGGAAAGGTTCATATGTCTCTGTCAGATAAGGACATTCTAGTTTCTCAGGGATGGAGGTTACAGATTGTTTGCCAACCACAGAAGAGATCAGTTTCTATCCTAGACTCCCACCCCTCCCATCCCCCTCCAGCAGTCATCATTAAAGGGGGGCTGCAATCCCCCACCCCTAAAGCAGCCTTGGACCAGTCTGGGGTCTGGAGAAATTGAATTAGCCACTTTGGCAATAGGAGGGGAGGGGGTAGACTGGTAATGATACATCAGATATGGATGATATGTCATATACACATCCACACTATATATATTTATATACATACAGTATTTATGTGCGTTATCAGTGTGGATTTTCACGAAAGCCCTGCCATTTCCACGGTTTGTATAGGCAGCCAGATGGGCACGCTTCCTGCACGGCTCTATATACTACAGGGGTTATGTGAGGTATAATAAGGACACGCCATGCAGCCAGCTCCAGCGACAACCCCCAGTATCAGATCCATACATTACACGGTCTATGTGCCCGTACAGACGATACACACAAGTGTACACGGCACCCTTCATGGAAGGCTGGCCACCACTGGGCACCCATCACCCAACTAGAGGATGAGACAATGCTCAGCGTGTCACACATGGAGACGGCTGAGGGCTGTGTACACAGGACGACACACCGACTTGTGGGAGGGGAAGGGTTATTTTACTACAATGTACTACACAAGTCACAAATCAAAGCCAAAAGAGTCATATCATAAAAAAGCAAACCCTGAGGGGCATCACAACACTTCCCTACCAGCTTCTGCCCGCAGGACCCTAAAAGCTTATTCTAAGGACTCCAAACCTTGGGTTGTGCAGGTCAATGCTTGCTATTGTTCTCTGGAAGCAGCCATTTCACCCATGAGTAGGGGCTACTAACAGGAAGTCCAGAAACATGTCTGCCCCCATAATGGCTACTCTATAGATGTACACTTTTCTATACCGTGCGCCATACTAACAGAAGGGGGGTCCCCATGTCGTTAAGGCTTCTTCCACTAGTGACAGTGATCCACCTGTTTCATAATCTGGATTTAGCCGGGTAATAGGCTGACCGCACGTGTGTCGTGGATTAGAGGAATAATTGGAAATAAAATCCCAGACACGTGCCCAATATACAAAGACACGGCCGTCATTCCCGGAAAACTTCCTGGGAGAAAGAAATTCTGGTTGGAAATGTGACGGATCTTATAGACATAAATTATTTTTAGGTGAATTGTAGGGGGGGTAGCATCGGTGTCATGTACCTTGGCTACTGGGTGCCAGGGGGGCGTCAACGAGCCACTTTGCCTTGGCCACGGTATTTCGATAAAGGGTAGTGACCGGAACCTTTGCCCCCTCCACCCCATGAGGGAAAAACCCCTAAAACCCATATCCCAATAAAGCAATGATTAACGGGAGCGATCCCGGCCAGTCCCTACAACGTGCCGTTAACGCCCCATCACAGCCACACGGTGACCATGGGTGGGAATCCTGGAATGGGAAGGATCCCCGCGACCCCACGGATTAGGATACCGGATCCCCGCCCTGGAGGAGGGGAAGCGGGATCACAGGGGACATGGAGCACAGAGGGGTTAGGAGGAGTTTGGAGAGCAGGTTAAAGTTCTCAGTGCACAGATGGATAGGACACGCAGACCCCACGGAGCGGAGCACATGGCCCCACGCTGCCCCTCTTACCTGCACAGAAAGTTGCCAGAAGAAGCGCACAAGTCAGTCCAGAGCCCCATATTCCCCGGCGCTGGAGGTCTCACAGCCCATGCACCACAGCACATACAATCCCATCCAAGCGGTAATTCCGTCACATCGGTTCCATGCGTCTCCAGCAGCCAGTCAGCCCCACAGAGAAGTCGGGATCACCCACGCGTGGCAACAAGGAAGAGGGGACGGAAGGGGGGCGTGTAACGTTGGATCCGTGGGAATGAACTGTGTGTGAATGTGGAGCCCAAGCAGATCAAACAGCAGCAGTAGTGACTCCCCCCCGCCAGCACGACTCCACCTTCTGCAGCAAGCAGATTACACGGGGGGGGAGGGGCAGACACACAGGAGCCCAAACTTCACTGTGACAGATCCACTGAGGGGAGGAGAGCCCCGCTCCAACACTCCCAAAGGCTCGCAACTCCCAAAAGGCTCCGAAAATGTAAAGTACTAGGAGCCAGGAGGGAAACCCGGATGTTTGATACAAAGAAGGGGGGGAGCAGGGCACAGCCCCCCAGGCATGGAGCACGGGGGGGGGGGCAGCGACATTCCTGCTTTATGATTGGTCGTGGGAGCTGTCAGTCACCAGAGTAAATGGCTGAGTAGTAAAGGGAGGGGGAGACGGCACACACGGCAGACAGTCTGCTGGGAGCGTGGAGTGCAGAAACTCACTGCCCCCACATACAGGGGCTCCTCACACCTCCACCTGACTGCCCCACATACAGGGGCTCCTCACACCTCCACCTGACTGCCCCCACATACAGGGGCTCCTCACACCTCCACCTGACTGCCCCCACATACAGGGGCTCCTCACACCTCCACCTGACTGCCCCCACATACAGGGGCTCCTCACACCTCCACCTGACTGCCCCCACATACAGGGGCTCCTCAAAACCTCCACCTGACTGCCCCCACATACAGGGGCTCCTCACGCCTCCACTGACTGCCCCCACATACAGGGGCTCCTCACACCCCCACCTGACTGCCCCACATACAGGGCTCCTCACACCTCCACCTGACTGCCCCACATACAGGAGCTCCTCACACCTCCACCTGACTGCCCCCACATACAGGGCTCCTCACACCTCCACCTGACTGCCCCCACATACAAGACTCCTCACACCGCCACCTGACTGCCCCCACATACATGGGGCTCCTCACACCCCACCTGACTGCCCCCACATACAGGGGCTCCTCACACCTCCACCTGACTGCCCCCACATACAGGGCTCCTCACACCTCCACCTGACTGCCCCCACATACAGGGGCTCCTCACACCTCCACCTGACTGCCCCCACATACAGGCTCCTCACACCTCCACCTGACTGCCCCCACATACAGGAGCTCCTCACACCTCCACCTGACTGCCCCCACATACAGGGCTCCTCACACCTCCACCTGACTGCCCCCACATACAAGACTCCTCACACCGCCACCTGACTGCCCCCACATACAGGGGCTCCTCACACCGCCACCTGACTGCCCCCACATACAGGGGCTCCTCACACCTCCACCGACTGCCCCACATACAGGGGCTCCTCACACCTCCACCCGACTGCCCCCACATACAGGGGCTCCTCACACCCACCCGACTCCCCACATACAGGGCTCCTCACACCTCCACCTGACTGCCCCCACATACAGGGGCTCCTCCACCTGACTGCCCCCACATACAGGGGCTCCTCATACCTCCACCTGACTGCCCCCACATACAGGGGCTCCTCACACCTCCACCCGACTGCCCCCACATACAGGGGCTCCTCACACCTCCACCCGACTGCCCCCACATACAGGGGCTCCTCACACCTCCACCGACTGCCCCCACATACAGGGGCTCCTCACACCGCCACCCGACTCCCCCACTTACAGGGGCTCCTCACACCTCCACCTGACTGCCCCCACATACAGGGCTCCTCCACCTGACTGCCCCACATACAGGGGCTCCTCACACCTCCACCTGACTGCCCCCACATACAGGGGCTCCTCACACCTCCACCTGACTGCCCCCACATACAGGGGCTCCTCACACCTCCACCTGACTGCCCCCACACTACAGGGCTCTCACACCTCCACCTGACGCCCCCACATACAGGCTCTCCTCCACCTGACTGGCCCCACATACAGGCTCCCACACCCACCTGACTGCCCCCACATACAGGGGCTCCTCACAACCTCCACCTGACTGCCCCCACATACAGGGGCTCCTCACACCTCCACCTGACTGCCCCCACATACAGGGGCTCCTCACACCTCCACCTGACTCCCCCACATACAGGGGCTCTCACACACCCTCCCCACTCTGCCCTACTGCTCCCCCCCCACATACAGGGCTCCTCACACCTCCACCTGACTGCCCCCACATACAGGGGCTCCTCACACCCCACTGACTGCCCCCACATACAGGGCTCCTCACCCCCTGACTGCCCCACATACAGGGCTCTCACACCTCCACCTGACTGCCCCCACATACAGGGGCTCTCACACCTCCACCTGACTGCCCCACATACAGGGGCTCCTCACACTCCCCTGACTGCCCCCACATACAGGGGCTCCTCACACTCCACCTGACTGCCCCCACATACAGGGCCCTCCTCATCACCTCGCACCTGACTGCCCCCACATACAGGGCTCCTCCACCTGACTGACCCACATACAGGTCCTCACACCTCCACCTGACTGCCCCCACATACAGGGGCTCCTCCACCTGACCTGCCCCCACATACAGGGGCTCCTCACACCTCCACCTGACTGCCCCACATACAGGGGCTCTCACACTCCACCTGACTGCCCCCACATACAGGGGCTCCTCACACCTCCACCTGACTGCCCCCA
>JARQOD010000006.1:46822487-46853938 GCA_033576555.1 Oophaga sylvatica
TTTAAGGGTGCATGTCACATTAGCAGAGCCCATAAGGTGCCAGAACAGCAGGAACCCCCATAAGCAATGTCATTTACAAAATAAAGCTCTGAATCAATTTGTTTAAGGGTGCAGTGATCATATTGAAATTAATTTATTCTATTGGGCGGGGAAGAAAGAATAATTAAAATTTTTCTGCTAAAATGTTTTATCCCAAAATTTTTAATTTTTGTAAGGGTTAATAGGAAAAAATGGACCTCTCAGTTTGTTGTGTAATTTCTACTGAGTGCCGTTTCACTTTGCATATTTTCCTATTATGGTTTGATGGTGCCATGACCCACCCTGAGGTATCAGTTCAGCAGAATGCCCATAAGTGACATTATTTTGCAACTGAAGGTCTCAATGAATTCATCTAGGGGTGAAGTGATCATATTGACATCTCAGGCTTGTCAGAAAATTTTATACCATCGGGCAGTGAAGAAAAAATAATTACCGTACATTTTTACCATAAAAAAGTAGTGTAGCCACAGATTTTACATTTTCACATGGGGAAATGGGTAAAAATTGCACCAAAATTTGTCCCACAATTTCTGCTGAATGTAGAAACACCTCATATGTGGTGTACAGTATGCTTAGCCATACGGAGTGACTCAGGAGGGACGGAGTGCATGGAGCTCAGATTTTCCTAAAATAGTTTGCGGACTCCACATACAGAGCCCTAAGTGCTAGTGAGCAGAATTCCCCCTCAAGTGACCCCTTTTGGAAATTATACCCCTGCCAAATATGTGGATGCTAAAGGTGGTTTAAACACCTGGGCTCAGAAGGGAGGGGGGCGTTTTGGATTTGGGAGCGCAAATTTTGCTTACTGGTAATTTCTTTTGTCGGGTGAGGAACCATTTCGCTTTTCCAGAGCCTTTGCACTACCAGTAATGCGGAAACCCTCTATATTTTTTGTTTAGAGATGATAGATCTGAGTGGGGACTTGCGTTTTTTTTGTGGATGAGTTGAAGGCTTTTATTGGGAACATTTTACATAACGTTTGGGACACATTATCCGTCGCATTACGCTGACCACTTACTTCGGGGTTTCCATCTAAAATCTCTGAGTGACGTGATTCGCTGAAAACTCCAGAGGGATCCTTTTCACTATAATGAGGCAGCAGAGTTACTCTGGATTTTGGGCCTCTGTTCAGTGATGTCCTTCTTTTCAGAAGTGCTCAAACTAGGTGGCCCACATGGGTACTGCAGTGCGCGGCGCTGGGCCTCTCTTGACCTTTCCCGCGCCTGCGCACTGCAGTAATCTGCTCTACCCTCAACAGGGCAGATAAAGTACGCCTGCGCAGGAGGCGCCCAGAAGCAACGAGGAGGACGTTATCGCTAGAAGATGGAAGGTGCCGGATCCGGACTGCGCGCCCATCGGACAGAACCGCACTGGACCGCCCCCGGTGAGTATAATATAACTAGTTTTCTTATCTTTCAGGTTACATCGGGGGCTTATCTACAGCATAACAGAATGCTGTAGATAAGCCCTGATGGCGGTGGCTGCAGCTTATATACAAAAAATGGGGTGAAGATTCCCTTAATATACATTAATACTGCAGTATATTGTCCCATTAAAATGTCCTATGAAGTCGTGCCATAGTAAGGTTTTCTTTTTTGTATGCCAAGATGGCGGACACGGGGGTCTTCAGAAGTCTGTAGCTGCTGTTAGAGGCCGGGCAAGCAGTGTAAGGCTACTTTCAACACTTCAGGCTTTTTGTATCAGGCGCGATCCGGCGTGTTTTTTAAAAAACGCATCCGATACCAGATGTGTTTTTTACCATTGACTTACATTAGCGCCGGATCGCGCCTGTTGTCACTGCGTTGCATCCGTTTTTGTCCCGAACCGTCGGAAATGTACATTCGGCGGCCGGGACAAGACGCTGGCTGCAACGTTTTTGTTTTTTTTTTCCCGGAGTCGCCTGATAGTGCCTGAATCGGCACTTCAGGCAGACGGAAACAATGCAAACTATGAAGCGGACCAGTGTTTTGACAAATCCGTCAGAAAAACTGATCCGGAATCCAAGTCTCTCTCTCTCTCTCATCGGTCCGGACATTGGTACCTGCATTTTCCCCCATAGGAAATTTTCTCTTTCCGGTGATAAGGTCAGGACGGATCCAGCAAAAAAAAAATGATCAGTTGCATCAGTTTTTTAAAATCAGCGCCGGATCCGTCCTGTCAGGCATAGGACGGATTATGCCTGACACAAAAAGCCTGAGTGTTTAAAGTAGCCTAACACAGCCAGGACTAGCACTGCATGGGGACAGCTCATCAGACTGCAGCAATTTATCAGAAAAAAGTAGCACTTTTCCAGGATCAGCAGTAGTCATGACAAAAATAAAATACAATATGACCACTATGCTGATTACACACAAAGGACATCTGAAATTGAGGTGCTGACTCTACTATGAGGCTCTGTTCTTTCATTGAGATCCACACACGTGGGCAGGGAGCTCCCTAAACAAAGCTTACATCACATGGGAACTGCAATATCTCGTTTCAGTCACTCAGTCCTTTTTTTTCCGTGAGACAAACCCTTTACCAAATTCAGACCCCAGTTTTTTTTTTGGAAAAGGCTTTGTATGTGCCCCACCTCCCTCCTCGCTGCCTGACGTTGATCATGTAAACCAGCAGATAATCTTAGGGCTTTGAAAACTTCTGGCTGATTGATGAATGAGGGGAGAATCCCATTTTATTAAATGCACATGAGGCCATTCTATTAGGTTGATGAAGGCGCTGAGAGGATGTTGTCCAGTCTGATATGCTCTCTTCCTCCTGACGGCTGCAGCACAGCTCTCATCGAAAATACTACGCTGGTCACATCTTTGGAGGTCCTTTCTATGAACATACAAGTACAGCGTGGACACGTCTTGCAAAATGTACGATGCTACACCCAAAATTCAGTTATAAATAAACAATTAAAACATCTTAGAGTGATATATTTTAAGCTAAATTGTGTTTTTTTTTTGTTTGTTTTTTATTAAAGGGAATCTGCCAGCAGGTTTTTACATTTGGAAAAGGGTATAATAAAAATGTTTTTTTTTTTTTTGTAGATATCTAACGTGCCAGTCGTGAAAAATCTAGTGTGAGAGTAATATGTAAGTCAGGCTGTAAAGAGCACAAATGCATGTATAAGGATTAGATTCAGCTTCAGGGGTGTAATGACCATTCTCAAATAGTCTGTGCCCCCCATAGTCTGCTGTGCCTCTCCTTCCCATTGGACTCCAGTAAATATTACCTGGGGCTTCATTGGACATCCATAGTTATCTCCATTAAGTAACTCACCTAGCACTTCCCCTCCCCACCATTCACCAGAAAAGTTAATTTTTCTCTCCTATAGAGAATATCATTGACCTCTCCATTCCCAGAGGACCCAATTGACCATAAACTGTCTCCTCCTCCCCAGTAAATGTAAAGTAATATAACCTTACTTTCTGTTTTTATATGATATTAGGAAATATGACCTGTCTCTTCTCACCTTCAAGGTGAAGTATAAGAATGTGTGACAAGATGTCTTTTACAAGTGGAGTCCGCCTGGAACCCACCAAAAAAAAAAGTGCGCAGCAAAGCTGCTGCAAAAGACATCAAAAAGACATCAGAAAGACGCTTCAGGGAAATACCACGAGTGTTTTCCTGAAGCTTCTTCCTACAGAAAAAATCATCCGGATAAGCCAGCGGATAAGAGATGTCGTGTGCACATGCTTAGGATGTTTTCACATTATTGGTTCACAGTTTGGGTACTTACCGAGATGTACAGACAGGCCGTGGTCTCCTAACTCAGCTTGATAGCCTCGTATACTCAAAAGCTGTCAAATTTTGGCAGGAGCCCTGCTGCCTGTCCTTGCATGGTGGTCCAACCATGAAACATGGATGTGTAAAAAAGTGGCACCAGCCTTGAACACATTTTACAAAGAACACCTGAAAGCTTAATATATCTATAAACATTTCTCCAGCAGTTTTAAAGGGTTTTCAGGGCTCAGGGTGAGGTTTCCCACGGTCAGGAATACGCTGCGTGTTTGGCGCTGTGCGCTGGCGCACGCCAAACACGCAGGTTCCCAGTGTTACGCATAGTGGAGGGGATTTCAAGAAATCCCGTCTCCACTATGCGTAACAATACGCAGGTGGCAAACCTGCGTAAACGGACAGCGGCGGTCTTTTCAGACCGCAGCTGTCCTCGCGTATTGCGGCGACGGTGCGTCGCCGCAACATAATTAACACAGGGCTATGTAGCCCTGCGCTTTTCCGGAGGTGTTCGGAGGTGTCCTGAACACCTCCGGAAAGATCGCGGCGTCATAAAGGGGGGGCGGGGGCTTAGACGGAGCGGAATTTCCGCTCCGTCAAAAGGCTATGGTTCCGGACGGGTGGGAACCAATAGCCTTAGGATTAGATGAACTATTTTCTGGTCATCTACAGTGGCTTGTGAAAGTATTCACCTCTCTTGGTTTTTACCTATTTTTTATTATATTACGACTGTGTTTAAATAGTTTTTGTAATCGATTGTGTGTGATGCATCAGCACTAATAGTCTAATATATCCTAAGTGTGTTGAGCGATACGATACCGCAAGTATCGGGTATCGGCCGATATTAGCTCTATCGGCCTTTCGATACTTAGTTTCGATATTTTCCAATTATCGTATACCGGAATCAGAAGTTCCCATAATTCTTTGAGAGGCAATGTGATTTTAGTCAGCCAATGAGGAATCCTAAGAATGTGTGGGCACATCCTGTACTGCTGCGGTCATGTTAAAATGGCATGGCTGTGAATTGGATGCTGAAATGATGTCAGAATGCACTAATAAAAGGCGCCGCCGCCATTTTGCGTCACTGTGCTGTGAATTCAGTAGGGACAGAACGCTGCTGTGCTGACTCTGAGGGACAGTTAGAGATTGCGATTTAGTGTACTGTGCTGTAGGCAGGCTAGCACCAACCGCTGTGTAAAGCTTCTTTTGCCTGCAGTGTTGTTTTAAAAAGCTCTGCAAGGTGTGTGTGAGTGCAGGTGACGCTGCAGTTTGCTCTGCATGCAACGCTGTCTGTAGGCATCTGCACGTGTCACTTCACAGACTCTTTTTTTTTTCAGTGTAATTCTTGCAGCTCCATGCAATTTAACTATTAGGGACGCGCTTCCATCCGTTTGTACTTGTTCAAGCACTGCTGCTTGTACTCTGCTGAGCGTGTCTCAGTGGTCATCCTTTTCATTTATCTCCCAATTGGTTCTGCTCCATTCCATTTACAATATAATCTATAGTGTGACGCGCTTCCATCCGTATCCATACATTGGTTGCAAACACTATAGAAGTAGACAAAGGAGTAGCCTTTCACAGATTGTGAACAGTTGTGTTTCAGTGTTCACTTCAGTCTCTACGTAATAACCACACTTAGGCCTTATAACTTTTCTGACTTTCTTTATCAATCTACCAGATGAAGAAGTCAGTGAGTAAGGCACGTGGTAGTGGCCGTGGAGTTTCAGCAGGGAGAGGCGTGGGGATTCTGTGGCTGCTGCCGCCCTCAGTGACACAGCATCCACCAGTTTTACCCTGAGCGTTCCTTTATGCGCACTTTGGTAGGAACTCGGCGTGCCCCCCTGCTGCGGGAAAACAAATTGAAGCGTTGTTGGTTGGATGGCAGCCAATGCATCGACTTCAATTCCTCCACCCTCTCAGGAACACAACACTGTTGAGCAACCTCTGTCTGTTCACCGCCTGTCAAATTGCCCAGGCGTCAGAGGTTCTGTAAGGAGCCGCTGAGTCTCTGCTTCTGTTCTAATCTGTTGGCTCGCAACCGGGCACGGCAAGTGCATTCTGCAATTTAGAAAGGGAGTATGCATGATCCAACAGCTGTGTCTCTTCAATTGAAAGGCGGGTGGAGCCATGCCGATGGGACAGCACACCGCAGAAAGCCTTTGAGATGATGAGACTCGGTGCCAGGTTTTGTGGAAGCAGGTGCTGGGCCCGACCAACAACAGCAGCAGGGTTGGAAGAGGGTGTGGAGTGATGAAGTCCGAGACCCAACTGCTGAGCAACAGGGGTGGTGGGAGACTTGAGGAAGAATTGTCCCAACGGTACAAAGAGGGGGAGAGGTGGCGCAGACCGCTTGCCTTGCTCCAGTTTGCACCTGTTGGGAGGCAGTTTCTTAGAAATGCAAAATTGGCGTCCCAGACTTGCACTGCGTGGTCCTTTTTGCAGACTTGTAGTGATATTTGCTAGTTCAATGCAAGCTGTGTAAGCAAAAGTTAAAAAGGTAAAAAATCAGAACTTGAATACCACAAAATGTGGAAACATGTCGGACAAAGCACGTAGTGAGTTACAAAGACACATGTAGAGTAGGCCAACCTACAGCAGCACCTACTCTTAGTCGTGTTCGAGCCTCTACCTCCAGTCACACACCCTGGTTCGGTTCCTCAAGGTCTCCTGGAAGAACCTCGGTCATTTGTTGTAATAGACAAACGTTATTCCCACCCACAGCAGCAAGTTCACAGTCACGTCACACCCCAGAACAAAAAACGCCATCGGTACCACGGCTGGATAAAAGACGGCCATACTCGGCAAACCATCCACGAGCAAGGCTTGAATGTGGCATTGCAAACTCCTGTCCTTGAAATCTGTCATTCAGGCTGGTGGAGACTGACAGTTTCAGGAACTTTATGGCTTGGCAGTCCACAATTAAGTGCCAAGCCGTTTTTATTTCCGCAGGCAAGCTGTCCCTGCTCTGCAAAAAATGTCAGGGAAACATTTAAACAGCGCATAAACGCCGTCAGTAGCGGGTCCACCTGACCACCGATGCGTGGACCGACCCAGGCCAGGGACGATCCTTTCCCCTGCCCATTGGGCATGTTGTGGAGCCGGGTACAGATCTTGCCATGGCGTGTCGTGTTCTGCCAACCCAGGATTGCAGGAACCAGTCTGTACACATTGTTCCTCCTCCTACTCCAGTTCCTCAGAATCATCGCTGCACGAGCCGTCACGGTATACCCACTGGACCCGTGAACGCTTACTGTTGCGACCGATATGAGCACAGCCGTGGCCAAACGGTTCAAGGCCGTCCTGAAAGATTTCCATGGGGAATCGAAGCCACACAGCGCAGGGCTCTGGGATGCCCAAGCGGAGAGCGACTGTGGGTTAAAGTCAGCCTTTTCTCCAGCCAGGCTTGGTAGTGTGTGACAATGGCCGAAATTGGTGGCAGCTCTGGGCCCTTGGCAACCTCACTCCATACCAGTTGGCACATGTGCTCAACTTGGCGTGCAAGTTTTTTGAGGGACTATCCCGATCTTGATGCATGCGCACAAGGCCGCCTAGGTGCCTCATTGCGAGTTCCAGCATGGCCAATCGCGCATTGCGCTCTGCAAGTCAGATTTTGCCTTCCTGAACATCGTTCTTTGTGACGTACCCAAGGTGGAATTCCACGTTACTATTTTTTGGGGGCGGTTGTGTGAGCACAGCCGCAGTAAGGGGAGTTCAGCTGAACAGCGCAATCAAACCCAATTTGCGCGTTCACACTTCACCACTACTGAGTTGGGCCCCCTTGAAGGACATCTGCGACGTTTTGCGGCGGTTTATGTCTCAACGCGGAGGCGGTGAATGATGCACTAGTCAGCGACGTCCCCTATCTGCCTGCTTCAGAAATCACTAAAGCACTAAAGGAAGAGGTTTTGGAGAGGTGGGGATAGGAGCACAAATTCAATTACCTTCAGGACAGCAGCGCAACGTGGTTCCTCCAAAGGGCTGGGCAGGGCTCACTTTGTGAGGAGGGGAGGAGGAAGGGTCAATGGAGGAGGAAGAAATCCCTAAGAGGGAAACACAACCCTAGTCGTAGTAGAGCGAGGGTGGGGGTGATGCGAGGAGGCAGGATGGACGCCTCTTCCAAGGAACAGCCTTTGTTGGCCAGTTGGGAGTCTGCGACATGGTTGTTTCTGCTTCAGTGCCTGGAAACGACCGCCGCACGCCCCATTCTCACCACGTCAGATTTTGGGTTACACCCTCCAACCTCGCTACCGGGACAACTACAAACCCTCTCACACCGGTGAACCGGGACCGAAAATGCAGGATTCCCAAGACACACTGGTGCAACCATACTGTTGACTTCCAGCCGAGGAGCTGCTGCTGCTGTGCTACGCTTTACAAAGCAGCTCTGTGGTCGAGGCGTTAGACACCTCTACAAAGAGGGAGCCGAAGCAGGCCTTGCACAGGGCAAGAGTGTATGTTACAAATGTGGAAAAGTTTTGTGACGCGCCAGCAAGGTTACACCATCCGAGACGGTTTCAGTCCCAGGAAAAACTTTCCGTGATGGTGACAGATACTTGGCTTTCCCCTAAGTGTACTCCCAGATGCCTTTCCCCTTTCAAAATTTTGGGTTCTAAAATTGGTAAGCCAGAGCTTAGCAGTAGCATTGGAGGTCTGGCTTGCCCTGCTGCCCGGGTTTTTTCTGAGGGTTTTAGTGCTGCAGGTGGTGTATAACGACCGTGCATGCGACTATCCTCAGAGAATGTAGACCGGCTTATTTTCGAAAGAAAAAAGGCATGGATTCACCTGAATTTGCCCTGTCCTTTTCAGAATTTAAATAACTGTTTGGCAACGTTTTCCATGTCTCCGTATGTTCACTTTTACCCCCCCGAACTCTCTCCCTGGGCTACAACACCGCCATTTGTTGTCTAAGTAATTGGCAGGGGTACTGACTCATGGCCAGCCTGGTTACAGCACACAGCTGTTTCCTGGGGAGTGTGAAGTCAATTATCCTCCAATAGTTTGTGTTGTTGCATTCGGGTTTGCCGACTTATGTGCCTGCAGTTTGGTGATTCCTATGTGTGCTGTGGGTATGTAAATAAGACGGTTTCCATGTGACAATAGGACAAGCACCCCACTGTAGGACTGTGGATTCGGTAACTGCGGACGGCTTGGTCCTGTAAACTTACATTTTTCAGGGGTGCGTTCTTCTACCCGTCCGGGGTCCAGTACCGTCAATGGTCTCCCAGTGCCTTTGGCCTAGGTGCCTCCATCTCCGTATCCGAGTTCCACCAACGTCTGCTGGTCCTTGGTAGTGCTTTGGAGCACAGGTACCTCCTGCTTAGTAACCGTGTCACAGTAACGTCAGTGGGTAACTCGGTTGTGACATTGCCTCTTTTCCTTCTGCTACCCGTTCCGGGGTCCAGTACCGTCAACTGGTTCTCCCCAGTGCCTTTTGGCCTAGGTGCCTCCATCTCCGTATCTGAGTTCCATAAAACGTCTGCTGGTCCTTGGTTAGTGCTTTGGAGCACAGGTACCTCCTGCTTAGTAACCGTGTCACAGTAACGTCAGCTGGTATCTCGGTTTGTGACATTGCCTCTTTTCCTTCTGCTAACCCGTCCGGGGTCCAGTACCGTCAACTGGTTCTCCCCATGCCTTTGGCCTAGGTGCCTCCTCTCCGTATCGAGTTCCACCAACGTCTGCTGGTCCTTGGTAGTGCTTTGGAGCACAGGTACCTCCTGCTTAGTAACCGTGTCACAGTAACGTCAGCTGGTACTCGGTTGTGACATTGCCTCTTTTCCTTCTGCTACCCGTCCGGGTTCCAGCCAGTCAGCTGGTCCTCGTTACTTCCATTGTCTCTTGCTCCTCTGTACCCGTCAGGGTTCCAGTAACGTCAGCTGTTTCTCGGAAATTAGACGACCTTAAAGACCACCCAGAAGAAGATGACGACAACAAGGACGACGAGCATGAAGCCAACAGCCTGGAACACCATCACAAAGAAAAAATAAAAGATTACCCAGAAGAAGTCACCAACAGACAAAGAAGGTTAGACAAACTACAAGATACAGAACAAGAGACAGAAGAACAATAAGCAGAAGATCAAAAGCAGAAGACATGAAGTATAAGACCAAAATGAAGAGCAAAATATATGCTCTAAATTCTAAGCAGAAAGAAGACTAAGCAGTGTATGGGGGTGAGTCGTTCCTCCTCGTGGTGCCCCTGGAAAATGCCTGGCTGCTGACAGGCTAAACTGAACACGGACAAATACTGTTGTAATTTAAATCTTTTGTGACAGCAAGAACGGAGGATGAACAATTCATACTTTTACAGATTACAAGTACAGGAATCTCTGTCACAATAAGAATATGATGAAAAAGATGAAGAGGAAGAAGATGAAGAATTTAATATGAGAAGATTAATTAGTTTAATAATACAATAGGTATGTAAACAAAAACTTTGAATAGCAGAAGTTTAAGAAGAAGTTTAAGAAGGTGAAGATGAAGAATAATTTGATGAGAAAGATGATGGTGCTGCTGAAGATTATGAAGGAGAAAGTGTGGCACTGGCAAAAGTTAAAAAAGGTGAAGAGCATGGAAGTTGTGAAACCTTACATATTTGCCAAAATAGAAAAAGGTTAACAACATTGTCAATTTGTTAGTCAATCCAAAGTTATTCCAAAAAAATATATATTAATGCTATTCCAATGCATTGGGTTAAACATGTATGCCTTTATTGTCTCCTAACCTCCCCCAATACATTCTACATTAGTCTTTGTTGTTTTCCTTCATGTACAATTAAACCAACAAGGCAAAAGAATGGTTTTTTTTAATGTCGATATTTGGTTCCCATAGACTTACATTGGACTTCGGTATCGGAATCGGATATCGACGATATTTAGTGATATCGGTGATACCATTCCGATCCGATATTTTTAGATATCGAGCAGTATCGCTCAACACTAATCCTAAGGATTTGAGCCTAGGGAAATGGCACTTCCATTAATCAAATTATTCAAAACGAGAAATGGAAGCATATGGCCATATATCAAACACTTTATTGAAAAATATATAAAAGATACCATAAACAATTTTAAAAATGGGATGTATATCCAATAATTACCATCGGTCAATATGTGAAATGAGATCTGAACAGTACTACCGACTCACAGCAAGATATAATAAAGGGAATATTATCCATAAATGAGCCATACAGTACCAAAATGCATATATTAAAGGCACATTGTGTGATAAAAATATTTAGACACTGTATGCCGTTATCCTTATGTATGAGCCTCAAATAAATGGTATGAAAAAATATATATAATATATATGGCTAATGCCATGTTGTTAGTACAGAGCATAAAGTGTGAAAATATAATAAAGGGGATTTATATCAGCACATAAGTAATACAGTACCGTAGTACAAATACTTGGACACTATAAAACCATTAAGAGTATATATCATGCCCTCTGCAAAAGGTATAGGCACATGCATTGCTGTTAATTATTAACATAATATATACATGGTAAGATAGACTGTGTTCATATATAGGGGGGTTAAGGGGCATAAGATGCCGCTATCATTCCACTATAAAACCCCCAGTGAGTTTGGACCAATATTTATACAGTCTACCGAATCATTTTCATGCACTGAGGGTTAAATAGTTATTGTGCCAATATACGAGTTGCCATGAAAGAGTCCCCCAACAAACACAGTATGCTTAGTATAATCGCTGTTGTCTGAGATCATAATAAAGACTGCTGTGCAATACTAAAAAACACATACGACCTTTGGGAATGGAAAGGGTGCCCCGACGCGCGTTTCGCGTTAGCTTCGTCCTGGGGAAAATGTTTTCCCCATAGCATAAGGATAACGGCATTACAGTGTCTAAATAAATTTTTTATCACACTAATAGTGCCTTTAATATATGCATTTTGGTACTGTATGGCTCATTTATGGATAATATTCCCTTTATTATATCTTGCTGTGAGTCGGTAGTACTGTTCAGATCTCATTTCAATATTGACGATGGGTAATTATTGGATATACATCCCACTAAATAGTCTAAGTTGGTGAATTGAAAAATGTGGGCATAACTTAAATTTATGCGATCAAATAACTAAAAATTAGCATGTGCATATGTATTCACCCCTTTGCTATAAGCACCTAAAAATTTCTGGTGGGACACAGTACCTTCATAAGTTGCATGCTTAATGATAGAAGTCCACCTGTGAGCAATCTAAGTGTCACATGGTCTGTCTGCATATGCACTTTACCTTTTCTGAAAGGTCATAGAGGCTACAACACCATTCCGTAAGAGGCTCCATAACCAAACACCATGTAGACCAAGGGAGATCTCCAAACAATCAGGCACAAAGTTTAGTGGAAGTACAAATCAGGGTTGGGTTAAAAAAAAAAAAAATATCCCAATCTCTGATAATCCCCCGGAGAACCATCAAAACCATTATCATCAAATGGAACACGGTACCACAACAAACCTGCCAAGAGAGGGCTGCTCACCAAAAACTCTCAGTCTGGGCAAGGAGGACATTAATTAAAGGGGCAGCACAGAAACCAAAGGTAACCCTGAAGGAGCTGCAGGGTTCCCAAGCAAAACTTGAATATCTGTCCATACGGCCCACAATAAGCCATACATTCCATAAAGGTGGGTGGCCTTTATTGAAGGGTGGACAGAAAAAAGGCATTTACTTGCACACAAAAATTGTGAGGCTCGTTTTGAGTTTGACAAAAGACATGTGGGAGACTCCCCAAATATAGGAAAAACCAAGAACACCATCCCCTCATTGAAACGTGGCAGTATCATGCTGTGGGGATGTTTTTCAGTGGCCAGGGACAGGAAAATTGTCTGAGTTGAGGGGAGAGTGGATGGTGCGAAAAAAAGAGATATTTTGAGCAAAACCTGTCTCAGTCTGTTAGTGATTTGAGACTGAGATGGAGGTTCACCTTCCAACAAGACAATGACCCAAAGCAACTGCTACAGCAACACTCGAGGATTAAGGGGAAACTTATAAATATTTTGGAGTGGCCTAGTCAAAGCCCAGCCCTTTAATCCAAATGAGAATCTGTGGTCAAACTTGAAGATTGTTGTTCACCAGAGGAAACCATTAACTTGAAGGAACTGGAGCAGTTTTGCCTTGAGGAATGGACAAAAATACCAGTGGCAAGATGTGGAAAGCTCATAGAGACATATCCAAAGTATTAGCAGCTGTAAATGCTTCAAAAGGGGCTCTACAAAGTAGTGATTTAGAGAGGTGAAAAGTTATACATACTGAAGTTTTCGGTAATTTGTTCCTATTTGTTGTTTGCTTTACAATAAAGAAAAAAAAATGTTCACAGTTGTAGGCATGTTTTTTTCATAAACTAATGCAAACCCTCAAAAAAAAACTGTGAAATTCAGGCGGTGAGGTAGCAAAACACGAAAAATGCCAAGGGGATGAATACTTTCACAGGCCACTGTATTTATCTCGGTCAGTTCAAGAAGATGAGCTGCAGTTCCAATGGAAGGTTACTACACTGTGAAAGGAGCCATGAAGTTTAGCAAATTGATTTTCTATAACAGAATTCTGGAGCTGAAAATAGTGACATCCACTAGTCCGATATTGATAACTTACCTTACGACTAAAAATAGGGGATAATTGCTGATCGCTGGGGGTCCAACCACTGGGACACTTAGCGAGCCCGAAATCTGGTCTCTGGAACCTGAGTACATTGAACTCTGCATCCCTGTGCTGAATGGAGTAGAGGTGTGCATTTAATAGCTAGAATAAGAAGAATATAACACATTTGGACTGAGCTCCAGTTTGCCAGTTACTTCATTGATCCATTCAACAATATAGCATAGGGTGCAATGAACCTTGGTGCAGTGACGAGAAACATCCTTGCACCATGTGGTCTTGCCAACTTGTCGCCCTGACCAGTTGTCTACACTACCAAGATAGACTTGCGCATGCTTTTCTGCACATCGGGAATTTATATGTGGGGCTTGCATTTCACTCCTGACAATTCCTTCTTATTTGTTAACAATGTTTCGATACCATTTGGAGAAGCATGTGTGAAGGACTCCCCCGTCCTTCCACGTCACCAATGTGAGTAACTCCACAGGCACAGCTCTCCGGCGCCCCCTTTGTCTCTCAGGTCAGTAAGGGAAAATACACCTAGAGCAAATGGCCGCAGGGGAGGGTGTCCTGTTACCCATGGGTATTCTAAGATTCGTGATCAGAGTAAAAGCTCAGCCCAAGATTAATTTTATGGTTTAATTGCCTTAAGGGTGCATAGATAATTACAGAAATATACAGTAAGCTATACAACAGAATTAAATGGATTTGCAGTCAGAGTAAAAATACAACAATATGGTACAAGGCTTAGAGGTATTAGCTAGAGGTCAATAATTACCAGGTTGTATGGACATGTGGGGGCAGGGAGCTCTGTGTACCCCAGGTGAAAGTCTTAGTTGCTGGACAGTCCCCCAAAACGTGTACTGCTGCTCCCTTGGCAGATCTGTCCCTTGTGTTCTTGCTGCTGTGAGAAATGGATCTGGTCTGCCTTAGCTCACAGTTCTTAAAACCTGCTAAGTCCCTCCCTCGGTGTCGAGGGTGGGAGGATAATCTCCACCTTAGCCCCCCCGCAGAATTTATTCCCAATATCTAGCAAAGGGTGTTAACTTTTTCCAGGACGATCAGATCAGGACACGAGAGGTACCAGCGGATGCAATATGTTTGCCTGTCGCATGGATATCAAACTGGCCCAATTGGGTCATTGTGGATGGCCAATTCTTATATTCAGCCCCCAAGCCATCACCGATCGGGAATTGCACCATAAAATGCCCAAGGTCCGCGGGTCACACAGATATTTTTATGAGAATGTACCTACAAAGATATGCTCATAATCAAAAATCCTAGAACGGGGCCTTCCGTCTGGAAACGTACAATGGTTGTGTTTCTGTGTCCGGTGGCAGGTATAATCTAATTGAAGCCTCTACTTTGAAGCACGCATACTAATCGGCTGGCAAATTTCATATTGAGCAGGAAATTCTGTCTGGAGCATGAATTACTTAGCATATAATGACCTTCTTATTCAAAGCATGGGCCTGAATTGCTTAGAATACTAAAGCCCTTTTGCTTCACAGTGGACATCAAACCCTGTCATATTGAATATGCTAACAGGCCCTGTGCAGTTAGCAGCCTGTGGGTCTCCAACAGACAAAATGGAGGGGGTATAGGCCCTGTCAAAAATGGTGGCGGTTCCTTTCCTCACAGCTGTTTTCATTGTGAAAACTTAAAGAGTGAAAAGCTTCTGAAAATTTAAAGAGGTGCCAAGAGAGTTTCTAAAGAAATCTGGAGGTCAAAAGTAGCCGTCCAAAACCATGTATTGAAGCCTTCTTTGATAATGGAACTGTGGGATTGCCTGTTTTAATACCAACTGATTTTTTAATTTCGGGCCATTTAAAAAGGTTGGTATACAGTAACAAGCCATGAACATTACTGCACTCCGAGAGAACATACAATGAGAATTCGGCTATGACACCAGACATTCTACAGAATACATTTAACAACATGAAACTGCTGCGCAGGTATGCTTAGATGTGAACAGTGGACTTTTTTAACAGCTGTTTTTAAACTTCAGTTTCTCATGAACCAATGTATTTACAGTCCAAATTTCAGTACGATAGAACTTTTAGAAGTTACTGCAATTTTTTGGGTGAAGTAGCGAGGCAATTACCATGTACAATTATATGTCATATGTAAGGGGTTGGTATGAATAATATTTGGTTTAATCCACTTAGCTGTTTCCATAAATTGGAGAAATCTGGTCTCCTTGGCTGCTACCCTTTACTGGATCTCCTTGGCTGTCAAATTATGATTTATTCTGTACTTTGCACAGTTTGCTGGCAGAATTTTACCTCTGTGGATGGCCAGTTATTGGACCTCTGACGGCACGGTTATCGCATGCACAGTCTCTTTAGCTGGAACAGTTTTAAGAGTAATGTTATGGGGGCTCTCTGGCTATCTCAGTTCCAGGGGAGGACATACCGCATGTGCAGCCGGTGCGGCTGCATCGGGGCCCCGAGGTGGAGGGTGGCCCCTGCAGGACGGCTAATAATGAGGGCAATCTGGCCTGTTTATCCGGCCCCGAGGCTCGGGGTCATGGGCGTACCCAGGATAAAACTAGGGGGGGCAAGCCAATGTCGCATCTTATACAGGTTACATCATATACACTGTACATTATCCTGCATATTAGGTATGGAGCATTAGAACTGTTGTATATTGTATAATACAGCAGTGTATGCGACACTCCGCTGTATTAATGTTATGTTACGGTAGCTGAGGAGTGCAGGTAAAAAAGGCAATACACCAGAGCAGTTGGAATCTATGAGATTGCAATACCTGACTAACCACCGCAACTAGAGGCGCCGTGGAGCGTTCCTACGTTGGTCCTAGACGCCTGTCACAGCCTGAGAAACTAAACTACACCTAAAGATAGAAATAGGAAAGCTATCTGCCCTGGAGCAGACCCCAAAGATAATAGAAAAGCCCCCAAACATGTAATGGCGGTTAGACAAGAGGAAATACTGACACAGAAAGAAAATAGTATGAGCAAACGCTGGGGCCAAAACTATCTAAATAGAAAAGGACAGGAAGGGTATTACTGCAATCTCAGAAAAACCCTGAAAAACACCAACTCTAATAATTTCAAAATCACCTGAGATCACACGACCTCTACCACCTAAATTAGTTCTCTGGTGTAACAAAATCAAGACAGCAGCCACTGAAAAAACTGGAAAAGCAAAAGTACAAAAACTCAGTGGCTGAAAAAAAGAGGGCAAAAGCCCCCGGAGGGGACCCAGAAAGGGCCCCCACAGAAGTGCAGGACAAAATGCAAAAATATAGCACAAACACAAAAGAAGAAAATGTTTATCTGATAGCAGGAGATGCAGACACGACACAGCAGGCTAAAAGGGGAAACTGGAAAGAAGGATTCAGACCAGAACAATTGATCACCGGCAACCCTGATGGGGAAAATGACTCCTTATATAAGACCAGTCAGTAACACCTGATTCCCAGTCTCAAATCTTCACTAGTACCGCTTGTAACCACCAGAGGGAGCCTCTGCTCAGAATCATCTCAAACCCATTCACAACAGTACCCCCCCCTTGAGGAGGGGTCACCGAACCCTCATTTGAGCAACCAGGTCGGTCAGGATGAGTTCTATGATAAGCACGGATAAGTCTCCTAGCATGGATGTCCGAAGCAAACACCCAAGAATTGTCTTCCTGACCATAACCTCTCCATTTAACCAAATACTGGAGTCTTCGTCTAGAAAAACGAGAATCCAATATTTTCTCAACCACATACTCCAGATTGCCCTCAACCAAAACAGGGTCAGGAGGCCAGCAGCAGGAACCACTGGCTCAACAAACCTCTTCAACAAGGACTTGTGGAACACGTTATGGATCTTAAATGTCCCTGAAGAAGCAAACAAAGAAACAGGGTTAAAATTCCATGATCTTATAAGGTCCAATGAACCTAGCTTTTAAATTTAGGAGATGTAATCTCATAAGGAATTTCTTTGAGGACAACCAGACCAAGTCCCCCACTTTAAACCGAGGACCATCAGTCTATGCCCGGTTAGCAAACCGCTAGCCTTCTCCTGAGAGAGGGACAACCTCTCCACTACCTGGTCCCAAATCTGTTGCATACGTCAACAACAGAGTCAACACCTGGGGCAGACAGAAGCTTCCGTCTGTCCTGAAGAAAATCGAGGGTGAAACCCAGAATTACAGAAAAACGGAGACATCAAAGTGGCAGAGCTAGCCCATTATTAAGAGCAAACTCAGCCAAAGGCAAAAAAGAGACCCAGTCATCCTGATCAGCAGACACAAGCATCTAGATTAGTCTCCAATGTCTGGTTTGTTCTCTCAGTTTGACCATTGGTCTGAGGATGAAATGCGAGGAGAAAGACAATTGAACACCTAGTTTAGAACAAAAAGTCCTCCAAAATCTGAAACAAACTGGACTCCTCTGTCAGACACAATGTTCTCAGGAATGCCGTGTAAATGAACCACGTGCTGAAGGAACAACGGCACCAATTCAGAGGGGAAGGCAACTTAGGTAATGGCACAGATGTATCATTTTGGAAAACCTATCACAAATTACCCAGATGGTGGTCATTCTCTGAGAAACAGGAAGATCGGAAATGAATCCATAGAGATATGGGTCCATGGTCTCTTGGGCACAGGCAATGGCATCAACAAACCACTAGAGCGAGAGCAAGGCTTGGAGCGAGAGCAAGTCCCGCAGGACTGCACAAATTCCCTGACATCGCGAGACAAGGTAGGCCACCAAAAGGACCGACTAACCAAGTCTCTGGTACCAAAAATTCCGGGATGCCCAGCCAATGCGGAACAATGAATCTCAGACTCACACTCTTTTTCCATTGGTCCGGGACAAAACAATTTTCCAACAGGGCAGCGCTCGGGCCTATCCTCCTGACACCCCTCCAGAGCAAGTCTCAAATTGGGCAAGATGGCGGAAAGAACTACCCCCTCTTTCAAATAACAGAAGGATCAGATAACTCAGGAGAAGTCCGCAAGGGAAACTCCTCGAGAGGGCATCCGCCTTAACATTCTTAGTGCCAGGAAGAAAGGAAACCAAAATTAAAACGTGTGAAAAACAAGGCCCACCTGGCCTGTCTGGGATTGAGTCGCTTGGCAGATTCCAGATAGACCAGATTCTTATGGTCCGTAAGGACCACCACCTGATGTTTGGCTCCCTCCAGCCAATGTCTCCACTCTTCAAAAGCCCACTTCATGGCCAATAACTCCCGATTACCCACGTCATAATTACGTTCAGTAGGAGAAAATTTTCGAGAGAAAAAGGCACAAGGGTTACTTTTAGAGGTCTTGGATCTTTTTGGGACAAAACGGCACCTGCCCCAATTTCAGAGGCATCAACCTCCACCTGAAATGGTAGAGAAACATCAGGCTGCCGTAGAACAGGAGCAGAAGTGAATCTCTGCTTAAGTTCCTGAAATGCAGAGACTGCCTCAGGAGGCCAATTCACCACATCAGAACCCTTCTGGTCAAATCAGTTAATGGTTTAACAATAACCGAGAAATTCCCAATAAATTTACGATAAAAATTGGCAAAACCCAAAAATCTCTGAAGAGCCTTTAATGAAGTAGGTTGGACCCAATCACAGATGGCCTGAACCTTGACCGGGTCCATTTCAATAACAGATGGGGACAAAATGAATCCCAGAAATGAGATCTTCTGTACGCCAAAAAGACACTTTGATCCCTTCACTTACAGAGCATTCTCTCTCAAAATCTGGAATACAGTTCGAACATGTTTCACATGAGAGTCCCAGTCATTAGAAAAAATCAAGATATCATCCAAATAAACAATCAGAAATTTGTCCACAAAATCCTGAAAATGTAATTCATGAAGGACTGGAAGACGGAAGGAGCAATTAGTGAGCCCAAAGGGCATCACTAGGTACTCAAAATGCCCTTCAGGGGTATTGAATGCCGTCTTCCATTCATCCCCGTGCTTAATGCGAATAAGGTTATACGCCCCCCTGAGGTCAAGCTTGGTAAACCAAGTAGCGTTTTTCACCCTGGAAAACAGGTCAGAAATCAAGGGTAACGGGTATTGATATTTCACAGTAATATTGTTCAAGAGACGATAATCAATACACGGCCTTAATGAACCATCTTTTTTGGCCACAAAGAAAAAAACCGGCACCTAAGGGTGAAGAGGATGGTCTGATATGACCCTTCTCCAATGACTCCTTGATATAAGACCGCATAGCGTCATGTTCAGGTACAGATAAGTTAAAAAGGCGACCTTTAGGGAATTTACTACCGGCACTAATTCAATAGCGCAGTCATAGCTCCTATGGGGAGGCAAGGATGCAGATTTACTTTCGCTAAACACATCAGAAAAATCAAACAAAAAGTCAGGAAACATCCTGGGCCTGGGGGGAGGCAGAAAAAAACAGGAGTGTTGGTATTAACACATTGGCAGCCCCAACTGGTTACAGACACAGATTTCCAATCCAAAACAGGATTATGAGACTGTAACCAAGGGAAACCCAGCACGATAATGTCATGCAGATTATATAGAACCAAAAATTTGCAGCACTCCTGGTGATCAGGTTCAACCCTCATTATCACCTGAGTAGAAAACTGGGGTTTATTCTCAGCCAAAGGGGTAGAATCGATCCCCAGTAGGGGAATAGACTTCTGTAGGGGTATTTAAGGGAAACCCACAACGTTTAGCAAAATCATAATCCATCAGGTTAATAGCTGCTCCAGAATCAACAAAAGCCTGAGCAGAAAATGAGGACAGAGAGCATATCAGAGTGACAGTTAATAAAAACTTAGTCTGAACACTACCCCAAGACAACTGAGCGTGCAAAACGTCTTCCCCGCTTAGGGCAGACTGAAATAGCATGAGAGGCATCACCACAGTAGAAACATAACCCATTGCGCTTTCGAAACTCATGACGCTGTGCCCCAGACACCACTCCATCACACTGCATGGGCTCAGAAGCTGGCTCACAAGGCAACACAATTCCACGCATACTTCTCCGCTCACGCAAACGTCTGTCAATTTGAATCACTAATGACATAGAATCATTGAGACCAGAGGGGACAGGGAATCCCACCATAACATCCTTTACATTATCCGACAGACCCTTCCGGAAAAGGGCCGCCAAAGCGTCGTCATTCCATTTGGTCAGGACTGCCCACCTACGGAATTCTGACAGTTAAACTCAGCGTCATCAAGCCCTGATTTAATGCCAACAAGGCTTTTTCAGCTTGATCAGTGACATTGGCTCATCGTACAATAACCCCAAAGCCTGAAAAAATGCATCAACATCACTCAAAACAGGATCCCAGGTATCAGGGAAAAAGCCCAATCCTGAGGATCGCCGCGCAGGAGAGAGATGATAATTTGAACCTGCTGCGCTGCGTTTCCTGAGGACTTAGATTTTAAGGCAAAAAACAATTTACAATTATTTTTGAAATTCTGAAACTTAGCTCGATCCCCTAAAAACAAATCTGGCATGGGGATCCTAGGTTCCACAACAGGCAACCTAGCAGATATGCAGCAATACTCTGACCTCAGTGGCAAGCTGATCCACACGGCCGGGACAACTGTGCAAACTCCATTGGGAGAAAAGATCCTCCCAGCACCCAGAGATACAGAGGGAAAAAAAAAATGCAACAAACAGAAAAATATCTCTGACAACTCTGACAACCTTTCTTCTGTCACAATATTTTTTCCCTTCTGTGAGTACCATTCAATTTTTTGGCCGGTGATACTGTTATGTTACGGTAGTGAGGAGTGCAGGTAAAAAGGCAATACACCAGAGCAGTTGGAATCTATGAGATTACAGTACCCAGACTAACCACCGCAACTAGAGGCAGCCGTGGAGCGTTCCTACGTTGGTCCTAGACGCCTCGTCACAGCCTGAGAAACTAACTACACCTAAAGATAGAAATAGGAAAGCTATCTGCCTCGGAGCAGACCCCAAAGATAATAGAAAGCCCCCAAACATGTAATGGCGGTTAGACAAGAGGAAATACTGACACAGAAAGAAAATAGTATGAGCAAACGCTGGGGCCAAAACTATCTAAAAGAAAAGGACAGGAAGGGTACTTACTGCAATCTCAAAAAAACCCTGAAAAACACCAACTCTATAATTTCAAAATCACCTGAGATCACACGACCTCTACCACCTAAATTAGTTTCGGGTGTAACAAAATCAAGACAGCAGCCACTGAAAAAACTGGAAAAAGCAAAAGTACAAAACTCAGTGGCTGAAAACTGAGAGGGCAAAAGCCCCCGGAGGGGACCCAGAAGGCCCCCACAGAAGTGCAGGACAAAATGCAAAAATATAGCAAAAAACACAAAAGAAGAAAATGTCTTATCTGATAGCAGGAGATGCAGACACGACACAGCAGGCTACAAGGGAAACTGGAAAGAAGGATTCAGACCAGAACAATTGATCACCGGCAACCCTGATGGGAAAATGACTCCCTTATATAAGACCAGTCAGTAACACCTGATTCCCAGTCCTCACAATCTTCACTAGTACCGCTTGTAACCACCAGAGGGAGCCTCTGCTCAGAACTCATCTCAAACCCATTCACAACAATTTACCATATATTATACATGGCAGTCGCGCTCATGTCAGGAGCGGTACCAGCAAGTCCGAGGATTGCTGTGCGATCTCGCATGAGTTATACGGCCGTCTGTCTATGCCCTTGTTATAATAATACTGAAATATTAATCTATTATTAAAGTATTAAGGAGCTCACAAGTAAAAAAAAAGCCCCCTACCCCCCCTGTCCCCCACCCACACCCCAACAGCCCATTGTCTCACATGCACCCTTAGTGTTCTGTCCCACTGACCCCACAATACCCCCATCCTCTCACATGCACCCCTCAGTGCTCTGTTGCCCCTCCCCACTTCAGCCCCACAATACCACATCCTCTCACATCAACCCCTGTGCGCGAGCCCCCACAATACCCCATCCTCTCACATTCACTCTCTGTGCCCTGTTGCCCCTCCCCTACTTCAGCCCCCACAATACCCATCCTCTCACATTAACCCCCCAGTGCCCTAGCCCCCACAATACCCCATCCTCTTACATTCACCCCCAGTGTCCTGTACCTCTCCCCCACAATACCCCCATCCTCTCACTTCCCCAACAGTGACCATGACATGCCTGAGCAGAATGAATTTAATATATTCCATCCCCTCTTACCATGAAGCTTGCAGGCAGTGACTGAGGCAGGAGCAGAGGAGTGTCCAGTGTCTGCACACAGAGGGCACTAGGACCCAGTGTGGCTGAGACAACCAGAGCCTGCAGGGCAGAAAGTGAAACTACAGCTGCTGCAGCCAGGAAGGAAAGAAGGAGCTCCTCTGGTGAGACAGCAGCTCCGTGCACTGCGCACACAGACAGGCACTACAATCTGTGGCAGAGGGAGCCGCCATTGTGCTTGCTCTCTCCGCTCTCTTTCATTGTGTGCCCCTGCTTCTAGGGGGGGGCACCTGCCCCCCCTGCCCCACGGTGGGTACGCCCATGCTGGGGGGGCCCCTGGCCAGATTGCCCTTATGTGCGGCGGGGAGGGAGAGATCTCCGCTACCTGCAAGAGAAAATGGCAGCAGAGGCGGAGCTGCAGCGATCCGTCCGGCTCCCTGCCCGTACTTCCTGTCTCTCACACAGTCAGCAGCGCGGTTGGATGACGTCATCATTCAGCGCCGTGGCTGTGCCAGAGAGAGGAAGCTGCCCTTTTAAGGCTCCAAAAGTGCATGAATCCAAAATATTTTTAGCTTTACAGAGGCAAAATAAACAGCTGATTAGTTTGCTTATTTGCGTTTTGTTAACCTTTACTAAATACTGCTGTTTGACCACAATTTAGCATTAGATGAGGCTATGGCAAGCAGAAAATGTTTTCATTAATTATGTACTATACAAGAAAAGTCGTTATGTGGTGCAGAGCAAAATAGTTAAAAATTAGACGGAGTATACTATTTCAAATACATTTTTGGCAATGCATGAGGCTGAATTCTTAAGCCAGAGGAAATGTAGTTTGATTGCTCAATTAATTCTAGGATCTCAGAAGCAATCATTTATATTGCAGACATGAGAATTCTTCATTCCATAGATCTTAAAGGGATATATTACAGCAGGGATGCATTCCATCAAAGCTTGCATTGTTCCTGGTATATGTTTAAGCAATGTACAGTACTGAATTATGGCGAGCTTACAACAATACACAACATAATCAGCTAGGATAAGGTGATACCCAAAGAGTCAAGGGGTGACAGATTAAAAATTATAATTAAAAATAAAAAGTATTATCTATGCTCACAAACTTTCTAAGTTCTGTAGCAATCCATTATTCCAAGTGTTATGTTAAAGGGACATAGAAGGACTCTTTGGCTAAGTTTGGTGGTAGGAAGGGTTAATGATTTTATAAGTATGCTGGAGCAAAATTTGGGGGCTTCTTAATAAAAACAGCCATAAAAAGGTCCTGAAAAAACATCTCAATGGGATTCAGGACCAGATTTTAACTAGGCTAATCTAAAACTTTTTTTTTTGTGCTTTGCTTTCTTTACTGTACAGTCTAAAAACTTTTAGGCTATGATCTCATTTTTTTATGTACAGCATTTGTCTTTGTTATATATTAATGTTTGAAGCGCTTCACCAATTGTAACATATGCAAAAATAGAAAAAATGGAAAAATGGTTTTAAAGAGGATGTGTCACCAGGTAAAAAAGTGATCAGTTTTTGCTCTTATTTTATTTCTGCTGCTTCACTGAATAGTCTACACTGTATATTTTTTCGTTTTGCCAAAGATATCAGCTTTTTTATTTAGTGCTGATTTTTATGGTCTTTACAATGGGGCGTTACTCACAGCACAATAATGCCGTGCAGCCTAAATGTACACCACAGAGAACAGCGCCACTTTGAAAAAGACCATAAAAATCTGAATATTGGGGCACTAAATACATTTCTGGAATGTTTAGTGGAATATTTTAAAAGAAAAAATATACTCAGGAACAGGAGGGGAATAAAATAATGAAAACTGGCCACTATTGACCTGGTGACAGGTTCTCTTTAATTGAGAACCAGGCTGGGCTAGGGGCAGGCAATCTTTGCAGTCAGACAGGGCATACTAAGTGAACCATGTTGAAGGAGGCATCTGGCACCCAAATCTTCTGACCAACACAGATCAAAATTATAAATTTTAAAGTATTTATTTATTTTACTCTCTTATATAGCCATTAATTCCACAACGCTTTACAGACATTATTGGCACTGTCCCATTGGGGCTCACAATCTAAATTCCCTATCAGTATGTCTTTGGAGTGTGGGAGGAAACCAGAGAACCCGGAGGAAACCCACGCAAACATACAAACTCTCGCTTTATGATTACTATGTGTGAGTGGAGCTGTTATCTTGTCACTCTGTGTGGTATTTTTTTTAGCACTCTATGGTGCTAGAATTGTGTGGCATTGCGTTGCTCTTACTAGTTGCAGTGGCATTATACGGCAATATTATTTAGACATCTGTATAAAAGTGTGATTACGACAATGTTATGCACTGTTATTTGTAAATTATACTGTGACACTTATAATAATGTCATTATTTATACTGTACACTGCATGGCAGCATGCCATATGGGGTGGGGAGCAGAATGTATTTCACAGGGCCCATTTAACTAAGGAAGCACTGAATGCCGCATAGAATTCCTAATAATATTCAGTTACATAAGACTTCCTTCTCCATCTCTGCAGAATGGCAGCCATACAGTATAGTTCAATTGTAGGAGATGCTGTATGTTATCAGCATTGTTGGAGCTACATGAAAGTGTTCCAGTCCATTAATGGGCCAATATAGGGTTGTCACCATTATCTGTGGGAAGGCAACGCGTGACAGATTCTGCATATCTAATCCCAGTGCATGATACAGGCTGAGTATCAAATCCCAGCGTGTGATACAGTCCACATGTCTAAACCAATCCTGTGTGATATTGTCGTGCCTCGGGATTCGATCCATCTGTCCTGTGCTCTTCTGCTGGCATCTTTGTCTGCAGAATCACGACAGGTGCTGTTGCTGTCTGGCTCCTGATTACCTTTTGTCTTTGTCCATTCTTTTCTGACAGCAGGTGCTTTTCATTTATTAATAGCCTGTCCTATCAAACTGTAGGTGCTACTATTTAAACCTACCCCCTGCTAGTCTCCCCTGCTGGTGATAGTCTTGGGTGGATTCTGCTTGGAGTGCTAATCCTACTTCTGAGTATCTAGGCCATTCAGATAAGTGTACTGCTGGGGATTCTTATGCTGCACTCTCCCTCGAATCCTTAGGAGGTAGTGATATGATAAACTCGATGGCCTTTTAGGGAGTCAGGTCCGAGTTGTCTTCTCTAGTTTTTTGCCTTTAGGGTTTATCCAGTTCACACTGCAACCGTTAGGGCCTGCGTTACTGGATACTACAGTCTGTACAGGAACCAGGAGGGGCTTGTGTAGCTTTTTCATAGATCCTTTATGCCCTTGTTTACTACCACGTGTGCACAACAGATACACTCCGCTGAGCCCTGTATCTAATCCCATCATATACAGTCCACATACAGTGGTTACGGAAAGTATTCAGACCCCTTAAAATTTTTCACTCTTTGTTTCATTACAACCATTTGGTAAATTCAAAAAAGTTCATTTTTTCCCATTAATATACACTCTGCACCCCATATTGACTGAAAAAAAAAACAATGTAGAATTTCTTCAAATTTATTAAAAAAGAAAAACTGAAATATCACATGGTCATAAGTATTCAGACCCTTTGCTCTGACACTCATTTAAGTCACATGCTGCCCTTTCCTTGTGAGCCTCCTTGAGATGGTTCTACTCCTCATTGGAGTCCAGCTGTGTTTAATTAAACTGATGACTTGATTTTTTAAAGGCACACACCTGTCTATATAAGACCTCACAGCTCACAGTGCATGTCACACCAAAAGATAATCATGAGGTCAAAAGGAACTGGCAAAGGAGCTCAGGGACAGAATTGTGGCAAGGCACACACCTGGCCAAGGTTACACAAGAATTTCTGCAGTACTCAAGGTTCCTAAGAACAAATCCTTAAATAGATGAAGTTAGGGACCACCAGAAGTCTTCCTAGACCTGGCCCGTCCAGCCAAACTGAGCAATCGAGGGAGAAGAGCCTTGGTGAGAGAGATAAAGAAGAACCCCAAGATCACTGTGGCTGAGCTCCACAGATGCAGTAGGGAGATGGGAGAAAGTTCCACAAAGTCAACTTTCACTGCAGCCCTCCACCAGTCGGGCTTTTATGGCAGAGTGGCCCGATGGAAGCCTCTCCTCAGTGCCAGACATATGAAAGCCCGCATAGAGTTGCTAAAATAAGACATGAAGAACTCCCAGATTATGCGAAATAAGATTCTCTGGTTTGATGAGATGAATATAGAACTTTTTGGTGATAATTTCTAAGCAGTATGCGTGGAGGAAAACCAGGCACTGCTCATCACCTGCCCAATACAATCCCAACAGTAAAACATTGTGGTGGCTGCATCATGCTATGGGGGTGTTTTTCAGCTTCAGGGACAGGATGACTGGTTGCAATTGAAGGAAATATGAATGTGGCCAAGTACAGAGATATCCTGGATGAAAACCTCTTCCAGAGTGCTCTGGACTCAGACTTGGCCGAAGGTTCACCTTCCAACAAGACAATGACCCTAAGCACACAGCTAAAATAAAAAGGAGTGGCTTCAGAACAACTCTGTGACCATTCTTGACTGTCCCAGCCAGAGCCCTGACCTAAACCCAATTGAGCATCTCTGGAGAGACCTGAAAATGGCTGTCCACCAACGTTTCACCATCCAACCTGACGGAACTGGAGAGGATCTGCCAGGAAGAATGGCAGAGGATCCCCAAATCCAGGTGTGAAAAACTTGTTGCATCATTTCCAAGAAGACTCATGGCTGTACTAGCTAAAACGGTGCTTCTACTCAATACTGAGCAAAGGGTCTGAATACTTATGACCATGTGATATTTCAGTTTTTCTTTTTTAACCCCTTAAGGACAGAGCCATTTTGCAGCTTAATGACCGGGCCAATTTTTACAATTCTGACCACTGTCACTTTATGAGGTTATAACTCTGGAACGCTTTAACGGATCCTGCTGATTCTGAGATTGTTTTTTTGTGACATATTGTACTTCATGATAGTGGTAAAAATTCTTCGATAAGACTAGTGTTTATTTATGAAAAAAAACGCAAATATGGCGAAAATTTTAAAAATTTTGCAATTTCAAACTTTAAATTTTTATGCCCTTAAATCAGAGAGATATGTGACACAAATTACTTAATAAATAACATTTCCCACATTGTCTACTTTATATCAGCACAATTTTGGAAACAACATTTTTTTTTGTTACGAAGTTATAAGGGTTAAAAGTTGACCAGCAATTTCTCATTTTTACAACAAAATTTACAAAACCATTTATTTTTAGGGACCACATCATATTTAAAGTCACTTTGAGGGGTGTACATGACAGAAAATTACCCAAAAGTGACACCATTCTAAAAACTGGACCCCTCAAGGTACTCAAAATCACATTGAAGAAGTTTTTAACCCTTTACGTGCTTCACAGGAAACTGAATCAATGTGGAAGGAAAAAATTAACATTTAACTTTTTTTTTTTTTTTTTACCAACATTTTACATCAGACCATTTTTTTTTTTATTTTCACAAGTGTGAAAAGAAAAAATGAAACACAACATTTGTTGTGCAATTTCTCCTGAATAAGCAGATACCCCATATGTGGGGGTAAACCTCTGTTTGGGTGCACGGTAGAGCTCGGAAGAGAAGGAGCGCCGTTTGACTTTTTCAATGCAGAATTGGCTGGAATTGAGATTGGACACCATGTTGCGTTTATAGTGGCCCTGATGTGCCTAAACAGTGGAAACCCCACAAGTGACACCATTTTGGAAACTAGACCCCTAAGGAACTTATCAGATGTGTGGTCAGCACTTTGAACACCCAAGTGCTTCACAACAAGTTTAGAACGTAGAGCCGTAAAAATAAAAAGCATATTTTTTTCACAAAAATGATCTTTTTGCCCCCAATTTTTTATTTTAACAAGGGTTAGCAAGAGGAATTGGACCCCCAAAAGTTGTTGTTCAATTTGTCCTGAGCATGCTGATACCCCATATGTGGGGGTAAACCTCTGTTTGGGTGAAAAGGTAGAGCTCGGAAGAGAAGGAGCGCCGTTTGACTTTTTCAATGCAGAATCGCTGAAATTGAGATTGGACACCATGTTGCGTTTGCAGAGGCCCTGATGTGCCTAAACAGTGGAAACCCCCCACAAGTGACACCATTTTGGAAACTAGACCCCCTAAGGAACTTATCTAGATTGTGGTCAGCACTTTGAACACCCAGTGCTTCACACAAGTTTAGAACGTAGAGCCGTAAAAATAAAAAAGCATATTTTTTTCACAAAAGTGATATTTTTGGCCCCAATTTTTTTTTTAACAAGGGTAAAAAGAGGAATTTGGGCCCCAAAAGTTGTTGCTCAATTTGTCCTAGAATGCTGATACCCCATAATGTGGGGGGGAAACCTCTGTTTGGGTGAACTGTAGAGCTCGGAAGAGAAGGAGCGCCGTTTGACTTTTTCAATGCAGAATTGGTGGAATTGAGATTTGGAACCATGTTGCGTTTGCAGAGGCCCTGATGTGCCTAAACAGTGGAAACTGTTGTGAATGGGTTTGAGATGAGTTCTGAGCAGAGGCTCCCTCTGGTGGTTTACAAGCGGTACTAGTGAGGATTGGGAATCAGGTGTTACTGATTGGTCTTATTTAAGGGAATCATTTTCCCATCAGGGTTGCCGGTGATCAATTGTTCTGGTCTGAATCCTTCTTTCCAGTTTCCCTTGTAGCCTGCTGTGTCGTGTCTGCATCTCCTGCTATCAGATAAGACAATTTCTTATTTTGTGTTTTTGCTATATTTTTTGCTTTTTTTCCTGCACTTCGGTGGGGGCCTTCTGGGTCCCCTCCGGGGGCTTTTTGCCCTCTCAGTTTAGTCCAGCCACTGGTTTTTGTACTTTTGCTTTTTGCAGTTTTTTCAGTGGCTGCTGTTTTTGTTACACCAGAGAACTAATTTAGGTGGTAGAGGTCGTGTGATCTCAGGTGATTTTGAAATTGTATGTTGGTGTTTTCAGGGTTTTCTGGGATTGCAGTAAGTACCCTTCCTGTCCTTTTCTATTTAGATAGTTTGGGCCCCAGCGTTTGCTCATACTATTTTCTTTCTGTGTCAGTATTTCCTCTTGTCTAACCGCCATTATATGTTTGGGGGCTTTCTATTATCTTTGGGGTTCTGCTCCGGGCAAAATAGCTTTCCTATTTCTATCTTTAGGTGTAGTTAGTTTTCTCAGGCTGTGACGAGGCGTCTAGGACCATCGTAGGAACGCTCCACGGCTGCCTCTAGTTGTGGTGGTTAGTCAGGGTACTGCATCTCATAGATTCCAACTGCTCTGGTGTATTGCCTTTTTTACCTGCACTCCTCAGCTACCGTAACATAACAGTATCACCGGCCATAAAAATTGTATGGTACTCACAGAAGGGAAAAAAAAATATATATTTTGAAGGAAGAAAAGTTGTCAGAGATATTTTTGTTTGTTGCATTTTTTTTTTTCCCTCTGTATCTCTGGGTGCTGGGGAGGATTTTTTTCTCCCAATGGAGTTTGCACAGTTGTCTGGCCGTGTGATCAGCTTGCCACTGAGGTTCAGAGTATTGCTGCATATCTTGCTAGGTTGCCTGTTGTGGAACCTAGGATCCCATGCCAGATTTGTTTTCAGGGGATCGAGCTAAGTTTCAGAATTTCAAAAATAATTGTAAATTGTTTTCTTGCCTTAAAATCTAAGGGCCTCAGGAAACGCAGCGCAGCAGGTTCAAATTGTCATCTCTCTCCTGCGCGGGGGATCCTCGATTGGGCTTTTTCCCTGACACCTGGGGATCCTGTTTTGAGTGATGTTGATGTATTTTTTCAGGCTTTGGGGTTATTGTACGATGAGCCTAATATCACTGATCAAGCTGAAAAAGCCTTGTTGGCATTAAATCAGGGGCTTGATGACGCTGAGTTATACTGTCAAGATTCCGTAGGTGGGCAGTCCTGACCAAATGGAATGACGACGCTTTGGCGGCCCTTTTCCGGAAGGGTCTGTCGGATAATGTAAGGATGTTATGGTGGGATTCCCTGTCCCCTCTGGTCTCAATGATTCTATGTCATTAGCGATTCAATTGACAGACGTTTGCGTGAGCGGAGAAGTATGCGTGGAGTGGTGTTGCCTTGTGAGCCAGCTGCTGAGCCCATGCAGTGTGATGGAGTGGTGTCTGGGCACAGCGTCATGAGTTTCGAAAGCGCAATGGGTTTATGTTTCTACTGTGGTGATTGCCTCTCATGCTATTTCAGTCTGCCCCAAGCGGGGAAGACGTTTTGCACGCTCAGTTGTCTTGGGTAGTGTTCAGACTAAGTTTTTATTTTAAATGTCACTCTGATATGCTCTCTGTCCTCATTTTCTGCTCAGGCTTTCGTTGATTCTGGAGCAGCTATTAACCTGATGGATTATGATTTTGCCCAAACGTTGTGGATTTCCCTTGATACCCCTACAGAAGTCTATTCCCCTATGGGGATCGATTTCTACCCCTTTGGCTGAGAATAAACCCCAGTTTTCTACTCAGGTGATAATGAGGGTTGAACCTGATCACCAGGAGTGCTGCAAATTTTTGGTTCTATATAATCTGCATGACATTATCGGCTGGGTTTCCCTTGGTTACAGTCTCATAATCCTGTTTTGGATTGGAAATCTGTGTCTGTAACCAGTGGGGCTGCCAATGTGTTTAATACCA
The DNA here is from genome assembly GCA_033576555.1 of Oophaga sylvatica. NCBI lineage: Eukaryota > Metazoa > Chordata > Amphibia > Anura > Dendrobatidae > Oophaga > Oophaga sylvatica. The sequence goes on from JARQOD010000006.1 coordinate 46,853,679, forward strand.
ACACTCCTGTTTTTTCTGCCTCCCCCCAGGCTGAGGATGTTCCTGACTTTTTGTTGATTTTTCTGATGTGTTTAGCGAAAGTAAATCTGCATCCTTACCTCCCCCATAGGAGCTATGACTGCGCTATTGATTAGTGCCAGGTAGTAAATTCCCTAAGGGTCGCCTCTTTAACTTGTTATACCTGAACATGACGCTATGCGGTCTTATATCAAGAATCAATGGAGAAGGGTCATATCAGACCATCCCTTTACCCAGGTGCC
>JARQOD010000006.1:46854038-46932360 GCA_033576555.1 Oophaga sylvatica
TTTGGTATTATTGATCAAGTCCTAAATTTTAATTTTCAGATGACCGCTTTTCGGAAAAACTTTTTGGGGCCAAACCCCGGGGGTGTACAGCGGGGTTGGGGGGGCGAAAATTTTGTTGGAATGTTTTTTGGTTTTGTTGAAAAAAGTCGAATTAATTTTCAGATCCCCTATTTTCAGGAACATTGGGGGGCCACATGGGGGGTTACGACGTGAGTTTGGCGGAATTTGTTGGAATAGTATTTGGTGGGGGATTGAAAAAAGTTTTGGGGAATTTTAATTGTGGAATGGGGTAAAATGGGTTATTATGAAATTTTTTCTATTACTGTTAAATTATTAAAAGGGGCCTCTAAGCAGAAAAAAAAAATTAAAAAAAAAAAACTAAAATTTGTGGGTGGTGTGGTGGTCTCAAAGCAGGGGAGATACAAAGCCTTTTGGATGGGCAGTGGGCATGTAAGGGAAATACTCTTTGCCATGTTCCTGAAATCGTTTTTGTGGTCCTTGGGTGGGGTGAGGGGCAGGGGGGGGAAAATGGCGTTGGGTTTCCCGGGGGAAATCCTCAACTCAAAGGCATCCCCCGGCCCCATTGAGTAAACATGAGGCCCAATGATTGTTCCTGGTACTGGGGAATGTGAGGGGCCTTGGGACTTTTTGTGGGGAAAAAATTTTTGAAAGGGCCCCCTTTTTAAATTAGATGTTCCCCCACCTTTTTGTCCATGCCCTGGTTTCCGTTGCCCAGGTGGGGTGCAGCCCTGGGGGAAATCTACGCCACCATTATTTGTTTTTTTTTGACGCAGAGGGGTTTTTGCTTGCCCTGGTGGCACCCCTCTCTCTGCCGTCACAGTGTCCCCCCAGCGTGTGGTCAGCATGTAGCGTCTTCCGTCATTCCATTTTACTGCAAAAAAATTGGTCATTTTTCGAGTGAGAATGACCCCCCTTTTTTAAAGTTGGACCCCAAAATGTGACGGAAACCCCCCTTTTTTTTTTCCCCTGTTCCACACCCCCGTTTTTTCGGTGGGGGTTTTTTAAGGGGGCCCTTAAATTTTTGTGTACCGGGGGACCCTTTTGGGGAAAGGGGCTTTTGTGCCACACAATTTTTGGGTCCCCTTTTTTGGGGGGTTTGGGGGTTTATTTGGCGGTCCCACCTTATGAATGGAACGTGGATGTGTCCCCCTTTGGCTTTTCCCCTTTTAAAAAATTTGACGCCATATTTTTCACTTTTGGGGGGATGTTTTTGGGGAAAAAACAGACGGCCTTGTGCTCATCAAGGATGTCTACTGACTTTTGGGGGTTAGGGGTGGAAATAAATTTTTTGTGGAGGAAATTTGGGGGGTCTCAGTTTATTTAGCTTATAGTTGGGGTCGTTTTGGGGGGTTGGGGGAATTATCTTTAAAAGTGGGAAATCTCACGGGCTTTAGGGGGGGGGGGGGACATGGGGTGCAAATACGGGGTTTTGGGACTTTTTGTTGCCCAGTAAGAGGGATGTGGGTTTTTTTTAAAAACCCCATATTCGGGAAAGGAAAAAAAATTTTTTGTTTGGGGGGAAAATTTGGGGCACCCGGGGAAGGGGAAAAAAAAAGCATGGGTTTTTGGGGAAATTTTTGTGGGCTTTGATTTTTTTTGGAGGCGTGATTCGGGGACTTGGGGCTAATAAAAATTTGGGGAAAAAAACAAGGGGTTTTAAAATTGGGGGCATCTACTCTAACCCCTGGACACAAAAAAGGGGGGAATTTGAGGGAAAAGGGGGGTCATTATCCACGCGAGGGGGGGAAGCGGTTTTTTGGGGCCTGCCCCAAGAACTTCGCAGGACGACCGACTCTGCCCCCATCGGGCGGGGGGGCCCCCCCTGGAGGAAAAGTCCGTCCTTCTGAAAAGGCTCAAATTCAAGGCAGATTCCCCTTTTGCTGCCGGACTGCCGGAGCAAAACAGGGTGTACGCTTGCTCCGCGCTGAATGTTTTTCGGGCCATTTTTTATTTTATTTTCCCCCCTTAATAAAAATAACTTACCAGTATTTTTTTTTCTCATAACCTAACCCAAGATGTAAAACTAACCCCCAAAACGTGGAACGAAACCCTAACCAAACCCAACACGTGGAAAACACTAGCGCAACCTAAAGCTAACCCAACACGTAACCTAAGCACACCCCAAAGAACCCCCAAACGTGGAAAAATAACCCAAAAACTAACCTAACACGTGGAACGCAAAACTAACCCTAACACGTGGAACGCTAACCCTAAGCTAAACCCAACACTAACGCTAACTTCAAAAAAATTTTTTTTTTTTTAAAAAAATTTTTTTTTTTTTTTTTTTTTTTTTATAATCCCCTGACAATGGGGGGGGTTTATACTGAAGTCCGGAAATGAAAAAAGTCCTAAAAAGGACATTGGGGACCTGGAGTGTTTTTTTTTCACTGGGGCGGCACCTTTTTACTGTATCATCTCCTTCTCTCCCCGAACAACCGGGGGAAAGAAAAGAAGCCGAGCCAAGGGGCTGCCATATTTCCAAAAAATTTGGGGGGTTTTTATCACAGTGGGGTCCTCACTGTAATAAAAAAACCCGCACCCCTGAGAAAAATTTTTCCTTGGGGTTTCTAGGTGCAGGCAGGGAGATTTGGGGGGGGGACCGGGGATCGCTTCAACGGGATTTGGTCCCCGGGGGGGGGGTCGGACCCTAATTCTCACCCCTTGAGTGCGACACATAAAAGGGGGGGGAAGGGAAATTTTTTTTTTTTTGGGGTCCCGTTTTAAAAAAATAACGGCGATCGCAACCCCGGAAAACGATAAAAACCGACCCGGATCAGTTCTGGGTCTGGCTACCCCAGGGCGCCAGGCCCCAAAAAGGGAAAAACCCCACCCCCCCCCCCGGGACCTGCGGGGGCGCACGGGCTCCCCCGCCTTTTTAAAATTCAGGACGTGCTGCTCCCCGGGGCCCGGAGGGACCCCAAATCCCCGGGGCCCAAAGGGGGAAAATGGGGGGCACTATTTCTTCCCTTTGATGTCGATGACTGGGGGGAAGAGAAAATTAAAAAAAGGACATAGGGTTATTTTGTTTTTGTTGCGTCGGTTATGGGTTAATAACGGCGTCGCAAATGGGGGTCGGAAAAAAAAAGACCCGATTAGTTCTCGGGGGGCTGGGGTACCCCGGGAAAAAGCACTGTGGGGGGCGTATAGGCTTTTTTTCCCCGGGCCCTTAATTAAAGGCGCTGGGGTTTAAAAAACCCTTAAGACCGCCGAAAAAACTTTTTGGCGGTCTTAAAGGGGGTTAATTTTCATTTAAAAAATTAAAATTCTTGTTTTTTTCAGAAAAAAGGGGGGCAGAGGTACATAATGAAAAAAAAGAACTATTTTGAATTTCCCCCATAGCTGCAATAAACAAAGATAAAAAAATTTTAAAAGGGGTCGAATTTTTCCGCCCCAGTATCTATTCCAGCTGTGATACGTTCGTTTAAAACCCCCCCTTTTTGATGCAGTGAGAGCCCCAAAAATAGAACAGAGCTGCCCGGACCCGGGGGACACTTTCCACATTCTATACAATTTGCGCCCCAAAAAAAATGTATCTGCAATTGATCCAAACATCATCCTCACTTATCCTTTTGCAAACTCCCAAAAGGGGGAATGAGGCACACACGTGTGCGGTGAGGCAGTGACGGTTTGTTATATGCGGGGTTGCTATGTTTCCCAGGTGTCACAGTGATATGGAGGCCGCGGAGGCATGCATTCACAGGCTGCTGTGATTGCAATCAAAATAAAGTAAGTGTTGTTTGGCAGTATTTGTCCAAGGCAGATTTAAAAAACCTGCCATGGCTTTTGTTTTTGAAGCGGCCACGGGGTAGTGGGCGTTCGTTCCTCTCGGCAGGTTTTCATGTCGCTGCCCCCACAGGTTCCTTGTAAAAACCCTGCCGCAGAGGCGAGGCGTAGATAGGGTTTTGGTTTGGGGGGGGCGAAACTTCTGAGTGGGCCCTAACCAAGACCTTGCAAATGACCGGCTGTTGCCAAAAATAATCTTTTATAAAAAAGACCATTTGAATCACCGCCATATGGTCAGTGGTAAATAATACCGTCCTACGACATTTTTTAGATTACAGAAAGGTAAGTAAATGTTTACCGCTGAAGTTCTTTTGATGGAATTGTTCACTTTTATACTTTTTCATCTGGCCCCAGAACCGACTAGACTTTCCAGCCAGGTCGACTGCAGAGATTACAAAAAGACGTTTCACTTTATATTTTCAGCACTGTTCTTGGTCACGATTGGGCTATTTCAACCCTGCACAAACTCCTCTCGCTGATACCCAATATGAGCCGTGCTGCCTTTGTGCCCTTTACTGCACCCATACCCCAAAAACTGACTGCTTACTGCCGTATTGTCCCTTTCTGCACTCATACCCAAAATTACTGAGCCGCTGCTGCCGTTTGTGCCCCTATTACTGCGCCTCATACCCAATACGACCCTGCCCTATGTGTCCCTTTTATGCACCTGTCCCCCCATACTGAGGCTTACCTATGTGTCCCTTTTGCACCTTTGTGGGGGTTTCTCGACCCTCAAATTCTTAAAACTCTCTTAATTATAATGCAGGTGCATGTGCCTTAGAAAACAGTGCCCACTTTTGTCCCTAGAATGTAAATTCCCTGTGTGTGCCCCTTTTGACGTCACGTAACCAATTCCTTATAACAATAAGGGCCCCTTTACACTTTAATGTCCCGATTCCCCGTACAGATCCCCCTTTACACGTTATGCCCCCTCACTGAATATATACAGACCCCTTAATATCCCCAAACTTTTCAATGGCCCAACATGGGTTTTGGCCCCCGCCACTAAATTCCACACTGTATGATGGCCCCCTGATGCTTCCTGTACAAATATACCAATAGTCCTCAATTAGTATAATGCACCCCCAAGGCAACCCTGTATTTAATGTACCCCCAATAGCAGTTTTGGTTTGTAATCCCCCATGGCAGCCTCTGTATTAAATGCCCCCACAAAAAAGCCCTATATTAAAGCTCCCCAATAGGCACCTCTGTATTTAAGGCACCCCCATGGCACCCTGTAGTATAAATGAACCCCCATAGGCAGCCTTGTATTATAATGCCCCCCCCTAGGCAGCCTCTGAGTATTAATGTCCCCCATAGGCAGCCTCTGTATTATAATCCCCCCTAGGCAGCCTTGTGTATAATGCACTCCCCATAGGCAGCTCTGTAGTATAAGCACTCCCCATAGGCGCCCTATATTAAAAGCACCCCCATAGGCACCTTTGTATTAAATGCACCCCATAGGCAGCCCTGATTAAATGCACCCCATAGGCAGCCTCTGAGTAAATGCACCCCCATGACGCCTCTTAGTAAATCACCCCCATGGCAGCCTTGTAATAAATCACCCCCCCATAGGCAGCCTCTGTGTTAAATGCCCCCATAGGCAGCCTCTGTAGTTTAAGCACTCCCCATAGGGGGCCCTGTATTATAATGCACCCCCAAGGCGCCTTTTGTATTTAATACACCCCATGGATCCTCTGTATATAATCACCCACTAGGCCCTTTGTATTTAATGCCTCCCTAGGCAGCCTCTGTAGTTAATGCACCCCCATAGGCCCTCTTGTATAATGCACCCCATAGGCAGCCTCTGTATTATAATGCACCCCCATAGGCGCCTTTTGTATTTAATGCACTCCCAAAAAAGGCATTTCTTATTATAATGCACCCACATAAGAGCCTTTTATTATAATGCAAGAAAAAAAGGTCACACTGTAGCGCTATGTTGCAAACAGAAAAATAAAATAGAAAATGAATTGCATCATTACCTTAGAAATATGAAAAAATGGAATCTTAGCGCATAAGATGGCCAAATTAGGTGGCCTGTAGCCACGTCAAGGCCTTCTCGTATATCAGGTCCTAACTAATGTCTTCCTCGCTTAGAAATCGTTGCTGGAACATATGAACCTCTCTCCAGACTAAAATTACATCTCTGAGGAGGGGTGTGAACCTGTTGTAATTAAAAAGCCTGTGACCACCAGGTGGAGGCTAGGTAGAAGGTAAATGAAACATTCAAAGCGCATAGCGTAAGTGTGCTACCTTTTTTTTCTTGTTTAATGAGTTGGTGTCTATTAGCACCGTTCACACTGAATTATGTTTGGATGGCCGGGCATTTTTTGATATGTATTCATTTACCTTTACCTGAGCACTCCACTGGTGGTCACAGCTTTTTTTTACAAAGGTTCATCCCCCTCCACAGAGATGTAGATTTTGTTGGGAGGGATTATATGTTCCCCATCAGCAGACTTTTCAAGCGAGGATAGGCATTATTAGGACTTGATATACGAAAAGCCTTGAGTGGTACGGTACAAATTTGGCCATCTTATGGCTAAGACTCTCAATTTTCATTTTTTAAGGTAATGTGCAATTATTTTTCATATTTTTCATATTTCGTGTTTGAAGCTTTAGCGTTTCAGGTGCTACCTTTTTTTTTTGTATGTATATGAGTTGGTGACTCTAGGTTTTACACCTTTCACACGAATCATGTTTGGATGTGCCTCGTTTTTGATAGTATATTTTCCTTTACCGACCTCCACCTGGTGGGTCACAGGCTTTTTATTACAACGGTTCATCCCCCTCCACAGAGTGAAGATTTTAGTTGGAGAGAGGATTCATTGTTTCCCTGCAGACAGATTTTTAAGCGGGTGGCATTAGTTGGACCTGATATCGGAAGAAACCTTGACGTGGCTTTAGGCCACATAATTTGGCCATCTTTGTGCTAAACTTTCAATTTTTCTTTTTTCTAAGGTAATGAGCAATCATTTTTATATTTTTCTATTTCGTGTTGCGCTTAGGATACGTGTCACCTTTTTTTCTGTTTTATGGGTTTTGGGGACTTATTTAGCATGTTCACACGAATCTATGTTTGGATTCCGGCAGTTTTTTGATATTTTCATTTACCTTTACCTAGCATCCAAGGTGGTCCGGCTTTTTAATTACAACAGGTTCTCACCCCTCCCACAGAGAGTAGATTTTAGTCTGGGAGGGATTAAAGTTCCCATGCAAAGCTTTTCTAAGCGGGATAGGCATTATTGGGAACCTTATTGAGAAGAGCCTTGCGTGGCTAACTCACAATTTTTGGCTTCTTTTCCGCTAAACTTCTCAATTTTTCATTTTCTAAGGTTGATGAATTCATTTTTCTATTTTTCATATTCGTGTTTCAAGCTATTGCGCTACGGTGCTACCTTTTTTTCTTGTTGTAAATTGGTTGGTGACTCTATTGCACCTGTTCACACTGAATATGTTTGGTGTGCCGGTCGTTTTTTGATATGTATTATTTACTTTACCTGACACCCCCTGGTGGTCCGGCTTTTTAATTCAACGGTTCACACCCCTCCACGAGATGAGATTTTGTCTGGAGAGGGATTATATGTTCCCATGCGACAGATTTTCTAACGGGATCATTAGTTAGGGGCCTGATATACAAAAGCCTTGCGGGCTATCAGGTCACAAATTTGGCCCTTTTGGCTAAGATTCTCAATTTTTCAATTTCTAAGGTAATATGCATTCTTTTTATTTTTTAATTTCGTGTTTGCAGCTATAGGCTAAGTGTGACCTTTTTTTTTGTATTTTTTATATGAGTTGGTACTCTAGGTTTAGCACCTTTCACCTGAATCTAGTTGGATGTGGGTCAGTTTTTTGATTTATTCATTTACCTTCTACCTGAGCAATCCACTGGTGGTCACAGGCTTTTTAATTACAACAGGTTTCACCCCTCCACAGAGTGTAATTTTGTCTGGAGGGGGTTCATTTTCCCATGAGGACAGACTTTTCTAAGCGAATACATTTGTTAGGACCTATAACGAAAACCTTGACGTGGTTCAGGCTCACTTAATTTGGCATCTTAGCGCTAAATTTCAAAAATTTTTTAATTTCTAAGGTAAGATGCCAATTCATTTTTCATTTTTCATATTTTGTGTTTGAAGCTTAGCCTACAGGTTACCTTTTTTCTTGTATGTAAGATTGGTGACTCAGGTTTAGCACCTGTTCACACTGAAACTTTTTGGATGTGCGGCAGTTTTTTGATATGTTTGTATTATAATCACCCCCATAGGCGTCTGTAGTTAAATGCACCCCCATTGGGCCTCTGTGTATTAATACACCCCTATGGGCCTCTGTAGTAAATGCACCCACCACAGGAGTTTTATTATAATCACCCCCATAGGCATTCTGTGTATAATGAACCCCCCTACACCTCTGTATATTATGCATCCACCTAAGCACCTATGTATTTTTAAAAGCACCCCCCATAGCAGCCTCGTGTATAATCACCCTAGGCAGCCTCTTGTATAATGCACCCACCTAAGCAGTATGTATTGTAATACTCCCATAGGCAGTCTCTTTGTAAATGCACTCCCTTAGGCGTTTATTTTAATGCCCTCCCCCATAAGCAGCCTTTTTTTATAATGCACCCCCATAGGGAGCCTTATTTATAAGCACCCCCATAGGCGCCCCTTTTTTATAAAGCACCCCATAGGAGCCTTATTTTAATGCACCCCAATAGGCATCTTCTTTTAATGCACCCCATAGGCATCTTATATAAATGCACCCCCATAGGCAGCCTTTTTATAATGAACCCCATAGGCACCTTATTTTTAAAAGCACCCACTAGGCAGTCTTATTTATAAGCACCCCCATAGCAGCCTTATTTAAATAACACCATAGCGTCTATTTATAAGACCCCAAGGCATCTTATTTATAATGCACCCCCATAGCAGCCTTATTTATAAAGCCCCCATAGCAGCCTTTTTATAATCCCCCCATAGGCACCTTTTTATAATGCACCCCTAGGCACCTTATTTTAATGCACCCCACAGGCACCTATTTATAATGCACCCCCCATGGCAGTCTTATTTATAATGCACCCCCATAGGCGCCTTATTTTTTAAGCCCCCCAAGGCGTTTATTTAAATGCACTCCCCTTTAGGCACCTCTATTTGTAATCACCCTATTACAAAAATAATTAAATCCATATCCCTCCTTCCCCTCCCGGCTCCTGCCTGCTCACTGCTCTCATCTCTTCTCCTGACAGGGACCGGGCATGACGTCTCGCTCCCGGTCAACGCTGAGGGGGATGATGGGAGAAGGGCGCTCACTCCTTCTCTCACATGCGGTCAGCTGTATTGGCTAATCCCCGATCAGCTGACCCCGATGAGGGCGGGGGGTCCCTGCTGGCACGGGCCCCCCACGCCTGCTCAGGCCCCCATAGCCCGGGCGGCAGAGCGGGAGAGCGATTCTCCTGCTCTGCCGCAGATGTACTGTGTCGCGCGCTGTGAGCCAATGCAGTTAAGTAGGTTCTCCGGGTGGGCCCCTCCACGCGGGGCCAGGGGCCACCGCCCCCCTGCCCCCAGTAGTCGCTACTGGGCAGGGGGTTTGGGGGTGTCAGTTTTGGTTTTGAAACATGCAGGCAGGAAGCTCTGAGAGCTAACCTGTGTAGCAAACAAGCCAGTGGTGCCAAAACTTGGCACCCTCAGGTACTGGGGCCCCTTTTCCGGCTGCGATCCGGAGGATTCCTTTTGAGTTCCAGTGTAAGTTTTCGTTGGGACATTAAAAGACTTTTTTTTGAATTTCCGGGTCATGCCATCTTCACACTGTTCCGCCCCATTTACTGCGTGTATTGCGAGCTGGCAGTACACTAGCTTTCATGGCAAATTTTCACATTCTCCCCCTAGTGTTCAAAAGTGGAAAATACACACTTTTACATTATTTTCATTTTTATTCCATTAAAAAAAATAATATTTAAAAAAAAAAACATTAGAAAATTAATACTTTACTTTTTTTTCAACTGTGAAAAATTTTTTTTTGGGGGGATGGCAATTCCCTTTGACATGAAGTGTGTGCTCTTAATAAAGGCCTTATGAGTTTACCCTTTTAGATGTTATTTTTGGTCTTTCTATTCATTTTATTTCAAAAACGAAGCCTAAGCCTAGAAATGAAAGTAAATAAAGAAAATATATTATTTGCCGGGAGGGTGTTAGTTGCAGGTTACACTGAGCAATGTACAGACGTGACGGTTTGGAGACTCAGTGGAGAGCGTCTGCTGCCTGCAACATCCTTCGCTGACCGTTTGGCGTGGGCAGTTTTGGGTGGGGGGATTTCTTTTAGGGCCCAAGCCCCCTGTGCCGCCTGGGTAGCCTGACTGCCATTAGGTACCGGTGAGATCTTCACACCCTTGTGAGACCTATGCTGGGCGATTGGCCCTGGGTTCCTCCCCATGCAGGACAATCCCAGAATTTTGGCTGGAGTGTGTCAGAGTTCCTGCAAAGGAAGGCTTGAAGCTAGGACTGGCCTGCCCGTTCCCAGAATGAATCCGATTGAGCACTTGGGAATCAGTCTGCTCCATCCACCAAGTCACGTACCACAGACTTCCAGGAGTTGACGGGTTTAGTCCAGGTGGGGGGGAGATCCTCAGGAGAACACCGCAACTCATCAAGCAACCCAGGCATTGTAGGGAGGTCAACAGGCCTTGGAGGCCCACAACAATATGGCATCTTTTTGACTTGTTTCCACTTTAATTTTGTCTTTTTTGATTTTCATTTTGACTTTTTCCACTTTCATTCTGGGGGTCTCCCAAATCCGGCCTCCTTGGTTCAAAAATTTGTTTTCTTGATGATTTTTTGTGATTATGTTACAGACATTCAACTTTGTACAAGAACAAATATTCAATGAAATATTTCCTTCATTTAGTCTAGGATGTGTTATTTGGTGTTCCTTTATTTTTTTGATTAAATTCAAGGATAGAAGGTTTGTAAAGTTCAATTTTTTTTTTTACATTTTCTTGATGCAAACATGAGTTGAAATCCTGCATAAACAAGGGGGGTTAATTTTGCTATGTTACATTTTTGTGTGGGGAACATCTGAGGGCTGGTTGTTAACATTATTTTTTAGGGGATTAAAAGAGGGGGCACCTGCTTCGGTAGTTGTCTTAAAGGCATGCACACTGAAAAAGAGGGGCAAGGGGGTGTCTCCTGGACAAGAAGAATTAAAGCTTTAAATTGAAATTTCAGACATAAAATAAAATTGCCGTAAAAAGATGCGTTTCTTGCCTATTTTTAAGCTTACGAAAAAATCGAGTTTTGTACACATTGTCCTTTTAAGCAAAAGATGTGCACAAGAAACAATCACATTAAAGGGAATCTTCACCACATTTGACCTATCAAAACTTTTTTAAATGAGCAAAAGGTTTAGACGGAAAACAATCCCCCTGTTTGCTCATACAATTGTTTTTGGAGAAATCCTCTTATCACTTTATATAAATTACCACTTCCAGGCTCCAGGGCATAAGGTGCCTGAAAAAAACCTGCCCCTGGATTATTTTAAATAAAGGGGGGTTACATGGTTGCCAGTTGGTTAATGGCCCTCTCTGCTCTCCTATAACGCACTCTGCAGGTTTCCTCGCGCACTTCCATTCCAGGCACAGGGCTGCAATATTGTTGCAGTACAGATACAGAGAGCTGCAAAAAAAAAGTGTTTAAAGGAGCAAATTTAATTTCTCCTGTTCGGGGTTTTGGGTTTTTGTCTCACATGGTAAACTCCCCTTATGTATTTAAGCATGGGGCAAAGTTATCTTCCAGGAGCCCCGGAAAAGGTCACTTATATAAAGTGATTTCTCAGCAACAAACATTATTTGGAACACAGGTAGGCTGTTTCCGCAGTTATAACCTTATGCCATGTAATAGTTTGATAGGTCAAATGTGGGACGATTCCCTTTAACAATCATTTGTGCTCACGAAGTGCAGTCACCGGTCCCCGAATGGGCTATTAAATGGACTCTGCAGAAAAACCAAAGGTGGGAAGGAACACTTCAATGATTACCCCACCGTGAAGCACCGGGCGCCTGGCTTGATTTGAACAACCATTCCATCTGCGGAGCCCCTTTAAATGCCATGATTGGCTTGCATATACAAGTTAATCTCATTTTAGTTCTTTCTCATCTTCCCTTCTTGAACCAACTAAAAATAATGATGCACTGAGTGCTGAACTGGAATTACTGTGATTACCGCTGTAGCCGCAATGATAGACTGTCCTCTCAAACCCATAAGCCCAATAACATAATCATGCTTCCTGGGTCCTCTGTGACACTGTCCCATCTCGGATCACTGGTATCCTCAAAAGTCCCTGTACTGTGATTCTAAACTTTCCTCCCTTATCCTTCTGTAAATGCCTAGAAGGGGGGAGGAGGAGGCCACCCATGTGAGCGATCCCGCCCCATTTTCTGCAGTCGTAATGGAGTTAGACTACACTAGGTTTCAGGGGCAAATTTCAGACTTCTCCCCTTGTCTTTAAAGTTTAAAAACAAATCTTTTTAACCCCTCCTGACATTAGCGTCTATCCCCGTCCTTTAAAACCGTGCATTCTGACCATGGACGGGATAGTACGTCATAGGGGTTAGCTGCGCTCCCGGGAGAGAGCGCAGCAATCGCCCCGGGTGCAGCTGATTACCGGACACCCTGCTGTGTGTGGAGCGGCCGGACCGTCCCCATTAACCCTTACACCGCGATCAAACGTCCGGTGGCTGGGGGGCAAGGGGAGGATCGCCAGGGTGGGTGTTTCCCCGCGCCCCCCCTAGACCCCTCAGAGCAGCGCGATGTGATCGCGCTGTCTAGGGTTCCCCCTCCCAGGCCCACCAAGATTGCGGGGGTCCGGAGGGAGGCGGGCTTCCTCAGTGCCTCCGGGCAGGCATGAGGAAGCGTCCTCCTGCCGTCACACGGGTGTACAGGTGCGTCACACTGTCACACCAGCGATCTGTGAAATCGTGATGTCCCCCCGGGAAAAGTAAAAAAGTAAAAAAAAAAGTAAAAATAAACATGTTAAAAAAAAAATCCAAAAAAAAAAAAAAAAAAAAAAAAAAATTTTCCCCAATAAATTTCATTACTTATTGTAAATAAAAAAATAAAACAATAAAAGTACAAATATATGGTATCGCCGCGTCCGTAACGACCCCCCCCTATAAAACTGTCCACTAGTTAACCCCTTTTTGGAAACCCTTAAAAAAAAAAAATAAAAACGAGCAAAAAAATCGTGCTTTTCATCATACCCTGAACAAAAGTGGAATAAAACGCGATCAAAAAGACGGATATAAATAAACATGGTACCCTGAAAAGTCATCTTGTCCCCAAAAAACAGCCGTCACACAGCTCTCAGCAAAAAAAATAAAAAAGTTATGTCGCAGAATAAAGCGATGCAAAAATAATTATTTTTTTATAAAATTGTTTTTATTCTAAAAACGCCAAAACATAAAAAAATTATATAAATGAGGTATTGCTAATCGACTGACCCGAAAAAAAAAACTGCTTTTCGATTTTACCACCGGGAACAATAAAAACGCCTCACCCAAAAGAAATTTGAATTGCTGATTTTTTTTTTTCATTCACCTCCCAAAAATCGAAATAAAAACGATAAAAAAAGCATGCCAAAAATGGTACCAATAAAAGCGAACCCGTCCCGCAAAAATAAGACCTACTACTCTGTGGGCCAAAATATGCAAAAATTAAGCTCTCAAATGTGGTGATGCAAAAAAACTTTTTGCAATAAAAAGGTCTTTTAGCGTGACAGCTCCAATCAAAAAACCGCATAAAAGTAAATAAGACCCCCTTTATCACCCCCCCTTGTTAGGGAAAAAAAAAAAATAAAAAAAAATGTATTTATTTCCATTTTTCCTTTTGGGGTTTTGGGTTAGGGTTTGGCTAAAAGTTTGGGTTGGGTTGGCGCTAAATTAGGATTGGTTAGAGTTAGATTAGGGTTAGGGTTGGGATTAGGGGTTGGGACTAGAGTTAGGGTGTGTTGGGGTTAGGGTGGGTTAGAATTGGGGGGTTTCGTGTTTAGGCACATAGGGGCTCTCCAAATGGACAGGCGTTGTCTCCATTCCACCAATTCTGCGTTAAAAAGTCAAACGGTGTTCCTTCACTTTGGCTCGCCATGCGCCCAAAAACAAAGTAGTTTACCCCACAATTTTGGGTTAGCGACTTGGACCCCAAGAGTTATTGTTAAATTTGTCCTATTTTTCTGTTCCCTTGGGAAATAAAAAATGGGGGCGAAAAATATTATTTTTGTAAAAAAAATTAGTTTTTTTTTGTTTTTTAAAGCTGTACTTATAAATTCTGTGAAGACTTGGGGCTTCATAGCGCTACCACAATCAAATAAGTTCCTTGTGGGGTTATTTTCCAAAAATGGGGTCACTTGTTGGGGATTTCCACTGTTTGGGGCCCACGGGCTTCCAAATGCGACATGACCCCCCAACCTTTCCTCAAAGTCGAATCCAAAAAACGTCATACTTCCCTTTCTGAGCCCTGCATGCGCCCAACGTAGTTTCTCCCAATATTGGGTATCAGCTACTCGGAAAAAATTTGGCAAAACTTTTGGGGTCCAATTTTCTGTTGCTCTTGTGAAAAAAAAATTTGGGGGCGAAAAAAAATTTTTTGTAAAAAAAAAAAGGTTTTTTATTTTTAAAGGCTTTGCGTTATAAACTTTGTGAAAGCAATTCGGGGTTCAAAGTGCTCACCACCATTGGTAGTTTCCTTGTGAGGTCTTTTTCCCAAAAAATGGGGTCACTTGTGGGGGGTTCCACTGTTTAGGGCTCAGGGGCTCTCCAAAGGGACTGACGCCCCAGACCATTTCCATCAAAGTCGCAATCCAAAACTCACTACTTTTTCCGAACCGACATGCCCCATACGTAGTTTTTCCCCATTTGGGTTTCAGCGATAGGACAATTTGACAACAATTTTTGGGGGGTCCAATTTTCCTGTTCCCTTGTGAAAAAAAATATTGGGGGCGAAAAAAATCATTTTTGTAAAAAAAAAAAAGGATTTTTTTTTTTTTCGGCTTCGTTATAAATTCTGTGAAGCACTTCGGGGTTAAAGTGCTCCCACACTCGATAAGTTCCTTGTGGGGTTATTTTCCAAAAATGGGGTCACTTGTGGGGGGTTTCCACTGTTTAGGCGTATCAGGGGCTCCCAAGCACGACGCCCCAACCATTCCTCAAATCTGCAATCCAAAACGTCATTCTTCCCTTCCGAGCCCTGCGTGACCCTACAATTTTTCCTCATATTGGGTAAGCGTATAGGACAAATTGGACACAACTTTTGGGTTCCGTTTCTTCTGTACCCTTGTGAAAATAAAATATTGGGGGCGAAAAAAAATCTTTTTGTAAAAAAAAAAGTTTTTTTTATTTTTAGGCTGTGGTTAAAATTTGTGAAGCACTTGGGGTTCAAAGTGCCCCACACTCTAGATAAGTTCCTTGGGGCTATTTTCCAAAAGGGGTCATGTGGGGGGTTTCCAGGTTTAGGCGACAGGGGCTCTCCAAATGGAGCGCCCCCAACCATTCCATCAAAGTCTGCAATCCAAAACGCACTACTTCCCTTCCGAGCCCGACGTGCCCCCCATACAGTATTTTCTCTAATATTGGGTATCAGCGTACTCAGGACAAATTGGACAACAACTTTTGGGTTCCAGTTTCTTCTGTTACCCTGTGAAAATAAAATATGGGGGCGGAAAAAATCTTTTTTAAAAAAAAAAAAAAAGGATTTTTTATTTTTAAGGGTTCTTATAAATTTAGTGAAACACCGGGGGGTTCAAAGTTCTCACCACACATCTAATAAGTTCTTGAGGGTTTAGTTTTCCAAAATGTGTCATTTGGGGGGTTTCCACTGTTTAGGGAATCAAGCTCTCCAAACACGCATGGGCACCAATTCTGGGGAAAAAAAGTGAGACGCTCCTTCCCTTTCCAAACTCTGCCATGCACCCAAACAGTGTATAACCCCAAAAATATTATCATGTACTAGGAAAATTGCCAATAACTTTTGGAGTTTGTTACCTTGGAAAAATAAAAATTCGGGTGAAAAGATCATTTTTGGGAAAAAATTTGATTTTTAAATTTTAGGCTCTTCGTTATAACTTGTTGAAGCCTTTGAGGGTCAAATTGCTCACCAAAGATCTGATAATTCCTTAGGGGTTCTGTTTCCCAAATGGGTCATTTGTGGGGGGTTTCCACTGTTTAGGCACATCAGGGGTCCCAAATGCAACATGGCTCCAATCCATTTTCCCGCCCATTTTGGTTGGAAAAAAGTCAAATGGTGCTCCTTCCCTTCCGAGCCTGCCGGGCCCAACAGTGGTTCCCCCCACATAGGGCATCAGCGTTCAGGACAAATTGACAAAAAACTTATTTGGGCCATTTCTCCCGTACCCGGGAAAAAAAAAAATTAGTGACTAAAAGATAATTTTGTGGGAAAAAAATAGGATTTTTTTTTCATGCCGGCATTATAAACTTGTGTGAAGCATTGGGGGTTCAAAGTGCTCCCCAAAGATCTAGATAAGTTCTTTGGGGGTCAGTTTCCCAAAATGGGGTCACTTGGGGGGATTTCCATGTTTAGGTCACTGGGGCACGCAAACGGAACATGCCCCCTCACGCGCATTCCAAAACGTTTTAATATTCCTTTCCAAGCCCTGCCGTGGGCCCAAAACGTTTTCCACCCCACATTGGGGTATCAGGTACTCAGGACAAATTTTGGGGCAACAACTTTTGGGGTCCAATTTCCTTGGGAAAATTCAAAAATTTTTTGGACTAAAAAATTCTTTTTGGGAATTTTTTTTTTTTTTTTTTCACACCCGGCTTTTTAAACTTTTGGAAAACATGGGGGTTCAAAGTGTCACAACAGATTTAGAAAAGTTCCTTAGGGGTTATTTCCAAAATGGTGTACTGTGGGGGGTTTCCAATTTTAGGCGCTCAAGTTTCCAAGCGCGACATGGCGTCCAACTCAACTCCGCCATTTTTTGTTTGAAAAAGCAAACGGCGCTCCTTCCCTTACGACTCTGCCGTGTGCCCAAACAGTGGTTTTCCCCCACATATGGGGGTATTGGCGTACTCAGGAGAAATTGAATAACAACCTTATCTGCCATTTTCTCCTTTTACCTTGTGAAAATAAAAAAAAAAGTTTGTAAAAGATCATTTTTGGGCTAAAAAGTTAAATATTCATTTTTTCCTTCCACGTTGCTTTAGTTCCTGTGAAGCCCCCTGAAGGGTTAATAAACTTCTTGAATGTGGTTTTGAGTACCTTGAGGGGTGCAGTTTTTAGAATGGTGTCACTTTTGGGTATTTTCTGTCATGTGACCCCTCAAAGTGACTTCAATGTGGAGGTTGGTCCCTAAAAAAAATGGCTTTGTAAATTTTGTTGTAAAAATGAGAAATCGCTGGTCAACTTTTTAACCTTATAACTTCCTAACAAAAAAAAATTTTGATTCCAAAATTGTGCTGATTTTAAAGTAGACATGTGGGAAATGTTATTTTTACTATTTTGTGTTACATATTTTCTTGTTTTAAGGGAATAAAAATCAAAGTTTGAAAATTGCTAAATTTTTCAAATTTTCGCCCATATTTGCGATTTTTCAAAAATAAACGCAAGTTATATGGAAGAAATTTTACCACTAACATGAAGTACAATATGTCACAGAAAACAATCTCAGAATCGCGAAGATCCGTTGAAGCGTTCCGGGTATAACCTCATAAAGAGACAGTGGTCAGAATTGTAAAAATTGTCCGGTCTTAACGTGCAAACCACCCTTGGGGGTGAGGGGTTAAATAATTTTTTCTATTTAATACAATTAAAAATGTTTTAAAAATATTTGAAAAAAAATGAAATATAAATACTTTAAATTTTTTAATTGTTAAAAAAATTATATATATTTTTTACACTTTCTCTTTAAGATGTCTGTATAATTCCTCTTCAACGCTATTTATTTTTCCCATGCGACTGTACAGCGCAATCATTCACTGTAGAGTTATCCATTGAGCTCCATTCAAAGCCACTATGGTGCAGTTTCCACTTCTTCAATGTCTGCTTTTTGTCAGAAATTGAGGAAAACGGTAAACAACGTAGCTAAATCTCATGTACATAAGGCATTCCTGCCTCCGTTAGACCTCGACAGAACAAAAGCGTTGGCATTGTTTTCAGTTTCATAAAAAATAAATGGTGTTTTTATGTTGCTACAATGTGGATAATTGAATAAAAAGTGACAATTTCCACAAAGTAATGTAGCAAACAAATCATTTTGCCTCCTGGAGGAGAAAAACAGTGTCTGCAAGATCTGGATGTTTCTGGCTCACTGTAAAAAAAAATGTTTTGCATTATGCTTTAGTATTTCGCACTAATTCTGGATTTAATTGGATTAAATAATTAGAACGTTTGCAGGGAATTCTCTTCAAGTAAAAACAGGATAGAAATTTTTCTCTAAAAAGTTTTGCAGTGCTTTAAATCCCTATTATAAAATTCTTCACTTGGTTACACTTATTTTCCATAAAATATTTAAAGGCTAAATCCATCACCGATCATTAATTTACAAAACAATATAGAAAGACTGTTAATAATAAGTTCAGTAACTTTGTAAAAATTTTCAATACTTGTTTTGTAACAGTTTTTATTACGTCCTTGTGGTTTCTACAATGCTAATCGGTGTAATTGGAAACCGTAAAAAAAGCTTATTGAGGCCGTATTCACATGATGCAGAACCCAGTGTTTTGTTGGCATGATTGCTGTAAAGCAGCATGTGAATGCAGCCCTAATCTCTGTTATCATCTTTATTGGGACCAGCCAAGGATGAAATGCGCCCATGATGACGTGCTGCATATGGAAGGCCGCAAGGCCTTCCTCACTCATTCCCCCGCGATTAAAGGGCCCGCCGGCACTGAACTGTCAGTTTCATTGTCGGTGGGCCGGTTATTTCACTGTGCGCCCCCGCTTCTCGGGGGAGCAGCTGCCCCCCCTGCCCCACGGTGGGTACGCCCTGATGAACACTAAGTATTGCCTCTACAGTGTCATTTTTCTCTTACAGCAGTGGCACAGCTATAGGTCTATAGAGCAATGAGAACCTTATAAAATTCAGTTATAAAAAGGGAAGCTTATAGTAGGCAGTAGATCTCTAAATTTTGCCAAACATGAAGATGCCATAAAGTGGTTGTCTGCTTAGGACAATCCCTACTTCTTGTAAGGCTGTCCTTGACGATAGGTATAACACTGTCCAATATCGATACCGCTGCAATCAACTGTGAACTGTGGGAAAATCTATCCATAAGTGTTGCATTTCACTGCAGCGCCACCACAGGTAAAGCAAGGCATTACATGGTACCAATATTGTAGGACAGTACAGCTACTCCTTTGACCCTTTTCACACTGGCAAAAAGAGAATGAATAGAGGGGCACATTCTCTATGAAAGGGAACCTGACAAACTGATCTACAGGCAGCTATGTATCAGATGATGGCTGCATGAGTTCAATCATTTATGTTTGAGTCAAACCCTGCGGGCTACAGCAAAAATGATAGATTAACCCTTTCGCGCCACCGCCTTTTTTCGTTTTTGCGTTTCTGTTTTTTCACTCCCCTTCTTCCAGAGCAAACTTTTTTATTTTTCTCCAATTGGCCATGTGAGGGCTTGTTTTTTGCAGGACAAGTTGTACTTTTGAAGTACACCCATTGGTTTTCCATATCGTGTACTCAAAAATGGGAAAAAAAATCCAAGTGCGGTGAAATTGCAAAAAAAGTGCAATTCCACAAAGTTTTTTTGAATTTTTTTTTTACATGTTTAACAAATGCAAAAACTGACCTGTCATTATGATTTCCGGTAACTCAAGGTCATGGACACCAAACATGTCTAGGTTTCTTTTTTTATTTAAGTGGTGAAAAAAAAATCAAAGTTTGTTAAAAGAAAATAAAAATTGCGCCATTTTCCGAGACCCGTAGCCTTCTTCAATTTTCGTGATCTTGGGTTGGGGTGGGGGGTTTACTTTTTGTGTGCTGAGCTGACATTTTTATTGATACCATTTTGGTGCAGATACGATCTTTTGACCCACCCGTTATTGCATTTCAATGCAATGTCACGGCGACTATAAAAACTTAATTTTGGCATTTTGACTTTTTTTTCTTGCTATTTCCGTTTTAACAGTCAGGTTAATCCTTTTTTTATTGATAAATCGGGCGATACTGATTACGGCGATACCAAATATGTGTATGTTTGATTTTTTTTTTTTTATTTGAACTTTTAAATTTTTTAATTTTTTTAATATTTTTAAAAACTTTTTTTTTAGCTTTTGGCATGCTTCAATAGTCTCCATGGAGACTAGAAGCTGCCATAACTCAATCGGCTCTCCTACATACAGGCAATGATCAGATGCCTGTATGTAACATAAGTACTCACTTGCTATGAGCGTTGCCCACCGGGCAGCACTCAAAGCAATCTGGCAGGGGACAATCATAGAGATCTCCAGGAGAACTGTGGTTGTCATACCAACAAAACCGTGACCGCGATCACGTGACGGGGGGTCACCAGTGGGCGGACTTTCAGCCGATGGCCGGAAGTGCGTGTTAAATGCCGCTGTCAGAGTTTGACAGTGGCATTTTAACGGGTTAATAGCCGGGGTGGATCCGCGATTCCACCCGCGGCTGTTGCGGGCACATAAACAGCTGTTCAAAACAGTTTGACATGTAACTGAAAAAGATGTTGGCTCACCGCTGGAGCCCACATCAAGGGAGAGAAGCGACATGCGCAGTACTAGTATGGCGCATGTTGCAAAGGGGTTAATAGCAGGTGGGGACCAAGCGGAATGGAGATGGGACACGGCTTCTCCCCGCCCCCTCCACTGGAGTGAATGGTCTCTCCTTATATGTGTGTATAGGAAGAGACCTATTACTGAAGGAGAGTGGGTGGGTAAAGGCCACCGGGGACCGCCTTTTCTGACTATTCATCCAAAAGACTCCGTCCCTCACGGCAATTAAACTGTTTTTCTCTGAAATGCTGCAGCGTTTAAAAGTCAAACTAATATGGCTGAAATAAATGCTGCCCTCATCTGATACATGATGCTGTAGATCGGGCACCATGTATCAGCTGTCAGTTCACTTTAATTTGTAATGTATATCATAGGCAGGGCTAAATTAACTTATGGCCGGCCCTGGTTTTCAGGCATTTTGGCCCTCCTCACATGTGATCAAGGTCATGACTGACTTTGTTGCTAATATAGACCCATATATCAGGAAGGAGGTAGTTTGACATCACAAACCTGACATTACTGTGCTATTGGTCGCTGTATGTATACATATCATTAGGTTGCAGAGTGAAACATGCCTTTAACCAATGGAGTCTTATAGTGCAAAAACCAGTGTCTCTGCAAAAACAATTGATGGGTACCTAGTCTGTGCAAGAGTAGATTTCAGCCTAGCCAGCCTTATGATGCGACCCTGCCAATAGGACATATGAAATTAATTTTTTCCATACTGGACATCATATTTAACATATAAAAACATTTTGCACACCACATTATAATTAGATGCAAACAAATTACTACACTGTGTTCCAAATTATTATGCAAAAATTGTTTAGGAGTGATAAGGTAAGAATTTTTTTGTTTGTCAGTTAAACTCATTGATGGTGATGTGTGTCAGGGCTCTTTATTCACTGTAAGCAATTGCAGACACCTGTGCTAATTAGTTTGGCAGGTGTGTCCAATGAAAGGCAAGACTACTTAAGAAGGCTGTCCCACATTATTAAGCAGCCGACATTTTCTGCCAAAATGGAAAGAAAAAGGATGTGTCGGCTGCTGAGAAGCAACAAATTGTGGAGTGTTCAGGTCAAGGCATGACTACAATCAACATTGCCAAGACACTTCATCGTGATCACGCACAATCAAGAACTATGTAGCTGATTCACAGAACACACGTGTGCGGGATAAGGGAAAATTGAGGACTTTTTCCTACAGGCAATTACGTCAGGTTAAAAGAGCAGCGGCAAAAAAAGCCTTGTCATAGCAGCAGACAAGTTTTTGAAGCTGCTGGTGCCTCAACGTGCCCCGAACAACAAGATACAGGGTCCTTCAGAGGTTTGCAGCTGGCATAAGCCTCCTTGTCGACCTCCTCTATCCACTGCACACAAGCAGAAACGGCTCCAGTGGGCCAAAAAAATACATGAAGACTGACATCAAAATGTTTTGTTTCACCCATGAGTGCCGTGCAACGCTCGATGGTCCAGATGGATGGAGTGGAGGATGGCTGGTTGATTTGGACACCCCATGCAAACACGGCTACGGCACCAACAAGGAGGAGGTGGAGTAATGTTTTTGGGCTTGGAATCATGGGGAGAGAGATTGTCGGCCCCCTTTAGGATCCCTGAAGGGGTTAAGATGAACTCCATAGTGTATGTTGAGTTTCTCAAACAGCACTCCTGCCATGGTTCAAGAAGAAGAACCGTGCATTCCGCAGCAAGATCATTTTCATGCATGATAATGCACCGTCTCATGCTGCACATAACACATCTTTCATCTCTGGCTGCTATGGGCATAAAAGGGGACAAACTTATGGTGTGGCCCCCATGCTCCCCTGACCTCAACCCCATTGAGAACCTCTGGAGCATCATCAAAAGGAGTGTCTATGATGGCGGGAGGCAGTTCACATCTAAGCAACAGCTCTGGGAGGGTATTCTGTCCTCATACAAAATAATTGAAGCAGAAAACCATCCAAAACATGACAAATTCAATGGACGAGAGAGTTCAGAAGCTCCTTTCGAACAAGGGGTCCTATGTGCAAATGTAACATCACCTAGAATAAAGTTTTGAGTTGAAAACTGTTTGATTTCAGTTTGTAAGAACCTGCTAATGCTTATAATTTCAAAAATGACCATTTTTTTGTTCTTTATTAAAATGAAAAGGTTGAAAAACTCTGCTGTGCATAATAATTTGGAACATGCATTTTGAGTGCAGTTTGAGTGTTTAATTTTTTAAAAATATACTGTTATCATAGGCAGTTTGTACAAAAACCTTTCAATTGTACTCGAATATTTTATTTGACTTTAAAATTACAATGACTGCAATTCATATAGGCAATTTGGGAAAATCTGAGAAAATATTATTTGCATAATAATTTGGAATACAGTGTATATTTGTTTGAAGAGGCTATTTGCATATATTTGACCGATAATTATATCATACATTGGAATTTTAGATAACTGAGAATCTGAGAATATATTTCTAAATGAAGTTGGAACGGATACTAAAATTACTCAATGTAACATTTTTACCCTGCACTTTCATTACCTTGAACATAAAATCCTAGAATTCTCCAATGATCATGACGTGATAGTGAAACATTGGCCTGGTTCTATATCCAAAAGTCCAGACCAGCAGAAAGAACGCGGTCATTAAAAAGTTTCACCCAGGAACGTGAAATATAAATACAATGAGTAAAATTAAGTAATTTCTATTCCAATAGAAGTGATATTATTGTAAATCTCCTATCACTAATAAATGTTAGGAATTCACTGCAGAGTCTACAGGACTTGCTTAATTCCCTTTTTTAAGTCTGTATGTTGAGTGTTCCAGGGAATTACATGTTACAAAGTGATTTTATCTTGGACGAAACATGAAAGAAACAGTTTGCTTCCCTGTCTGCGGTGCTTATGGTATGTTCTCCAAGTGTGACTTAGTGTGAGGGGCAGTGAGACCGGGAATTGAGACAAAGGACCTTATTCTGTATAAACGCAATACAGATATTGATGGAAAGGATCACATTGCAAGAGAGAGACCTGGGTAAGAGAGACAAAGTGACTGCTGAGAGACCAGTGAGATGGAAATTTCTGAGCAGGCCATAACGACAAGTGACCGGTGAGAGTCAAGTGACTGGTGAATGATGAGAGCTTGGTGTACCATGTTACAATATTCTTTCACCAGGCATAGGTGTTAACAAGTTGAGTGACTGTATGAGTGAGACATAATGTAGAAGACTTGAGAAACCATGACATCCAATACATTCCTAGTACAAAATGTTATTGTTCAAACTATTGCAAATTGACTCTTTGGAGCCTGAGACACATGTAAAAAATATATATGGGAAATCGCTAACTCAAGCTTAGCATATACAGTTTATACAGTACAGTGAATAATGAAAATAATGAAAGACTTCACATTATGCCCCTGAGCTCTTTGAGATGGTTGTAGGCAGCCGATATTTTAGCATTTACTTCTTAGTTCCAAATTCCCCTTCACACTAACAAAAATAGAAATGAGCAGCGCTTTAAAAAGATTTAGTGGATAAGTAAGAGTAGTTTATTCACCCATTTACCTAACGCAGAGTTTCAGCTACCTTACCTTTCTTTAAGGGGTTCTCCGGTCTAAAATGAAAACGTCTGCAGTTCAGTCTGTGTGACTGCAGATTTGTGAATCCACACAGCTCATGCACTGTGCAGTGCGAGGATTTGCCATTGTCTGTGCCAGAAATGGCGGTCAAGTAAGCGATATGCATACTCCCCGGGCAGAACCCATCTAGTGTGCCCAGCTTCGCTCAATATGTTTAACCAGATAACCCCCTTAAGCATTTGGAGCTACAGTACTGTGCAAACTTTTAGGGAAGTATGCCAAACTGCTAATTAAGAATGCTTTTAAAAATAGAAATTTTAGTAGTATATTGTTTTATAAATTAACAAAATGGAAAGTGAAAGAACAAAAGAGAAATCTAAATCTAATCAATATTTGGTTTTTTTCTCGCTTTGCCTTTAAAACAGCATCAATTCGTCTAGGTAAACTTGGTTTGTGAAGAAACTCAGAAATTGGGTTGTTCTAAACATCTTGGAAGAACTAACCACAGATCTTCTATGGATGTTGCTTGTGCAAATCTTTCTATCTCCTCACATAATCCCAGACAGACGACGTTGATATCAGGGCTCTGTGGGGGTATATCATCATTGCAAGGACTTCTTGTTCTTCTTTACATTTAAGATAGTTCTAAGTGGATAAGACTGTTAAAATACAAAATTTCTTAAAAGACCTATCCCTTCCCCAATCACAGACATTCAGTTGAATTTTTTAGATGTCCATAACTAAAGAAGGGGGATGACGCGATAAACCGATCTCCAGGTGGAAAAAGTCTAGGTCCAGACGGTTTTTCGATTGAATATTACAAATATTTTAAACCCGAATTATCCCAACATTTGACAGATTATTTTAATCATATTAGTAAATCCAACAATTTAAAAAAAGAGTCTCTAGTAGCCCACATTAGCCTCATTCCAAAAGAGGGAAAAGACCCCACCTCTTGCGGCAGTTACAGGCCAATTTCACTCATTAATAACGATGTGAAATTATACGCCAAAATATTAGCAAACAGAATACAAAAACTTCTCCAGATCTGATAAACCCAGAACAAGTTGGCTTTGTCAAGGGAAGAGAAGCCACGGATAACATCATGAGGGCAATCAACGCGATTCATCTAGCAAAACAACACAATATACAAATGTCGATTCTCTCCACAGACACAGAGAAAGCTTTCGATCGCGTTGATTGGTATTTCATGGAACAAGCACTTGCAAAAATTTGGCTTCCCTCTAAATTTTATACATAAAATAACTGTCCTATACACAGCACCCTCCGTGAAAATTAAAATTAATAACACACTATCCGCCAGCTTTGACATCAAAAACGGCACAGGACAAGGTTGCCCCCTATCGCCCCTTTTGTTTATTCCCTCATTAGAGACATTCTTGCAGAAAATACGACAAACTACTAAGATCAAAGGATTGAAAATCGCACAGTTGAACACAAATGTGCAGCATACGCAGATGACATACTTTTCTTTTTGGTAGATCATGACAAGTCTATTCAGATTTTACTCACTGAGTTGCGCTTCTTCAACTCAATCTCTAACTTCAAAATAAACTTCACCAAGTCCAATATCATGCATATTTCTTTATCTCCTGAAAACAGAAACAACTTAA
This sequence comes from Oophaga sylvatica, assembly GCA_033576555.1. Lineage (NCBI taxonomy): Eukaryota > Metazoa > Chordata > Amphibia > Anura > Dendrobatidae > Oophaga > Oophaga sylvatica. The sequence continues at coordinate 46,879,798 of JARQOD010000006.1, forward strand.
CATCACTCTCCCCATTTAAAGAATGCCCATCCATTGCATATTTGGGAACCAAACTTAGCTGCTCTCCTTTACGCCTTTTTGATTTAAACTTCAAACCATTGATTCATTTGGTCGAGTCTACCTTAACAAATTGGAGAGATGTCCCGGTTTCATGGTTCGGTAGAGTCAACCTTATAAAATGATAATTCTCCCCAAAGTCCTATACCTTCTCCAAACCCTCCCAATAGACATTCCTCAACAATTTTTTCAAAAACTCAAAAATATAATTTCAAAATTGATATGGGCAGGTAAAAACCCTAGGATAAAGTTATAAAACCTTGATAAAATCAAGATGTAGAGGAGGTTTGGGTCTCCCTGATTTTGAAAGATATAGATTATCAACCCACTTATCAAGAGTGATTGAGCTGCAATCCCCTTGTCCCACAAAACTTTGGGTTCCACTTGAGTTGGACGATCTCCATGATGGTTTCTTACCTACCTATGGCCCACCCCATTTAATAGATTTAATACAATAATATCACGAACCCGTACGCGATGACTACCCTCAAATTATGGCACAAAACAAATAAAAAATTAATCTTATTCCAAATATATGCAAAGCCACTCCTATCTTGCATTTGATCCCTAATAATTATAGATCTCTTAAGAAGAAATCAGGCTTTCTATTCCCTTCAGAAACATGCTGATTTACTCCTTTGTGTACAAGAACAAAATGTATGAGCAAGAACAAGATCAGCTCACTCACTTAAAACCTTCACTTGAAAGATGAGGAAATTCAAACTCTACAGGAAGTAACCAAACTTTATCTCCCAGACATTTCTACCTCAACACCTGATCCGCCAATTCTTAAACTATTTATGAACACAAAAGGAAAGGGAAAAATGATAGCCAAAATAAATAAAAACCTAACCCAAACACAGGAGATCCCAGATTTCATAAAAAATGGGAATTAGAACTAAATACAAAATTTCTCCCAGAAGAAATCATACAATTTCGAAAACATCCACTTCCTAACGTCTTCAGTGAGAATTCCAAGAACTTAACTATAAAATCATATCAAGAATGGTATAAAACACCTGACATATTGAATAAAATAGACAGCTCAATCTCCCCTTTTTGTTGGAGATGCAACAAAGAGAAGGGTTCTCCGTCTCACATTTGGCTGGAATGCACAAAAATTAAAAGTTTTTGGGAGAAAGTTAGAGAGCATATAAAGAAAACCTTAAACGTAGACATCCCATTAACGTCACGTTTCATTCTATTTAATCTGGATCCTTCAAATTTACACTTTAACCCCTCTCTGACATTAGACGTACTATCCCGTCCATAAAACCCGTGCCATTCTGCCCAAAGGACGGGATAGTACGTCATAGGCGATCAGCTGCGCTCCTGAGGGGAGCGCAGCTAATCGCCGCCGGGTGTCAGCTGATTTTACACAGCTGACACCCGTGACTGTGTGTCAGGAGCGGTCACGGACCGCTCCCGGCACATTAACCCCTAGCACACCGCGATCAAACATGATCGCGGTGTACTGGGGGCACAGGGAAGCATCGCGCAGGGAGTGGGCTCCCTGCGCGCCCCCCTGAGACCCTCAGACCAGCGCGATGTGATCGCGCTGTTCTGAGGGCTTCCTCCCTCCCAGGACCCGGATCCAAGATGGCGCCGGGGTCCTGGAGGGAGGCGGCTTCCTCAGTGCCTGCTGAGAGCAGGCACTGAGAAGCCTGCATCTATGCCTGTGCGATCGCTGGTGTGACAGAGTGCTGTGCACACTGTCACACCAGTGATTTGATAAAATACAGTGATGTCCCACCCTGGGACAAAGTAAAAAAGTAAAAAAATAAAAATAAACATGTTATAAAAAAAAATCCAAAATAAAAAAAAAAAAAAAAATATTCCCCAATAAATTCATTTCTTCCTGTAAATAAAAAAAAACAAAACAATAAAAGTACAGATATTTGGTATCGCCGCGTCCGTAACGACCCCCCCTATAAAACTGTCCCACTAGTTAACCCCTTTAGTGAACCCCTTAAAAAAAAAAAAAAAAACGAAGCAAAAAATCAATGCTTTATCATCATACCGCCGAACAAAAAGTGGAATAACGCGCGATCAAAAAGACAGATTTAAATAAACATGGTACCGCTGAAAACGTCATCTTGTCCCGCAAAAAAAGAGCTGCCATACAGCATCATCAGCGAAAAAATAAAAAAGTTATAGCTCGCAGAATAAAGCGATGCAAAAATAATTATTTTTTATATAAAATTGTTTTTATTCTATAAAAGCGCCAAAACATAAAAAAATGATATAAATGAGGTATCGCCATAATCGTACTGACCCGAAGAATAAAACTGCTTTATCAATTTTACCACACGCGGAACAATAAAAACGCCTCCCCCAAAAGAAATTCATGAATTGCTGATTTTTGTTCATTCTAACCTCCCAAAATCGAAATAAAAAGCGATCAAAAAATGTCACCTGCTCAAAAATGGTACAAATAAAAACGTCAACTCGTACCGCAAAAAATAAGACCTCACATGACTCTGTGGGCCAAATATGCAAAAATTATAGCTCTCAAAATGTGGCGATGCAAAAAACTATTTTTGCAATAAAAAGCGTCTTTTAGCGTGACAGCTGCCAATCATAAAAACCCGCTATAAATAGTAAATCAAACCCCCCTTTATCACCCCCTTAGTTAGGGAAAAATAATAAAATTAAAAAAATGTATTTATTTCCATTTTCCCATTAGGGTTAGGGTTAGGGTTGCGGCTAAAGTTAGGGTTAGGGTTGGCGCTAAAGTTAGGATTAGGGTTAGGGTTGGGATTAGGGGTGTGTTAGAGTTAGGTTTGTGGTTAGGGTTGGGACTAGGGTTAGGGGTGTGTTGGGGTTAGGGTTGGAGTTAGAATTGGGGGGTTTCCGCTGTTTAGGCACATCAGGGGCTCTCCAAATGTGACATGGCGTCTGATCTCAATTCCAGCCAATTCTGCGTTGAAAAAGTCAAACGGTGCTCCTTCACTTCTGAGCTCTGCCATGCGTCCAAACAGTAGTTTATCCCCACATATGGGTATCAGCGTACTCTGGACCCCAAGAGTTATTGTGCAATTTGTCCTATTTCTTCTGTTACCCTTGGGAAAATAAAAAACTGGGGGCGAAAATATCATTTTTGTACAAAAAAAAATATTTTTTTGTTTTTACGGCTGTACATTATAAACTTCTGTGAAGCACTTGGGGCTTCATAGCGCTCACCACACACCTAGATAAGTTCCTTGTGGGGTCTATTTTCCAAAATGGGGTCACTTGTTGGGGATTTCCACTGTTTAGGCGCATCAGGGGCTCTCCAAATGCGACATGACGCCCCCAGACCATTCCATCAAAGTCTGCAATCCAAAACGTCACTACTTCCCTTCCGAGCCCCAACGTGTACCCATACAGTAGTTTTCTCCCACATATTGGGTATCAGCGTACTCAGGACAAATTGGGCAACAACTTTTGGGGTCCAATTTCTCCTGTTACCCTTGTAAAAATAAAATATTGGGGCGAAAAAATCATGTTTACAAAAAAAAAAAGATTTTTTATTTTTACGGCTGTGCGTTATAAACTTCTGTGAAGCACTTCGGGGTTCAAAGTGCTCACCACACATCTAGATAAGTTCCTTGTGGGGTCTATTTTCCAAAATGGGGTCACTTGTGGGGGGTTTCCACTGTTTAGGCGCATCAGGGGCTCTCCAAATGCGACATGACGCACCCAGACCATTCCATCAAAGTCTGCAATCCAAAACGTCACTACTTCCCTTCCGAGCCCTGACGTGCGCCATACAGTAGTTTTCTCCCACATATTGGGTATCAGCGTACTCAGGACAAATTGGACAACAACTTTTGGGGTCCAATTTCTCCTGTTACCCTTGTTAAAATAAAATATTGGGGGCGAAAAAATCATTTTTGTAAAAAAAAAAAAGATTTTTTATTTTTACGGCTGTGCGTTATAAACTTCTGTGAAGCACTTCGGGGTTCAAAGTGCTCACCACACATCTAGATAAGTTCCTTGTGGGGTCTATTTTCCAAAATGGGGTCACTTGTGGGGGGTTTTCACTGTTTAGGCGCATCAGGGGCTCTCCAAATGTGACATGACGCACCCAGACCATTCCATCAAAGTCTGCAATCCAAAACGTCACTACTTCCCTTCCGAGCCCTGACGTGCGCCCATACAGTAGTTTTCTCCCACATATTGGGTATCAGCGTACTCAGGACAAATTGGACAACAACTTTTGTGGTCCAATTTCTCCTGTTACCCTTGTGAAAATAAAATATTGGGGGGAAAAAATCATTTTTGTAAAAAAAAAAAAAAAAAGATTTTTTATTTTACGGCTGTACGTTATAAACTTTAGTGAAACACCTGGGGGTTCAAAGTTCTCACCACACATCTAGATAAGTTCCTTGAGGGGTCTAGTTTCCAAAATGGTGTCATTTATGGGGGTTTCCACTGTTTAGGCAGATCAGGAGCTCTCCAAACACAACATGGCGTCCAGCCAATTCTGCGTTGAAAAAGTCAGACGGCGCTCCTTCCCTTCCAAACTCTGCCATGCACCCAAACAGTGGTTTACCCCCACATATGGGGATCAGCGCACTCAGGACAAATTGCACAATAACTTTTGGAGTCTTGTTACCCTTGGAAAAATAAAAATTGGGGTGAAAAGATCATTTTTGTGGAAAAAATATGATTTTTAAATTTTACGGCTCTACGTTATAAACTTGTGTGAAGCACTTGGGGTTCAAATTGCTCATCAAAAATCTAGATAAGTTCCTTAGGGGGTCTAGTTTCCCAAATGGGGTCATTTGTGGGGGTTTCCACTGTTTAGGCACATCAGGGGCTCTCCAAATGCAACATGGCATCCAAACTCAATTCCAGCCAATTTTGGTTGGAAAAAGTCAAATAGTGCTCCTTCCATTCCGAGCTCTGCCGTGCGCCCAAACAGTGGTTCCCCCCCACATATGGGGTATCAGCGTACTCAAGACAAATTGTACAACAACTTATGTGGTCCAATTTCTCCTGTTACCCTTGGGAAAATAAAAAATTAGTGACTAAAAGATAATTTTTGTGGGAAAAAAATAGGATTTTTTATTTTCATGCCCGGGCATTATAAACTTGTGTGAAGCACTTGGGGATTCAAAGTGCTCACCAAAGATCTAGATAAGTTCCTTAGGGGGTCTAGTTTCCAAAATGGGGTCACTTGTGGGGGGTTTCCACTGTTTAGGCTCATCTGGGGCACTGCAAACGGAACATGACCCCCATTAACGTCTGCATTCCAAAACGTTACTACTTCCTTTCCAAGCCCTGCCGTGCGCCCAAACAGTTTCCCCCCCCCACATATGGGGTATCAGCGTACTCAGGACAAATTGGACAACAACTTTTGGGGTCCAATTTCCTTGGGAAAATTCAAAAATTTGGGACTAAAAAATCATTTTTGTGGAAAATTGATTTTTTTTTTTTCACACCCAGGCTTTATAAACTTTTGTGAAACACTTGAGGGTTCAAAGTGCTCACAACAGATCTAGATAAGTACCTTAGGGGGTCTAGTTTCCAAAATGGTGTCACTTGTGGGGGTTTCCACTGTTTAGGCGCATCAGGGGCTCTCCAAACGCGACATGGCATCCAATCTAAATTCCAGCCAATTTTAGTTTGAAAAAGTCAAACGTCGCTCCTTCCCTTACGAGCTCTGCCGTGTACCCAAACAGTGGTTTTCCCCCACATATGGGGTATTGGCGTACTCAGGAGAAATTGCATAACAACCTTATCTGTCCATTTTCTCCCTTTACCCTTGTGAAATAAAAAAAAAGTTTGTAAAAGATAATTTTTGTGGCTAAAAAGTAAAATATTCATTTTTTCCTTCCACGTTGCTTTAGTTACTGTGAAGCACCTGAAGGGTTAATAAACTTCTTGAATGTGGTTTTGAGTACCTTGAGGGGTGCAGTTTTTAGAATGGTGTCACTTTTGGGTATTTTCTGCCATATAGACCCCTCAAAGTGACTTCAAATGTGAGGTGGTCCCTAAAAAAATGGCTTTGTAAATTTTGCTGTAAAAATGAGAAATCGCTGGTCAACTTTTAACCCTTATAATTTCCTAACAAAAAAAAATTTTGGTTCCAAAATTGTGCTGATGTAAAGTAGACATTGGGAAATGTTATTTCTTAACTATTTTGTGTGATATATTTCTCTGTTTTAAGGGAATAAAAATTCAAAGTTTGAAAATTGCAAAATTTTAAAAATTTTCGCCATATTTGCGTTTTTTTCAAAAATAAACGCAAGTTATATCGAAGAAATTTTACCACTAACATGAAGTACAATATGTCACGAGAAAACAATCTCAGAATCGCGAAGATCCGTTGAAGCGTTCCAGAGTTATAACCTCATAAAGAGACAGTGGTCAGAATTGTAAAAATTGGCCCGGTCATTAACGTGCAAACCACCCTTGGGGGTGAAGGGGTTAAAAAAGGCTCACTGATACCTCACCTGCTCAACGTAGCTAAAATAACTATCGCAAGACACATGAAAGATGTAGAGACCCCTACCTGCAAAGAATGGATAAAAGAATCCAACCAAATCGGTATATACGAGAAAATTAGACTTTCAGGATCTAAAAACCTAAAGACTCTGAACGCATGGATAGCCTGGTTGAACGCCTCAGAGGATCACCAAATAAGCACAACTGGTAACGGTAATCCTTAATTTCTGTCTCCCTACAAGTTTCTTTTGTTATTCCTTTTTTTTTATATATAGCCTGTTGTTGTGAATGGGTTTGAGATGAGTTCTGAGCAGAGGCTCCCTCTGGTGGTTACAAGCGGTGCTAGTGAAGATTGTGAGGACTGGGAATCAGGTGTTACTGACTGGTCTTATATAAGGGAGTCATTTTCCCATCAGGGTTGCCGGTGATCAATTGTTCTGGTCTGAATCCTTCATTCCAGTTTCCCTTGTAGCCTGCTGTGTCGTGTCTGCATCTCCTGCTAACAGATAAGACTTTTGCTTCTTTTGTGTTTTTGCTATATTTTTGCATTTTGTCCTGCACTTCTTTGGGGGCCTTCAGGGTCCCCTCCGGGGGCTTCTGCCCTCTCAGTTTAGTTCAGCCACTGAGTTTTGTTCTTTTGCTTTTCCAGTTTTTTCAGTGGCTGCTGTTTTGATTTTGTTACACCAGAGAACTAATTTAGGTGGTAGAGGTCGTGTGATCTCAGGTGATTTTGAAATTAGTGGAGTTGGTGCTTTTCAGGGTTTTCTGGGATTGCAGTAAGTGCCCTTCCTATCCTTTTCTATTTAGATAGTTTTGGCCCTGCGTTTGCTCATACTATTTTCTTTCTGTGTCAGTATTTCCTCTTGTCTAACCGCCATTACATGTTTGGGGGCTTTCTATTATCTTTGGGGTTCTGCTCCGGGGCAGATAGCTTTCCTATTTCTATCTTTAGGTGTAGTTAGTTTCTCAGGCTGTGACGAGGCGTCTAGGACCAACGTAGGAACGCTCCACGGCTGCCTCTAGTTGTGGTGGTTAGTCAGGGTACTGCAATCTCATAGATTCCAACTGCTCTGGTGTATTGCCTTTTTTTACCTGCACTCCTCAGCTACCGAAACATAACAGCCTGTTCTGTAATGTTTATGCCTTGATTTGAGTTTGATCTCCCAAATAGCTTAGTTAATCTCTATTTTAAGCAGGACTTTCTGACTCCCTACCTCCCCTTTCCTTCCCATGTCCCTCTCCACCACTGCCCCTTGTTTTTTAAACTCTTCTTACAACCCTTTTGGTTTGCAAAACCGCAGCCTTGTAGTGTTATCGTTGTGATTTATGATGAATGTTTTTTTTTTTCTTGTTTTTTTTTCCTCTTTCTTTTTTCTGGAAAATATTTACCCTTTTTTCCTTTCCTGTTATATTATTGAAATTTTCTAAATAAAGAATATATACAAAAAAAAAAGATAGTTCTAAGTGACATTAGCTATATGTTTGGGGTTGAAGTTCTGCTGCAGAATAAATTTGGATCCAGTCAGACACCTCCCTGATGGCATTGCATTTGTGTAGTGCAGATCTGCGTTGTACGGATCTGCTGTACAACAATCATAGATTGGGGACCATTCTAAGTAGTTCTATAGAATCCTTGAAAAACCTCATATTTTGTTTCATGGACACTGTATTATTGGTCACTCCTAGAATCTATGCAATGCAATGCAGCTTTAATATGGTGAGCAGTTTCTTACTGTACTGACTCTGTAAATATAGCTTTGACCCTATTCTAGCGCACAAGTGCCCTCTAATCACGTTTTTATTCCTTAGTGTTAAGAAGATAGATTTGTTTCCAAGCAGTCTCATGCATATTTTGTTTTCTCCCACAGTTTTAAACAGTTGGGATGTACCATGTATATGAAAAATAACTTAAATTTAAAGAAGATACATTTAAAATATGGAATTGTAGTGACTCGGTGCACTCATGACTACTGTGTTCTTAAAGGGAATCTGTCACCCCATTTTAGCCATATCAGCTAAAGATATGACTGAATAGTCTGTCCAATAAGCAACCTATCAGTATGTATGAAATATCCTGATACCCCCGTTTTGATAGCAAAATACCTTAGTAAAGTTTTTTTTTTCCTGTACGTTGGCTTTGCACAATGCGCGCGTGCTTGTGCTTTTCCCAACAGTGGGCAAGCACACAATCATTACTGCGCAAGCGCAAGTAATTTCTGTCACTTTACTTGACCCGGAAGTCGTCCAGTCATTCCTGATGACTTCCGGGGCAAGGTAAGTCAGGAAGACTGTCGCATGCGCAGTAAGGATTTCCTACTTTGCCCACTGTTGGGCAAAGAACACTGCGCAGGCGTGGGGGCCCTGTTTGACCGCGCAATCGCGGAAACAGTACGCTGTCTGTGATATTCACAGACAGCGTTACGTAAGAGAAGCGGAGGAGCGGGGGGGGAAGGAATAACCGCCGCCCATCGGACCGGACCGCCCTGATTGATAGCCAAAATTACGAACTTTACTAAGGTATTTTGCTATCAAATCGGGGGTATCAGGATATATCATACATACCGATAGGTTGCTTATTGGACACACTATTCAGTCATATCTTTAGCTGATATGGCTAAAATGGGGTGACAGATTCCCTTTAAGACCTTACTGAAAGACAGGCTGTGAGAAAGGATGAGCAAATTCTAGACAATGGAAAATAGAAAGCGTAGAAAATCACTTACATCTCTAGTGTATTGAGCATATGGTGATTATGTTGGTATTAATTATAATAATACACTCATAGGTGAAATATCTAGTTCCTTCCAGGTATATAAAGTTTACTAAAATATGTTAAGGGAACCTGTCAGCCGATTCATACTGCCCAAAACCACAGTCAGGGGTCCCCCAAAGACATGGTTGATAAGATGTGATCTATCAGCACAAAGTAAAAAGTATTTGTGAAGTGTAAAGGAAATGATACATGGTTTTCATATTATTTTACACATATAAATCCGAAAATTGTGACATGTATTTGTATTCAGCTCCCTGTAGTTTCATACCCCTAAATAAAATCCTAAATTACTAATTGCCTCCAGAAGCCAGAAAATTAGTAAATTGAGTCCACCTGTGTGTAATTTATTCTCGGTATAATTACAGCTGTTCTGTGAAGGCCTCAGAGGTTTGAGAACATTAAGGATCATACCGCATCATGAAAACCAAGGAACACACTAGACAGGTCAGGCCGTAGTCACACTAGCGAGAAATACGGACGAGTGCTATGCTAGAAAAAAATCGCATTGCACTTGAACCAATGTTAATCTATGGGGCAGCTCCCAGCAGCCGATTTTTTTCCTGGCCGTATTATACTGGCTGAGAAAATCGCAGCATGCTGCGATTGTCACCGTATTACGCCCGTAATACGCCAATGCAAGTCTATGGGGGAGAGAAAAATACGGATTACAAATGGAACACACATGTGACTAGCGAGAAATATGCACCGGTGTCCTTTAGAAAAGCCGGTAATTCAATGCGGTATACTGTAAAATCACACTGACATGTTTAATAAAGATTCGAAAGAATAGATATATACACATAGAATACACATATATATTATATATTTATATATACACATGTCATTGAGACACACATATATATATATATATATTTCTAGTTCATAGAGTTCTACATAGCATAATAGCCGCTAAATCAATTGCCGGCTTCTGTAAAATCATTACAGAACCCGACATGATATGACACATGGTTTACATATAGTAAACCATGTCATATCAAAACGATCTACCATATTTTTTGGACCATAAGACGCACTTTTTTCCTCAAAAATTTTGGGGGAAAATGGGGGTGCGTCTTATGGTCGCAACATACCGGAAAGTTCAGTGGCGGCGGCGCTCCCAATGCAGCTTGGCTGCGATGCGGTGGTGGTGTCCGGGCAGCAGCGGGCCTCTGGGCTGCGTGGGGGGCTCTGCCGGCATCTCGTCCCAGCCGGAAAGCCCCCCCGCAGCTGCGACGCGGTGCCGGTGCCTCCGGTGGCAGTCCCGATCCAAAGTGTGGTGCGGTGGTGGTGTTCGGGCAGCAAGCGGGCCTCTGGGCTGCGTGGGTGGCTCCGCCGGCATCTCGTCCCAGCCGGAAAGCTCCCCCGCAGCTGCGACGCGGTGCCGGCATGAGGAATGGCCGCCTGGGGCCTCCGGCAAGATGGCCGCCGCATACTCTCGTTCAAATCTCGGCAAGATCTCGTTGCCGAGATTTGAACGAGAGCATGCGGCGGCCATCTTGCCGGAGGCCCCAGGCGGCCATTCCTCATGCCGGCACCGCGTCGCAGCTGCGGGGGGGATTTCCGGCTGGGACGAGATGCCGGCGGAGCCCCCACGCAGCCCAGAGGCCTGCTTGCTGCCCGAACACCACCACCGCACCACACTTTGGATCGGGACCGACACCGGAGGCCCCTGGCGGCCTTCAGCCCGGCACCGCATCGCAGCTGCGGGGGGCTTTCCGGCTGGGATGAGATGCCGGCGGAGCCCCCCACGCAGCCCAGAGGCCCGCTGCTGCCCTGACACAACCACCGCATCGCAGCGAAGCTGCATTGGGAGCGCCGCCGCCACCGGATTTGTGAGTATATGGCCACCCCACAGAACACAGCCACCCACATAACACAGCCACCCCACAGTGCCCAACCACCCCACAGTGCCCAACCACCCCACACAGTGGTCAGCTAAATTCGGACTGTAAGACGGACCCCCATTTGACACATTATTTTTTTTTCCCAATTTTCCTTCTGAAAATTTGGGGTGTGTCTTATGGTCCGGTGCGTCTTATAGTCCAAAAAATACGGTATATATGTCAGTGTTTAATAAATTTATTAGTTTGTGTTAGGAAAAATTTGGTACTCTAGGGGTTAAATTTAAGGCTATAATCACGGAAAAATTGCGTGTGCTCCCTCGCAATTTTCTCCACCTGAGAGGGAAAGCCAGTGACTGAGGACAGATATTAATAGCCTAGAGAGGGACCATGGTTATATGCCACCCCTGGCTACAAACATCTGGCCCAAGTCACCCCAGAAAAGGCACATCTGTAAGATGCGCCTTTTCTGGCACTTAGCCTCTCTATTCCCATTGTCTTTAGCAGTGGCTCATGGGTTAATAAGGGGTTAATGTCACCTTGCTATTGAAAGGTGACATTAATCCGGGATAATAATGGAGAGATGTCAATAAGACCACTATTCATTATTAATCCTATAGTAGTAAAGGGTTCAAAAAGACACGCACACATTAATTAAAAATTCTTTTAATGACATTATTACACAAAGTTTTTGACCACATTTTTTATGCTGTCAATCCAACTGAATCCTTTGTTCTCCTGTAAGCAAAAAAATAATAAAAAACCCACAATATCCATACCTCTCTGCCATTCAGTCAGGTCCCTCGCTGCAATTCATCACAAGGGGTTAACTAGTTTACAAGAGGGACCTGTGCTAATGCTACCGACCTTGCTGTAAACCACTGCAGAATGAATTAAATCATGTCTGTGCAGGCTCCCCGCCTGTCAGTTCACCGTGGGTCAGGTGGGGAGTCTGCACAGCCTCAGTGACTACCGCTGACGTCACTTAGGCTGAGCTGACTCCCCACCTGACCAGCCTTCTCTAGGCTATTAATATCTGTCCTCAGTCACTGGCTTTCCCTCTGTGGCGGAGAAAATACCGCGGGAGCCCACACATTTTTTTTCAACGAATTTACCGTTAATTTAACACCAACATGTCCCAAATTTTTCACACATACACTAATCTAATTATTAGATAAAAACATATATAAAACTAAATGAAATGAAATGGTTTACTGTATGTAAACCATGTCTCATTTCATGTTGCGTTTTGTAATGATTTTACAGAAGCCGGCAATTGAATTAGCGGCTATTATACTATGTAGAACTCTATGAACTATAAATATATACATGTGTCTCTAAGACATGTGTATATATATATATATACAGGGGTTGGACAAAATAATGGAAACACCTGGAAACATCAACAAAAGTTAGTTTAATATGGTGCAGGTCCACGTTTTGCGGTGATTACAGCCTCAGTTCTCCGAGGTATGGATTCATACATGGTGTGAATTGTTTGCAAAGGAATTTTAGCCCATTCTTCAGTTAAAACACCCTCTAATTCTTTGAGCGACGATGGCTGCGGAAATCGACGTCTAACTTGAATCTCTAAAATCGACCACAAATGCTCAATAATGTTGAGGTCTGGGGATTGTGGGGGCCAGATGAGATGCTCAACTTCATTAGAATGTTCCTCGTGCCATGCTTTAATGATTCTAGCTGTATGAATTGGTGCATTATCATCCTGAAAGATGGCGTTCCCCTCCGGGAACAGTGCTTGAACCATAGGATGCACTTGGTCGCCCAAAATGCCTAAATAATCGCGGCTGTTAATTCTTCCATGAAGGGATATCATTGGCCCGTTGGATCTCCACAAAATAGCACCCCAGATCATCACAGAACCTCCGCCATGTTTTACGGTTGGGAGAAGGCAGTCTGGATGGAATGTTTCTTTCGGCTGTCTCCAAACGTACACGCGGCCGGAGGTCGGAAATAGGGTAAACGATGATTCGTCTGAGAATATCACATGTTTCCACGGCTCGAGGGACCAATTCAGGAGGGTTCTTCACCACTCTAAACGCTTGGAAACATTTGTCATTGAGAGCAGCGGTTTTTGAATTGCAGCTCTTCCGTGGAATCCAGATTTGTTCAGCTCCTGACGAACAGTTTTCGTGGAAACTGGGTTCTGTCGGTGTTCATTGAGCTCAGCAGTGATTTTCGGAGCCGTGGTCTTGCAATCCTCTCTCACAATTCGCTTTAGAGTCCGACGGTCTCTCTCAGTCAACTTTGACTTGACCTGTGCTTTGCTGCGGACGTTTTTCCTTCTCTTATAAACGCAGTCATTACTTTGGAGACAGTACCTCTTGACACGCCAAGCATTCGAGCACTTTCGGTTACACTAGCTCCTGCCATACCAGCACCAACAATTTGGCCTCTTTGAAAATCGAGAAGTCTGCCATTGGTATCAGGTTCTCATCAATGTTCTTACAATTATGCAAAACAAACAGTTAATTTACATACACATATCACAACACAAATAATCAACTACAAAACATTACCATATGTCACGGTTTGCATGTTTATAACATGTTCAAAGATTATGATGCCAAAACGTTAAGTGTTTCCATTATTTTGTCCAACCCCTGTATATATATATACTTTATATATATATATATATATATATATATATATATATATATGTATTCTATGTGAATATATCTATTCTTTCATTTGTGTTTTAAAACCTGTCATTGGGATCCATTATATGTCCATTTTGCAAGCCGGCGATAAAATCTCGCAATAGGATGCAAAACAGATGTCACACGGATGCTTAGATGTGAGAAAATCGCTTCTTGCATTAAAATCAGATGACATACGGATCACTGTTCATGAAACATTTGTGCGATTCTGGTCCATGAAAAACGGACCGTATTTTTATACGTTGTGTGTGACTCCAGCCTTAGGGATAAAGCTGTGAATAGTAAATCAGAGTTAGGTTATAGAAGAAATAGCCCAACCTCTGAACATCTCACAGAGCATTGTCCAATCCATGAGCCAAAAATGGAAGGCGTATGGCAAAACTGCAAACTTACCAAGACATTGCTGTCCACCTAAACTTACATTACAAGCAAAGCGAGCACAAATTCAAGAAGCAGCCAAATCCTTGCTATTTTGTGTTGTTATATCACTTAAAATCCCAATAAAATACAATTAAATTTGTCGGTATTATATGAAAAAATGTGGAAAAGTTAACGGAGCGTGAATACTTTTTCAAGGCCCTGTATATCCATACCCCACTAACTGCAGTAAGTGAAAAACTGACAGTTGCAAACTTGGAGAAACGTGGACCGTCAGACACAGACATGTAGTTTGTCCTAAGAGGAGTAAGGTCCAGAAGAACTGTCATATGAACTGTTGAAGCCAGCAACCTGCAGAGGGACTGCAGCAGTTTTTGGGGTTTTTTTGACTATCTCCAGCTATGATAGAAGTAGTATGCTAATAGTGCACAGGGATGTGTGTTAATATTTTCCTTAGGGTCAATTATTAAAATGTAACAGTGCATTTCAACAAGGGAAACTCTTACACGTTCTCAATCCTGATTATCAGCCCATGTATACCAAACAACTGGATGAACATGCAAAAGTCTTATTTGTCAGGTGATTGGATCATTTATGGCCCCCCAAAAATCATTGTGATTTGCAGCACTTTTAAGTGCCAGTTCAGAAAAAGCAGTCATATGTAACGTTCATGAGGAATAACACTACTTCTGACCATTATGGAAATTGTACCGTGCATTTTATTAGTAGTTTTCACTATGCAGTTTCTAATTACTAGAAGCTGCAGCAGCTTCTCCCCCTCCCATCTCTACAGACTTTTAAGCAGGTGTAATTTTATTTCTCACTGATGACAGATTTGTAGACAGATTTGAGCAGTTTTTGAGGCTGAATGATCAGTGCAGTGAAGTGACTGATAAGTAAAGAAAGTTTTTTTTAATTAAAAAAGATATATTACAAAGTTTTTTTTTATCTTTGCTTGCACTATTGATTTAAAAACAAAAATAAAGTGCAGTTACATTAAATTAAATGTAATTTGGGTCGGTATTCAATTTGGAAGTGACCTATTTTATTGCATTTTCTCACCTCTTATATGTTATACCCTACATTAGTTATTCTATTCCCAGGAGTGAAGTTATTCCACTATATTCTTCCTTATTTTCTTTCCCTCTGAGACTGAAAGTGAAATAATTAAGACCTTGCAAGGTAAAAGCAGATAGCAGCAGCCATGGATAAAGTCATTTGTCTTCTGCTTTGCTTGCACAACCTAGAATATACACTGCTCAAAAAATAAAGGGAACACTCAAATAACACATCCTAGATCTGAATGAATGAAATATTCTCATTGAATACTTTGTTCTGTACAAAGTTGAATGTGCTGACAACAAAATCACACAAAAATCATCAATGGAAATCAAATTTATTAACCAATGGAGGCCTGGATTTGGAGTCACACACAAAATTAAAGTGGAATATAATGTTCTTAAAACAAGTCAAAATGATGCTCAGTAGTGTGTGTGGCCTCCACGTGCCTGTATGACCTCTCTACAGTGCCTGGGTATGCTCCTGATGAGGCGGCGGATGGTCTCCTGAGGGATTTCCTCCCAGACCTGGACTAAAGCATCCGCCAACTCCTGGACAGTCTGTGGTGCAACGTGACGTTGGTGGATGGAGCGAGACATGACGTCCCAGATGTGCTCAATCGGATTCAGGTCTGGGGAATGGGCGAGCCAGTCCATAGCTTCAATGCCTTCATCTTGTAAGAACTGCTGACACACTCCAGCCACATGAGGTCTGGCATTGTCCTGCATTAGGAGGAACCAAGGACCAACTGCACCAGCATATGATCTCACAAGGGGTCTGAGTATCTCATCTCGGTACCTAATGGCAGTTAGGCTACCTCTGGCGAGCACATGGAGGGCTGTGTTTTGCCCTCCAAAGAAATGCCACCCCACACCATTACTGACCCACTGCCAAACCGGTCATGCTGAAGGATGTTGCAGGCAGCAGATCGCTCTCCACAGCATCTCCAGACTCTGTCACATCTGTCACATGTGCACAATGTGAACCTGCTTTCATCCGTGAAGAGCACAGGGCGACAGTGGTGAATTTGCCAATCCTGGTGTTCTGTGGCAAATGCCAAGCGTCTTGCACGGTGTTGGGCTGTGAGCACAACCCATATCTGTGGACATCGGGCACTCAGACCATCCTCATTGAGTCAGTTTCTAACCGTTTGTACAGACACATGCACATTTGTGGCCTGCTGGAGGTCATTTTGCAGGGCTCTGGCAGTGCTCCACCTGGTCCTCCTTACACAAAGGCGGAGGTAGCGGTCCTGCTGCTGGGTTGTTGCCCTCCTACGGCCCCCTCCACGTCTCCTGGTGTACTGGCCTGTCTCCTGGTAGCGCCTCCAGCCTCTGGACACTACGCTGGCAGACACAGCAAACTTATTGCCACAGCTCGCATTGATGTGCCATCCTGGATGAGCTGCACTACCTGAGCCACTTGTGTGGGTTGTAGAGTCCGTCTCATGCTACCACAATAGTGAAAGCACAACCAACATTCAGAAGTGACCAAAACATCAGCCAGAAAGCATTGGTATTGAGATGTGGTCTGTGGTCCCCACTTGCAGAACCACTCCTTTATTGAGTGTGTCTTGATAATTGCCAATAATTTCCATCTATTGTCTATTCCATTTGCACAACAGCATGTGAAATTGATTGTCAGTCAGTGTTGCTTCCTAAGTGGACAGTTTGATTTCACAGAAGTTTGATTTACTTGGAGTTATATTCTGTTGTTTAAGTGTTCCCTTTATTTTTTTGAGCAGTGTATGTATATATATATTTTTTGTATTATATATATATAATATTATATATTATGTATATATATATATATAATATATATATATATATATATATACATATATTGTATATATATATATATATATTATATATATATATATATATATATATATATATATATATATTCATATATATATATATAAATTTTGGGCCATTATAAGATAGGGAGTAGAAAATCATTTAATAAAACAAAGACATTATTGGCATTTATACAGTATGAGTTGTGTATCTGTTATTCAATTTCACATTTATTGCTCATACAGAATATTGGCAATGCACACTTCTCTGCTGGGCATCAGTCTAGCCAAGACAGTGGAGCTAGAAGATGAAAAGATTTTTGTAGATAATGTGGTGTAAGAGGGAAGGTGGGGGCGGATACAGACGTTGTGGCAAGAAGGAGTTAATGTGAATATTGTTTTATGATAATGTGTTATGTTATATGTTTGATAAAGAGTGTTGTATTTTATCCTTTTTGTCTCTCGACTCACATGCTGGCTCTGCCTCAAGGCCATTCCCGGGGATTGTGGGAGGTCTGTCCTCTAGGGGAACCATTACTAAGGATAGGGATATCTTTTGCATCACACAGGGTAGTATACAACTTGTAGTTGGCCCACTAGTTGGGAAAGTTAGGTCAGTTATTAAGAAAAACATGTCCTGCTTTTAGTGAGAGTCAGAGAGAGTGGCTTATGGGCAAGAGAGCGTGTGAGTGGGGTTCTGAAGAAGTGCTAGGTACTGACAGTGTTCAACGGGTTCCAAGACAGCGGATGCAGCAGAGGTTCTGTCAGTACAAGTCTTCAAATAGTATGAGGACACATCTTAAGCTTCGTGAGGATGCTGGGGCAGACTTGGGCCTAGGGCCCAGAAGAGGTAATGAGTGCTCTGTATCCCTGTGAGGAAGATGTTGGCTGGGTCTCAGCGAAAGAGAAGGATGGTGGGCCTCAGCAAAGCTCTTATACCATATATAACGTACCTGGTACCAACAGAGGAAGTTGAGCTAGAGACAGGTCGAGCAGAACGGAGTCAAGGAGTGATACTACACTGGACAAAGGGAACATCATCCGGAAGGGATTCGGTCTCACTCTGTGTGCCACAACCGCATGTATCCAAATTGCACAATAAAGCTGAACCTGTTGAACAGGACCTAAGGTCATAGCTGTAACCGGTCCCATGGACGGGGAGGTAACAAGGACTTCCGAACTACAAGTGACTAAAGAAAGCACCCCACAGCACATCAAACTCAACTCTGATTCCTGTTTAGAAGAGGGATTTCAGGGCAAAGAGAACTCATTTGTGGCCCACAGCAACCGGCCCTGTCCCCCCCTTCAGTGGCATGGAATTTCAGCTTATTTTAAAATAGTCTGATTCTAGGTGTGTAATAAGTTATCACAAAATAAATGTTTTTGAAAAAGTGTGCCATAATGTAAGTGGAAGTGTCCTCAGTAGCACGCACATTAGTGGCAACTAGATGAGTGGGTGGAAGGTCTTCACTGAATAATTGGGAAAAAGTATCAATTTTTTCTTTTTGTCAACCACATGATGAAGAACCATCTTTCTCCCTAAAAATTCAACTCCCTTTAAAGTATAACCATCATTTTAATTTTAGAAATCATTAGTACACATGAAAATAATCAACTTTGTAAGATATCTTATCAGACAAATCTGCTTCTTTCTCCTCCAGGACTGATCATTTCAAAATTCTCAATTCACAGGTAAAATCTGTTTTCAGTGAAGACAGATTTTTACATTACTGAAATAGGACATAAAAGTTAAGTTGCTACTGATAATATTCTATTTAAAGGGGAGGGGGATATGGAGGGAGAGATTCTGCACCTAGCTCCATCTTTTCTCCCCCATTCTCTCCTATCTTCATAGAATCCTACCTGCAGTAAATGTACACGATTATGAACTGGCAGTGCTTTGGACGCAGCACATGTTCTCTGCGTCCAATGCACTGCCTTCTATTGAACACAGGTGAATCCGTATGTGTTCACTGAACCGTGTGGATTCATGGCATCTAATACATTCTATGGGTGAAATTGACATGCTGCGGTCTGGAAAGCTGCGCCGCATGTCCGTCTCCGTGGGTAAGACGCGGGTGTCTGTGGATGCATGGTGGACTTGGGATTTCTTGAATTGAGAGTATCTGTTACTTATACACTGTTTACCTACCATCCTTACCTTAGTTTTATAAACTGATTAGTAAATATTCATATTATATTATCTAATCTTTGTACGTGTCTGCTGATTGTTGCTGTACCCCTCGTCTTGGGGCCGTCCCTTGTCCACGTTTTACTTGCTCTTGCACCATGCCGGACCTACGCTCCACTTAGCGCCACCAACGATAGCAGCACTGCTGTTGGTTTCTCACTGTGCCCACTCTGGAGACGCCCCATGGTCCCTAACCCTTTCATTAAGCACCACCAATGACACTGGACTGGAAATTATACCCTACATTTGATTGAGGGAGACCATGCCGTACTGGTTATACCCTAATATATGAACTATCTTTTTTGTATGTCCATTGGCACCACTTCCTGAAAGGCGATCACATGATAAAGGCCGGTATTGGCCGAAACGTCTTTTTCTTGAGTGTCGCCACCATTGTCAATAAATTATATTCACTTGAAGCATAAATATCTTCTCTATGTGTGCAGTGATTTTTAGTTTTACCTACACGTTTTACTTGTGTCAGTGCATATAGACAAATACCCTGTAGCATCTGTAAGGGCGAGATATAGGGAGAACCTTGCAATAGATCTCACTTCCTTGTGGATAATTTTGTTACTCTCATAAATTTAATAATAGTTGGCAAAAAAAGTGTTCCCTTCATGTTCCACTTGTCTGATGTTATATTTTTGGCTTTAATCAATGCTATACATATAAAATATCGGAGGACATCTGATCCTGTATGTTATTCTTCACAGCTGCTTGAAGTTTTCCTGAAAAGCAAGAACTATGATTTTTTCTTATCATATGTGATACGTAATTTTATACTTTGTATGCAATTCTCTAAACCTTCCGACCACTCATTATAGTATCATTTACCTTTAAACTAAATGGTATAAGCTAAGAGAAGCTTTCTATTCTCCACACCGTCCTTGGAGGAAATACTGCGGCGTCTCTTCCTCTCTTCATGAAACAATGAGAGAATCCTGTGTGAGCCTCAGTGTAAAATCTCTGGCTAGGATGCATCAGGTCTCTTCATGAACAGAACCAGGGGAAAACCCTGGCATTTTTAGCATGATGTTTCCATAGTGATAAATGATGCACAACTTTTAACGTTCTATTTTTAAATAATTGCCTTTTATTTATTAATGGGAAGATTAAAAAGGAATAAGCACTAGACATACAGTGTACAGTCGATGGATTATTGAAGGCAGGGTGGTGCTAGGTGGCGCTGTTAAGCTAAACAATGATGTGACCAATTATTTTTGGCAGGGAATACTGCAAGGTGATTGTACTTGCCCCTTGCTGCTTCAGTCCGGTTTTTTTTTGTCTAATTTTTAAGGCTCTACACAGATGATATGATTACAGAATTTAGCAATGAATGTTTGCAGCATGTGTTTAAGTGCATGTAAAGGAATACAGATAGAAATCCATAAACATTTGTAATACCCAAACTTTATTAAAGTTTAAAATTTAACTACAGGTTGTATATAGGAGCTTTAAAAAAAGTGATATGTCAAAAGTTATTTATGAATGCATTAAATGCAGAATATGTTAAGCCTCACTCTGTCTCATTACTATTGTTTATTGATATTTTTTGTCAATCTTTACAATATGGAAGCTATAGTAAGGAGGAGGGAAACACCAGTATGTGTGGTCCCCTTTGGCTCTGTTCATTTCTGAGGCTTCTGGTTAGGTTACATGTAGTTAATGACTGACAATATGGTTTCCAAAAAAAAAACCTTTAGTGCTTTTTCACACTCCTGCAGCTATAGTTTTCTAATGCATCTAAAACGAAAACAATATATGACTTTACAAATAGCTTTTATTACAAAAAAAAGTACTAATTAGTGTATGCGTTAAAACCAAACAGGAAAAAGAGTGGTGATTCCTGGGCGCTGCCACAGAATTTCTGCTGCTGTGTGGCAGTTAATAAAAGTGAATGCAGCACTGGATTTCTTGTATAGATCATAGACAATATATTCAGCACCTTTCATATACAGATTAAAGGTGCGATATACAAAAAAAAACGAGATTTCAATAGAGATAATAGACAGTTCATTTAACATCTTTCATATGCAGATTAGAGGTGCAATATACAGAAAAAATGAGATTTATTTAAGTATCAAAGACTGTTCATTTTTCAAAATGCAAAAAGATAGCTCATAATAGATCACTTATCTGGTTGAAGTAACCTCCAGTATTAATGTCCCTTGTCCCTACGCGTTTCACCCCCTCCTGTTATCGGGGCTCAACAGGGGACCATGAGTAGGAGTGTGCCATAATAGCAAAAAAGAGATATTTTCACTCACTGTGCCAATGACACGCTGAGGGAAGGAATCATGACAAACAGTATGACTTAAAAGGGTTGTCCACTACAAGGACAACGCTTTCTTAAATGCTATAATCCCCGTTTTAAAATAAAAACATCTTATTCTCACATCCAATCAGGGTTATCAGCCATCCAGAAATGCCAGTACAAACTGTAAAAATACGGCACTTATTTGCCCTGTCTGTAAAAAAAATAAATTGAATACCGCTTGGGTCTTCATATCAGAATTATGGGCTGCAGACATGGATAACTTATAATAATAAAGATTTATTACGGTTTTCTAATGTGTCCATAAAAAATATTGTCTGTGATTTTTTGATACACTGTCCCAAAAAAAGAAAAAGTTAAGTTGGCAAATCTGCCTCACTTACCTGATCCGTTCCAGCAATGTCATTGCCGGAACTCCCAAGACACATGTGACATTTTTGTGCCATATGAACCTTTACCCAGTCAGTACTATAGAGCCACTGTGCTCTCACTTCCTATGGAATAACATCAAAGGTTCAGGGGAAGTGTGAAGTGTAAGCACTGCAGCCCATTAACTGCTGTTGACTGGTTGCAGGGCTCATTGCATAATAATATCACCCGTGCCTAAAGCCCCCGTCTCACATAGCGAGATCGCTGCTGAGTCACTAGTTTTGTGACGCAACAGCGATCTCCCCAGCGATATCGCTGTGTGTGACATTCAGCGACGATCAGCCCCCCTGCTGGGTATCGCTGATCGTCGCTGAATGTCCTGGACATTTTTTTGATCGTTGGTCTCCCGCTGGCCAACACACATCGCTGCGTGTGACAGGCGGGAGACCAGCGATCAGCTGGTAACCAAGGTACACATTGGGTTTCTAGGCGCCGGGCTGTGCCTGGAAACCCGATGTATACGTTAGATACCAGCGCGCTGGTGCAGGGGATCTGGTAACCAAGGTACACAGCGGGTTTCTAAGCACCGCGCGGTGCCTAGAAACCCGATGTGTACCTTGGGTACCAGCTCCCTGCACCAGAGCGCTGGTATCTAACGTACACTGTGGGTAACTAAGCGACGTTACCCGCAGTGTCGCTGTCCTGATCGCTGCCTGAGCTGCCTGTTTGGCAGCTCAGTAGCGATCATGTAGCGACACACCAGCAATCCTGACAAGTGCATATCGTTGTCGGGATCGCTGGTGTGTCGCTATGTGTGACGGGGCCCTTAGGTAACCTGACGCTGACATCGCAGGAACATCACTGAAACAGCACAGGTACGATATTTGAGTATAAGGTATAGTGATGAGCAAGTATACTCAATGCTCTGGTTTTCCCGAGCATGCTCGGGTGTCCTCCGAGTATTTTGGCGTGCTCGGAGATTTAGTTTATGTCGCCATAGCTGCATGATTTGCGGCTGCTATACAACCTGAATACATGCAGGGATTCCCTAACAAACAGGCAATCCCCACATGTATTTAGGCTGTCTAGCAGGAAAACCCGAGCAGCGAGTATACTCGCTCATCACTAATAAGGAGTTTTTACTTTACATGGGAAAGTAGAGTATTTTAGAAGAGGTTGTCCTGTTAGTGGACAAACCCTTTAACTTTTACTTGATATGCATTTAAAAGACAAAAGTATCAGACACACAAACATATAACTCTATGTGGAGCGAGACATTTGTCAGTACTTGTGACTTAATCACTCTGGCAGAATGGTAAACCCAATAGTGATAAAGATGAACATCTACAAGTGTAGACAATAATACCAGTGGATGTGTAAGAAATGGTTCACTCGCACCCATATCATGACATATTGTTCCGTTCCAATCGGGAGCACATAATTCAGGTGGTCTGGTCTTAGGTCCTTGATGCATCAAGTCAGGAATCAATTCTATAACTGTTGCACCCTCTATTGCTCTGCACTGTCCCTCAAATTCTCCATATTGCTGCCCTTACAGGGTTAGTACCAAAACTTAGCACTGCTATGTAAATGGCCCTATTTTGGGAAGGGAAAAGGGACAAAATTGGAGCAATTTATTTAGAAAAGCTAAGTTTGGGTTCAGTGGAAAGAAAACAAACAGGGACAAAGTAGGACAATATACAGTACAGACCAAAAGTTTGGACACACCTTCTCATTCAAAGATTTTTCTGTATTTTCATGGCTATGAAAATTGTAGAATCACACTGAAGGCATCAAAACTATGAACTAACACATGTGGAATTATATATTACACTTTACAAAAAAGTGTGAAACAACTGAAAATATGTCTTATATTCTAGGTTCTTCAAAGTAGCCACCTTTTGCTTTGATTACTGCTTTGCATGCAGAAAAGGTGAATGGATGGACTCTACATGCCTAGTTCCCACCGTGAAGCATGGATGAGGTGGTGTGATGGTGTGGGGGCGCTTTGCTGGTGACACTGTTGGGGATTTATTCAAAATTGAAGTCATAGTGAACCAGAATGGCTACCACAGCATCTTGCAGCGGCATGCTATTCCATCCTGTTTGCATTTAGTTGGACCATCATTTATTTTTCAACAGGACAATGACCCCAAACACACCTCCAGACTGTGTAAGGGCTATTTGACCAAGAAGGAGAGTGTTGTGGTGCTACGCCAGATGACCTGGCCTCCACAGTCACCAGACCTGAACCCAATCGAGATGGTTTGGGGTGAGCTGGACCGCTCACCGCTTCAATTTTGAATAAATCCCCAACAGTGTCACCAGCAAAGCACCCCCACACCATCACACCACCTCCTCCATGCTTCACGGTGGGAACCAGGCATGTAGAGTCCATCCGTTCACCTTTTCTGTGTGCAAAGCAGTAATCAAAGCAAAAGGTGGCTACTTTGAAGAACCTAGAACATAAGACATATTTTCAGCTGTTTCACACTTTTTTGTAAAGTGTAATGTAGAATTCCACATGTGCTAATTCATAGTTTTGATGCCTTCAGTGTGATTCTACAATTTGCATAGTCATGAAAATACAGAAAAATCTTTGAATGAGAAGGTGTGTCCAAACTTTTGGTCTGTACTGTACATATAAGGGATAACTTTGGGTACTGACCTTGTCAGGGTCTCAGTCGATGTGAGGCCTTTGAAGGCCAGTACAGATCAAGTGCTCCCAATAAGAACGGTCCAGTATGTCACACTTTGGGTGAGATTGGACCATTTCTCATCCGTGCACTGATGTTGTTATCTATTAGACGGACTGTTCTCCCATTGTGATTAAGTAACAAGTTGTCAGAAATGTCTTTCTGAGTGTAGACTTGTTCTGTGTTTTTTTACTTTTGTAAAATGTCTTGTCAGAGAAGAAGAGGACTAGAACTCTAGTGCCACCTGTAGGAAGTAGCAATCCTAAAAGTCAATATCAAATCTCCAACAAGTCCTGTCACAAGACTTAATATAAAAGCCAAAACCATGATCCCAATTTGCAGACACTGCATTTTGAAGTACTGCCCCTCATCAGTGCAAAGTGTAAGATCTGGTTTGGATGGGTGAGGGGCATCTGACCAGGATCCAGCACTGCAGTGTAAAAGTCTCCTCACCTAGGAATTTCAGGCTTGACATGTCACTTTCTGCAAGGAGAAACGTTACTCCTACGTCATCCACACAGTGTTCTCCATCGCACTTTTGTGCAGGCATACTTCTCTCTGCCCTACCAAGGGCAAAACGGCAAAGGGCACCTGCGAATGCGCACAACGATACTTTGCTCTGCAATCCACGTACACCTGTGCAGGAGCGCGATTGAGGAGACTTTGTGGATGATGTAGGACGCATCATCCACACGAAGCAAGAAGGAGACGGTGATCGCAAGAAGAGAGGAGGCACCGGATGAAGACCTGCAACGCCGATCAGACCCTACTGTGCCGTAGGTGAGTATAATAAAAGCTATTTTTTGTGTTATTCAGAGTGGAAAGGGGACATACTTACAGCCTTCTACAAAGCTGTATCAGGGGCTTACAGATGCTGGCCCTACTTTCTATGGGAAAACATGGTGACAGGTTCCCTTTAATTCATACCAAGAAATCGTTAAGCTTTACTATTCACAATCAATTTGTTGGTTATAATCACATGACATCTATCAACCTGATATCATCTAGATGGACTTCATTTGGGGCTTTAGATAAACATTTTTTACAGCAAACAAAATGGTCATATGTGTAAGAAGTATGTCTCCACATGTAAATGAATGCCCAAGAGGTAATGCTATATTAATATCAGAAAGTACTTTCTAATAACTTGATAGATTTTGCTGCAAACCTTTCAGTGACTCCATAAACTAAACTGGAACAGAAGTTGGAGACTGAATACAATCAGGGTCTCAGAGTCTTTGTAACGTCACCCTAGGTAATGTGTTAAAAAATATTCAGGTATTCAATAATGGATTCATAATACATTGCTCACAGTAGGCATGCCGAGATCAATAAGGTGCCGTGTTAGATAAATGTACTATGTACATCTAAATCTATTCATATATTCACAGAGCGGTGATATGCAAGGTACTAGGTCATCCTACAGTGTGATTGTCAATAGATATGATTGAGAAAAGGTTCCAGATTTCATTGACCTCTGAAAACGAACATTGTAAATACGAATACGGAATTTGCTGATATTTGATATTGTTATTTTTATTACACATTGGATATAGAATGCAATACAAAGTAGAAAATTAAACTTTCAAGTGAATCTCTTACATTGCATCACTGTTTGAATTGTAAATGCAAAGTTCTGTGCTGATTTCTGGCTTATAATGTATCTTTACAGTGGTTACAGCCCTATTGTTCTGGTACAGAGTTCTAAATCAGCTGCACAGTGATAGACATATTGTTCATTGATACAATTCTGAGTGCCCGCAGGTGCCACTAGGTGGCATTGCAGCTACCACTTTGCACGGCGTTGAGTAACAAGTGAATAGCGCCCCTAGGGGTGTCAGCTGTACATTACAATTGACATAATGTTGAATCAACCATTTTGATACTAGTGCCTATCATGGCTGTTTACCCCTAATGCCACTGTCAATAGTGTCAGCAACATCTTGATGTTTAAGAGAAAATGTGTGTTTCCACTTTCACCCAGTTGTCACTCCAGAAACGTGATTGCAAGATGCAGGTTTATACAACGGTAACCCGAGGCCAACTAATGTCCTCGTGGTCTGCCAGCGGCAGTGTCCTATTAGTCTGTGCCTAAATCGGTGTCTAACAAGCTGCATTAGTGTGAGGCCTCGCTCCCACTTGCGTATAATAAAATCAGCGAGTGCAATCTAAGAAAACAGCGCACTGCACTCTGACCAATGTTATTCACTGAGGCAGTGCTGACCTGCGAGTTTTCCCTCAGCTGTAATCAGGCTGAGGAAAAAAAAATCACAACGTGCTACGAGTGGCCGCGTATATCGGACGAGACTCGCCAATGTAAGTCAATGGGTGAGAGAAAATATATATTTTTTTGCATGCATCTCAAAGGAATCACAAAATTTCATCAGCCAAATACAGTAAATTCACAGCCAGAACAATCAGGATAGACAGACAGAATAGATAGATATCCTGTAGATATCTAATGACACAAGCCCCCTACATACCGTATAATACGGATTATAAGACACACTTTTTTTCCCCAACATTTGCCTGGAAAATGGGGTTAGCGTCTTATAATGCGGATAAACCTTATTGGCGCGCCGCTGCGGTGAACGGTGCTGCCGCTGCTGCGCTGTGTCCTGGGCTGTCGCTGCTGTGCTGTGCACGATGCTACCACTGCTGCGCTGTGTCTGGCGCTGCTGCCGGGGGCTCTGCCGATATTTTGTGAAAGGCCAGAGCCCCCCGCTGTTCCATGGTTTCCTCCTATGTTGGGGACTCCGGGAAAATTATGAGATATCAACGCTGAAATCTCATCTCCCGAGATCTTGGTGCCGAGATCTCCATCTGCGCATGCACCGCCTCCGGCGGCCATTTTCCTGGAATCCATTGCCCAGGAGGAAACCATGGAACTGTAGGGGCTCTGGCCTTTCACAAAATGTCGGCAGAGCCCCCACAGAAGCCAGACACAGCATAGCAGCGGCAGCACTGGACACCCGCAGCAGCGCGCCGCACATCGGAACCCCCCTCATCCCAGCCTGCTGCATTACCCCACTCCTGCCTCCTCCAGCAGCGACCCTGGGACACCGCTTCACCGCAGCCACCACCCCCGGTAAGCAATAAAGCGCATGGATTATAAGTAGCACCACCATTTTATTAAAAAAAAGTTTTTTTTCCTCAAAATTTGGGGTGCGTCTTAGAATCCAGAGCATCTTATAATCTGAAAAATATGGTATAATAAACTTGTGACCTTTAGTGCCTTTCATGTGGCTCTGAAGTGTGCTTAGCTTTGTTTAACTTGATAAATAAATAGATAAAAAAATGACATCGCTTTCCCCCCTATGTTTGATAACCAGCAAAGGTAAAGCAGACAGCTGTGAGCCTGTTTTCAGGCTGGGAAGGTACATTGTTATTTGAACCTTCACAGCCAAAAAATACCAGCCCATATTAGATGGGCCAGTTCTGGCACTTTGACTGGCTCTTCCTGATTGCCCTGGCACGGTGGCGATCGGGGCAATGGTAGTTGGGGTTGATGTCAGTTGTATTTTGTCAAAAATCACAGCTGGCATCAATCCCTAGGGATAATAATAGAGTGCAAAGCGCATTGCCCGCGCATCACATACTGAGTGGCATACGCAGGACACTTGTTTGACACTCAACAACTTTTCAGGGTAACGGGAGAAAGTGGACCCCAAAAATTGTTTTGCAATTTGTACTGAGTATGCCGATACCCTATAAGTTGGGGAAAACCACTGTTATTCCTAATGGCAGGGCTTGGAAGGGAAGAAGCACCGCAAAATTAGCTGTTATCGAGAGCGGATGCCATGTTGTGCTTGGAGAGCCCCTGCTGTGCCTAAACAGTGGAAACTCCCCAAGTGACCACATTTTAGAAACTAGACCCCTCAAGGTACTTATCTAGATTTGTGGTGAGCATATTGAACCCCCTCGTGCTTCACAGAAAATTTAAAAAAAATCACATTTTTTCCTCAAAAATGTTCTTTTAGCCCCAAATATTTTTTATTTTCACAAGGGTAACAGGAGAAAATGGACCAGAAACTCTGTTGTGTAATTTGTTCTGAGTATGCTGATACCTCATATATGGAGAAAAACTACTGTTTGGGTGCAAACTTATATGGCCCACCATGAGGTTTACAAAATCCTCAGAGAAAAAGTCTTTGAAGAAGTCTATTTGTGTGATGTCGGTGGTGTCAAATTTGATTCCTGACATCATTAAAAAAAATTATTGAGTATTTGCAACTCAACCGATTACTACAATATATTTTTACTGTCCCTAATCTAGTCCTATCAGCTAATCTATATTTTTTCTTTTGATTCTTTTTTCACACAAAAAAAACAAACAAACAACCTGATGCTGATATGTGTCAGTGATCAGCGCTTGAGGGCGGTAGGGTAGGATGCATGCACTGATTTGGTACAAAAAGGGGATAAAAAAAGTTGAAAAAAAAAGTCCTTTCCAAAAGCGAGCACAGACGCTAATCAGTGATGTGCATCTGATCAGCAGCGTCTGAACTCGGCAGCTGCAGGATGCACACATGGGGTGGTACAAAGGGGGAGGGAGGAAAAATAGACATGCACAAAAAAGTCCAGGAAAACAGGGAGCACAAGTGCCGGTCAGTGATTTGTGTCACTGATCAGTGCTCGGCGGCTGCAGGACGCACACATGGAGGTGTGGCAAGGGGGAGGAGCAGGAGAAAAAAATAGGGACAAAAAAGTCATGGAAAACAGTGACTGATGAGCACTTGACGCACAAAAAGAAAAGACTGCCAAAAAACTAGCGATCAAGTACTGATCAGTGCTTGGCAGAAGAAGTGGGGGGGAAGTCAGGTGGGAGAAGGGGGTTGGGATGGACTAGGAAAGACCAGGGATCAGGAACGGATCAGGAAAGGATCAGGAACGTCTTCTTTCTTCTTCAGCAGCAACAGGAACACCAGCAGTGATGGCACAGGCTTGAAAAAGTCTGTGGCACCACAAGGCCCAGAACTAGCACATCAGAACTCTCAGTGACTGCTCTCCCCATGTAATGCTGCACTTGGCCTGTGGTGGTGTTATAAAGGAATTAAACATTTTCGTAGTACATCCCAAAGTTGCTGATCACAGTGATTGGCTTATTTTTGCTGACCTTTTAAACTAAATAGAATTGTCCAAAAGGGACATCCCTGTATAAGTCAGAAGGGACTGCTTTACACCTACCGACATTTGGTAACGTACCAAACACTGCTTAGTAAGATTTTCCTATATAGATCAGGTCTTAAAATATATTGTTTGTTATATATCTAATTTACAGTCTTAGCATTTCAACTTCAGCATTGCAGCTGATACAATGAAACTGAGAAAATGAATTGGTAAATCAAAGATTGATGCATATAGTCACAATTTGTATGAAACATAGTTCTTCTTCTCCTTACCATAGAACGTTCTTTATCTCATCCGCTATGGCAAATAATAAAAAGGAAACATGCTATTCAAAACCCATCCATATGCCCAATGTAAGATATATGTCACATGTATGACTCTCTTAGGAGTTTAATAAAAAAGCAATGTACACAGCGTTTCCTTGTTAAATAAACAGGCTTGCAGCTCGTGATACGGCTACAGCTGCTTGATTGATGCTCTTTGTGCCAATGTAGCGTTGTTTTCTCAGGAGTCAAAACACAGACACAGACTGAACATTGTAAAATCTCCAATGAGCAAATTTTCCTTCTGTCTCCAGATAGATTGGATCTTACAGGCTGAGTTGGTTACAAATAGTAGTGTCTGATATAATTGGAATCACACAAACAGTGATTTATTCAAAGTTTATAATGGAGGAAAACAAACAAAATTTTATTCCAATAATACAAAGATATTTTGCACAGTAGCATTTTCCATTTTCCTCCTGTAAGCCATTGTCGGCAGATCACATATTCCCAGAGGGTGGATGGTAGCTGAATCTTACCACCCGTGCTTCTATGCACCTTTTAGAGCAAATGGATGTAATCAAATGTCTGTTTTGTTTCAGACCCACTTTATTATTTTTTGGAGGGAGAAGGATGGGCACAGGTTAACCATTTCTTACATGGCTTTGATTACAAGATCTAATATCGCCTACAGCATATATATATATATATATTCAAATAATTTATATATATGTATATATATATATTCAAATAATTTAGCCAACTGCACTTTTTCGTTTAGTTATTCACATAATGATGACAGTCGAAGATAGTGTGACTGGGACTGGGCACATTCAGCTGAAATGTATTGTGGCGCAGAGACCTGCCGGGTCCCTGCATTGTAATACATGTCGACAGACAATCAGAGGCCGACAGCTGATAGTGTACAAGTCATTGGCGATGCATGACAGTGAAGTCACGCGCTGCCCTTCGCTTGCATGCTGAACTCAGCTACCAGCCTCTGTGCCAGCTATGGAATAGGACTCCGCATATTGTGGGAGTGGAGGATGGTAAGAAGAATCTTTTTTTTTTTTTTTTTTTTTTTATAACTGTTGAAGATGAGCCGCAGAGCAGGGACATCATTACTGTAAGAAACCCAGGATGGGGGACATATAT
The DNA here is from genome assembly GCA_033576555.1 of Oophaga sylvatica. Taxonomy (NCBI): domain Eukaryota; kingdom Metazoa; phylum Chordata; class Amphibia; order Anura; family Dendrobatidae; genus Oophaga; species Oophaga sylvatica. The sequence goes on from JARQOD010000006.1 coordinate 46,910,899, forward strand.
TACTGGAAGGGGCCTAGAATTGGGGTCATTATACCAGGATGGGGGACATATATTACTGGAAGGGGCCCAGAATTGGGGTCATTATACCAGGATGGGGGACATATATTACTGGAAGGGGCCCAGAATTGGGGTCATTATACCAGGATGGGGGACATATATTACTGGAAGGGGCCCAGGATGTGGCATATTGTACCAGGATGGGGGACATGTATTACTGGAAGGGGCCCAGGATGGGGCATGTTATATCAGGATTGGGGACATATATTACTGGAAGGGTCCCAGCATAAGTCACATTATACAAAGATGGGGGACATGTATTACTGGAAGAAGCACAGGATGGGGCATATTGTACCAGGATGGGGGAAATAAATTACTAGAAGGGACCCAGAATGGGGCATATTATGCCAGGATGGGGGACATATATTACTAGAAGGGGCCCAGGACGAGGCACATTATACAAGGATAGGATAGGGGACATGTATTACTGGTAGGGTCCCAGTATGAATCACATTATACAAAGATGGGGACATGTATTACTGGAAGAAGCACAGGAAGGGCCACATTATACCAGGATGGGGGAAATAAATTACTAGAAGGGGCCCAGGATGGGGCATATTATACCAGGATGGGGGACATATATTACTGGAAGAATCACTGGATGGGGCATATTATACCAGGATGGGTGAAATAAATCACTAGAAGGGGCCCAGGATGGGGCATATTTTACCAGGATGGGGGACATATATTACTAGAAGGGTCCCAGGATGAGGCACATTATACAAGGATGGGGGACATATATTACTGGTAGGGTCCCAGTATGAATCACATTATACAAAGATGGGGGACATATGTTACTGGTAGAAGCCCAGGATGGGGCATATTATAACCAGGATGGGGGAAATCAATTACTGGAAGGGGGGACCAGGATGGGACATATTATACCAGGATGGGGGACATATATTACTAGAAGGGGCCCAGGATGAGGCACATTATACAAGGATGAGGGACATATATTACTGGAAGAAGCCCAGGATGGGGAATATATTACTGAAAGGGGACCAGGATCGGGTGCATTATTACAGGTCAGGGGTTCAGTATGGAGGATATTGTTACAGCAAAGGTTAACAGGATGGGCAACATTATTATAGGAAGTGGAACATTGTTATATGAAAGAGAAAACACGTATATGTTCACAATGCTTCAAGGGCCCATAGATCTGACGATCATGCAGGGGGGCCAAGGTCCAAATTTTGCATGGGGGTTCATCATACTCTAATGAGCTCATTGCTTTCAAAATCTATATTGAGATATCCAGTCTACCAAGCTGAAATGTTAGTTCGACCTAAATATTAAGGTTTCCATTTGAAATGTATCTGTTTCGCACACCTTTTCAATGATTTTTTTAGGCTAAATTCCCACAATGAGTATTTGGTGAATTTTTGACATTGCAGATGTTTTTAAGCTTTGAAAACAACAGTAAAGAATAAACACAAATTATAGTCCCCCATCACAAATAATTTAGCAAAAAAGCTAACTATTTGTTATCGCCACATTAATAATGATGAATACTACTAAGGGTCTGTGCACACGTTGCAGATTCGTCTGTGGATCCGCAGTGGATTTCGCCCTGCGGATCCGCAGCAGTTTTCCAAGGGATGTACAGTACCATGTTATTCTATGGAAAACAAAAAATGCTGTGCACATTTTGCGGAAAATTCCGCACGGAAACGCAGCGGTTTATTTTCCACAGAATGTCAATTCTTTGTGCGGATTCTGTTTTTACACCTATTCCATTATAGGAATCCGCAGGTGTAAAAACGCAGGGCAAAGCTGCGCAAAAATCGCAGAAAATCTGCATTGAATCCGCAGGTAAAACGCAGGTCATTTTACCTGCGAATTCTGCAGATTCAGCGCTGAAAAATCCGCACGCGAATCCTCAACGTTAATATCTATTCCACATTGAGAACACGTAAAAATATGTGAAAAGCAAAGATAGAATTGCTGTTTTTGTTAATCTTTCCTCGCAAAAAAAATAAAAGTAGTCAAAAAGTTGTACATTTCCCAAAGTGATACTAATAAAAATGACATGTTACTCATCTGTCCTGGCATAAGAGCTGGGTCTTGTTTACGTCTCCTTTCCTGTCTTTTAAGGCCAGCTCAGGCCTGAGTAATTTAGGAGACATAACACCTCGTTTCCATGTGCTTCTGAAAAAATGTCTTAAAGGGAATCTGTCACCCTAAATTGGCGGGATATTTAAATGATGGCGGTCCGGTCTAATGGGCGGTGTTTTGGGTACTTGCCTTAACCTGTTTTTCACCGCTGTCTCCATTATTTCTGGGAATTGTAGTCGTTGCCCTCCATATAATGCGCGTGCGCATTGCAATCCTGAATTGCGCATGCGCAGTATGCTTTGCCCAACGGCGGGCAAAGCCGAAAATCATTAGTGCGCATGCGCTGGTTAACTATGTCCCGGAACACAGCGAAGTACTTCCGGGACATAGTTAACCGGCGGTTGGGCAAAGCATACTGCGCGTGCACAATTCAAGATTGCAATGCGCACGCGCGTTTTATGGAGGGCAACGACTACAATTCCCAGAAATAATGCGAAAAACAGGTTAAGGCAAGTACCCAAAACACCGCCCATCGGACCGGACCGCCATCATTTAAATATCCCGCCAATTTAGGGTGACAGATTCCCTTTAAGCTTCCACTAGACTCAGTTCCAGGCAGGATCCTAATTATTGACTCAGCAACTCCTGTCTATTTTTCAGCAACATAATATTACTTCAGTCCAATGAATCCTGTTGCTGTTGATCTCTGCTCACAGGTTGACTGAATTAATGTGCTGTTCACACCTACAACCCTGCTGCAATAGGAACCTGATCACAAACTTATCTCTGCTAATATTGGAGATGTACAGCTTAACAACTCTACTGCATTTGGTAATTCTATGTCCGCTTGTTCCTATTCTATCCTGCCTACCCTACTGTTCTGGTCCTGATTGTTCCAGGTGTTTTTCAGTAGTTCCTGCTCTGCTGCATCATTGCGTCTGGTCCGTGTTACTCACCCTAACCTGTGGCTTAGAGAACCCATCTCACCATGTGAGCCCATAACACTACAGATCATTTTCTACAGAGGTAGCAAAGCTAAACAGAAATATATAAATTTGGTAGACTTGTAGAATTAAGTTAACATGTTAATAACACTGAATGATGAACCTTGTTTAACCTCTTGTGGACATCTTCACATCTTTCAAAATCGGCACTTGCCTCTATCAGTAGCTCTTATTATTGCCATTTAACCACTTGAACGGACTCTGTCAGCAAAGACTGACTGTTCAAACCAAGCACAGGCGCTCGGTGCTTCACTGCGGGGCCAATGATTTAAATACACCTTCCCACCTGCTTATTTTCCCTCTATCTCCATCTTCTTTGATTGATAGCCATCAATTGATTTCAGGTTCATATCTTGCAGGGGAACTAGAAATGTCCAAAAAAATAATTACAAGAAAAAAGAATAAAAAAAAATAAAAACTTAAAAGTTCAAAGCCCCCATTTTCCAAACTGAAAAGAAAAAAAACCCATAATCATATTTTGATATCACACAGTCCATAAAATATCGTATATACTCGTGTATAAGCCAAGATTTTCAGCCCATACGCGAGTATGCAAGTCATATACCGGGGGTCGGCAGGGGAGGGGGAGCTCGGGTGTCAGAGATCATACTCACCCCCTCCTGGCACGGTCTCTGCAGCCCCTGCTTCTCCCAAAGTCTCCGGCGCCTGTGTTCAGGGTTACGTGGTATATTCATGACTTTAATTAGCGGTACCACGTGACCGCTGAAACCTGGAAGAGCAGAGGCGCTGAGCCCATGGAAGAAGAGGGGCTGCGGAGACCGTGCACCAGGGGTGAGTATGACGGGGAGGACGACAAGCAGAGCAATATGCACCTGTCCCAGTTCAACCGCCGCTCTGTCCTCCGCGTCCTCTGACTGTGACGTTCAGGTCAGAGGGCGCAATGACATAGTCAGTGCGTGCCCTCTGCTGAACGTCATTGCAGAGGACCCTGAAGACAGAGCAGCGGCGGTGGAACGGGGCCAGGTGAATATCGCAGGTGCCGGGGGCCTGAGCCAGCAGCGACACCGGGACCTGGCCCCCATAGCGAGCCGGTGTCCCAGCCTGCTCAGGACACCGGCACCTGGCCCCCAGCGACGAGAGGTGAGTATGTCATTTTTTTTTAATTGCAGCAGCAATATATGGGGGGTATTTATCTATGGAGCATCTTGTTGGGCCACCATTAACCCTTGTGCAGCATTTTATAGGGGGTATTTATCTATGGAGCATCTTTTTCGACCACCATTAACCCTTGTGCAGCACCACCCTTGACTTATACGTTAGTCAATAAGATTTCCCAGTTTTTTTGTGGCAAAATTAAGTGTCTCGGCTTATACATGTGTCGGCTTATACACGAGTATATACGGTACCTATATTAGAAAATAAGAAAATACTATACTATTTAACCTATAAAGTAAATGTCTCCACCTGAAAAATAGAATAAAATGTTTAAAAAAATTGATCTGCAAAAAACATAGAATTAACCTGATCGCTAAACTGAGTAATGATAAAAAATTTCAAAACGCCAGAATTACGTTTTTTTGGTCGCCGCAACATCACATTAAAATACAATAATGACGATCAAAAGATTATTTCTGCACCAAAATGGTACCATTAAAAGCATCAACTCGGCATGCAAAAAAATAAGCCCTCGCCCGCCCTGAATCACGAAAAATAGAGACCCTACAGGTCTCGGAATATGATGCAATTTTTTTTTTTATCAAAGTTTGGATTTTTTTTCACCACTTAAATAAAAAAGAACCTAGACATGTTTGATATCTATGAATTCATAATGACCTGGAGAATCATAATGATAGGTCAGTTTTAGCATTTGGTGAACATGGTAAAAAAAATCCAAAAAACAGTTGTGGAATTGCACTTTTTTTGCAATTTCACAGCGCTTGGAATTTTTTTACTGTTTTTGAGTACACGATATGGTAAAACCAAGGGGTTCATTCAAAAGTACAACTCGTCCCGCAAAAAACCAAGCCCTCACATGGCCATATTGATGGGAAAAATAAAAAAAGTCATGGCTCTGGGAAGAAGTGGAGCGAAAAACAGAAACGCAAAAACGAAAAAGGGCTCTGTCATGAAGGGGTTAAAGAGTGTATTTATTGTACAAAAGAAATAGAACAAATGAAACTGTAAATTTGTCATTACTGTAATCATTATGCTCTAAAGAATAAAGTTAATATGCTAACAAATTAAAACCGTGTTTTTCATAGGGCCTCACCACTGCGTCCTTGCAAAGAAACACATGTGCGGAGCAGCTGGGAGGTGGCTCTACAGTGGTTTGTGCCGAGAAGTAATGATTATTTTGTTTTCGTAAGGCCGGGGTCAGACATGCGAGAAACTCGCCCGAGTCTCGCATGTCAATACCCGGCACGGCCGCCGGCACTTGGACCAGAGCGTGCGGCTACATGTATTTCTATGCAGCCGCACACTCCGGTCCCGAGTGCCGGCGGCAGTGACGGGTATTGACATGCAAGACTCGTGCGAGTTTCTCGCATGTCTGACCCCGGCCTAAGCCATAACTTACTTGTACCCCAGTTTCGTTTGAGAAAAGACAACCCCTCTAATGTAAAGTGAGTATGTAAGAGCAGCCACTTCTCCACTGGAATCGGAGCCCAACCATCCTGAAATATATGACATGTCTAGTTATAATCTATACTATAAAAATTCTTCATCGGTAAGGACGCTTCGTTTATCAGAAACTTGTCAATCAGTTTGACATGTGAAGAAATTATTTTTAATGAAGTCACAAGTATTGAGTTTTTTCATAAATGTGGATGTGCCGAAGAAAATGTCTGTATTATTAATATTTGCAAACTAACTCAGTGCTATAAGTCTGTACGATCTATACATTTGTGCAATGTATACTGCATATACAGTACATTCTTCTTAAAGAAGCCAACAATGCATTCACTGTGCATAAAGTTATGGCAGTTATGCAGCAATTCATTTTATTTTTGCAGATCTAAAGGTGATCACTTGATAAGAAGGTCAGACTTTTTTTTTCCTAACAATTCAATTTTAAAACAAGTTTTACAAAGTTACTTGCCTTCTAAGGTCAAGCAGTTCTGAATGTCCCTACCTAATATTGTCAGCTTATTTCATGTTACTCGGCAGATTTCCTTAGCTGTGCAATTGCACTGTTCTCAAATCTTTGTATTGTCTTCTTGACCTTACAGTTAAATTCTGTTCTGCAGAACAAAGATACATAAAAATATCACTGTATAGCTCAGTGACTGAGTCTCGATTATTGACTTTATTGTTCAGTAGTCTAATATGAATGACAAGCAAACAGATTACATGTTACATGTAACATACACAGTTAAACCCCCTTTTGGCACAGCTACTTAGAATTCCTTTTTAAAGCGATCTTCTAGGAGTGTGGTCTTCTCAAAATAATGGCCAGAACCTTTCTCCACTTTTGTAATGTCACATCACATAAATAGACGAAGATGGTCAAAGATTGGTGTCTCTTATGTCAATTCTAAACTCATTTACTCAGGAGAGCAATGCTCTGAATGTATTAGGACGTGCACCCCTCTAAATAACTGGCTGCACTTGCATTAGAAATTGAAAGCTCCTAGCATGTGTAGGTTTGCATCCTCGGGATGCAGATACCGGTGCAAACAACAATGGAACAGGGAGCTGTCTGCTCTCTCTTCTGTCATTGAGCATCTGAACTGAGAACGCAGCAAACGTTATTACGTCACTGTATAGGACCAGCTGACACAGCGCAGAACGGAGCATCGGGGAAGTGGGTTTAAGTAAGAAATTTTATTTTAATTTTTTAAAAAAATTAACAGTAAATTGTGGGAACATAATACCGTGCAAGGGGGCTGTGTTGAGACATCATCCTGTGTAGGGGGCTTTGTAGAGACATCATCCTGTGTAGGAGGCTTTGTAGAGACATCATACTGTGTAGGGGGACTTTGTGGAGACATAATACTGTGTAAGGTACTTTGTGGAGACTTCATACTGTGTAGGGGACTTTGTGGAGACATTATAATGTGTAAGGTACTTTGTGGAGACATAATATTGTGTAGGGGACTTTGTGGAGACATCATATTGTGTAGGGGGCTTTGTGGAGACATTATACTGTGTAAGGAGACTTTTAGGGGACATTATACTGTGTAGTGTTATACACTTGTATGGAGCGAGACCGTGCCCCATCTAGTGATGCGGCCGTCCAGTACACAAGTGTATGTGTATGGAGTGAGGCTGCCCCACTAGTCGTGTTCTAGCCGGGTGTATGCATAATGCATACATCACCGCTGTTCCAGACATAGAAAGCGGCGAATTCCCACAGCGTACAGTGCGTGCTCCCCCCCATTCATAAGTCACTCTGTGTGACTGCAGACATAATTTTGGACCGGACAACCCCTTTAACCCCTTAGCGATGATCGACAACAGCGGCTGTTAAGGGTAGTTAATTCCATTTTAAAACGGCGATCAGGAATAAGGCTATAGCGTCTCCCAGAGTCAGAAATTCTCTGGGGTCTCGACTAGCGGGAGTAGCCGAGACCCCGGAGAACATAGTCAGGGCCGGATTTTCCGGTGTCTGATCACGTTTCCCAAAAAAAAAATCTTCGGCTGTTACATTAATTTGACACTCTTCCTTAGGGTTGGGGTTAGAATTGGGAGTTGCTCAAATGTGAAAAAAAATTACAATATGATGGCTAGTGCTTGATACTCCAGTTTACATCTGGTGCTTGGGTATGCATGGAGTATCGCAGATCCCCGCATGTTTTTTTTGGATGTCTAACAGCCGCAAAACATGTGGGTCGGAGACTTGAGCATGTCACTCTAGCACCTGCGATATTTGGTGCATACCCAAGCACCTCATGCAAACTGGAGTAATGAGCACTTGCGCTCGACATATTCAATGTGACGACCTAATGTTATCAAATTGTGTGTTGTAACTGTGGGTTCAAAATGATCACTATACCCCTGGATAAAATATTTGAGGGGTGTGGTTTAGAAAATGGGGTCACTTGTGGGATGTTTCCAGTGTTTAGGCATATCAGGGGCTCTCCAAATGCAACATGTTGTTCGCTAATTATTTCAGCAAATTTTACATTCAAGAAGTCAAATGGCACTCCTTCCCTTTCAAGCCCTGCCTTGTGCCCAAACAGTAGATTTTCCCTACAAATAAGGTATTGGCTTATTCAGGAGAAATTTTGGAGTTCATTTTCTCCTGTTACCCTTGTGAAAATAAAAAAGTTTGGGTCTAAAGTAAATGTTTTGTGAAAAAAATTAAATGTTAATTTTTTCCTTTCACATTGCTTCAGTTTCTGTGAAGCACCCGAAGGGTTAATAAACTTCTTGAATGTGGTTTTGAGCACCTTAAAGGGTGCCATTTTTAGAATGGTGTCACTTTTGGGTATTTTCTGTCATATAGACCCCTCAAAGCCATTTAAAATGTGATGTGGTCCCTAAAAAAAATGGTTTTGTAAATTTTGCTAGAAAAATTAGATTTAACTTTTAACCCTTATAACTTCTTAACAAAACATTGTGTTTCCAAAATTGTACTGATGTAAAGTAGACATGTGGGAAATGTTATTAATTAACTGTTTTGTGCGATATGACTCTCTGATTTAAGGGCATAAGAATTAAAAGTTTAAAAATTGTGAAATTTTCAAACTTTTCGCCAAATTGCCATTTTTTTGCAAATTAACGCAAGTCATCTCAAAGAAATGTTAGCACTATTATGAAATACAATATGTCACAAAAAAAAATCAAATATGTCACGAAATACTAAATCAAATGAAACAATTGATGCATGTATAACTGAAGCCTGACTATATGTATTAGTGTAGGGTCTAATATCACATTTTACTAATATGTAAATAAGAGTAGACTTGTATAAGTGACAGCAAATTGAAGTTTAATGCAGAAAATTGTAATGTCATGCATTTGGGCTAAGGAAATAAAATGTATAATTACAGTCATGGCCTAAAGTGTTGGCACATTTAAATTGTTCCAGAAAATTAGTATTTCTCCCAGAAAATTATTACTGTTACACATGTTTTGTTTGTTTTTCACTTGTATGTATTGGAACAACACAAAAAAAACTAAGAAAAAGGCAAATTGGGCATCATTTCACACAAAACTCCAAAAATGAGCCAGACAAAATTGTTGCCACCCTTAACTTAATATTTGGTTGCACACCCTTTGGAATAAATAACTGCAATCAATCACTTCCTATAACCATCAACAAGCTTCTCACAACTCTCAACTGGAGTTTTGGACCACTCTTCTTTTGCAAACTGCTCCAGGTCTCTCATATTTGAAAGGTGCCTCTTCCTAACAGCAATTTTAAGATTTTAAGATTTCTCCACAGGTGTTCAATGAGATTTAAATCCGGACTCATCGCTGGCCGCTTCAGAACTCTCCAGCTCTTTGTTTCCATTAATTTCTGGGTGCTTCTTGAAGCATGTTTGGAGTACTTGTCCTGCTAGAAGACACATAACCTAGGATGCAAACCCATCTTTCTGACACTGAGTACTACATTGCGACCCAAAATCCTTTGGTAATCTTTAGATTTCACTATACGTTGCACACAGTCAAGGCAGCCAGTGCCAGAGACAGCAAAATGTCCCTGAAACATTTTTAGATCTCCATTTATTTGACTTTAGGTATTGTGTTCTTTTCTTTGTAGGTCTCATTCCATTTTCGGTAATCATTAGAATGATGTTCTTTTCCAAAAAGCTCTATCTGGGTCTCATCTGTCCACAAGACGCTTCCCCAGAAGGATGTTGTCGTACTCACTTACATTTTGGCAAACTGCAGTCTAGCTTTTTATGTCTCTGTGTCAGCTGTGGGGTCCTCCTGGATCTCCTGCCATAGCATTTCATTTAATTCAAATGTTGATGTATAGTTTGTGCTGACGCTGATGCACCCTGAACCTGCAGGACTGCTTGAATTTCTTTGGAACTTGATCGCGGCTGCTTATCCACCATCCGGTCTATCCTGCGCTGCAACCTTTCATCAGTTTTTCTCTGTCATTCACGTCCATGGAGATTAGCTGCAGTGCCATGGGTTGTAAACTTCTTGATTATGTTGTGCATCATGGACAAGGAACACCTAAATCTCTGGAGATGGACTGGTAACTAGTGATGAGCGAGTATACTCTTTGCTCGGGTTTCCCCGAGCGTGCTCGGAGATTTAGTTTCTATCGACACAGCTGCATGATTTGTGGGTGCTGGACAGCCTGAATACATGTGAGGAATGCCTGTTTGTTAGGGAATCCACACATATATTCAGGCTGTCTAGCAGTCGCAAATCATGCAGAACCTAAATCTCCGAGCACGCCAAAATACTCAGAGGACACCCGAGCACGCTCGGGAAAATACTCTCTCATCACTACTGGTAACCTTGAGATTGCTGAATTTTTTTATTTTGATTCTCAAATACTCAGACAGTTCTCTTCTACTCTTTCTGTTCTCCATGCTTAGTGTGCACACAGACACACAATGCAAAGACTGTGTCAACTTCCCATTTTTATCTGGTTTCAGGTGTGATTTTCATATTGCTCACAGCTGTCACTTGCCACAGGTGATTTTCAATACACACAAAGAAAATAATCATGTGTATAACAAAACATGTTTAATTGCAGTAATTTTCTTGGAGAAATACTTCATTTTCTGGAACAATTTTAAGGGTGCCAACACTTTCGACCATGATTGTATGTACTAAATGGTAAAACTGCGTAAAACGGTCCCTGAAAAAAAAGACCTAGCCATATGGGTGGACAGCAAACTGAAGTTTAGTGACCAGTGTCAGACAGCTGCTGGCATGGCAAATAATCATGGTATGCATTAAAGAGGCATAGATGCTTATGACAAGAAAATAGTTTTGCCACTATACAAGTCACTAGTGCAGCCACACTTAGAATACTGTGTACAATCTTGAGCTCCAATCTATAAGGCCGGGTTCACATTGCGTTGCGGGCAATGCGCTGACGGCATCCGTCACATAGCCCGCAATAGCAATAGCGCATCCTAACGTATGCCGAAATCGGCATGCATTAGCGATGTGTCGTCATTCTGTGACGGACCTCAGACGCGGTCTGCAGCGTTCGGGGTCCGCATTGCTAGCTGAGGCACAGACGCCGCGCTAGCGTGATGGCTTAACGCGATCACAAAATGACACTAGCGTTAATGCAGTCCGTCAACGTTATGCGTTGTACGGACTGCATTAACGCTATGTGAACCTAGCCTAAGAAGGATGTAGCTGAACTACAGCGGATGCAGAGAAGAGCAGTCAAGGTTTTTAAGGGAATCGGGACACTGCAATGCCAAGACAGGTAATTAAACTTGAGGTTATTCAGTTTGGGGACACAAAGGCTTAGTGGCGATTTTATTACAATATACAAATATATAAAGGGACAGTACAGATATTTTTTTAATGGTATTTTTACCCTATGTCTGCAACGGTAACAAAGGGGCATCCTTTATGTCTAGAGAAGGTTTAATCATGACAGAAGGCGATACTTTGCTGTAAGAGCAGTTAGACTATGAAACTGTCTGCCACATTATGTGGTAATGGTTGATTCACAAAAAAAAATTCAAAGAGGATCTAGATACCTCTCTTGAAAAATATAAAATTATTACAGGTTATGAGCACTAGATTCTGTGATGAGATGGTGATCCATGGAACTAGTCTGATTGCCGTATGTGGAGTGGGAAGACATTTTTTGCCCTGATATGGGGCATCTGCAAAATTGAGTTTTTTGTCTTCCTCTGGGTTATAGATTGAACGTGATGGACTTGTGTCTACCTTAAATCTTAACAACTATGAAATATAAGTGTTAAGCAGATTTGTCACCAGATTTCACCATACACATTGCATACACATTGCATACATTACTAAATACATTTCTTCGACTTGATAAGGATACTGAATTTACTTTGAAAGTCCATGTCAGAATGGTTGTATTATGCTTTATGAAAGTTTAATTCACTCTCCTGCCACAAAGCCTGATTGACAGCTTCACAGTGTCCCTGCTGAGATCTCACACTGCTCAGTACAAGCTGCAACTGTCAGTCAGGCTGAATAGGCACATACTAAATACATTTGGACTTTTAAGCTTTGTATTTCCATAGCTGGACTCATCTTAATATCTGGATTCTCAAATGGATTTTCAAAGTAAATACACCAATCAAGAGATGAGAGAAACTTTTGAAATTCAAATTTGACAGCTTCAGTTCATTTTTCCAAAAGGCTCAATGTGCTACAAATTGAAAGTGCTCATGCCCTAAAAAGATGTATATAACACAAAGACATCCTTAGTATGATCTTAACATATATGGCTATGGGTAAACGTATGGTACCGGTAGTAACAAACAGCCTGCTTAATAACACATTGCTATAGCAGACTTTTTTCATTCTTAAAATCGAAAAATGGTAATCTATCACGTTTTGAAGTCAACTGCCTGCCATGCTACTGTATATTTGCAGGCTATGTGTGAAATGTTTATGACTTTTTGACAAGCAATGGTCCAAAAATTATCACTATTTGAAGAGTAGCAATAGGTTTGTTGTTTGGAGAGCAAAGAAGAAATAGCTTTTAATTAAGCCTTCCAAAAAGAACATGGTCGATCATGTCATAAATGAATAATAATTGCTGCCTCGGCTGCTACATTATTGTATTAGTAATGCCGGTACTAGTGGGGAAGTCTTAGCTTTGGGGGAAGTGAATAGGGGTCTCCTGGTCAGACATGCAGTTGGCAGGCATCTGCTCGTTGAAAATTTCACTGAGCAGAAAAACAAAGCTTAACCTGAAAATATAATAATTTTGACTCACTATCAGACGCTGGAAAAAATTTCCCCATTTTGATTTTACAATTAGCGTCTGTTAAGGGCCTGCGGAACGCACCTAATAGATATTAAGGAGAGGTGCGTTTGCAGCCCGAGGTCCACCGTGCAGGCAGAGCCTGCTGCTAGTAAGATGCGTAAATAGGCAGTATGAGCGAACTCTGTTATCCCGCAGAGTCGCAGATGTAAACGCCGTAGCACTATATGACGATATAAGGGGACTCTGTTAATTCACAGAGCCGCTGTAACAAAGACTGTGTCCTGTTAGACTCACAGGGAACACAGATGACTGCCAAGTGGATTGCAGTCTGCGGTCATGCAATCAGAACCCAAGCAGTAATCTCCTCACTGGAGTAGTCGTATTCTAATGGCGTTTTCAGCCGAGCCCTGAAACATGTGCATACAATCTCCTCACCGGAGGTGCTGGTATTCTAGGGGCTTATTTCAGCCACACCTAACCACATGCATACATGACCACACTGGCGCAAGCACGTAACAGATTTGATACTAGCGCACGGCCATACGGTAAGTACAGCCTTTTATAGCAGCCACAAGAAAAAGACCTTCCAGGAGGAACCAATGGGAAGCTGCTTCAGAACATCAACAGCCACATGACAGAGGGGTATCCGTGACTCCTGGGAGCTACGATACATCCTGACTCCATAACCATCAATCCCCTTTTTCCTTTTTTCACTAACTCCATACAGCAACATCCACATTCCGAACCCAACAAAAAACATAACAAGTACAGTACAGACCAAAAGTTTGGACACACCTTCTCATTCAAAGATTTTTCTGTATTTTCATGACTATGAAAATTGTAGAATCACACTGAAGGCATTAAAACTATGAATTAACACATGTAGAATTATACATTACACTTTACAAAAAAGTGTGAAACAACTGAAAATATGTCTTATATTCTAGGTTCTTCAAAGTAGCCACCTTTTGCTTTGATTACTGCTTTGCATGCAGAAAAGGTGAACGGATGGACTCTACATGCCTAGTTCCCACCGTGAAGCATGGAGGAGATGGTGTGATGGTGTGGGGGTGCTTTGCTGGTGACACTGTTGGGGATTTATTCAAAATTGAAGCAGTGACCGGTCCAACTCACCCCAAACCATCTCGATTGAGTTCAGGTCTGGTGACTGTGGAGGCCGGTCATCTGGCGTAGCACCCCATCACTCTCCTTTTTGGTCAAATAGCCCTTACAAAGCCTGGAGGTGTGTTTGGGGTCATTGTCCTGTTGAAAAATAAATGATGGTCCAACTAAACGCAAACCGGATGGAATAGCATGCTGCTGCAAGATGCTGTGGTAGCCATGCTGGTTCAGTATGCCTTCAATTTTGAATAAATCCCCAACAGTGTCACCAGCAAAGCACCCCCACACCATCACACTACCTCCTCCATGCTTCACGGTGGGAACCAGGCATATAGAGTCCATCCGTTCACCTTTTCTGCGTGCAAAGCTGTAATCAAAGCAAAAGGTAGCTACTTTGAAGATCCTAGAATATAAGACATATATTCAGTTGTTTCACACTTTTTTGTTAAGTGTAATGTATAATTCCACATGTGTTAATTCATAGTTTTGATGCCTTCAGTGTGATTCTACAATTTTCATAGTCATGAAAATACAGAAAAATCGTTGAATGAGAAGGTGTGTCCAAACTTTTGGTCTGTATTGTATGTTGGATTAATTGGCCACAGCAGCCATTTTATTAAAGTTAATACAAACAATTTTAAACATTTTTTTACCCAAGAGGGGGAAGGTCCTCGAAGCCCGAATCCTGAAACTGCACATGACCACATATTCCACCTCCTTATTTGGCCCCAGGTCAAGTCGTACCCCCAGCCGCTAGGCACCAGCTCGGGGATAGTTAAAAATTAACCTGGCCAAAACAAAACCCCTTAAGGGGCCCACCAACAATAACCCCTCCCCGGGGTTATCGTTACACCATTACCGTAAATCCATCGAGAGGAGTCCAGGACCTCTCAAGATCCTCCCCCACTAATCCGCCGTTTTCCACTTCCACCAACTTCGAGGATCTCCCCCCCGCCACCACTGCTATGACATATAACTAACATGTACAATAGAAACAGAAAAAGCGTTAATAAATAATAATTCACCAACCACGACAATCCCTGGCATAAATCACTACTCCTAGCTACCTGGTAGGTCATTGCGTCTGACAAATAAACAAGGGAGGGTGGGTGGGAGCTTGCTGTATGTCCGGTGAGTACCTAAGATGGATGCCCATATAATATGGCCACCCCTTTATATACGGTCCTGCCTACTGTCCCATACTTACTCCCCCCCATTGAAACCACACACCCCCTTCTTTTCTCCCCTTGCCGCAAGAACTTCTCCCGCCTCCTCGTCCCTATTAACCCCTCAATCATTACCTACTCCTGTCAGCTCCCTAGTACCCCACGTCGCCCTGTCATGGCGGCCTCCCTCGAGGGCCAGGGGCCCAGTACGGCCTTACTGGACCTTCCTGAAGGACCAATAGGAGTGGCAGCTGTATCTGAGCATGTGACCCCTGATCTCCAATGGGAGAACTTGCCTTGGGCATGCTCAGATGAAGCAAAAAAGGACTTAGTCCCAAATATGCCTACTCCAACACTGGTTGCAGCAGCAAGTCTCTGCACAGTACTGGGCAGGGCAAGACGCTGGGACCGATGTCTCTGCTGAGCACGAACCACTGCGACCGGAGTCGGATGGGGGACTGCAGTGGGAACAGCTCGAGATTCCCCTTGTGCAGGAGTGGGAACTCGAACCCTAACAGCGTCTGAAAGCATAACTATCCAATAGCCTTCCCTTGTCTTGATTCGGACCACAATTCGGGGACTCTCCCACTGCATTATGGACAATTGGCAGCTTTTGGATTTATTATTTTTTCTTTCACTTATAGACTTCTAGTTGTAACAGACATATTTTTTTCATTTTTACTTAAGTGTTACTATATGACGTTTTGCTTTTTGTTTTGCTAAACGAGCTGAAGTTTTTTTTTAAATGGCATTTTGGCTAACGCATATGTAGATGTGTTTGTCAGCTAAACAGTCACAGTAGTGTCCTCAGGAACCCACAGTGAGCCTGCATGGCCAGGAGACATGGAAACATCTACCTGCTGCATCTGAGAGACATTACAGATTCAGTCCTGAGGACACGGAGTTGAAATCTGGCCATAACCCAGACCTAATGGGACACCGGGACTTTTCACTCCATTCAAGACTGTCCTACTGGCTCTGGGACAGTTGGGACATATGGCTAAAATAGTAGAACAATATGCAATAAAGGAATGTGCATTCACCTGATTATCGGCCTGTATAAAGCGACATTGAATGCCAACAAATTATTTAATGTCATAAAAGCATTACAAATGGTAATGATGATGAGGTCACATACAAAATATTACGGTCCTAAGTCCAAAAGAATACTAGAAAATCCCAAAAAAATCTCAGCTGATGGAGCTCTTCTGAATTTTATGAAAAAAGTTTAGAAGTATGTTAAAGTGTGTGCAATCTAGATCTGAAGATAAATGGTCGATACAACAAAGCCTTTCCATAATGAGGTAACCAGAATCATCTTGTCATAGTTTTGGGATTACATCAGTATACTGTTTAATTTGTTTCGGATGCTGAGCCTCAAGTAAAATATTAAAAAGCATTTCCCTCAAACATAAAAAACTACCCATAACACAAGTCCTTGAGTTGTCCTCATCTGTCAGAACATACTAGTCAGCTCTTTCCTTGCTGTGCCTATAATTGGGTAAGCTGTGACTGACATTATAGTACCAGTAGGAATTGTTCCCAGCGTTTCAGACTCCTGATCAGCAACCACGCGCCACTCAGCTTTATGTTACATATTACTTGGAGCACTTACCAGGGCAAAATTAGGTTAATTTTCTGTTGTGAAATCTAAAAAAATTGAGTACATTTCTGAAACAAATCCCATAACTATCACTCAGTAACCGATTATGAATCTTTCTCCTGACTATTTTACCCCATGTGGCAGATTTCTCAGTGGTGTCTTAAATTTATACAGCTTTAAATTACAGTAGAGGCACCTAATTTACATCAAGGGTTGGTAGAAATTTGTTATATCACTGTGGTTGACTAATTTTTTTTTGCCTCAAACCTTTAGCATCTTAGACCATGTCCTCTTTCCAGCCCTTTTCTATAAAGCCACATCTCATGACACAAGAAGTGCCTAAAACTTCTAACAAATGTGTTGCATGATCTTCAGAAAACTGACTGCGTTTAAGCCAAAATCTGGGCTCTTTTGATCTTCAGGCTCATAACAGATCTCACTTTATGCCCAAAGACGTTTAGTAGTGACTTACAGTACAGACCAAAAGTTTGGACACACCTTCTCATTTAAAGATTTTTCTGTATTTTCATGACTATGAAAATTGTACATTCACACTGAAGGCATCAAAACTATGAATTAACATATGTGGAATTATATACTTAACAAAAAAGTGTGTAACAACTGAAATTATGTCTTATATTCTAGGTTCTTCAAAGTAGCCACCTTTTGCTTTGATGACTGCTTTGCACACTCTTGGCATTCTCTTGATGAGCTTCAAGAGGTAGGCACCGGGAATGGTTTTGACTTCACAGGTGTGCCCTGTCAGGTTTAATAAGTGGGATTTCTGGCCTTATAAATGGGGTTGGGACCATTAGTTGTGTTGTGCAGAAGTTTGGTGGATACACAGCTGATATTCCAACTGAATAGACTGTTAGAATTTGTTTATGGCAAGAAAAAAGCAGCTAAGTAAAGAAAAACGAGTGGCCATCATTACTTTAAGAAATGAAGGTCAGTCAGTCTGTAAAATTGGGAAAACTTTGAAAGTGTCCCCAAGTGCAGTTGCAAAAATCATCAAGCGCTATAAAGAAACTGTCTCACATGAGGACCGCCCAGGAAAGGAAGACCAAGAGTCACCTCTGCTTCTGAGGATAAGTTTATCCGAGTCACCAGCCTCAGAAATCGCAGGTTTACAGCAGCTCAGATTAGAGACCAGGTCAATGTCACACAGAGTTCTAGCAGCAGACACATCTCTACAACAACTGTTAATAGGAGACTTTGTGCAGCAGGTCTTCATGGTAAAATAGCTGCTAGGAAATCACTGCTAAGGACAGGCAACAAGCAGAAGAGACTTGTTTGGGCTAAAGAACACAAGGAATGGACATTAGACCAGTGGAAATCTGTGCTTTGGTCTGATGAGTCCAAATTTGAGATCTTTGGTTCCAACCACCGTGTCTTTGTGCGACGCAGAAAAGGTGAACGGATGGTCTGTACATGCCTGGTTCCCACCGTGAAGCATGGAGGAGGTGGTGTGATGGTGGGGTGCTTTGCTGGTAACACTGTTGGGGATTTATTCAAAATTGAAGGCAGACTGAACCAGCATGGCTACCACAGCATCTTGCAGCGGCATGCTATTCCATCCGGTTTGCATTTAGTTGGACCATCATTTATTTTTCAACAGGACAATGACCCAAACACACCTCCAGGCTGTGTAAAGGCTATTTGATCAAGAAGGAGAGTGATGGGGTGCTATGCCAGATGACCTGGCCTACACAGTCACCAGACCTGAACCCAATCGAGATGGTTTGGGGTGAGCTGGACCGCAGAGTGAAGGCAAAAGGGCCAACAAGTGCTAAGCATCTCTGGGAACTCCTTCAAGACTGTTGGAAGACGATTTCCGGTGCCTACCTCTTGAAGCTCATCAAGACAATGCCAAGAGTGTGCAAAGCAGTCATCAAAGCAAAAGGTGGCTACTTTGAAGAACCTAGAATATAAGACATAATTTCAGTTGTTTCACGCTTTTTTGTTAAGTATATAATTCCACATGTGTTAATTCATAGTTTTGATGCCTTCATTGTGAATGTACAATTTTCATAGTCATGAAAATACAGAAAAATCTTTAAATGAGAAGGTGTGTCCAAACTTTTGGTCTGTACTGTATGTCTAATTGTAGCACACCACTGGGCTGCTACGGATCCCATTTGTAAGGAGGGCCCAGCACCAAAAATGCAGCAAAACCTGTCACCCATGTCTCAATACAGTTGGATTCAGTGGTGAAACTGTTCCGCCATTCAGCCTGTGTGTCTGAGTCTCAGTGCAGCAAGGGTAATGATGTTATTAGCTTGCACCTCCTCCATGGAGCCTCAGTCCACAGGCTGCACAGAGGGGAGCAGCGAGGGACCAGGGTAAGGTGAGCAGTTTTTCTTTTTAACACTGTCAGTACTTGTGGGAGGAAACTGCGTGGTGTCATGCTGTGTGGTGGACTGTGGGGACCATAATTATTATTATTTATTTATATAACGCCATTAATTCCATGGTGCTGTACATGAGAAGGGGTTACATACAAAGTTATAGATATCGTTTACAGTAGGCAAATTTACAATGACAGACTGGTACAGAGGGGTGAAGACCCTGTCCTTGCGGACTTACATTCTACGGGATAATGGGGAAGAGACAGAAGGTCGGGGGGACCATAATGCTTTGTTGGTATGCTGTTGGGGGTATTATACTTGGTTGCAGGCAGTGTCAGAGCGTCATACTATGCTGAGATGGGGTCATTATACTTTGCTGTGAGCATTGCGGATACTAAATCAAACACATTTTTTTTTATTTTCATTTTGCCATTTTGGAACTAATACCCATTTTATTTTTTCATTAATACAGCAATATACTGTCTTTTTTTCTGCGGGGCAAGTTGTCGTTTTGGTGGACATAAAATGTCTATTTAATTTTTATTTTATGTTGGGTAGCAGCCAAAAGTCACTTTTTTAACATTGTTCATTGCTAATCTATAAGCACGTCATGTCGCTTATTGGAATACAAAAACCTATGTGGTTAAACATTTGTAAAATATAACATATTTACTTTGAAAATAAATGTTCCAATCGTTTTTAAAATACTTTCACACTCACTCGTCAACATTGAAATTGCAACACCCAAAAGGAAAAGTTGTGGAATTATTGAAATCACAGGAAAAATATTTAGAGTTGAGAGTCCTCAGTGGTTGATACCTTTTAATGGCTAACTGAAAAGATGGTAACAAATTGCAAGCTTTCAAGACTACTCAGGTCTACCAGAATGTACCTCGAAAGCTTGCAATTTGTTACCATCTTTTCAGTTAGCCATTAAAAGGTATCAACCACTGAGGACTCTCAACTCTAAATATTTTTCTATCTACTGGCTAACACGGTACAAAGATATACATCTTTACTGTATGAAATCACAGGAATAATAGATAGGTTAATGATATGAAAATTATGAATAAATGGAAACAAAATAAAAAACAAAACTTGATTTATTCAGTTTCAAGTATGCGCCCCACATCCAGAGAGCCACTTACATACCTTGATTGATATCAATAAGGTTACATTGTTAGATATGAGGTAGAATGAAAAAAGACCTATGTACATCACGTTCAACTTTTCTATACCAATTATAAATTCTTTGACACTAAATCATCTATGACCTAAAACTGTCATGGTTATTAATGGTTGTCTGAGGCATGTTCTGCCTCACTAAATGCACTTTGGCAAATCATCAAGATCCTCTGCTGGCAGTTCCTTTACAATTTTCACTCACAGATGTGATCGATGGGAGATAATCCAGAAAAACTACAGACCATGGTATCACATGTAGGCCACGCAGACTGTTCAGAATTGCACAAACAACATGCGGCCTGGTTTGTCATGTTGAAAAACGGCTCCTGGGACACTTTGGAGAAATTGTAGTACCACTGGTTCCACAACCAAAGCAATGTAAAGCAGAGCTGTTAGTATACTTGGAATGAAGACTAGAGGAGTCTTTCTACCTTAAATTATACCACTGCACGCCATAAACCTGGGTGTAGGACCGATGTGATGTTTTTCCATGAAGACCTTTTTTGGCTTAAACAATCCAAGACCCTTGATGAAGATTACGTTAGGGTGAGTGAAAAGATTAATACATTATGATAAAGCTTGTTAGTTTTTTTGTTTCCCTCATAGTTTGCTTTATTTTTATATAGTATTTGAATAGAAACAAAGCATCAATATGTCCACAACAAATGTTGAGCTTTGATAACTCTTTCTAAAGGTCATATTAATATTCCTCATGTGTGTCATGAGACAGATGGTTGTGAAAAACGTACTGTAAGGCAGATAAGCTTTAAATTAAAATCAATATATAAAGGATATTATGGAGTTAAGGTTCGGTCATATATATTTATAGTACTCAGCATAAACAAGTACATCCCTTTTGAAAAGTAAGATTTTAAACAATATCTCACTGAGCACGAGAACAATTTCCAAACGTTTTACAAGACTGAGTTTCATAGAACATAAAGTAATATAACTTTCATTACAAAATCTTCAGTATTCCTCAAATTAATTTATGCAAATATGAATACACCCCACATCAAAAACTTCTACATCTAGTATTTTGTATGACCTCAATGATTTTTAAGAACAGCACCAAGTCTTCTGGGCATGGAATGAACCATTTGGTGACATATTGCAA
>JARQOD010000006.1:46932460-46957299 GCA_033576555.1 Oophaga sylvatica
TTTAGCCGCAACCCTAACCCTAACCCTAATGGGAAAATGGAAATAAATACATTTTTTTAATTTTATTATTTTTCCCTAACTAAGGGGGTGATAAAGGGGGGTTTGATTTACTATTTATAGCGGGTTTTTATGATTGGCAGCTGTCACGCTAAAAGACGCTTTTTATTGCAAAAATAGTTTTTTGCATCGCCACATTTTGAGAGCTATAATTTTTGCATATTTTGGCCCACAGAGTCATGTGAGGTCTTATTTTTTGCGGTACGAGTTGACGTTTTTATTTGTACCATTTTTGAGCAGGTGACATTTTTTGATCGCTTTTTATTTCGATTTTTGGGAGGTTAGAATGAACAAAAATCAGCAATTCATGAATTTCTTTTGGGGGAGGCGTTTTTATTGTTCCGCGTGTGGTAAAATTGATAAAGCAGTTTTATTCTTCGGGTCAGTACGATTATGGCGATACCTCATTTATATCATTTTTTTATGTTTTGGCGCTTTTATAGAATAAAAACAATTTTATATAAAAAATAATTATTTTTGCATCGCTTTATTCTGCGAGCTATAACTTTTTTATTTTTTCGCTGATGATGCTGTATGGCAGCTCTTTTTTTGCGGGACAAGATGACGTTTTCAGCGGTACCATGTTTATTTAAATCTGTCTTTTTGATCGCGCGTTATTCCACTTTTTGTTCGGCGGTATGATGATAAAGCATTGATTTTTTGCTTCGTTTTTTTTTTTTTTTAAGGGGTTCACTAAAGGGGTTAACTAGTGGGACAGTTTTATAGGGGGGTCGTTACGGACGCGGCGATACCAAATATCTGTACTTTTATTGTTTTGTTTTTTTTATTTACAGGAAGAAATGAATTTATTGGGGAATATTTTTTTTTTTTTTTTTTATTTTGGATTTTTTTTTATAACATGTTTATTTTTATTTTTTTTACTTTTTTACTTTGTCCCAGGGTGGGACATCACTGTATTTTATCAAATCACTGGTGTGACAGTGTGCACAGCACTCTGTCACACCAGCGATCGCACAGGCATAGATGCAGGCTTCTCAGTGCCTGCTCTCAGCAGGCACTGAGGAAGCCGCCTCCCTCCAGGACCCCGGCGCCATCTTGGATCCGGGTCCTGGGAGGGAGGAAGCCCTCAGAACAGCGCGATCACATCGCGCTGGTCTGAGGGTCTCAGGGGGGCGCGCAGGGAGCCCACTCCCTGCGCGATGCTTCCCTGTGCCCCCAGTACACCGCGATCATGTTTGATCGCGGTGTGCTAGGGGTTAATGTGCCGGGAGCGGTCCGTGACCGCTCCTGACACACAGTCACGGGTGTCAGCTGTGATAATCAGCTGACACCCGGCGGCGATTAGCTGCGCTCCCCTCAGGAGCGCAGCTGATCGCCTATGACGTACTATCCCGTCCATGGGCAGAATGGCACGGGTTTTATGGACGGGATAGTACGTCTAATGTCAGAGAGGGGTTAAAGTGTAAATTTGAAGGATCCAGATTAAATAGAATGAAACGTGACGTTAATGGGATGTCTACGTTTAAGGTTTTCTTTATATGCTCTCTAACTTTCTCCCAAAAACTTTTAATTTTTGTGCATTCCAGCCAAATGTGAGACGGAGAACCCTTCTCTTTGTTGCATCTCCAACAAAAAGGGGAGATTGAGCTGTCTATTTTATTCAATATGTCAGGTGTTTTATACCATCTTGATATGATTTTATAGTTAAGTTCTTGGAATCTCACTGAAGACGTTAGGAAGTGGATGTTTTCGAAAATTGTATGAATTTCTTCTGGGAGAAATTTTGTATTTAGTTCTAATTCCCATTTTTTATGAAATCTGGGATCTCCTGTGTTTGGGTTAGGTTTTTATTTATTTTGGCTATCATTTTTCCCTTTCCTTTTGTGTTCATAAATAGTTTAAGAATTGGCGGATCAGGTGTTGAGGTAGAAATGTCTGGGAGATAAAGTTTGGTTACTTCCTGTAGAGTTTGAATTTCCTCATCTTTCAAGTGAAGGTTTTAAGTGAGTGAGCTGATCTTGTTCTTGCTCATACATCTGTTCTTGTACACAAAGGAGTAAATCAGCATGTTTCTGAAGGGAATAGAAAGCCTGATTTTCTTCTTAAGAGATCTATAATTATTAGGGATCAAATGCAAGATAGGAGTGGCTTTGCATATATTTGGAATAAGATTAATTTTTTATTTGTTTTGTGCCATAATTTGAGGGTAGTCATCGCGTACGGGTTCGTGATATTATTGTATTTAAATCTATTAAATGGGGTGGGCCATAGGTAGTGTAAGAAGCCATCATGGAGATCGTCCAACTCAAGTGGAACCCAAAGTTTTGTGGGACAAGGGGATTGCA
This sequence comes from Oophaga sylvatica, assembly GCA_033576555.1. Taxonomy (NCBI): domain Eukaryota; kingdom Metazoa; phylum Chordata; class Amphibia; order Anura; family Dendrobatidae; genus Oophaga; species Oophaga sylvatica. The sequence goes on from JARQOD010000006.1 coordinate 46,934,824, forward strand.
GCTCAATCACTCTTGATAAGTGGGTTGATAATCTATATCTTTCAAAATCAGGGAGACCCAAACCTCCTCTACATCTTGATTTTATCAAGGTTTTATAACTTTATCCTAGGGTTTTTACCTGCCCATATCAATTTTGAAATTATATTTTTGAGTTTTTGAAAAAATTGTTGAGGAATGTCTATTGGGAGGGTTTGGAGAAGGTATAGGACTTTGGGGAGAATTATCATTTTTATAAGGTTGACTCTACCGAACCATGAAACCGGGACATCTCTCCAATTTGTTAAGGTAGACTCGACCAAATGAATCAATGGTTTGAAGTTTAAATCAAAAAGGCGTAAAGGAGAGCAGCTAAGTTTGGTTCCCAAATATGCAATGGATGGGCATTCTTTAAATGGGGAGAGTGATGTTAAGTTGTTTCTGTTTTCAGGAGATAAAGAAATATGCATGATATTGGACTTGGTGAAGTTTATTTTGAAGTTAGAGATTGAGTTGAAGAAGCGCAACTCAGTGAGTAAAATCTGAATAGACTTGTCATGATCTACCAAAAAGAAAAGTATGTCATCTGCGTATGCTGCACATTTGTGTTCAACTGTGCCGATTTTCAATCCTTTGATCTTAGTAGTTTGTCGTATTTTCTGCAAGAATGTCTCTAATGAGGGAATAAACAAAAGGGGCGATAGGGGGCAACCTTGTCCTGTGCCGTTTTTGATGTCAAAGCTGGCGGATAGTGTGTTATTAATTTTAATTTTCACGGAGGGTGCTGTGTATAGGACAGTTATTTTATGTATAAAATTTAGAGGGAAGCCAAATTTTGCAAGTGCTTGTTCCATGAAATACCAATCAACGCGATCGAAAGCTTTCTCTGTGTCTGTGGAGAGAATCGACATTTGTATATTGTGTTGTTTTGCTAGATGAATCGCGTTGATTGCCCTCATGATGTTATCCGTGGCTTCTCTTCCCTTGACAAAGCCAACTTGTTCTGGGTTTATCAGATCTGGGAGAAGTTTTTGTATTCTGTTTGCTAATATTTTGGCGTATAATTTCACATCGTTATTAATGAGTGAAATTGGCCTGTAACTGCCGCAAGAGGTGGGGTCTTTTCCCTCTTTTGGAATGAGGCTAATGTGGGCTACTAGAGACTCTTTTTTTAAATTGTTGGATTTACTAATATGATTAAAATAATCTGTCAAATGTTGGGATAATTCGGGTTTAAAATATTTGTAATATTCAATCGAAAAACCGTCTGGACCTAGACTTTTTCCACCTGGAGATCGGTTTATCGCGTCATCCCCTTCTTTAGTTATGGGACTATCTAAAAAATTCAACTGAATGTCTGTGATTTGGGGAAGGGATAGGTCTTTTAAGAAATTTTGTATTTTAACAGTCTTATCCACTTAGAACTATCTTAAATGTAAAGAAGAACAAGAAGTCCTTGCAATGATGATATAGCCCCCACAGAGCCCTGATATCAACGTCGGTCTGTCTGGGATTATGTGAGGAGATAGAAAGATTTGCACAAGCAACATCCATAGAAGATCTGTGGTTAGTTCTCCAAGATGTTTAGAACAACCCAATTTCTGAGTTTCTTCACAAACCAAGTTTACCTAGACGAATTGATGCTGTTTTAAAGGCAAAGCGAGAAAACACCAAATATTGATTAGATTTAGATTTCTCTTTTGTTCTTTCACTTTCCATTTTGTTAATTTATAAAACAATATACTACTAAAATTTCTATTTTTAAAAGCATTCTTAATTAGCAGTATTGGCATACTTCCCTAAAACGTTTGCACAGTACTGTAGCTCCAAATGCTTAAGGGGGTTATCTGGTTAAACATATTGAGCGAAGCTGGGCACACTAGATGGGTTCTGCCCGGGAGTATGCATATCGCTTACTTGACCGCCATTTCTGGCACAGACAATGGCAAATCCTCGCACTGCACAGTGCATGAGCTGTGTGGATTCACAAATCTGCAGTCACACAGACTGACTGCAGACGTTTCATTTTAGACCGGAGAACCCCTTAAAGAAAGGTAAGGTAGCTGAAACTCTGCGTTAGGTAAATAGGTGAATAAACTACTCTTACTTATCCACTGAATCTTTTTAAAGCGCTGCCTCATTTCTATTTTTGTTAGTGTGAAGGGGAATTTGGAACTAAGAAGTAAATGCTAAAATATCGGCTGCCTACAACCATCTCAAAGAGCTCAGGGGCATAATGTGAAGTCTTTCATTATTTTCATTATTCACTGTACTGTATAAACTGTATATGCTAAGCTTGAGTTAGCGATTTCCCATATATATTTTTTACATGTGTCTCAGGCTCCAAAGAGTCAATTTGCAATAGTTTGAACAATAACATTTTGTACTAGGAATGTATTGGATGTCATGGTTTCTCAAGTCTTCTACATTATGTCTCACTCATACAGTCACTCAACTTGTTACACCTATGCCTGGTGAAAGAATATTGTAACATGGTACACCAAGCTCTCATCATTCACCAGTCACTTGACTCTCACCGGTCACTTGTCGTTATGGCCTGCTCAGTATTTCCATCTCACTGGTCTCTCAGCAGTCACTTTGTCTCTCTTACCCAGGTCTCTCTCTTGCAATGTGATCCTTTCCATCAATATCTGTATTGCGTTTATACAGAATAAGGTCCTTTGTCTCAATTCCCGGTCTCACTGCCCCTCACACTAAGTCACACTTGGAGAACATACCATAAGCACCGCAGACAGGGAAGCAAACTGTTTCTTTCATGTTTCGTCCAAGATAAAATCACTTTGTAACATGTAATTCCCTGGAACACTCAACATACAGACTTAAAAAAGGGAATTAAGCAAGTCCTGTAGACTCTGCAGTGAATTCCTAACATTTATTAGTGATAGGAGATTTACAATAATATCACTTCTATTGGAATAGAAATTACTTAATTTTACTCATTGTATTTATATTTCACGTTCCTGGGTGAAACTTTTTTAATGACCGCGTTCTTTCTGCTGGTCTGGACTTTTGGATATAGAACCAGGCCAATGTTTCACTATCACGTCATGATCATTGGAGAATTCTAGGATTTTATGTTCAAGGTAATGAAAGTGCAGGGTAAAAATGTTACATTGAGTAATTTTAGTATCCGTTCCAACTTCATTTAGAAATATATTCTCAGATTCTCAGTTATCTAAAATTCCAATGTATGATATAATTATCGGTCAAATATATGCAAATTGCCTCTTCAAACAAATATACACTGTATTCCAAATTATTATGCAAATAATATTTTCTCAGATTTTCCCAAATTGCCTATATGAATTGCAGTCATTGTAATTTTAAAGTCAAATAACTATTCGAGTACAATTGAAAGGTTTTTGTACAAACTGCCTATGATAACAGTATATTTTTTAAAAAATTAAACACTCAAACTGCACTCAAAATGCATGTTCCAAATTATTATGCACAGCAGAGTTTTCAACCTTTTCATTTTAATAAAGAACAAAAAAATGGTCATTTTTGAAATTATAAGCATTAGCAGGTTCTTACAAACTGAAATCAAACAGTTTTCAACTCAAAACTTTATTCTAGGTGATGTTACATTTGCACATAGGACCCCTTGTTCGAAAGGAGCTTCTGAACTCTCTCGTCCATTGAATTTGTCATGTTTTGGATGGTTTCTGCTTCAATTGTTTTGCATGAGGACAGAATACCCTCCCAGAGCTGTTGCTTAGATGTGAACTGCCTCCCGCCATCATAGACACTCCTTTTGATGATGCTCCAGAGGTTCTCAATGGGGTTGAGGTCAGGGGAGCATGGGGGCCACACCATAAGTTTGTCCCCTTTTATGCCCATAGCAGCCAGAGATGCAGATGTGTTATGTGCAGCATGAGACGGTGCATTATCATGCATGAAAATGATCTTGCTGCGGAATGCACGGTTCTTCTTCTTGAACCATGGCAGGAAGTGCTGTTTGAGAAACTCAACATACACTATGGAGTTCATCTTAACCCCTTCAGGGATCCTAAAGGGGCCGACAATCTCTCTCCCCATGATTCCAGCCCAAAACATTACTCCACCTCCTCATGTTGGCGCCGTAGCCGTGTTTGCATGGGGTGTCCATCAACCAGCCATCCTCCACTCCATCCATCTGGACCATCGAGCGTTGCACGGTGCTCATCGGTGAACAAAACAGTTTTGATGTCAGTCTTCATGTATTGTTTGGCCCACTGGAGCCGTTTCTGCTTGTGTGCAGTGGATAGAGGAGGTCGACAGGATGGCTTATGCACAGCTGCAAACCTCTGAAGGACCCTGCATCTTGTTGTTCGGGCACGTTGGAGGCACCAGCAGCTTCAAAAACTTGTCTGCTGCTATGACAAGGCTTTTTTGCCGCTGCTCTTTTAACCTGACGTAATTGCCTGTAGGAAAAAGTCCTCAATTTTCCCTTATCAGCACGCACACGTGTGTTCTGTGAATCAGCTACATAGTTCTTGATTGTGCGATGATCACGATGAAGTGTCTTGGCAATGTTGATTGTAGTCATGCCTTGACCTGAACACTCCACAATTTGTTGCTTCTCAGCAGCCGACACATCCTTTTTCTTTTCCATTTTGGCAGAAAATGTCGGCTGCTTAATAATGTGGGACAGCCTTCTTAAGTAGTCTTGCCTTTCATTGGACACACCTGCCAAACTAATTAGCACAGGTGTCTGCAATTGCTTACAGTGATATAAAGAGCCCTGACACACATCACCATCAATGAGTTTAACTGACAAACAAAAAAATTCTTACCTTATCACTCCTAAACAATTTTTGCATAATAATTTGGAACACAGTGTAGTAATTTGTTTGCATCTAATTATAATGTGGTGTGCATATGTTTTTATATGTTAAAGTAGATGTCCAGTATGGAAAAAATTATTTTCATATGTCCTATTGGCAGGGTCGCATCATAAGGCTGGCTAGGCTGAAATCTACTCTTGCACAGACTAGGTACCCATCAATTGTTTTTGCAGAGACACTGGTTTTTGCACTATAAGACTCCATTGGTTAAAGGCATGTTTCACTCTGCAACCTAATGATATATATACATACAGCTGACCAATAGCACAGTAATGTCAGGTTTGTGATGTCAAACTACCTCCTTCCTGATATATGGGTCTATATTAGCAACAAAGTCTAGTCATGACCTTGATCACATGTGAGGAGGGCCAAAATGCCTGAAAACCAGGGCCGGCCATAAGTTAATATAGCCCTGCCTATGATATACATTACAAATTAAAGTGAACTGACAGCTGATACATGGTGCCCGATCTACAGGCATCATGTATCAGATGAGGGGCAGCATGATTTCAGCCATATTAGTTTGACTTTGAAACGCTGCAGCATTTCAGAGAAAAACAGTTTAATTGCCGTGAGGGACGGAGTCATATGGATGAATAGTCAGAGAGGCGGTCCCCGGTGGCCTTTACCCACCCACTCTCCTTCAGTAATAGGTCTCTTCCTATACACACATATAAGGAGAGACCAGTCACTCCAGTGGAGGGGGCGGGGAGAAGCCGTGTCCCATCTCCCATTCCGCTTGGTCCCCACCTGCTATTAACCCCTTTGCAACATGCGCCATACTAGTACTGCGCATGTCGCTTCTCTCCCTTTGATGTGGGCTCCAGCGGTGAGCCAACATCTTTTTCAGTACATGTCAGCTGTTTTGAACAGCTGTCATGTGCCCGCAACAGCCGCGGGTGGAATCGCGATCCACCCACGGCTATTAACCCGTTAAATGCCACTGTCAAACTCTGACAGCGGCATTTAACACGCACTTCCGTCCATCAGGCTGAAAGTCCGCCCACTGGTGACCCCCGTCACGTGATCGCGGGTCACCGGTGTGTTGGTATGACAACCACAGTTCTCCTGGAGATCTCTATGGTTGTCACTGCCAGATTGCTTTGAGTGCTGCCCGGTGGGCAACGCTCATAGCAAGTGAGTACTTATGTTACATACAGGCGATCTGATCATTGCCTGTATGTAGGAGAGCCGATTGAGTTATGGCAGCTTCTAGTCTCCCATGGAGACTATTGAAGCATGCCAAAAGCTAAAAAAAAAGTTTTTAAAAATATTAAAAAAATAAAAAAATTTAAAAGTTCAAATAAAAAAAAAAAATCAAACATACACATATTTGGTATCGCCGTAATCAGTATCGCCCGATTTATCAATAAAAAAAGGATTAACCTGACTGTTAAACAGAGTAGCAAGAAAAAAAGTCAAAACACCAAAATTAAGTTTTTATAGTCGCCGTGACATTGCATTGAAATGCAATAACGGGTGATCAAAAGATCGTATCTGCACCAAAATGGTATCAATAAAAATGTCAGCTCAGCACACAAAAAGTAAACCCTCACCCAACCCAAGATCACGAAAATTGAAGAAGGCTACGGGTCTCGGAAAATGGCGCAATTTTTATTTTCTTTTAACAAACTTTGGATTTTTTTTTCACCACTTAAATAAAAAAAGAACCTAGACATGTTTGGTGTCCATGACCTTGTAGTTACCTGGAGAATCATAATGACAGGTCAGTTTTTGCATTTGTTAAACATGGTAAAAAAAAATTCAAAAAAACTTTGTGGAATTGCACTTTTTTTGCAATTTCACCGCACTTGGATTTTTTTTCCCATTTTTGAGTACACGATATGGTAAAACCAATGGTGTACTTCAAAAGTACAACTTGTCCTGCAAAAAACAAGCCCTCACATGGCCATATTGATGGAAAAATAAAAAAGTTATGGCTCTGGGAAGAAGGGGAGTGAAAAACAGAAACGCAAAAACGAAAAAAGGCGGTGGCGCGAAAGGGTTAATCTATCATTTTTGCTGTAGCCCGCAGGGTTTGACTCAAACATAAATGATTGAACTCATGCAGCCATCATCTGATACATGCTGCCTGTAGATCAGTTGTCAGGTTCCCTTTCATAGAGAAGTGTCCTCTATTCATTCTCTTTCTTGGCCAGTGTGGAAAAGGGTCAAAGGAGTAGCTGTACTGTCCTACAATATTGGTACCATGTAATGCCTTGCTTTACCTGTGGTGGCGCTGCAGTGAAATGCAACACTTATGGATAGATTTTCCCACAGTTCACAGTTGATTGCAGCGGTATCGATATTGGACAGTGTTATACCTATCGTCAAGGACAGCCTTACAAGAAGTAGGGATTGTCCTAAGCAGACAACCACTTTATGGCATCTTCATGTTTTGGCAAAATTTAGAGATCTACTGCCTACTTATAAGCTTCCCTTTTTATAAATCTGAATTTTATAAGGTTCTCATTGCTCTATAGACCTATAGCTGTGCCACTGCTGTAAGAGAAAAATGACACTGTAGAGGCAATACCTTAGTGTTCATCATGGGCGTACCCACCGTGGGGCAGGGGGGGCAGCTGCCTCCCCCGAGAAGCAGGGGCGCACAGTGAAATAACCGGCCCCACCGACAATGAACTGACAGTTCAGTGCCGGCGGGCCCTTTAATCGCGGGCGGAATGAGTGAGGAAGGCCTTGCGGCCTTCCATATGCAGCACGTTCATCATGGGCGCATTTCATCCTTGGCTGGTCCCAATAAAGATGATAACAGAGATTAGGGCTGCATTCACATGCTGCTTTACAGCAATCATGCCAACAAAACACTGTGTCTGCATCATGTGAATACGGCCTCAATAAGCTTTTTTTACGGTTTCCAATTACACCGATTAGCATTGTAGAAACCACTAAGGACTGTAATAAAAACTGTTACAAAACAAGTATTGAAAATTTTTACAAAGTTACTGAACTTATTATTAACAGTCTTTCTATATTGTTTGTAAATTAATGATCGGTGATGGATTTAGCCTTTAAATATTTTATGGAAAATAAGTGTAACCAACGTGAAGAATTTTATGAATAGGGATTTAAAGCACTTGCTAAACTTTTTAGAGAAAAATTTCTATCCTGTTTTACTTGAAGAGAATTCCCTGCAAACGTTCTAATTATTTAATCCAATTAAATCCAGAATTAGTGCGAAATACTAAAGCATAATGCAAAACATTTTTTTTTACAGTGAGCCAGAAACATCCAGATCTTGCAGACACTGTTTTTCTCTCCAGGAGGCAAAATGATTTGTTTGCTACATTACTTTGTGGAAATTGTCACTTTTTATTCAATTATCCACATTGTAGCAACATAAACACCATTTATTTTTTATGAAACTGAAAACAATGCCAACGCTTTCGTTCTGTCGAGGTCTAACGGAGGCAGGAATGCCTTATGTACAGAGATTTAGCTACGTTGTTTACCGTTTTCCCCTCAATTTCTGACAAAAAGCAGACATTGAGAGAAGTGGAAACTGCACCATAGTGGCTTTGAATGGAGCTCAATGGGATAACTCTACAGTGAATGATTGCGCTGTACAGTCGCATGGGAAAATAAATAGCGTTGAAGAGAGATTATACAGACATCTTAAAGAGAAAGTGTAAAAAATATATATAATTTTTTTAACAATTAAAAAAATTTAAAGTATTTATATTTCATTTTTTTTCAAATATTTTAAAACATTTTAATTGTATTAAATAGAAAAATTATTTAAAAAGATTTGATATTTTAAACTTTTAAAGACTAGGGGAGAAGCTGCTGAAATTTGCCATGAAAACCTAGTGTAGTGCTAACTCGCATTACGACTGCAGTAAATGTGGGCGGGATCTGCTCACATGGGTGTGACGTCACTCCTCCTCCCCTTCTAGGCATTTACAGAAGGATAAGGGAGGATAACGTTTAGAATCACAGTACAGGGACATTTTGTTAGTGACTACCAAGTGATACCGAGATGTGGACAGTGTCACAGAGGACCACTGGAAGCACTGATTATGTTAGTTGGGCTTATGGAGATTTGAGAGGAGCAGTCATATCATTGCGGCTACAGCGGTCAGATCACAGTAATTACGCAGTTCAGCACTCAGTGTCATCATTATTTTTAGTTGGTTCAAGAAGAGGAAGAGTGAGAAAGAACTAAAAGTGAGATTACACTTGCTATATGCAAGCCAATCAGTGGTCATTTAAAGGGACTTCCGTCAGCATGGAATGATTGTTCAAATCAAGCACAGGCGCCCGGTGCTTCACGGTGGGGCTAATCATTGAAGTGTTCCTTCCCACCTGCTTGGTTTTTCTGCAGAGTCCATTTAATAGCCCATTCAGACCGGCTGACTGCACTTTCGTGAGCACAGAATGATTGTTAAAGGGAATCTGTCACCACATTTGACCTATCTAAACTATTACTATGGGCATACAGGTTATAGACTGCTGGAAACAGTCCTACCTGTGTGTCACAAATCAGATGTGTTGTTGCTGAGAAATCACTTTATATAAGTGACCTTTTCCAGGCTCCTGGAAGATAACTTTGCCCCCATAGCTTAATATACATGAAGGGGAGTTACCAGTGTGAGACAAGTAACCAACACAGAACAGGAGAAATTAAATTTGTCTCCTTTCAAACACATTTTTTGCAGCTCTCTCAGCTCTGCTGTACTGCAACAATATTGCAGCCCTGTCAGCCTGTGAGATGGAAGCTGACGCTGAGAGAAACCTGCAGATGTGTCAGTTATCAGGAGAGCAGAGAGCGGCCATTACACATCACACTGGCAACCATGTAACTCCCCCTTATATTTAAAATAATCTCAGGAGGCAGAGTTTTTTTTCAGGCACCTTATGCCCTGGAGCCTGGAAGTGGTCATTTATATAAAGTGATAAGAGGATTTCTCAGCAACAACACATCTGATATGAGACAAACAGGGAGGATTGTTTTCAGCAGTCTATAACCTGTATGCTCATATTAAAAAAGTTTTGATAGGTCAAATGTGGTGACAGATTCCCTTTAATGTGATTGTTTCTTGCTGCACATCTTTTTGCTTACAGAGGACAATGTGCTGACAAGAACAACGATTTTTTCAGTAAGCTTAAAAATAGTTGCAAGAAACGCATCTTTTTACGGCAATTTTATTTTATGTCCGAAATTCAAGTTTAAAGCTTTATTCTGTCTTGTCCAGGAGACACCCCCTTCGTCCCCTCTCTTTACAGTGTGCATGCCTTTAAGACAACTGACCGAAGCAGGTGCCCCCCTCTTTTTAATGCCATTAAAAAATAAGTGTTAACAACCAGCCCTCAGATGTTCACCACACAAAAATGTAACATAGCAGGAAATTAACCCCTGTGTTCTATGCAGGATTTCAACATCAGTGTTTGCATAAAGAAAATGTAAAAAAAAAATTGCAGACTTGACAAACCTTCTATCCTATGAATGCTAATCAAAAAAATAAAGGGAACACTCAAATAACACATCCTAGATCTAAATGAATGAAATATTCTCATTGAATACTTTGTTCTGTACAAAGTTGAATGTGCTGTCAACATAATCACACAAAAATCATCAATGGAAATCAAATTTTTGAACCAATGGAGGCCTGGATTTGGAGAGACCCCCAGAATGAAAGTGGAAACAAGTCAAAATGAAAATCAAAACAAGACAAAATTAAAGTGGAAACAAGTCAAAATGATGCTCAGTATTGTGTGTGGCCTCCAAGTGCCTGTATGACCTCCCTACAATGCCTGGGTATGCTCCTGATGAGGTTGCGGATGTTCTCCTGAGGGATCTCCTCCCAGACCTGGACTAAAGCATCCGTCAACTCCTGGACAGTCTGTGGTGCAACGTGACGTTGGTGGATGGAGCGAGACATGACGTCCCAGATGTGCTCAATCGGATTCATGTCTGGGGAACGGGCAGGCCAGTCCATAGCTTCAATGTCTTCACTTTGCAGGAACTGCTGACACACTCCAGCCACATGATGTCTGGCATTGTCCTGCATTAGGAGGAACCCAGGGCCAATCGCGCCAGCATATGGTCTCACAAGGGGTGTGAAGATCTCATCTCGTACCTAATGGCAGTCAGGCTACCTCAGGCGAGCACATGGAGGGCTGTGTGGCCCTACAAAGAAATGCCACCCCACACCATAACTGACCCACTGCCAAACTGGTCATGCTGAAGGATGTTGCAGGCAGCAGATCGCTCTCCACGGAGTCTCCAAACTCTGTCACGTCTGTCACATGTGCTCAGTGTGAACCTGCAGACTAACACACTCTCCAGGCAAATTAATCCACTATTTTCTTTATTTATCTTTCATTTCTAGGCTTAGGCTTCGTTTGAAATAAAATGAATAGAAAGACTAAAAATAACATCTCCAAAGGGTAAACTCATAAGGCCTTTATTAAGAGCACACACTTCATGTTCAAAGGGAATGTGCCATCCCCCCAAAAAAAGTTTTCAACAGTTGAAAAAAATGTAAAGTATTAATTTTCTATTGTTTTTTTTTTAAAATATTATTTTTTTTTAATGGTATAAAATATGAAAATAATGTAAAAAGTGTTGCTATTTTCCACTTTTGAACACTAGGGGGAGCAGATGCTGAAATTTGCCATGAAAAGCTAGTGTACTGCCAGCTCGCAATACGACTGCAGTAAATGTTGGCGGAACAGTGTGACAGATAGGCAGTGACCCAGGAAAGTTCAAAACAAAGTCTTTTAATGTCCAACGAAAACTTACACTGGAACTCAAAAGGTATCCTCCGGATCGCAGCCGTGAAAACGTGGGCCGCCATGTACGCTGAGGGGTGCCAAATCTTTTGGCACCACTTGGCTCTGTGTTGCTTCACACAGGTTGAGCTCTGCAGAGCTTCCTGCTCTGCATGCTTGCAAAACCAAAACTGACACACCCAAACCCTCTGCCCAGTAGCGTAGCTACTGGGGGACAGAGGGGGCGGTGGCCCCTGGCCCCGCGCTCGGAGGGGCCCACCCGGAGCTACGCTACTGTAACTGCATTGGCATGCACAGCGCGCCGACACAGTTACATTCTGCGGCAGAGCAGGGAGAATCGCTCTCCCTGCTCTGCCGCCCGGCTGCTATGGGGCCTGAGCAGGCGGTGGGGGCCCGGTGCCAGCAGTGGACCCCCCGCCCGTCATCGGAGGGTCAGCTGTATCGGCATTCAGCCAATACAGCTGACCGCAGTGTGAGAGAAGGAGTGAGCGCTCCTTCTCCCATCATCCCCCTCTCAGCGTCTGACAGCGGGAGCGATGACGTCACTGCCCGGCGCCCGCTGTCAGGAGAAAGAGGGAGAGCAGTGAGCAGCGCAGGAGCCGGGAGCAAGAGAGGTGAGTACTGGATTTATTATTTTTGTAATAGGGCTGCATTACAATATAGAGGCTGCCTATGGGGAGTGCATTATAAATAAGACTGCCTATGGGGGTGCATTATAAATAAGGCTGCCTATGGGGGTGCATTATAAATAAGACTGCCTATGGGGGTGCATTATAAATGAGGCTGCCTGTGGGGTTGCATTATAAATAAGGCTGCCTATGGGGGTGCATTATAAATAAGGCTGCCTATGGGGGTGCATTATAAATAAGGCTGCCTATGGGGGTGCATTATAAATAAGGCTGCCTATGGGGGTGCATTATAAATAAGACTGCCTATGGGGTGCATTATAAATAAGACTGCCTATGGGGTTGCATTATAAATAAGGCTGCCTATGGGGGGTGCATTATAAATAACACTGCCTATGGGGGTGCATTATAAATAAGGCTGCCTATGGGGATGCATTATAAATAAGGCTGCCTATGGTGGTGCATTATAAATAAGGCTGCCTATGGGGATGCATTATAAATAAGGCTGCCTATGGGGGTACAGTATAAATAAGGCTGCCTATGGGGGTGCATTATAAATAAGACTGCCTATGGGGTTGCATTATAAATAAGACTGCCTATGGGGTTGCATTATAAATAAGACTGCCTATGGGGATGCATTATAAATAAGACTGCCTATGTGGGTGCATTATAAATAAGGCTGCCTATGGGGGTGCATTATAAATAAGGCTGCCTATGGGGTGCATTATATATAAGATTGCCTATGGGGGTGCATTATAAAGAAGACTGCCTATGGGGGTGCATTATAAATAAGGCTGCCTATGGGGTGCATTATAAATAAGGCTGCCTATGGGGGTGCATTATAAATAAGGCTCCCTATGGGGGGTGCATTATAAAAAAGGCTGCTTATGGGGGAGCGCATTATAATATAGAAGCTGCCTATGGGGAGTGCATTATACTACAGAGACTGCCTATGGGAGTGCATTACAATACATAGGCTGCTTATGGTGGGTGCATTATACTACAGAGGCTGCCTATGGGGGTGCATTATACTACAGAGGCTGTCTATGGGGTGCATTATAATACATAGGCTGCTTATGGTGGGTGCATTATACTACAGAGGCTGCTTATGGGGGTGCATTATACTACAGAAGCTGCCTATGGGGGTGCATTATAATACAGAGGCTGCCTGTGGTGGGTGCATTATACTACAGAGGCTCCATATGGGGGTGTATTATACTACAGAGGCTCAATATGGGGGTGCATTATACTACAGAGGCTGCCTATGGGGAGTGCATTATAATACAAACATATCAAAAAACTGACCGGCACATCCAAACATAGATTCAGTGTGAACAGGTGCTAAACCTAGAGTCACCAACTCATATACATACAAGAAAAAAAGGTAGCACACTGTAGCGCTATAGCTTGCAAACACAAAATATGAAAAATATAAAAAATGAATTGCATCATTACCTTAGAAATATGAAAAATTGAGAAGTCTTAGCGCATAAGATGGCCAAATTATGTGAGCCTGATAGCCACGTCAAGGCTCTTCTCGTATATCAGGTCCTAACTAATGCCTATCCTCGCTTAGAAAAGTCTGTCTGCATGGGAACATATGAATCCTCTCTCCAGACTAAAATCTACATCTCTGTGGAGGGGTGATGAACCTGTTGTAATTAAAAAGCCTGTGACTACCAGGTGGAGTGCTCAGGTAGAAGGTAAATGAATACATATCAAAAAACTGACCGGCACATCCAAACATAGATTCAGTGTGAACAGGTGCTAAACCTAGAGTCACCAACTCATATACATACAAGAAAAAAAGGTAGCACACTGTAGCGCTATAGCTTGCAAACACGAAATATGAAAAATATGAAAAATGAATTGCATCATTACCTTAGAAATATGAAAAATTAAGAAGTCTTAGCGCATAAGATGGCCAAATTATGTGAGCCTGATAGCCACGTCAAGGCTCTTCTCGTATATCAGGTCCTAACTAATGCCTATCCTCGCTTAGAAAAGTCTGTCTGCATGGGAACATATGAATCCTCTCTCCAGACTAAAATCTACATCTCTGTGGAGGGGTGATGAACCTGTTGTAATTAAAAAGCCTGTGACCACCAGGTGGAGTGCTCAGGTAGAAGGTAAATGAATACATATCAAAAAACTGACCGCACATCCAAACATAGATTCAGTGTGAACAGGTGCTAAACCTAGAGTCACCAACTCATATACAAACAAGAAAAAAAGGTAGCACACTGTAGCGCTATAGCTTGCAAACACGAAATATGAAAAATATGAAAAATGAATTGCATCATTACCTTAGAAATATGAAAAATTGAGAAGTCTTAGCGCATAAGATGGCCAAATTATGTGAGCCTGATAGCCCGTCAAGGCTCTTCTCGTATATCAGGTCCTAACTAATGCCTATCCTCGCTTAGAAAAGTCTGTCTGCATGGGAACATATGAATCCTCTCTCCAGACTAAAATCTACATCTCTGTGGAGGGGTGATGAACCTGTTGTAATTAAAAAGCCTGTGACCACCAGGTGGAGTGCTCAGGTAGAAGGTAAATGAATACATATCAAAAAACTGACCGGCACATCCAAACATAGATTCAGTGTGAACAGGTGCTAAACCTAGAGTCACCAACTCATATACATACAAGAAAAAAAGGTAGCACACTGTAGCGCTATAGCTTGCAAACACGAAATATGAAAAATATGAAAAATGAATTGCATCATTACCTTAGAAATATGAAAAATTGAGAAGTCTTAGCGCATAAGATGGCCAAATTATGTGAGCCTGATAGCCACGTCAAGGCTCTTCTCGTATATCAGGTCCTAACTAATGCCTATCCTCGCTTAGAAAAGTCTGTCTGCATGGGAACATATGAATCCTCTCTCCAGACAAAAATCTACATCTCTGTGGAGGGGTGATGAACCTGTTGTAATTAAAAAGCCTGTGACCACCAGGTGGAGTGCTCAGGTAGAAGGTAAATGAATACATATCAAAAAACTGACCGGCACATCCAAACATAGATTCAGTGTGAACAGGTGCTAAACCTAGAGTCACCAACTCATATACATACAAGAAAAAAAGGTAGCACACTGTAGCGCTATAGCTTGCAAACACGAAATATGAAAAATATGAAAAATGAATTGCATCATTACCTTAGAAATATGAAAAATTGAGAAGTCTTAGCACATAAGATGGCCAAATTATGTGAGCCTAGTAGCCACGTCAAGGCTCTTCTCGTATATCAGGTCCTAACTAATGCCTATCCTCGCTTAGAAAAGTCTGTCTGCATGGGAACATATGAATCCTCTCTCCAGACTAAAATCTACATCTCTGTGGAGGGGTGATGAACCTGTTGTAATTAAAAAGCCTGTGACCACCAGGTGGAGTGCTCAGGTAGAAGGTAAATGAATACATATCAAAAAACTGACCGGCACATCCAAACATAGATTCAGTGTGAACAGGTGCTAAACCTAGAGTCACCAACTCATATACATACAAGAAAAAAAGGTAGCACACTGTAGCGCATAGCTTGCAAACACGAAATATGAAAAATATGAAAAATGAATTGCATCATTACCTTAGAAATATGAAAAATTGAGAAGTCTTAGCGCATAAGATGGCCAAATTATGTGAGCCTGATAGCCACGTCAAGGCTCTTCTCGTATATCAGGTCCTAACTAATGCCTATCCTCGCTTAGAAAAGTCTGTCTGCATGGGAAAAAATGAATCCTCTCTCCAAAAAAAATTACATCTCTGTAGGGGTAAACTGTTGAATTAAAAAGCTGTGCCACGGGGGGAGTGTCAGGTAGAAGGAAAAATGAATAATATCAAAAAATGACGGCACATCCAAACATAGTTCAGTGTGAAAGGTGAAAAACCTAAGTCCCCAACTCAAAATTTACAAGAAAAAAAAAGGTAGCACCTGTAGCGCATAGCGTTTTATGTATTCTTTTCCCCTTCTCCCTGGCACTCCCCCCGGTGGTCAAGGTTTTTTAATTCAAAAGGTTCATACCCCTAAGAGATGTAGTTTTTTTGGGGAGGGGGGATTCATATGCCCATGCAGACAGATTTTTAAAGCGGGGATAGATTTTGTTAGGACCTGATATCGGAAAGCTTGGGGGGTTTGGGGCCCCCCAAAATTTGGCCTCTTACCCCTAAGATTTCCCCCTTTTTCATTTTCTGGGGTAATATGCAATTCATTTTTCTTATTTTCATATTTCGTGTTTGAACTATAGCGTACTTTTGCTCCCCTTTTTTTTTCATTATAAAAAAAAGGTGCTTATGGTGGTGATTAAATATAGGGACCCCCATGGGAGTGCTTTATAATACAAAGGTGGCTTTGGGGGTGTTTATAAACAAGGTGCCTATGGGGGTGCATTAACTCAGAGGCTGCTTGGGGGTGCATTTTATTCAGAGTGCCTATGGGGAGGATTTAATAAAAAGGCCCCCTAGGGGTGCATTTTTCTAAGAGGATCCTATGGGGGTGTATTTTTAATAAAAAAAGGGGCTGCTAGGGGGTGCATTATAATCAGTGGCCCCCGGGGGGATTGCTTTTACTAAAGGCTTTTTGGGGTTTCATTATATACAGAGGTGCCTAGGGGGGGTGCATTATACTCAAGGTTGCCTATGGGGGTGTTTTTATACACAAAGGCTGTCTAGGGGGGTTTTTGCTTTATAAAAGAGGCTGGCCATGGGGGTGTTATAAAAAGAGGTCCCTATGGGGTGCATTATAATAAAAGGGCTGCCGGGGGGGGTTTGCATTTTAAATAGAGGTGCCATGGGGAGTTTTTAATACGAGGCCCCTATGGGGGTGCTTAACCAGGGGCCCTTATGGGGGGTTTAAAAAGGGGGGGGGGAAAAAAAGGGGGGGGGGGGGGGGGGGGGGGCTGCTATGGGGGTCATTATAATACGGGGGTGCCTATGGGGGGTGCATTTACTACAGAGGCTCCTATGGGGTGCTTTAATACAAGGCTGCCTATGGGGAGTTTTATTAAGAGGCTTTTTGGGGGTAATTTAAAACAAGGCGCCTATGGGGGGCATTACAATCCAAGACTGTCTATGGGGGGACTTATAATACAGAGGTTGCCTATGGGGGTGCTTAATTTTTTGAGGACTTTGGTATATTATGTCATGGATGCTATCGGGGGGGCCATCTACAGGGGGGGAATTATAGGGGGGGGGCCATTTACATTTTTGGACCATTAATTTTGGGGATATTAAGGGTCTGTTTTTCCCCAGTGAGGGGATCAACTGTGTTAGGGGGTCTTTACAGGGGGCCCGGGGCATTATTAAGTGAAAGGGGACTTATTGTTATAAGGGAACTTGGTTACTGTGACTGTCAAAGGGGCACAAGGGAATATTACATTCTAGGGGAAAAAATGTGGGCAGTTTTCAAAAACACTGACCTGGCATTAAAATTTTTTTAGAGGTTGCTTAAAATTTAAGGGGCCCGAGAACCACCCCATAGGTGCAGAAAAAAGGGACCATAGGAAAACAGTGTCAGTAGGGGGGTTTTAGGTGCAGTAAAGGGACACTAGGGGGCAGGGGCCCCGTTTGGGGTTGAGGCCAAAATAAAGGGGCACTCCAAAAAAGGGCTATTTTTGGGGGGGATGAGTGCAGTAATGGGAACATCGGCAGAAAAGGCGCTCATTTGGGGTTGAGGTGCAGTAATAGGGCAAAAGGGCGGCAGTAGGGGGGGTTTGCAGGTGAGGATTTGTGCGGTTGAAATTCCAAAACGGTGCCCTGACAGTGCTAAAAAAATGAGAAGGAAACATGTTTTGTTGAATCTCTGCATTTTCTGGCTGGAGAAGTCGTCTGTCGGTCTGGCCCCATGAAAAAATTGAAAAAGTAACATTTTCCTCAGAAAAAAAGTCAGCGGTAAGTATTTTCTGTCTGTTCTTAATCTAATATATTTTTTGTAGGCTGGGGTTATTTTCCCCCGACCCCATGGCGGTGATATAATATTTTGGGCTTTTTATATTAGATTATTTTTGGCAACGCGCGGGGATTTGAAGTTCTCTGGTGGGGCCCCAGAATTTCGCCCCCCCCAAAAAAAACCCTAGCAGCTCTTCCCCCGCGAGGGGTTTTTTAAAAGGGAAACCGTGGGGCCTAGCGAAGGAAAAAACCGGCCGAGAGAAACGAACTGCACCCTACCCCCCTGTGGTCCGCTTCAAAAACAAAAAACCCATGGCAGGTTTTTTAATTCCTTGGCAATACATGCCAAACAAACTTACTTTTTTTTTTCATTGCAATCACAGATGCCGTGAAGCAATGCACTCCTGCGGGGGCCCCCCATGTACGTCAACCCCACGGTACATAGCAACCCTCGCCTATAAACCCCGGCATGCCCCAAATGCACACGTGTGTGACCATTCCCCCCTTTTTGGGAGTTTGCAAAGGATAATGGGATGTGTTTAGGATCACATTGCAATACATTTTTTGGTGATGCAAATTGATATAGAATGTGGAAATTTCCGAGGATAGCCGGCAGCTTATTCTATTAGTTGGTGCTGCTCCGCATCATATACGGGGTTAGAACCAATGTACACATGCTGGAACTGATACAGTGGGGGCGGGAAATATCAGCACCTTTAAATTTTTTCTCTTTGTTTTTTTGGCTTCTGGTTAAATTTTAAAATAGTTCATTTTTTTTCTCATTAATGACACTTTTTTCCCCCCCCTTTGACTGAAAAAAAAAAAAAATTTTTGAATTTTTTCAAATTTGTTTTAAAACCCCTTACGACCGCCAAAAACCCTTTTTAAACGGGGGGTTTAAAGGGGAAAATTAAACCACAGCGCCCTTAATTAACGGCGCTGTGGAAAAAGCCAAAAAGCCCCCCCCACGGAGGGGCCCCAGACCCCCCGAGACATAAAAATCGGGGGGGGTTTTTTTCCAAACCCGATTTGCGTTTCCCCCTTTTTAAACCCCTATAAGGGGGGATCGCAACAAAAAACATAAAAACCCAAAAAGTGCCTTTTAATTTTCTTTCCTCGATGTAAAGGGGCATAGGGGGGAGGAAATGGGTTCCCCCATGTTCCTTTTGGCCCCTTGATTTGGGGTCCCCCGGGGCCCCCGGGTTTCGAGCCATGCCTGAAGTGGGGAAAAAAAGGGGGGAAATCCCCGGGGCCCCCCCCCGATTTGCCGGGGGGGGGGCTGGGCAATTTTTTGGGGGGTCGGCTGCCGGGGGTTAGCCGAGACCCCAAAAATAAATGGGGGGCGGTATTTAGTCCGGTGTTGCGATCGCCTTTTTTACACTAAGGGGGACCCAACAAAAAAAAAAAATTTCTCTCCCCTTGATGTGATGGGCACATAAAGGGGGGGTTAGGGTCCCGACCCCCCCCGGGCCCCCTTTGAAGCCCCGTTGAAGCGATCCTCCGGCCCCCCGGAAAGACCCCTGCCTGCACCTACCCCGGGGGAAAAATTTCTTTTGGGCTGCTGGGTTTTGATTACAGGATGGACCCTTCACTGTAAAAAAAAACCCCCCAAAATTTTTTTGGGTAATAGGGGCAGCATTGGGGGTGGGCTTTTCTTCTTTTCCCTGATTTTTGGGGGGAGAGAAGAGAGTAATACAGCCCAAGGCCCCGCCACAGGGGAAAAAAACACTCCATGTCCCGAAATCCCTTTTTAGGGTTTTCCGTGCCCTTTGGACTTTCCCGTATAAATCCCACCCCCCTTGTCAGGGGTTTTAAAAAAAAAAAAAAAAAAAAAAATTTTTTTTTAAAAAAAAAATTTTTTGAAGTTACGTTAGTGTTAGGGTTAGGTTAGGGGGGGTTTTCCCGTTTTAAAGGGTTTGGGCGTTAGCTTTCCCCCTTTGTTGGGGTTTTCTTTTTGGGGGTTTGTGTTCCCCGTTTTTGGGGTTTGCGTTAGTAAAAGCGTTAGTGTTCCAGGGTGTTGGGGGTTTGCTTTAAAGTTTAGCGTAGGTTCCACGTTTTTGGGGTTGGGTTTTTGGGTTAGGTTCCCCGTGTTAGGGTTAGCGTTACTGCGGGGGGGTTTGGTTATGAGGAAAAAAAAATACTAGGTTAGAGTTATTTTTTTAGGCAGGAAAATAAAAAAAAAAAAGGCCCCAAAAAAATTTGGAAACAAGCCCTACAACTGCTTTTCCCCCGGAGTCCGGCAGCGAAACGGGGAAATTTCCTCTGAAGTTGAAACGTTTTTTGATAAGGGGACTTTCCCCCATGGGGTTTCCCCCCCCCCCCGGTTGCAGGCGGTCGTCACTGCTGAAGGTTTTATTGGGGCAGGACCCCGTACCCAGTCCCCCCATCGCTGTGGTTTGCCCCCTTTTTCCCCCCAAATTCCCCCCCTTTTTTTTGCGTCCAGGTTAGAGTAATGTCCCAATTTTTTTCCCCCCCAAAATTTTTTCCCCAAAATTTTTTTTTAGCCCCCAAAAAACCCCAAAAATCATGTCCCCAAATAATCAAAATGCCGACAAAATATTTCCCAAACCCCCTGCTTTTCAACCCCTTCCCGGATGCCCCCAAAAAAACCCGAAATCAAAAAAAATTTTTTTTCCTTTTCCCCGAAAATGGTAAAATAAAAAAAAACCCCACTCCCCTCTTTTTGGGGGGCAAAAAATGTCCAAAACCCCTGTATTTGCGCCGTCATGCCCATCCCTAAAAAGCCCCGAAGAGATTTCCCACTTCAATTTATTTAAATTCCCCCAAGCCCCCCCCCAAAACTGACCCCAACTTTTAAAGCAAAAAAAATGAGACCCCTAATTTCCCCCCTACAAAAAAATTTTTTTTTTCAAAAACCCTGAAACCCAAAATTTTGGGGTAAGGGGGCCTTGATGGCTACAAGGGCCCCCCTTTTTATTTTCCCCCAAAATTATCCCCCCCAAAGTGCCAAATATGGGTCAAAAAATTTTTAAAAAATGTGAGAAACTCTAGGGTACACATCCACCCCCCTAATTTTAATTTGGGACCCCCAAATAAACCCCCAAACTTTCCCCCGAAAAAATTGCAAACCCAGGGAAAAAATTTTGGGGCAGCTAATGAGCCCTTTCCATAAAAGGGGACCCGTTTTCACTTTCCCAAAAAAAAAAAAACGAGCACCCCCCTTTCAAAACCCCCCCCGCTGAAATAAAAAGGGGGGGGGGGAACATTTAGGAAAAAAAAAGAGTGGGGGGTTTTGTCACAGTTTGGTGTCCAGCGTTTTAGAAGGGGGCGCATTTCACTCCAAATGCCAATTCTTTTTGTGAAGTGGGGGAAAAACGGAAGGAGGGCAACACTGACCACCTTTCATCGGGGGCCCCCTGTGACGGTCAGGAAAAGGGGGGTTTTTACCAGGGCAACCCTGTTGCGCCCCAAAAAAAATTTTAAAAAAAATTTGGGTGGGGGAAAATTTATCCCACCGGGTTTTTTCAGCCAAAACCCGGCAAACGGAAGACCAGGGGGGGTAAAAAAAGGTTTCAATCTATTAAAATTTTTGGGCACTTACCCAAAAGTTTTTTTCCCTCAAAAAGGGCCCAAGGACCCCTCCATTCCTCCATTTCCAGGGGAAAAAAACAAATTTGGGGGCCCCATGTTTTATCAATGGCCGGGGGATGCCTTTTTAGTTGAGGATTCCCGGGGGCTTTTTTAGCGCCAAATTTTCCCCACCCTGGGCCCCGTCCCCTCCCCCCCAAAAAGGGTTCCCCCAAAAAAGTTTTTCAGGAAACATGGCAAACGGAGTGATTTCCCCCCACTATTGCCCCCCAAAAGCCCTCCCAAAACCCCCCCCTTTTTATCCCCCCGCTTTGGACCCACCCACCCCCCAAAATTTTTAGGTTTTTTTTATAAAAATTTTTTTTTTCTTTAACCCCCCCAGGTAATTTTTAACATGTTTTTTTGAAAATATTGTCATAATTTGTTTTCCCCTTTTTACCCATTCCCCAATTAATTCCCCAAAAATTTTATAATCCCCTTTCCAAAAAAAAAATTTTCCCCAAAAAAATTTTTTTTCCCCTATCACGTCTGTAACCCCCCAAGTGGGAACCCCCCCAAAAAAATTTCCCCCAAAAAAAAGGGATTAAAAATTAAAATTTAGCTTGAAAAAACACATCCCCAAAAATTTTTTCCCCAAATTTCGTCCCTTACCCCCCTCGTACACCCCAAAGGGGGGGCCCCAAAAAAGTTTTTGAAAAAAAAGGGGGAAATGAAATTAATTTAGGAAATTGGGTTTAATCACCTACCAAATTTTTTCCAACAAAATTTTTTTTGTCCCCGTTCCCCCTTTTGACACCCCCAAATGTGGACCCCCAAATTTTCCTGAAAAGTCAGGTCATCAAAAAA
>JARQOD010000006.1:46957399-47114794 GCA_033576555.1 Oophaga sylvatica
AAAACGTGCGCTCCCAGGACTTGCACTGCGTGGTCCTTTTTTCACACACTTGCACATGATATTTGCTATGTGAAATGCAAGCTGTGTAATCAAAAATTAAAAATAGCTAAAAGTGTCAGTCACCTCAATACCACAAATATGTGGAAACATGTGCGGGCAAAGCACGTAGTTGAGTTACAAAGACACACTAGAGATGTAGGCCAACCTACAGCAGCACCTACATCTTCAGGTTGTGTTGAAGCCTCTTCATCGAGCTCACACACAGCTGGTTCTGCTTCCTCACAGGATTGCCATGGAAGAACCTCGGCCACTGTTGTCCAGAGACAAACTGTTATTCCACACACAGCAGCAAGTTCCCTGTCATCCTCACACTCCCAGGCCACAAAACAGCCATTGGTAGCACAGGCATGGGATAAAAGACGGCCATACTCCGCAAACCATGCACGAGCACAGGCTCTGAATGCTGGCATTGCAAAACTCCTGTCCCTTGAAATGCTGTGATTCAGGCTGGTGGAGACAGACAGTTTCCGTAACTGAATATCATTGTCAATCCCACAATACAATGTGCCAAGCCGATTTCATTTCAGCAGGCAAGCCGTCCCTGGTCTGCAAAAGCATGTTGAGGGAAAAATTAAACATGCGCTACTAAAAGCCCTCAGTAGCAAGGTCCACCTGACCACCGATGCGTGGACCAGTACCCATTGTTATGATCTGCTACAACCAGTAAGGAAAGAAGGGAATTCTGTCCCTACAATACAACTAAGCTGAATCCCTACGATGTAACGGGGAACCTCATCCTGCGACCAGACCCGCTAAAGTCCTCATCTAGTGTGAACGAAGACCTATAGTTGCGAGGGAGTAATCCCTACAAGATCTAGGGACTGTGAGAAAAGGTGGACACCTCCTAACATAAATTGTAGCATGGATAATTAAACAGAAAAATAAATACTTTGTGATCCTAACATCAAGCAAAACTGACAGATTAAGGCACCTAAGCACCCGGCTAGCTTAACAGTAGATAATACAATGAAGTCAAGCAAAGCCAGAAGGGCGGAGCCAGACTAAATAGGGAAAAAAGGTCATGTGACCAGCAAACTGAAACAAAACCTAACAAGGTTGGCCAGGGACAATACCTTTCCCTCACTGCCCATTGGGTCAATGTTGTGCAGCCGGGTACTGATCTTGCGAGTGGCGCTGTACGTGTTCTGCCAACTCCAAGGATTGCAGGAATCAAGTCTGTACACATTGATTCCTCCTCCTATTCCAGTTCCTCAGAATCATCGCTGCAGGAGCCGTCACGGTCTACCTCCACATGGACCCGTGAACGTTTACCTGTTGCGACCGATATGAGCACAGCCGTGTCCAAATGTCAACAGGCCATCCTGAAATTAATTTCCATGGGGAATCTTAGCCACACAGCGCAGGAGCTCTGTAATGCCATAAAGCAGGAGAGCGACGTGTGGTTTTTGGAAGAGAATCTACAGGCAGGCTTGGTAGTGTGTGACAATGGCCGAAATCTGGTGTCAGCTCTGGGCCTTGGCAACCTCACTCACATACCATGTCTGTCATATGTGCTCAACTTGGTCGTGCAGAGTTTTTTGAGGGACTATCCGGATCTTGATGCACTGCTGCACAAGGTCCGCCTAGAGTGCGCTCACTTGCGACGTTCCAGCATGGCCAGATCGCTGATTGCAGCTCTGCAACGCAGATTTCACCTTCATGAACATCGCATCATATGTGACGTACCCACCAGGTGGAATTCCTCGTTACATATGTTGGAGCGGTTGTGTGAGCAGCAGCCAACAGTAATGGAGTATCAGCTGCATCAGGCGCAGTCAACTCGCAATTTGCGCCGTTCACACTTCACCACTACTGAGTGGGCCTCTATAATAAGAATAATAATATTATTTATTTATATAGCGCCATAATATTCCGCAGTGCTTTACAGTTTAACAGTTTCAAAACACAAGTCATAAGTAACAACGTTAACAATACAATAATTAAAGCAAAATCAGCCGCCCCTGCTGGTGAAAGCTTACAATCTACAATGAGGTGGGGGAGATACAAAGTACAGGTGTTTATATACAATGGTGTTTTTACAATGATGGTCCAGCCATTTTAAGGGAGTGAGGGATGCATGGAGATAGTGAATGGGCTACACACACAGAATTACACATAGAATGACTTTGATTAGTGAATGTGATAGGCCACTGTGAACAAATGTGTTTTGAGGGAGCGCCTGAAACCATCCAAATTGCGGATAGTCCTAATTTCTTGGGGTAGAGCATTCCAGAGGATTGGCGCAGCGCGGGTGAAGTCTTGGAGTTGGGAGTGGGAGGTACGGATTAGTGCAGAGGTTAGTCGAAGGTCGTTTGCAGAGTGCAGCAGTCGGTTAGGCCGATAAATATAAATAAGGGAGGAGATGTAGGGGGTGCTGCGCTGTGGAGAGCTTTGTTGGTGAGAACCAGTAATTAGAATTGGATCCTATAATGAATGGGCAGCCACTGCCAGTGTAATGAGTGGCGAATAACTCTATGAAGGATATCTGCCACGTTTTGCGTGCGTTTGATGAGTCAACGCGGATGGCGAGTGCAGATGATGCACTAGTCAGCCTGACTGTCCCCCTTATCTGCCTGCTTCAAAAAACACTGCAAGCACTAAGGCATGAGGTTTTGGAAGAGGTGGAGGATGAGGAGTCACAAATTCCATCACCTTCTGGACAGTCAGCGCAACGTGGTTCCTCACAAAGGGCTGGAGGACTTTCAAAGTACCATGCTGTATCAACAATTGAACCTCCAGAGTCGCTGTCTATATTTTCATAACCATTACAAACTTTTAATGTATTTACAAAGCACATAATGTACATTTTTTGTCTATCCTTTTGTAATGCTATTGTGTTTCCATAAACTGATGTTACAGAATTATGATACAAAGTTTTTAAATTTTGAGTTTTAAATTTTGTAAATTTATATGTATTTGAAGGACTTTGTGAGGAGGATGAGGAGGAGTCAATGGAGGAGGAAGACATCGCTCCAGAGGGAGGTAGACAATGCTCTAGTCAGTATGTAGACCAAGGGTGGGGTGATGCACAGCAGGCGGAGATGACGCCTCTTGCAGGGGACAACGTTTCTTGGCCAGTTGGGAGTCTGCAGCACATGGTTGATTTCATGCTGCAGTGGCTGAGAAACGACCACCGCATCGAACACATTCACACCACGTCTGATTATTGGGTGTACACCCTCCTAGACCCTCGCTACCGGACAACTTACAAAGCCTCATCACACCGTTGAACCGGGAGCGTAAAATGCGGAAGTACCAAGACACACTGGTGCAATCCATAATGTTCTCCATTCCAGCCGAGAGCACTGCTGCTGCTACTGATTT
Source organism: Oophaga sylvatica (assembly GCA_033576555.1). NCBI lineage: Eukaryota > Metazoa > Chordata > Amphibia > Anura > Dendrobatidae > Oophaga > Oophaga sylvatica. The sequence continues at coordinate 46,960,784 of JARQOD010000006.1, forward strand.
ACAAAGCAGCTCTGTGCGTCGAGGCAGTGGAGACAGCTCTGCAACAAGAGGGAGCACAAGCAGCGCCTCTGCACAGGGCAAGAACAGTATGTTCCAAATGTGTCGAAGTTTTGTGGCAGCGCCACCAATGTCTACACCATCCGAGACGGCTCCAGTCAGCAGGAGGCAACATTTCCGTAAGATGGTGACAGACTACATGTCTTGCCCTCTCAGTGTACTCCCAGATGGCTCTTCCCCATTCAAGTTTTGTGTCTCTAAGCTGGATACATGGCCAGAGCTTAGCCAGTATGCATTGGAGGTGCTGGCTTGATCTGCTGCCAGTGTATTATCGGAGCGCGTCTTTACTGCTGCAGGTGGTGTACTAACAGACCGTTGCATGCGACTATCCTACGATAATGTAGAACGGCTTACTTTTCTGAAAATGAACTAGGCATGGATCTCGCCTGAATTTGCCTGTCCGGTTTCAGATTAACTAACTGGTTGGCAACGTTTTCCATGTCTCCTGTTATGTTCATCTTTCTACCACCTGAGCTATACTCCCTGGGCTACAACACTGCCAGTTGCTGCTCAGAAGTGTCGTGTCCACAGACCAATACACAAGCTATAGTGATAGTGGGGTTCAGTAACACCTGCTGTTCCCCTGCTGTGTGTCCGCAAAAATTACTGCTACCTAGCTACACATGTTGAAAAAAACATGACATGTTAAAGTGGCTAGTGCTACACATAGATATCAGGCTACACCCTTATTTCTAAGCTGTAAACAAGTGAAACGTCAAATTTAAAACCATTCAATGATTAGTGTTGGTAACAAATCTGTAACTAAATAATTGTGACATATTATGGCAGATATCCACATGTCTAACACAAATGCTAACACAAAAGCATACTTATGCTATAGGGTACTGATGGTGAACCTTCTCACTCCATAACTTTGACCAATCCAACTCACATCATGCCTCAAATGCTGCAATGTTGGAAGTGCATAATGTGGGTTGAACTTTGACAACAGCTGCAGTGCGAAGGTTATCCTTCTGTGTTCTTGGCTTTTAAATAAAAGCATACAAGTAAATATAATAATACATTGTTGATTAAGGGACATGATGTACACCTGTAATATTGTGCAAACAATGGATGTAGGACTATTCCTCTTCAACATTACTTATATTTGTGTCATTTGAAAAAATACATATTTTAGTTAAAAATTAAAAACCCATGTTCAGTAGCTGTGAAAGGCCCGTTTGTGTACTTCTATATTGTTTGCAACCAATGTATTGTATACGGATGGAAGCACGTCACTGTAATAGATTTGAATTATTTTAAATAGAATAAAGCAGCACCAATTTTAGAAAAATGACAAGGATGAGCCAGTGACAGACACTCAGCAGAGTACACGCAGCGGTGGTTGAAGAAGTAAATGGAGCGTGATCTGCATTTTAAAAAAAAAAAAAATAAAAATACCTCACAGACTGCAGTGAACACTGAAACACAACTATTCACAATCTGTGAAAGGCTACTCCTTTGTCTACTTCTATAGTGTTTGCAACCAATGTATTGTATACGGATGGAAGCACGTCACTGTAATAGATTTGAATTATTTTAAATAGAATAAAGCAGCACCAATTTTAGAAAAATGACAAGGATGAGCCAGTGACAGACACTAGCAGAGTACACGCAGCGGTGGTTGAAGAAGTAAATGGAGCGTGATCTGCATTTTAAAAAAAAAAAAAAATAAAAATACCTCACAGACTGCAGTGAACACTGAAACACAACTATTCACAATCTGTGAAAGGCTACTCCTTTGTCTACTTCTATAATGTTTGCAACCAATGTATTGTATACGGATGGAAGCACGTCACTGTAATAGATTTGAATTATTTTAAATAGAATAAAGCAGCACCAATTTTAGAAAAATGACAAGGATGAGCCAGTGACAGACACTCAGCAGAGTACACGCAGCGGTGGTTGAAGAAGTAAATGGAGCGTGATCTGCATTTTAAAAAAAAAAAAATAAAAATACCTCACAGACTGCAGTGAACACTGAAACACAACTATTCACAATCTGTGAAAGGCTACTCCTTTGTCTACTTCTATAGTGTTTGCAACCAATGTATTGTATACGGATGGAAGCACGTCACTGTAATAGATTTGAATTATTTTAAATAGAATAAAGCAGCACCAATTTTAGAAAAATGACAAGGATGAGCCAGTGACAGACACTCAGCAGAGTACACGCAGCGGTGGTTGAAGAAGTAAATGGAGCGTGATCTGCATTTTAAAAAAAAAAAATAAAAATACCTCACAGACTGCAGTGAACACTGAAACACAACTATTCACAATCTGTGAAAGGCTACTCCTTTGTCTACTTCTATAGTGTTTGCAACCAATGTATTGTATACGGATGGAAGCGCGTCACACTAATAGATTAGATTTATTTTAAATGGAATGTAGCAGAACCAATTGGAGATAAATGAAAAGGATGAGCCACTGAGACACGCTCAGCAGAGTACAAGCAGCAGTGCTTGAACAAGTAACTGGAGCGTGATGTGCACTCAAAAAAGTAAAAAACACAGACTGAAGTGAACACTGAAACACAACTGTCCACAATCTGTGAAAGGCTACTCCTTTGTGTACTTCTATAGTGTTTGCAACCAATGTATTGTATACGGATGGAAGCGCGTCACACTAATAGATTAGATTTTTTTCCACTAAAATGGAGCAGCACCAATTAGAGAAAAATGTGAAGGATGAGGCAGTGACACACGCTCAGCAGACTACAACCAGCAGTGGTTGAAGAACTAACTGGAGCGTGATCTGCACTCAAAAAATCAAAACCTCACAGACTGCAGTGAACACTGAAACACAACTATTCACTATCTGTGAAAAGCTCCTTTCTGTACTTCTATAGTGTTTGCAACCAATGTATTGTATACGGATGGAAGCACGTCACACTAATAGATTTGATTTTTTTCTAATATAATGGAGCTGCACCAATTCCACTAAATAAAATAAAAAAAAAAAAGAGTCAGTGACACGTGCAGATGCCTACAAACAGCGGTGGATGCAGAGCAAACTGCAGCGTCACCTGCACTGTCACACACACACCTTGCACAGAGCTGTTAAAACAACACTGGCAAAATGAAGCTTTACACAGCGGTTGGTAAACTAGCCTGCCTCAAGCACAGTAGTACACAAAATCGCAATATCTAACTGTCCCTCAGAGTCAGCACAGCAGCGTTCTGTCCCTTACTGAGTTCACAGCACAGTGACGCTAAAATGGCTGCGGCGCCTTTTATAGTGCATTCTGACATCATTTCAGCAGCCAATCACAGCCATGCCATTAGTTAAGATGACCGCAGCATTACAGGATGTGCCCACACTTCGTAGGATTCCTCATTGGCTGACTAAAATCACATTGCCTCTCAAAGAATTATGGGAACTTCCGATTCCGGTATACGATATAGAAAAAGTATCGGAATTAAGTATCGGAATTCCGATAACGCGAATATCGGCCGATACCCGATACTTGCGGTATCGGAATGCTCAACACTACTGACTTTATATTATACAGATGATAGAAGATCAGTTAATCAATTGATACTAAAGCGACCAAAAGCTGCTATACTGTATGTGTGGAAGAAATGTCTTGGGTGATATATCTGATTGGAGACAAGAATTAAAGTGATCGATTATACTGTATTTACCAGTGCGATGTTTTAAGATGAAATGTAGATTCTATAATCATACAAACCATTGGACACGAGAGGACCATAAGCACAATCATCAAATCAGCATAAACTATAAATGCACTAGACATATTATACATAAGAGGAATCGGTGCGTGCAAATACTCAGCGTATACAAGGAATTAGAAACGTGTATGGTGATCATTTACTGAATCCTCTGTATGTATGATTCTGTTGTAATTGCATTTCATATCGTTTATCACTTGTGCAGAAAGAAAGTTACTGTTATCCGTCAAGTTTTTTTTTTACATTTACACCATTTTTATAGCAGATTTAAGTATTTAAAACTTCCTGTTCCAGACAATTTTCTATTTTTACTCATTTCATTTTTTCCTCAACCTCTTGCAAGATTCATAGTACAGTGTTGCAGTATATAGGGGAAAGTATGATTTTTCTATTAAAGGGGTATTCCCATCTCCGAAATGTGGTAGGCATAATAATAATATTAGCCAATACTGCCAATTAGAAATGTAGTGTTGTTCTTCTGATTCACTATGTCGCTGTGCAGGGCATTGCAGTACCTTAGGTATCCATAAAAATGATGATTTTATCAAATACTCACTTGTCTAATTGTTTGCGCAGTGTATTGAACTCTGGTGTTTAATGGAATAATGGGTGTCACGTTCTTGTTCATGTTCTTGTTCCATTCCAATAGTATTTGCTGTGAAATTTAAAATAGCATCAATGCAGAGCACTTGTATTCATGACTGTGAATTGTAATTTCCCAGGTTGGCATGAATGAAGGTCAAAACATGTTCCATTATAAACACATATAAAGGAGAGATAATGGATATTCCAGACCATTGTCAATTGTGAAATGATCATGGTAGGAGATTTTTAAGTATTCAAACAGCAGATTGTACATTATAGGGAGGGTTGCAGACCCTACGTGTTACGCCATATTCCTATGGCTTCTTCAGGGGTTAAGAATATGGCATAACGCGTAGGGTCTGCTACCCTCCTCCTTCCTTTGTGCTGTGGTCTATATTACTTTATTGTCTCAACCATCTATTATACTTAAACTATTCTATCACCACCTGGGCAAATTATATTTCGGTATTTTACATCATATTTACTATGAAGGTTTGGTTACTCCACTCTTGTCCACTTGATGATCTTATTACATGGTTGCATATAATCACTTTGTGGACCTTACAGCCCATGATACCTTCTGCTTTGAGGTCACCTGCCTTCCTTGTTCAATATTCTAGTTATTGTCATTAGGTTGTCATTATATTTGATCTACGTTAATCTTTTTTCTGTTTTTAAATGGCTTTAATATTTTGCAATAGTGGTGTTGTCGTGTTAATAAATATTCTGTTTGTTGCACTTTACCCTGTGTTGTTACCATCTTTATCATTCCGTCATTTTTTTCCATTCTTTGATATAAATATATTAATTACTCTTTTGTGTTTGGTGTCTCGTATCCAACCCACTTTGTTGCTCTCGGAGAAAAAAAAGAGGCGCCGAGAACTGTTGGTGCAAGAAAAAAAAGGTGAGCGATGGGACGAGTATTATTTTTTTTTTCAAATCCTACATTTATTTTGTTCTAGAGTTTGGAGATGAATCCCACAACATAATAAGGAGCATTCGATTCGCAGAGAATAACTTCACTGCAAATTAAATTTCCCGATTTAATCCACATGATTTGCCTAATTTTAATCTTGACAAATCTGCTCATCTCTATCTTCTATTAACTGAATGCATTTATCATTCCATGACTGGTGACTCTTTCTGCCCCAGCACTTTATCTCTGCCCACCAATGGACAAAGTGTTTTTACTTAATTCAGAAGACATTCACTGCAACTAAAGCTGAAGTAACGAGTTTCAGAATTTGTCCATGTTGGTAGTACTATGTTTATGATGCAATTCATAGCCAATATCCCTTGGTATCAGATGTCTGCTGGCATTGTGGTGTAGCATAAATAACAATATACGAAGCAAGAGGCAACACAATCGACAGTTCCCCTGAATCCATACCCTTTGTTCCATATGTTCCGATCCATGAAAAAGCCCTCAAACACCACTTTATACAATCAATAAAAAAAATTATTGTGTGATGTCTCACCAGGTGATAAGCTGGACAAGAGTTTGGGTTGATAAACAATAGTTTGTGGACTGCACATTGGTCAGTAGAACATCAGAACTGCATAGGCTGGACTGTTTCTGCCGCGTAGATGGGCAGAGCTAAAAATACTGGATGGCACTTTGGTTGTGGACCGAAACTGCTGAATATGCTGTATATCACCCAAGTTTTGGAACAACAGAACTAGATATGCTACATGGCATCTAGGTCATAGAAAGTCAGAATTGGATATTCTGACAATCACCTTGGAATAGCAGTTCCAACTATGCAGATAAGTAGTTTGGTTCAGCAGAGCTGAATATCCAGACAAACACTTTAGAACAGTAGAATCGAGTATGTGGAAAGGCATCTAGGAACTGCAGAGGTGGGAAATTGGAATTTGGTATAGCAGAGTCAAGGTTGCGGCCAAGATCTTGTAATACCACTTCTGAGCATATAAGTATGAATCTTTGAACAGCAGAGCCAAGTATGTGGACAGCTGTTATGAATGTGCTAGAGATGGTTTCTGAGCAGAGGCTCCCTCTGGTGGTTACAGACAGTACTGAACCTTTCAGCGAGGAGTGGCAATCTGGAATCACGGACTGGTCTGATATAAGGGAGGTTAATCAATTGTTCTTGTCTCAATTGTGGTTCCTGGTTCATTTGGAAGTTTGCTGGAGTCCTGCCTGCATCTCCTGCTTTCAGATAAGATATTTTTTGCTTTTCTTTTTGTGCTTGCTTTTTGCATTGTTTTCTGCACTTTTGTGGAGGTCAGCCAGGTTCCCTCCTGGGGCCTGAGCTCCTCACAGTTTTTCTTCAGCCACTGTTATTTGCTCATTTGCTTTTTCCTGTTTTTTCAGCGGCTGCCGCTAGGTTTTTGTTCACACTGAGATCTGATTTAGTGGGTGGCGAGATCGTGTGATCTCAGTACTTTTGTAATCAGAATTGTTGGATTTTTGTAGGGTTTTCTGGGTTGCAGAAAGTAATCTCTCCTGTCCTATCCTATTTAGTCAGCTTGTGGCCCCAGCGTTTGCTCAGTCTATTTTCTGCCTATGTTTGTATTTTCATCTTGTCTAACCACCATTATTTGGTTGGGGGCTTCCTATTTTCTTTGGGGATCTGCTCCTGGGCAGATAGCTTTCATCTTTCTGCCTTTAGGTGTAGTTATCTCTCAGGCTGTGACGAGGCGTCTAGGATCAACGTAGGAACGCTCCACGGCTACCTCTAGTTGTGTCGTTAGTTTAGGAATCTGCAACTCATCAGTTACCAACATCTCAGGTGTTCGGCTGCCCTGCTGTTGTTCCTGTCCTCCTCAGCTACCGAAACATAACAGACAGCCTTCTTGTAGCAACAGGGCAGCATGGTGCATGGGTAGCACGGTGGCTCAGTGGTTAGCACTGCAGCCTTGCACCGCTGGGATCCTGGGTTCAAATCCCACCAAGGACAACATCTGCAAGGAGTTTGTATATTCTCCCAGTGTTTGCGTGGATTCTTCCCGGTACTCCGGTTTCCTCTCACACTGCAAAGACATACTGATGGCTAAATTATTGGGGACAGTGCCGATAAGGTCTGTAAAGCAATGTGAAATTTATGGCGCTATATAGATGAGTAAAATAAATAAATAGCAGCAGAGACAAGTATATAGACAGGCTTTTTGGAGTGACAGATCTGAGTTTGTCTGGAGACTCACTTTAGGGAATAAGCAGTAGAGCACAGTGATAAAGCAGAATTAGGTTTGTCGTGTGGCAAACTGTAGAACAAGGGCAGCAGACCTCAGCCATATGGTACAGGTGAGGATCATATTACCATATTTACTTGAATACTCAGGAGGTATATCAACATCTGAGCTGGCCTATAAGGCATTAACATGTGACTTCAGAGGTGTGTGGTGGATCACTATGTAACCCAAAGTGCATGGGAGCCTGAAGTCAGAGAGAGAGGATGCAGTGCCAACGCTGAAAATGGCACAGGTAGGTAACATGTTCTTCATTGATATGTGTCCATTGGCCCTCCATCTCCCAGCAATTAATACTAACATGCTAATAGCCAAACTATTAACAAAATTACCCTAACTATACCAGGATTACTTTTTGCTAATTTCTAAACTATGCAGCTTACTGTATGTTAATGGTTTCATGATTTAGTTGAATCTACAAGGGTCCTCTCCATCCTCTATGCTACCCCTGTTTTGCCTCCCCATTGTCTTGTGTTTTTAGGAAGTTTTTTGGTTGTATTGTTATACTTCTTGACATCTTTTTGCCACTTATTGCTAATGTTCCAAATATATTTAATATATTTAATAAAAAAGTAGGATACACAATAAATGGAGTGTTTGTAACCTGTACTCATATAGATTCACATGTCTGCAAAAGATCAGTAAACGCAAAATAGTATTTTTTTCTTAGACAATTTTTTGCAAAGTTGCTTCATTTTCTTATTTTAAATGCAGCTGAACATTCAAATTTGACATGCAATTTAAGTATCATGTAAGTCTTAATATTGTGAGCCTGACTACTCATTTTTTGTGTAGAGTGATAGATACAATTTTATACAAGGATCGGTCATAAATCCAGTGATTCTGGTCACTTACTGAAACCAATCATTCATGAGTTAGAAAATAAGAGAGCACATAAGATTAATAAAGACAAGTTTACCTTTGATATGTGGAAACTTGATTTCCCCAGAGAAAGCAAAGATTAAAAGTACAACTAATGACTTGGAAAATGCATATCAGCACTCTGCAGCAGCGTGTGGGGTGCATGTAAAGTTTTTAATGTAGCAAGATACTTATATAATTACGGTACATAAGATCCTGTAATAAAATAAACTTAAAGGAATATTACAGCCTCAATAAAAGAAAATTATTGTATAACGAAAAGTTATATGTTTCTAAGAACTTTCTGCAAGAGTTTTAGAGTTTTAAAGGTGTCTGATTGTGTACTTAGAGTTCATAAAAATGCTCCCTGATCATGTAAAGAAATGCAGAACTACAAGGCCATGTTCACAGAATAGGCATTCTGCAGATTTGAAAATCTTAGCCTGTGGGGCGTGGGAGGAAGGATGGTGGCAGTTGCACTGGGGAGCAAATTCTATGGGGATGCAAAATTTGGCCTCACGCAGGATAGGAGCTCAGTGAGTACCATCCCGGTGGCCGATGACCTAGATGATTAAAGCAGCCAGTAGCTTCTTTGACATCTAGGTTGGGGCCACAGAGCTCAGTAGTTTTTAATCGGCTGCTGCACTCAGTATAGTCAGCGACTGAGAAAACAAAGCACTCAGTATGTTGTATTGAGCACAGCCACTGATAACAAATTCGCATCAACTGCAGCATTCTGCATAGTCAACATCTCGGGTCTGAAAGGCTTCATTGTAATCTCCTATAGCTCCCTGTCTCTCATGTTTTGTTTAAGAAAAATTGTAGTCTATAAAAAAAAAAACAACTTTCTAACTGTAATTAGGGTTAGGGGACTAGGACTGGGAAAACAAATATTTCTAAAGTTAAGGTCAGGGTTAGGGTTAAGATTAGGGTTAGGACTAATGTTTGGTCTATGGTTATGGTTAGAACTTTGGTTAAGGATAGAAATATTGTTAAGACGGGTTCAATCAAGTTCAACCTTTCTCAACCAATTATATATGATCTCTCGTTAGATTATTTATAACCCACAAAGCCAGCTGTTATGAGAAAAGTAGATGTAGCCATTTATATAATGCTAATTCAGTATCTGCCGTTACTACCTCTTGTGTTCGGGCATTCAACAGTCTGACTTCTTTACCTGTAAAGAATTCTTTCCTATTGAAATGCAGCATTGCCTTTCCTCCACATGTAATGAATGTCCCTGGTCCTTTTTAAGGCCCTTTAACCCCTTCACCCCCAAGGGTGGTTTGCACGTTAATGACCGGGCCAATTTTTACAATTCTGACCACTGTCTCTTTATGAGGTTATAACTCTGGAACTCTTCAACGGATATTCGCGATTCTGAGATTGTTTTCTCGTGACATATTGTACTTCACGTTAGTGGTAAAATTTCTTCCATATACCTTGCGTTTATTTTTGAAAAAAACGCAAATATGGCGAAAATTTTGAAAATTTTGCAATTTTCAAACTTTGAATTTTTATTCCCTTAAAACAGAGAAATATGTCACACAAAATAGTTAAGAAATAACATTTCTAACATGTCTGCTTTAGATCAGCACAATTTTGGAAACAAAATTTTTATTTGTTAGGAAGTTATAAGGGTTAAAAGTTGACCAGCGATTTCTCATTTTTACAACAAAATTTACAAAGCCATTTTTACATTTGAAGTCACTTTGAGGGATCTATATGGTAGAAAATGCCCAAAAGTGACACCATTCTAAAAACTGCACCCCTCAAGGTACTCAAAACCACAATCAAGAAGATTATTAACCCTTCAGGTGCTTCACAGGAGCTGAAGCAATGTGAAAGGAAAAAATGAACATTTTACTTTTTAGTCACAAAAATGATCTATTACAAACATTTTTTTTATTTTCACAAGGGAAAAAGGAGAAAATGGACGGATAAAGTTGTTGTGCCATTTCTCCTGAGTATGCCATACCCAATATGTGGGGGAAAACCACTGTTTGGGTGCACGGAAGGGCTTAGAATGGAAGGAGCGCCGTTTGACTTTCCCAAACTAAAATTGGTGGGAATTGAGATTGGACGCCATGTCGCGTTTGGAGATTCCCTGATGTGCCTAAACAGTGGAAACCCCCCACATGTGACCCCATTTTGGAAATTAGACCCCCTAAGGAACTTATCTAGATGTGTGGTGAGCACTTTGAACCCCAAGTGCTTCACGCAAGTTTATAATGTAGAGCCGTGAAGAAAAAAAATCATATTTTTTCCACAACCATGATGTTTTAGTTCCCAATTTGTTATTTTCCCAAGGGTAAGAGGAGAAATTGGACCACAAAAGTTGTTGTCCAACTTGTCCTGAGTACGCTGATACCCCATATGGGGGGGAACCACTGTTTGGGCGCACGGCAGGGCTCGAAATGGAAGGAGCGCCATTTGACTTTTCCAAACCAAAATTGGCTGGAATTGAGAAAGGACGCCATGTTGCGTTTGGAGAGCCACTGATGTGCCTAAACAGTGGAAACCCCCCACATGTGACCCCATTTTGGAAACTAGACCCCCTAAGGAACTTATCTAGATGTGTGGTGAGCACTTTGAACCCCCAAATGCTTCAGCAAGTTTATAATGTAGAGCCGTGAAGAAAAAAAAATCATATTTTTTCCACAACCATGATGTTTTAGTCCCCAATTTGTTATTTTCCCAAGGGTAAGAGGAGAAATTGGACCACAAAAGTTGTTGTCCAACTTGTCCTGAGTACGCTGATACCCCATATGTGGGGGGGAACCACTGTTTGGGCGCACGGCAGGGCTCGAAATGGAAGGAGCGCCATTTGACTTTTCCAAACCAAAATTGGCTGGAATTGAGAAAGGACGCCATGTTGCGTTTGGAGAGCCACTGATGTGCCTAAACAGTGGAAACCCCCCACATGTGACCCCATTTTGGAAACTAGACCCCCTAAGGAACTTATCTAGATGTGTGGTGAGCACTTTAAACCCCCAAATGCTTCACGCAAGTTTATAATGTAGAGCCGTGAAGAAAAAAAATCATATTTTTTCCACACCATGATGTTTTAGTCCCCAATTTGTTATTTTCCCAAGGGTAAGAGGAGAAATTGGACACAAAAGTTGTTGTCCAACTTGTCCTGAGTACGCTGATACCCCATATGTGGGGGGGAACCACTGTTTGGGCTGCACGGCAGGGCTCGAAATGGAAGGAGCGCCATTTGACTTTTCCAAACCAAAATTGGCTGGAATTGAGAAAGGACGCCATGTTGGTTTGGAGAGCCACTGATGTGCCTAAACAGTGGAAACCCCCCACATGTGACCCCATTTTGGAAACTAGACCCCCTAAGGAACTTATCTAGATGTGTGATGAGCACTTTGAACCCCCAATGCTTCACGCAAGTTTATAATGTAGAGCCGTGAAGAAAAAAAATCATATTTTTTCCACAACCATGATGTTTTAGTCCCCAATTTGTTATTTTCCCAAGGGTAAGAGGAGAAATTGGACCACAAAAGTTGTTGTCCAACTTGTCCTGAGTACGCCTGATACCCCATATGTGGGGGGGAACCACTGTTTGGGCGCACGGCAGGGCTCGAAATGGAAGGAGCGCCATTTGACTTTTCCAAACCAAAATTGGCTGGAATTGAGAAAGGACGCCATGTGCGTTTGGAGAGCCACTGATGTGCCTAAACAGTGGAAACCCCCCACATGTGACCCCATTTTGGAAACTAGACCCCCTAAGGAACTTATCTAGATGTGTGGTGAGCACTTTGAACCCCCAAATGCTTCACGCAAGTTTATAATGTAGAGCCGTGAAGAAAAAAAAACATATTTTTTCCACAACCATGATGTTTTAGTCCCCAATTTGTTATTTTCCCAAGGGTAAGAGGAGAAATTGGACCACAAAAGTTGTTGTCCAACTTGTCCTGAGTACGACGATACCCCATATGTGGGGGGGAACCACTGTTTGGGCGCACGGCAGGGCTCGAAAGGAAGGAGCGCCATTTGACTTTTCCAAACCAAAATTGGCTGGAATTGAGAAAGGACGCCATGTGGCGTTTGGAGAGCCCCTGATGTGCCTAAACAGTGGAAACCCCCAAAAGTGACCCCATTTTGGAAACTAGACCCCCTAAGGAACTTATCTAGAGTGTGGTGAGCACTTTGAACCCCCAAATGCTTCATGCAAGTTTATAATGTAGAGCCGTGAAGAAAAAAAAAACATATTTTTTCCACAACATGATGTTTTAGTCCCCAATTTGTTATTTTCCCAAGGGTAAAGGAGAAATTGGACCACAAAAGTTGTTGTCCAACTTGTCCTGAGTACACTGATACCCCATATGTGGGGGGGAACCATGTTTGGGGCAGGCAGGGCGCAAAGGGAAGTGAGTGCCGTTTTGACTATGCAAACAATTGGCTGGAATGAGAACGGGCGCATGTCGCGTTTGAGGAGCCCCTGATGTGCCTAAACAGTGGAAACCCCCACAAGTGACCCCATTTTGGAAACTAGACCCCTAAGGAACTTATCTAGGTGTGTGGTGAGCATTTTGAACCCCCAAGTGTTTCACTAAAGTTTATAATGCCCTGGTGTGAATAAAAAAAAAAAAAAAATTTCCACAAATATGATGTTTTAGTCCCCAATTTTTTATTTTCCCAAGGGTAACAGGAGAAATTGGACCACAAAAGTTGTTGTCCAATTTGTCCTGAGTACGCTGATACCCCATATGTTGGGGGAACCACTGTTTGGGTGCATGGCAGGGCGCGAAGGGAAGAGTGACGTTTTGGAATGCAGACTTTGATGGAATGGTCTGCGGGCGTCATGTTCCGTTAGCAGAGCCCCTCATGTGCCAAACAGTGGAAACTCCCACAAGTGACCCCATTTTGGAAACTAGACCCCCTAATGAACTTATCTAGGTGTGTGGTGAGCATTTTGAACCCCCAAGTGTTTCACTAAAGTTTATAATGCCCTGGTGTGAATAAAAAAAAAAAAAAAACATTTCCACAAATATGATGTTTTAGTCCCCAATTTTTTATTTTCCCAAGGGTAACAGGAGAAATTGGACCACAAAAGTTGTTGTCCAATTTGTCCTGAGTACGCTGATACCCCATATGTTGGGGGAACCACTGTTTGGGCGCATGGCAGGGCGCCGAAGGGAAGCAGTGACGTTTTGGAATGCAGACTTTGATGGAATGGTCTGACGGGCGTCATGTTCCGTTAGCAGAGCCCCTCATGTGCCTAAACAGTGGAAACCCCCACAAGTGACCCCATTTTGGAAACTAGACCCCCTAATGAACTTATCTAGGTGTGTGGTGAGCATTTTGAACCCCCAAGTGTTTCACTAAAGTTTATAATGCCCAGGTGTAAAAATAAAAATCCTACTTTTATCCTCACAAAAATGATGTTTTAGTCCCCAATTTTTTATTTTCCCAAGGGTAAGAGGAGAAATTGGACACCAAAAATTGTTGTCCAATTTGTCCTGAGTACACTGGTGCCCCATATGTGGGAAAAAACTGTTTGGGCACAAGTCGGGGCTCAGAAGGGAAGTCGTGACGTTTTGGAATGCAGACTGATGGAATGGTCTGCGCGTCATGTTCCGTTTGCAGAGCTCCTGATGTGCCTAAACAGTAAAAAAAAACCCACAAGTGACATAATTTTGGAAAGTAGACTCCCAAGAAACTTTTCTAAATGTGCCCCCCTTCTGGAACTAATCTTTCCTGTAAAGTAAATTAGTAGTGCATTGAGGTGTGGTACAATTTGAAACAATCCTTCATACACAGGCCAGGTTTTTCGGGGCAGGTGTCGCATTGGTAAGTGGTGTCCTTGCGTATTCCCCTTTTGTAACACACTCGGCACCTTTTTTGCGGCTTACCTTTGCTTCCAGTTGGCGGGACCACCCCCGGGAAATGCTGACCTGGTATGATACGAGCACCTTCAGTTCCAGAAGTACTGGGGCCCGCTCTTTCCTGATCGCCAAACATCAGGGCCTTAACCACTACCTCCTGAAACTGAAGGTACGTCGTATCGCTGTTGCGTGCACATCGTGACAGCAGGAAAGCGTTGAGCATTGCCATTTGGACGATGTGCACGGACAGCTTCTTGTACCACACCTTGGCCTTTCTCAAAGCACTGTACGGTTGGAGGAGTTGATCAGAGAGATCAACACCCCCCATGTATTTATTGTACCCCAGTACACAGTCCGGTTTGCGGACCTGTGTAGAGGTACCCCGTACAGTGCTGAGGGCGCTGCCATCACCATGTATGGTGGTCAAGAGAAGGACATCCCTCTTGTCCTTGTACTTGACCACCAACAGGTGGTCGCTACATTGGGCTCTGCTCTCACCCTTTCTGAGCATCTGCCCAAGTAGCGTCTTCGGGAGGCCTCTCTGATTTTTGCGGACGGTACCGCAGGCTGCGGTACCTCGCACAGAGAGGGATTTGTAGAGTGGGACGCTGGAATAAAAGTTATCAGTGTAAAGGTGATAACCTTTATCCAGCAGTGGGTGCACCAAATCCCACACAATTTTCCCACTCACTCCCAGGACGGGGGGACACTCAGGGGGTTCAATCCTGGTGTCCTTTCCTTCTTAAACTCTAAAGCTGTGCGTGTACCCTGAGGTACTCTCGCACAGCTTGTAGAGTTTAATTCCGTAACTTGCCCTCTTGCTGGGCAGGTACTGGCGGAATCTGAGCCGTCCCTTAAAATGAACCAAGGACTCATCCACGCAGATGTCCCTTTGGGGCACGTACACTTCAGCAAACTTTTTGCTGAAGTGTTCGATGACCGGCCGAACTTTGAACAGACGGTCAAAGTTGGGGTCATTTTGTGGGGGACACTGTGCATTATCATTATAATGCAGGAATTTGTGGATGGCCTCAAAACGTGTCCGGGCCATGACCATTCGGAACAGTGGAGTGTTGTATAAAATATCAACACTCCAATATTGCCGAAGTTCTGGCTTCTTCAGGATCCCCATATGGAGGACCAGGCCCCAAAACTGCATCATTTCACCTGCGTCTACAGGAGACCAGTTGGAAAATGATGACACTGGGTTTTGCGCCAAAAATTGCCGAGCGTACAAATTAGTTTGCTCCACCACGAGGTTAATAAAATCCTCAGAGAAAAAGACTTTTTCAAAGTCTATTTCTCTGAGGCCCGTGGTGTCAAACTCGATTCCTGATTCTGCCACAAAATCAGGAATCAGTGGCTCGTAATTTTCGGGGGGCGGGGTCCATATGGGGTCCGAAGAGGGGTGCGCTGGTTCATTTCAGGGGTGGGCGCTGCCTCATCTTCTGTCCTGGGGCGTCTGCGTGGCGGTTCCGCAGGACCCGAGGAGGAAGATGAGGAAGAGGAGGAAGAAGAAGAAGAGGATGAAGAATCTGAAAAGTAAAGAAATGTGGGATCCTCTCCCTCGCTATCAGTGTCGGAGGCAAGGAAAGCGTATGCCTCTTCCACTGAATAGCGCTGTTGGGAAGAACGTGACGAGCGGGACATTTTTTTTGTGAATGTGGTGCTTTGTGTGAACTTTATTTATAACTGTGTGTGTGTGTGGGGGGGGGATAGTGGTTGGTGCAAACTATGCTGAAAGGAAAAAGCTAAAAGAAAAGAAAGAGAATAGGGAAAAAAATGCCTGTGAAAAAAAGTCTAAACCAGCAGGCACGAGCTCTGATAAGTGACCGGTGTCACTTATCAAAGTTCCGCGGCTGCCGGATGTGCGCACAGGAGTGGCGGAAAGGGAAGTGAAAAAAAAAAAAAAAACGGCAGGAACGAGCTCTGATAAGTGACCGGTGTCACTTATCAAAGTTCCGCGGCTGCCGGATGTGCGCACAGGAGTGGCGGAAAGGGAAGTAAAAAAAACGGCAGGAACGAGCTCTGATAAGTGACCGGTGTCACTTATCAAAGTTCCGCGGCTGCCGGATGTGCGCACAGGAGTGGCGGAAAGGGAAGTGAAAAAAAAAAACAAAACGGCAGGAACGAGCTCTGATAAGTGACCGGTGTCACTTATCAAAGTTCCGCGGCTGCTAGATGTGCGCACGGGAGTGGCGGAAAGTGGAGTGAAAAAAAAAAAACTGCAGGAACGAACTCTGATAAGTGACTGGTGTCACTTATCAAAGTTCCGCGGCTGCTGGATGTGCGCACGGCAGTGGCGGAAAGGGGAGTGAAAAAAAAAATGCAGGAACGAGCTCTGATAAGTGACCGGTGTCACTTATCAAAGTTCCGCGGCTGCTAGATGTGCGCACAGGAGTGGCGGAAAGGGGAGTGAAAAAAAAAAAAAAACCCGGCAGGAACGAGCTCTGATAAGTGACCGGTGTCACTTATCAAAGTTCCGCGGCTGCTAGATGTGCGCACGGCAGTGGCGGAAAGTGGGGTGAAAAAAAAAAACTGCAGGAACGAGCTCTGATAAGTGACTGGTGTCACTTATCAAAGTTCCGCGGCTGCTGGATGTGCGCACGGCAGTGGCGGAAAGGGGAGTGAAAAAAAAAAATGCAGGAACGAGCTCTGATAAGTGACCGGTGTCACTTATCAAAGTTCCGCGGCTGCTAGATGTGCGCACGGCAGTGGCGGAAAGTGGGGTGAAAAAAAAAAACTGCAGGAACGAGCTCTGATAAGTGACTGGTGTCACTTATCAAAGTTCCGCGGCTGCTGGATGTGCGCACAGGAGTGGCGGAAAGGGGAGTGAAAAAAAAAAAAACTGCAGGAACGAGCTCTGATAAGTGACTGGTGTCACTTATCAAAGTTCCGCGGCTGCTGGAAGTGCGCACAGGAGTGGCGGAAAGGGGAGTGAAAAAAAAAAAACAAAAACGGCAGGAACGAGCTCTGATAAGTGACCGGTGTCACTTATCAAAGTTCCGCGGCTGCTAGATGTGCGCACGGGAGTGGCGGAAAGGGGGAGTGAAAAAAAAAAAAAAAACTGCAGGAACGAGCTCTGATAAGTGACTGGTGTCACTTATCAAAGTTCCGCGGCTGCTAGATGTGCGTACGGGAGTGGCGGAAAGTGGGGTGAAAAAAAAAAAAAAACTGCAGGAACGAGCTCTGATAAGTGACTGGTGTCACTTATCAAAGTTCCGCGGCTGCTGAAAGTGCGCACAGGAGTGGCGGAAAGGGGGAGTGAAAAAAAAAAAAAACTGCAGGAACGAGCTCTGATAAGTGACTGGTGTCACTTATCAAAGTTCCGCGGCTGCTGGAAGTGCGCACGGAGGGGGGTGCAAAAGAAAAACGAGCACGAGTGTTGATCGGTGAACTGCGTCACCAATCAACGCTCGGCGGCTGCTAAATGTGTGCAAAGGGGGGGTAAAAAGAGGGGGAAAGGGAAGGGGGAGGGGGGAATGGGGGGATTGGGGTGGATCGGGCAGGGATCGGGGCTCAAAAACTCACGTTTGTAGTCTCTCTTCTTTCTTCTCTCTTCTTTCTTCTCTCTTCTCTTCTTCTTTCTTCTCTCTTCTTTCTTCAGCAGGAGTTGTGGTGTCACAGGCTACTGTGGCACCACAAGGCCCAGCACAGGAGGAGATCTGGCGTGTGACCGCACTGCAGGAATCCTCAGCAAGTGTGAGGACCCCTGCAGTGCGGTCAGACAGGTCAGATCCAGTTTGCAGACAGGTCACAGAGCGGTCACATCGCTGCTGTGACCTGTCATTGGTGGGATCGATGATCACATCGATCCCACCAATCAGAGGAGACCCTTGTTTTGCCGGTTGCTAGGCACCGGCTAGTAATCGGAGCTCACTGCTCCGATTCCTAGGCAGGTCACCGGCAGGTCAGGAAGCAGGGCACAGAGCGGTCACACCGCTGCTGTGCCCTGTGATTGGCGCGATCGTCGATGACATCGATCGCGCCAATCAGCAGCTGCAGGCCCTACTGGGCCTGTCCTAGGCTCCGGCCTAGGATCGGTGCTATTACTGCACCGATCCAGGCAGGTACAGGCAGGGCACAGCGTGGATACACCGCGGCTGTGCCCTGCGATTGGCGCGATCGATGTGATCGGCGATCGCGCCAATCCAGGGGGGGTCTGCTACTTTCTATGCCCAGGCCTAGGATCGAGTACATCGGTACTCGATTCTAGCCTGGGATCTCACTGTTTCAGCCCATCGGATTGGCTGAAACAGTGAGAAAGGCTGCGATTGGCTGTTCAGAATTGAACAGCCAATCACAGCGATCGGGAGTGAGGGTGGGCGGTGACAGACCCCGGGATGCCGGCGCCATCTCTCCTGAGGTAAGATGGCGTCGGAATTTTAATGCGATCATTGCGACTTAAGTCGCAATGTCGCATTAAAGGGCTGGACGTACTATCCCGCCCCCGGTCATACGGGCCCAGGTACCATGGACGGGATAGTACGTCCGATGGCAGTAAGGGGTTAAAGGAATACATAAGGTGCTAGTTCTTTGTATTGATCAAAATGAGACAAAAGCTGTGCAGAAATAGGTGGAAAGATTAGCTGAGGATCAACTTTGAGTAGAATTTCTTCAAATGCCAAGGTTCATAAGAATTTGAATACTTTATGATTTGATTCATAAGGATGGCCACCCAAAAAAGCCTAGGGCCATTTCACACACTGCTGAAGACTCAGAAAGTGGGCTAATAAGGTCAGGTATGGCCACCCAGGCTTACCCATAATGCTTTGCAGTTATTACATCCCATGTCTAGTGCAGGTAACTGGGGGGCTATTACAGAGATTATGAAACATAAAAGCCGGCCAAGCAATGTCATTTTAGGATTATACAACATAGGGATATGAGGTCAGTTCATTACACATAGGGATAGAAAAAGGCCTAGTGCGATTGTGGTTTACTACTTCAATGATTAAAAATAGAAGTGATAGTCTCAGTCTGTGACTAATAATCCAAAGATTCAAGTGATATATCGCAAAGTTGATTGATCTGTGATATACTGCAGTAACAGCACATTAATAACAGCATTTTTTATTATCCCTGTAAACAAGGAGGGCAGTTTTATACCCTCTGTTTATTGCTAATCAACAAAAATCCTGAAACCAAGACATGTATGTCCCTGAAAGTGTGCCTCTTCTTTTTTTTTTTTAAAGCCACAAAAAACTCAATAATTTAGAAATGTAAACACTACTGCATACCTCAGTAAGTGTATGTTTGGTGTGTGTGTGTATATATATATATATATATATGTATATATATATATATATATAAATATATATATATATATAATATATACAGTACAGACCAAAAGTTTGGACACACCTTCTCATTCAATGACTTTTCTGTATTTTCATGACTATGAAAATTGTAGAATCACACTGAAGGCATCAAAACTATGAATTAACACATGTGGAATTATACATTACACTTAACAAAAAAGTGTGAAACAACTGAAGATATGTCTTATATTCTAGGTTCTTCAAAGTAGCCACCTTTTGCTTTGATTACTGCTTTGCACGCAGAAAAGGTGAACGGATGGACTCTACATGCCTGGTTCCCACCGTGAAGCATGGAGGAGGAGGTGTGATGGTGTGGGGGTGCTTTGCTGGTGACACTGTTGGGTATTTATTCAAAATTGAAGGCATACTGAACCAGCATGGCTACCACAGCATCTTGCAGCAGCATGCTATTCCATCCGGTTTGCGTTTAGTTGGACCATCATTTATTTTTCAACAGGACAATGACCCCAAACACACCTCCAGACTGTGTAAGGGCTATTTGACCAAGAAGGAGAGTGTTGGGGTGCTACGCCAGATGACCTGGCCTCCACAGTCACCAGACCTGAACCCAATCGAGATGGTTTGGGGTGAGCTGGACTGCTCACTGCTTCAATTTTGAATAAATCCCCAACAGTGTCACCAGCAAAGCACCCCCACACCATCACACCACCTCCTCCATGCTTCACGGTGGGTACTAGGCATGTAGAGTCCATCCGTTCACCTTTTCTGCGTGCAAAGCAGTAATCAAATCAAAAGGTGGCTACTTTGAAGAAACTAGAATATAAGACATATTTTCAGTTGTTTCACACTTTTTTTTGTTAAGTATATAATTCCACATGTGTTAATTCATAGTTTTGATGCCTTTAGTGTGATTCTACAATTTTCATAGTCATGAAAATACAGAAAAATCATTGAATGAGAAGGTGTGTCCAAACTTTTGGTCTGTACTGATATAATATATGCAATCATGGCTGAAAGTGTTGGCACCCTTGAAATTATTCCAGAAGTGAAGCATGTCTCCCAAGAAATCATAAAATTATTGCAGTTACACGTGTTTTGGTATGCACATGTCTATTTCCTTTGTGTCTATTGGAACAACACAAAAAACTGAGAAAAAAGGCAAATTGGATGTAATTTCACACAACCCCAAAGATGGGAGGAACAAAATTGTTGGCATCTTTCCAAAACATGCAAGTAAGCTCTGTTTCAAGCATGTGATGCTCGTTCAAACTCACTTGTGGTAAGTAACAGATGTGGGCAATATAAAAAAAATCACACCTGAAACCAGATAAAAAGAAGATAAATTCACTCAATTTTTTCATTGTTTGCCTGTGTGTGCCACAATAAGCATGGAGAACAGAAAGAGGAGATGAGAACTGTCTGAGGATATGAAAACCAAAATTGTTGAAAAATATCAACAATCTCAAGAGTACAAGTCCATCTCCAGAAATCTTGATGTACCTTTGTCCATTGTGGGCAACATAATCAAGAAGTTTACAACCCATGACACTGAAGCTTATCTGTGGATGTGGATGGTGGAGAAACATTCATGAAAGATTGCAATGCAGGATAGTCCAGATGGTGGATATCAGCCTCAAGCAAGTTTCAAAGAAATTCAACCTGTCCTGCAGGCTCAGAGTGCATCAGTGTCAGCGTGAGCTATCCATCAACATTTGAATGAAATGAAATGCTATGGCAGGAGACCTAGGAGGATCTCACTGCTGGCACAGAGACATAAAAAAGCTAGACTGCTGTTTGCCAAAATGTATGTGAGTAATCCAAAATCCTTCTGGGAAGGCGTTTTGTGGACAGATGACATCAATATAGAGCTTTATGGTAAACCACATCAATCTGCTGTTTGCCAAACAGAGATTGAGGCCTACAAACGAAGAACATAATACTTACAGTCAAATATGGTGGAGGTTCAAAGATGTTTTTCTTTTTTTTGCTGCCTCAGGTACTGTGAGCCTTGACTGTGTGCAAGACATCATGAAAACTGAAGATTACCAAAGGTTTTTGGATTGCAATGTAATGCAAGTTGTAAGAAAGTTGGGTTTGTGTCCTAGGTCATGGGTCTTCCAACAGGACAATTACCCCAATCATACTTCAAAAAAGCACCCAGAAATGGATGGAAACAAAGCGCTGGAGAGTTCTGAAGTGGCCAGGAATGGGTCCGGATCTAAATCCAATTGAATACCTGTGAAGAGATCTTAAAATTGCTTTTGGGAGAATGCGCCTTCAGATATGAGAGACCTGGAGCATTTTGCAAATGATGAGTTGTCAAAAATTCCAGTTGAAAGTGTAATAAGCTTGTTGATTTTTATAGGAAGCGATTGATTGCAGTTACTTATTTCAAAGGGTGTACAAGCAAATTTAAAGTTTAGGTTGTCAACAATTTTGTCTGGCCCATCTTGGGGTTTCTGTTTGAAATTATGTCCAATTTGCCTTTTTTTTTTCCTTTTTTTGTGTTGTTCCAATATACACGAAGGAAATAGACATGTGTAGAACAATACATGTATAATTGAAATTATTTTGTGGGAGAAAAACTTTTTTTTTTAAAATATATATATATTATATATATATATATATATTGTAAGGTGGCGGTGTTCACACCGTGCAGTAACTGAGGCAGTGACCCATGCAAGTCCAATATATACAGCTTTTATTCAGCAACTCACGGGTTAAACAGAAAAAGTCCTCCGGTACGCAGCCGGGTTAACATCAGTCCATAAACAATGGTTGCCGGGCACAACGGCCGCGTCGGGCCGAACAGGGCCTGACAGGTGCAGAGCCGCGCCAGGTGTAGGTTCAGCTACACAATCCTGCGTAGTTTTTCTGCTATGCTCCTAGCAGGGTCAACATAGAACCACACTAATCCTTAGTGCAGGAGTTTTAAATACCTGTGGCAAAAGCCACTGGAAAACCCGGGTTGGAGGGAGGAGGCCGCCCCACTGCCTCCTGTGACCTCCTCCAAGAAATGAAGGACCTGCCGGACTTTACTTAATCTGCCTTAGCCAGGTAGTCTGACCAGGTCATTGCTCACCTTCATTCCTGCATTGCAGCCGCAGCTGTGTGTGTGACTGCAATGCACTCCAATGGTTTTAATAGGTCTCTGTACACATTCTGGGGGAAACATAGCGTCCCTCGTAAACGATCCCGGTCACTGCCTCACATATTCCCCCCCTCTGTTCAAACTTGTGGGGTTGAACATTTGTCACCATACAGGGTGCCCGGGACAGGGGATCCGCGTTTGCTTGCAACTTTCCAGGGCGATGTTCTACAGAGAAACTGAAATTTTGCAGTGACAGGAACCACCTGGTTACTCGCGCATTTCTCTCCTTGGCATTCCTCATCCATACCAAGGGTGAGTGGTCCATCACCAAGCGGAATTGACGCCCGAGTAAACAATAACGTAGTGATTCCAAGGCCCATTTAATAGCCAAACACTCCTTCTCTACCACGCTATAATTTTTCTCTGCCGGGACAAGTTTTCTACTCAAGTAGGTGACCGGGTGTTCTTCACCATTCACTTTTTGTGACAACACCGCCCCTAAGCCTACCTCCGAGGCATCTGTCTGTACAATGAAGGTTTCATTGAAGTTGGGGCTGATGAGGACCGGCTGTCCACACAGGGCCAACTTCATGGACTGAAAGGCTTCTTCTGCCTGAGGGGTCCACCGAACCATTACCGTTTTTTTTCCTTTCAAGAGATCGGTCAGGGCCGCCGTTCGCCCAGCAAAATTAGGTATAAACCGGCGGTAATACCCAAGGATGCCAAGGAATGCCTTCACCTGTTTTGCACTCGATGGTTTAGGCCAGTTTTTTATGGCCTCAATTTTATTGATTTGGGGCTTGATAGCTCCTCGGCCTATCATATACCCCAAATATCGGGCTTCCTCTAGCCCTATCACACATTTTTTTGGGTTTGCCGTTAACCCCGCGGCTCTGAGAGAATCCAGCACCGCTTGTACCTGTGATAGGTGCGTTTGCCAGTCGGAGCTAAATATGATAATATCATCTAGATACGCGGACGCGTACTCCTGATGCGGCTTTAGCACTATGTCCATCAATCTCTGAAATGTAGCCGGGGCCCCATGTAACCCAAAAGGTAAGACCACATAGTGATATAGACCCTCCGGAGTTACGAAGGCGGTCTTTTCCTTCGCCGAATCTGTGAGAGGTACCTGCCAGTAACCCTTGGTGAGATCGAGCGTGGTAAAGTACTGGGCCTGCCCCAGTCTCTCAATCAGCTCGTCCACCCGGGGCATTGGATAAAGGTCAAACTTTGACACTTCATTCAATTTCCGGAAATCGTTACAGAAGCGTAATGATCCGTCTGGCTTTGGAATCAGTACAATGGGGCTAGCCCACTCACTCCGTGATTCCTCTATGACGCCTAACTGAAGCATTTGTTTTACCTCAGCCGTGATGGCTTGTCTCCGGGCTTCGGGCACCCGGTACGGTCTTATTCGCACCCTTACCCCAGGTTCAGTGACAATGTCATGTTGGATAACCGTAGTTCTACCTGGTAGCTCTGAGAACACGTCGGTATTGTGTTGCACCAGGGAGCGAGCCTCCCATCGCTGCTGTTTGATGAGGGCATCACTTATCCTGACCTCCCCCTTGGACGCTTCCCTAGCTGAAGGTAAAGAACTCTCTGGTGATATGCTCAGGGTGATGTCTGTAACTAAACACTCTCGATCTTTCCAAGGCTTTAGCAGGTTTACATGGTAAATCTGCTCAGGTTTCCTCCTTCCGGGCTGATACACCCGGTAATTTACCTCCCCCACTTTTTCTCGAATCTCATATGGCCCTTGCCACTTGGCCATGAGCTTACTCTCGGCTGTGGGTACCAGTACTAATACCCGATCGCCTTTGTTAAAAGACCTGACTCTTGCTCTTTTATTATATGTGCGCCTCTGGGTTGCCTGGGCATCTAACAGATGTTCTTTCACGATGGGCATGACCGCCGCGATCCGGTCCTGCATACTAGCCACGTGTTCAATTATACTCCTATGTGGAGTCGGCTCTTGTTTCCATGTCTCTTTGGCTACGTCCAACAGACCCCTAGGGTGTCTGCCGTATAATAACTCAAAGGGAGAAAACCCCGTGGAAGCCTGGGGTACCTCACGGACGGCAAACATCAAATAGGGTAGCAACATGTCCCAATCCCTTCCATCCTTAGAAACCACCTTTTTTAACATGGACTTGAGGGTTCTATTGAACCGTTCTACTAACCCGTCGGTTTGAGGGTGGTACACCGAGGTGCGCAATTGTTTAATTTTTAGCAGTTTGCACAGTTCTCTTGTCACCTTGGACATAAAGGGGTCCCCTGATCCGTCAGGATCTCCTTAGGTAGTCCCAGGCGACAGAACATGGAAAACAGTTCCCGGGCAATAAGTTTTGCTGAGGTGTGGCGTAGTGGTATAGCCTCCGGGTACCGGGTGGCATAGTCGACGACCACCAGTATATGTTGGTGGCCACGGGCGGATTTTACAATGGGCCCTACCAAATCCATTGCAATCCGTTCAAAAGGTACCTCTATCACTGGCAGGGGTACCAATGGACTACGGAAACTTGCAGTGGGTGAGGTCAACTGACATTCGGGGCAGGATTCGCAGTACCTTTTGACCTCCGCGTAAACTCCAGGCCAAAAGAACCGCTGCAAGATACGTTCTAGAGGTTTTTTTTCCCCTAAGTGTCCACCCAGCAAGTGTGAGTGTGCCAAATCTAGAATCACCCGACGATACGACTGAGGTGCTACCAACTGTTCCACGACCACGTCCCTGATCTTATCTATCCTATAGAGCAACTCACCACTGACTACCATACGTGGAAATACCGTAACTGCATTGGGCTGTTAGGCTACGCCGTTTACCTCTAACACCCTTTCCCGCGCCTGAGTCAGGGTGGGGTCCTGTAGCTGAGCTGTCCCAAACGTGGCCCTGGACACTTCCAGCTCGGGAATTGATGCGGTCTCCCCAACCTCTCCTGCCAGCACCTCTAAGGGACACCTATCGGGGTCACACTCTATCCCTAGGTGGGACACCCCTACGGCAGGTTCGTCGGGTACAGCATCCGTAATACATTTTACCGGGGGAGAATGTATTTTGTTTTTCCACAGAGTCCAGAACAGGGGCAAATCTCTTCCCAACACAGACCCATAGGGAAGATTTTTTACCACTCCCACCACATGTTTTATGTCTCCACATGGCGTAGACAACACTACCTCCGTAGTTGGATACTCTCGGAGGTCCCCATGGATACATACAACCCCTACCTGCCGTCCGCTGGGGTTGTCTCCTGCCACCAGAGTCCCATGTACCAGAGTCACGAGGCTCCCTGAGTCCAGGAGAGCCTCCGTAGGGTACCCATTAACCAGTACCTGGCATAGTTGGAGTTCACTGTCCTGGGGGTCGAAGCTCGCTGTGCAGACGGTCTGGGCATACATTGAGACCCGGCGGCTATATCCGCAGTCCATGGGTTCCGTAGTCAGGGGACAATTAGCAATCACATGTCCCGGGCCCTGACATCTCCAGCACCTAAGGGTGGAGGTACTGTTAGGTCTTATGACAGTTTGGAAGGGAACCGGTCTCCTGCCACTCTCACTCCGGGGTTCCCCTTCAGCACGGGCACGGTGCTGACTGTCCCCAGCAGAGGGACGCGATCCCTTTCCCGATTCCTGGGGTGGCAGGGATCGGCGTGACAGCCGAGAGGGGGCGGAGTCTCGAATGAAGTCCTGAGTGGCCGAGTAGCGCTCGATCAAACTGACTACCTGGTCAAGCGTGCCGGGGTCGCCTTGCCCCACCCAACATTGTATAGCAGCCGGCAGAGTCCTTACCAATCTGTCAGTCACCACCCTCTCCACCATCTGGGCTGGAGACAAAGTCTCTGGCTGTAGCCACTTCTTTACCAGCTGCAGGAGGTCATAAGCCTGAGACCGAGCGGGTCGTGTCCCCACATAAGCCCATGAAAATACACGCTGAGCCCTCACGTATGTATTGACCCCTAGTCGGGCAAGGATCTCACCTTTGAGCCTCTGGTAGTCCTGGGCGTCCTCCCGACTGAGATCGAAGTAGGCCTTTTGTGCATCGCTGACCAGAAACGGAGCCACTACTTCTGCCCACTGGCCGGCTGGTAGGTTTTCCCGCTCCGCTGTGCGTTCATAAACTGTCAGGAAAGCTTCCACGTCATCCTCCGGTCCCATCTTCCTCAACGCTGAGCGAACCCTGTCTCGGGCCTCGCGACATTCAGGGGCTGGTGCCGTCGAGGTCTCCCGCAGGGCAGAAATCTGTTGCAGCAGCAGTTCGTTTGTTTTTTGTTGCTGCTGGTACAATAGCTGCTGTTGCTCATTGTGCTGTTGCTCCCGCTCCTGCTGTTGCCGCTGGAGACTCAGGTACTACTCCTGCTGGTGTCGCTGAGACTGCAGCTGCTGCTGTTGTGTAATTACCAGCTGCTTTAACAGCTCTTCCATTTTGTCCACGGGTTGAGGC
Source organism: Oophaga sylvatica (assembly GCA_033576555.1). NCBI lineage: Eukaryota > Metazoa > Chordata > Amphibia > Anura > Dendrobatidae > Oophaga > Oophaga sylvatica. Next base: position 46,987,843 of record JARQOD010000006.1, read on the forward strand.
TGAAAAGTGGCCGGCCGGATTGTGGTCATGAAGCTGCCGGTGGGTATGCCTCAGTCACAGTGCCCGCATTCTCCACCAAGCTGTAAGGTGGCGGTGTTCACACCGTGCAGTAACTGAGGCAGTGACCCAAGCAAGTCCAATATATACAGCTTTTATTCAGCAACTCACGGGTTAAACAGAAAAAGTCCTCCGGTACGCAGCCGGGTTAACATCAGTCCATAAACAATGGTTGCCGGGCACAACGGCCGCGCCGGGCCGAACAGGGCCTGACAGGTGCAGAGCCGTGCCAGGTGTAGGTTCAGCTACACAATCCTGCATAGTTTTTCTGCTATGCTCCTAGCAGGGTCAACATAGAACTACACTAATCCTTAGTGCAGGAGTTTTAAAGACCTGTGGCAAAAGCCACTGGAAAACCCGGGTTGGAGGGAGGAGGCCGCCCCACTGCCTCCTGTGACCTCCTCCAAGAAATGAAGGACCTGCCGGACTTTACTTAATCTGCCTTAGCCAGGTAGTCTGACCAGGTCATTGTTCACCTTCATTCCTGCATTGCAGCCGCAGCTGTGTGTGTGACTGCAATGCACTCCAATGGTTTTAATAGGTCTTTGTACACATTCTGGGGGAAACATAGCGTCCCTCGTAAACGATCCCGGTCACTGCCTCACAATATATATATATTATATATATATATATATATATACTGCTCAAAAAATAATGGGGACACTTAAACGAAACAATGCAACTCCAAGTCAATCACACTTCTGTGAAATCAACCTGTCCAGTTATAAAGCAACATTGATTGTGAATCAATTTCTCCTGCTGTTGTGCAAATGGATAGAAAACAGGTAGAAATTATAGGCAATTAGCAAAACAATCTCTATAAAGGAGTGGTTCTGCAGTTGTTGGTTGTGCAGGTTCATCACCTACAACTGACTATAGGTAAGAGTCTCTCTAGGCATGGTGGGTGGGGTTACAGTAAATCCAGTTCACAGGTCATGCGTATAATGAATTAGCTTTGCTCTCCCCAATTTTCTGAGTGACTAGCAGGTTTACTTAAGCACTACGCACTTTTTATAAATTGAAACCCCTTTTCGCAGCTAGTGATTTACATGCCTGTTTCTAACTGACCTTTTCTTTAAAAGACTCTAACTGATTTACTTGTTTGTTATATGTATGTACATGCCATTTTGTGAAGTTAATAAATTATAATTTTTTATATATATTATTTTTTGGACATTTACTCCTTGTCTCCAGTTTCCAATCTAGTTTTGGAGTGTCCTCATTCTGTGTCTTGTTCGGTCCCTTTATATAGGCACAGGGTCCTACTACATGGGTATATGCTGATATGGTTTTTGTTTTGGAGATAATCTTTCTCACTAACATCCATGTGTCTGCTCAAACTGTTAAACAGACTCCATGAGGGTGGTATCAGGACCTGATGTTTACAACCGATTCGACATTGGCACCCTGTGCTCTTCATGGATGAGAGCAGGTTCACATTGAGCACATGTAACAGAGTCTGGAGATGCCGTGGAGAACATTATGCTGCCTGCAACATCCTCCAGCATGACCAGTTTAGTAATGGATCAGTAATGGTGTGGGGAGGCATTTCTTTGGAGGGCCACACAGCCTTCGATGTGCTAGCCAGAGGTACCCTGACTGCCATTAGATACCGGGATGAGATCCCCGGACCAATTGTGAGACCATGTGTAAGTGCACTAGGCCCTGGGTTCCTTAAGATGGATGACAATGCTAGGCCTCATGTGACTGAAGCTTGTCAGCAGTTCCTGCATGATGAAGGCATTGATGCTTTTGACTGGCCTGCCCATTCCCTAGACCTGAATCCAATCAAGCACATCTGAGACATCATGTCTCGTTCCATCCAACAATGCCACATTGTACCACAGACTGTCCAGGAGTTGACTTATGCATTAATGCAGGTCTGGGAGGTGATCCCTCAGGAGAACATCCGTTGCCTCATCAAGACCATGCCAAGGCATTGTAGGGAGGTCATACAGGCTCGTGGAGGCCACACACACTATTGAGCATCATTTCATTGTCTTCAGGCATTTCCACTGAAGTTGGATCAGCTTGTAATTTTATTTTCCAGTTTGATTTTGAGTATCAGTTCAAGCTCAGACATCCATGGGATATTAATTTTTTTTACATTGATCATTTTTATGTTTTATTGTTCTCAATGCATTCCACTATGTAATGAATAAAGATTTGCAACTGGAATATTTCATTTAGTGATATATAGGATGTGTCATTTTAGTTTTCATTTTATTTTTTTTGAGCAGTGTGTGTATATATATTGTTGTTTACAAATGGTTACCATCCATTTTCCTCTAGCCAGATAGATTGAGGACATTAACAAGGCTGTGTTTGCATTAAAGAGCCCAAAAGGGGTTCAATACAGTCCTAGGAGACCTCATAGTGTTACACGTATTTTCCAGGCAATAAGAGCATATGCATTATTGAGATTTGTGGATCAAATTTTGGGGAAAAATTCGGCAGTGATGGCAAGTTCAACTTTCAAACGATCTGCTCATTTAGACCCCCGAGGCATCTTTGTTTACTACATGAAAAGCCATATTGTATACATAAAAATGGTGATTGCATAGTAAATCTATGGATGACTAAACTGCACTTTAATTGATCATGGATTTTTGTAATATTATCATGTAATAATTTAGCAGAAAACATATTTTTTCTCACATTTTAAAAATACAATTAATAAGAGATTTTCTGGTAGTCCGCCATCAAAGTGGCGTCACATTAAGTTTTCCATCGTCTTCAAAACTAGAATCAAATTAGTGAAAGCTTCACGAGGAGAACACTGCCAGACATGGTAATAATGACGTATATCTCAGTGCATCTAAATTCACAAACAGTGTGAAATGGTTTTCCATTGTAGAACATATTGAAGGAGCTAATGATTAATTGAGTGCAGAACGGTTTCAAAATCGTTTTGTTTGCTCTAATACCCGAGTATACTTTATCATGAAACGCATACAAGATTACTAGTAATGCAGGGCCCTGGGGCAAAAATAATCTGCATGTGTTAACTAATGTTAAATGATGTGTCCTCGCTATTATTTGAAAAGATTACAGAGCTTAATTGTCAGTCAATACCATTTACTCGGTCGCGTTTTATACATCGCTGCTATGTTATGGGAAAAAATTGCTGGCAACAATTACCATTTAGAAAATCTTTTATTCATCCATGTGTAAAGAAAAGGATGTGATTCTCTTATGGATGATAATGTATATTTTCAGAATGCTTAAAAAGGTTATGCTGCATTTTGAGATATATTAATGTGTACAGCATGCGCTATCCAAACAAATTAAAATACACCAGTGACACAAAGGGTATATCTCTGATGAAAGGAAACGTTAAAATTTTTAATATGGTTTCAGTTTTAAGGTTTTCTGTTATTGTTATATTTTTTTGCATTTATGTTTGAATACTTATCTGGTCTTAGTGTAAGTTCTTTACAATTAGTTGTATAACTGTGAGCAATACCCCAGTCTATGCTGAGTTTTGCCTGATATTAAATTAGTATAAAATTGAATCTTTTTTTTGCTTGCATTTAAAAATGTTTGATTTGATGTATACACATATATAATTTTTAGTTAATGCATATTGCTGTGTTTAAGCTCGGTGTTATGACACGGAGTCACAAGTGTGACGCTGAGTCACTTCTCATGGACAAGCCGAGAGACAGGGTAGTCAAGAGGTCCGGAGTCAGATACCAAGAGAGCTGGTCATAAATAAAAGGGTAAGTCAAATGCCTAGTCAGGTCACAGTCTGAGGTCAGATTTCCAGGAAGGTAGCAGATCAAGACAAAGGGACTAGGCAAATAGATGGTCAAAGGCACTTTCCAAGATCAGGCAGCAAAAGATCAGAAACAGAACACTGCAAAACCATGCACACAGACACACTACTAAGCTAAAACTATGACTGGCAATAATAAGATACTGACAGCCAACTAAATGCCAGATAATCACTCAGAATGGAAGACATTTGGAAGAAACCCTGCACACTCCTGCCCCAATTGACTGTTGGACTGTCACTCACAATACTGACAGGTCAGCTCACCCCTGCCTCAGATTGGAAGGCTGAACTGTCAATCACAATACTTACAGCTCTGCATGCCCCTGCCCCAGATTTGACATCTGAGCTGTCATTCACAATACTAACAGCTTGTAACAACCCTGATTATGTAGGGCGGCTGAGCTGTAACTCACTGCGTCCAGGACACAGAGAGTGGTTTTATCGTGACAGGTGTGAGTGCTGTCTATGGAGCGAAGGGCTACTTCAGGAGATCTTGGAGAGTATGGAGCCGACTCATCAAGACTGGCATAGCACAAGCTAGACATGTACGTTGCCAGCAAACCGGAGAACGCCTTGTCGTTGGCTGCTGGGCATGCATGAATTGTCCAAATTATGTGCTAAGTATCTCCATTTTTTATTATTATCTAGAGCAGTAATGCTGTTCATATTTCATGTATTACATATTTACATGCTTTAGCACTACAGAGTGCAACTTTCTTTGTTTGTTAAAAACGGACAAATGGACATAAGAAGACCCAGTAAATCATTGATTTCTACACTGGGTTCTACATTATTAGATTCTAGCCTACCGTACTTTTCATGAAATTAGTTCCCTCCAGTACATCACCATACAATTCACTGATTGATGATGTTCAAATCAGATAAAAAATGTTCTCATTTCTATATATAATAGCATATATATATATATATAAAAAAACTGCGCCATCTGTTCACCAATCTGATCACCCTGCTTTCCGTCAGCATTTTAAAAAACCTCTAGTGGTAAAATATTGCAATTGCAACTCTAAGGAGAATTTCTTTCATAGAAACCTTATTATGTTACATGATTAATAATTATAAGTCACAATCTCTAGAGGAAAGGTATTTTTTGATACAATAAAACAAGCATATGTTGTGGGATCTATAATCCCAAGGCTTGGCATTGTAACACTAATTCTTCATAAAAATAATTGCAATAAATCATTGTGGCTCATTATACCTTCATACTCTAAAATTATGATTATATTATAATATTTCCAGTCCAGTTTACACACCCATAGGTTATAACAATCAGAACTCTAAAACACCAGAAACTTGATGAGAATCTGAGCTCTGGGATTTAATTTCCTTGTACGGCGAGTTGGGTATTTTAAGGGATCAAAGGGGCTTTGTGCTTTGTGCATGATCCATGATAACACACAGAGAGATTATGATCCCCGTCACTCATTTGTGTTCCCAGGCAATATCCAATTCTAAAAATACTGCATACAGCACTTGAGGCAGAATTAACACATAAATGAAAATCTCTGTACGTTATAAATTTTATGTTTGCTCCGACTTATCATCTTTACAAAATGCACTGCATATGTGAAAATGTTTCTGCTTTTCTAGAATTTGTAAAAGTGTCAGTGCATGGGATTAAATATAACAATTAACCTGCAAAGGGAATTGTAAAGATGAAATATTTTGAGTAAAAAAAACAAAAAAATCAAGAAAAATGTGTTTCATTATATTTAACTTCCAGTGACAATGTAAATTAGCAAATGTTTGCCAAAGACTTTTTCGATATTTGTCAGATATGTCTCTAGCCAATAAGTACTTTTATGTTAAGAAGCATGTTACATTGCTTAAAATAGTTGTATGCATATGCCAGTGAGGGTATATATTTTTATATTTAATAAAGGGGGCTTCCAAGTTAACTTCTTTTAAAAGTCTAATCTGTACAAGTAGCTCCATTTCTGCCAAAGTCGAGCTGTCTGCAATGTAGGTCAGAGTGGAGTGGCATAGTAATAATGGTCCAGGAGCAGACAGAGACAGAAGAGGTCCAAGAGGTCTATGAGGTCCAGAGGTACATTTACAAGAACAATATATAGACCAGTGTTTCTCAACTCCAGTCCTCAGGACCACCAACAGGTCATGTTTTCAGGATTTCCTTATATTGCAAAGGTGATGGAATTAATGCTTGAGCAGGTGATAAAATTATCACCTGTGCAATACTAAGGAAATCCTGAAAACATGACCTGTTGGTGAGTCCTGAGGACTGGAGTTGAGAAACACTGATATAGACCCTGTGCAGCCTATTAGTATCATCATGATGCACAATTCTTCCTGCTTTAGTGATGGATGTGGGCCCCCTTTTCTCTTGAACCCCTGTGTGGCTGCATAGGTATCACCAATGGTATGCCCGCCCCTGGAATGGTTTCCACAACAAGTTTCATGCCATCATAGGTTGCTGACGAATGAAGTTTACTTGGTCGTCAGGGATCTCTCCATGGTAGTGCACACTATATGTTAAGATTTCAAACAGCCTAATGACCACAGCAATAGCAAACAATATTTAGATTGTTTTTGACTAACACACTTTCCTCTTTCTAAAAATATTTTGACTTATTACTACACGGGCAAAGACTATAATAGAGCCTTCATCCTAAGCCTCTCTTCAAGGCCTTTTATTGGGGGGCTATTGCTTATAACAAGGGCATATGCCCAACAGTGTCTCCTGCACCAGACAACACCCCAACAAAATTATCATCTTGTTTTGGTTGGGCTCGAGCCTATCACCCACCTAAGGCTTATGACACTCTTCCATTCCATTTTAGGGCTATAGCCCATTTGATCATCATTAACCAAGGTTGCCCAAACCAAGACGCTGGAAAATCAGCTGACTAGCCAAGGGGACTCATTTTGAAGGTTAACTCTGATGAGACAATCCCTTTAATCTTTGTATGACCACTCTTTACATGCCAGATATAGTCTTAGGTTTTGTTCACATGGAGATACTCTATATACCATGCGCTTAGAGTCTCCAATTAGAATTGCTCTTTAGCAGCAAATGCAAGCATTGTTACACGTAAAAAAAATATGGCTGCCTCTCCAATGTAAAAAAAACAAATAGAATCCCTCTTTTATAAACTAAATAGAAAAATGTCAACAAAAGTTATACTATACACCAAAATAGTATGCATAAATATCCAGTATTCATTTATTCTATATTCAGCAATAAAGGTTTATCTTTTCATGATATTTTCCGAAAATGTCATTGCTATACCTAAACTGGTATATGGAAATAGAACTATGTCATTCATGCAGGAGCACTGGCTACTCTCGGTCCTCAGCCATAATGCTTTCACCAGCACTTCCAAATACAGAATGACTTAAGATTTAAGAACTCAAAATTGGACACCAAAAGAAGACACATCTCTAGAGATAAGGATGGTAGAGGTTATTATTTACCTGTAACATAACCTTATAGAATTAGGATCAAAACAAAAAAAATTCCATAGGCATAAGTAAGTACAATTTGAGCTTGGAAAAGTTGGAAATATTCTCCCTATACCCGACCTAATTGTCAAATCAGTCATTGAAACAGACCATCTAGTCACAGTATATACGATCAGCCGTAGACTACTTTCAAAAACTTAAATAAAGGCATCCACGAAATTAGCAGGGAGGAAGTAAAAGACTGAAATCATGAAGCTCTCTTTCTTTGCCCAATATTGAAAATGAGGAGACAGAATAAAGCTAATAACTACACTATGTGCAAAATTATTAGGCAAGTGACTATTTTGACTATATCATTATTTTTATGCAGATTTTCCAGCTCCAAGCTGTATAAACTTGAATGCTTATTGGATGAAACAGATCAGGTGAAGTGTATTTTTGTAATGAGGGAGCATGAGGACTAAGGATACTATGCTTTTTATCAAGGTGTGCAGAATTATTAGGCAGCTTGTTTTTCTCAGGCAAAATGGGTCACAAAAGAGATTTAACTGACTCTGAAATGTCAAAAAATTGATTGCTACAAGTCTTATAGGGGATGCAGCAGTCTTAAAGGGTATCTGTCACCCCATTTGAATGTTTTTAGCTAATACTATGGGCATATGAGTTGTATAAAGCTGAAACTAGTCATACCTGTATGCCTTTTCGATGATGCCTTCTTCATTAAAAATAATCAGCAACCTCCCTGGAGTGCCCAGAAGTACAAAGTGTTCAGTGCTCAGAGACATGGCCGAGGTAAGGGAGGCTGAAACCCGACCAACAGTGAACAAGACACCGAAATTGAAATGTCAAAACTGGACCAAGAAATATCTGGAGACGAGTTTTTCAAAAGTTTTAAGGACTGATGAGATAAGAGTGTCTCCTGATGTAACAGATGGATAGGCTAGTGGCTGGATCAGTAACGGGCATAGACCTTCACTTTGACACCAGCAAATTGGAGGTAGGGTACTGTTATGTGCTGGCATTACTAAAGATAAGCTAATTTGACCTTTTAGGTTGAAGATGGACTCAACATCAACTCCAAAACCTATTGTCATTTTCTAGAAGACGCTTTCTTCAAGCTGTGGTACAGGAAAATGTGTGCAGCTTTCAAGAAAACCAATATTTTTATGCAGGACAATTCTCCATAACATGGCTTGAAGTCTCCACTGCTTGGCTGCCAGTAAAACCCTTAAAGATGACAGAATAATGACACGGCCCCTTCATCACCTGACCTAAACCCTATTGAGAACTTGTGGGCCCTTCTTAAACGGGAGATTTACAGTGAAAGAAAACAGTCACATCTCTGAACAGTGTCTGGGAGTTTGTGGTTGGTGTTGCCTAAAAAGTTGATCTTCAATACACTGTGTGCAGAATTATTAGGCAAATGAGTATTTTGATCACATCATCCTTTTTTACATGTTGTCCTACTCCAAGCTGTATAGGCTTGAAAGCCAACTGCCAATTATGTAAATCAGGTGATTTGCATCTCTGTAATGAGGAGGGGTGTGGTCTAATGACATCAACACCCTATATAAGGTGTGCTTAATTATTAGGCAACTTCCTTTCCTTTAGCAAAATGGGTCAGAAGATAGATTTGACAGACTCTGAAAAGTCAAAAATTGTGAGATGTCTTGCAGAGGGATGCAGCAGTCTTGAAATTGCCAAACTTTTGAAGCGTGATCACCGAACAATCAAGCGTTTCATGGCAAGTAGCCAACAAGGTCGCAAGAAGCATGTTGATAAAAAAAGGCGCAAAATAACTGCCCATGAATTGAGGAAAATTAAGCGTGAAGCTGCCAAGATGCCATTTGCCACCAGTTTTGCCATATTTCAGAGCTGCAACGTTATTGGAGTATCAAAAAGCACAAAGTGTGCCATACTCAGGGACATGGCCAAGGTAAGGAAGGCTGAAAAATGACCACCTTTGAACAAGAAACATAAGATAAAACGTCAAGACTGGGCCAAGAAATATCTTAAGACTGATTTTTCTAAGGTTTTATGGATTGATGAAATGAGAGTGACTCTTGATGGGCCAGATGAATGGGCCCGAGGCTGGATCAGTAAAGGGCAGAGAGCTCAACTCCGACTCAGACGCCAGCAAGGTGGAGGTGGGGTACAGGTATGGGCTGGTATCATCAAAGATGAACTTGTGGGACCTTTTCGAGTTGAGGATGGAGTGAAGCTCAACTCCCAGACCTACTGCCAGTTTCTGGAAGACACCTTCTTCAAGCAGTGGTACAGAAAGAAGTCAGTATCGTTCAAGAAAAACATGATTTTCGTGCAGGACAATGCTGCATCACATGCATCCAAATACTCCACAGCGTGGCTGGCCAGTAAAGGTCTAAAAGAAGAAAAAATAATGACATGGCCCCCTTGTTCACCTGATCTGAACCCCATAGAGAACCTGTGGTCCCTCATGAAATGTGAGATCTACAGGGAGGGAAACAGTACACCTCTCAGGACTGTGTCTGGAGGCTGTGGTGGCTGCTGCACACAATGTTGATCGTAAACTGGTCAAGCAACTGACAGAATCTATGGATGGAAGGCTTTTGAGTGTCATCGTAAAGAAAGGTGGCTATGTTGGTCACTGATTTTTTTTTTTTTATGTCAGAAATGTTTATTTCTAAATTTTGTGTTGTTATATTGGTTTACCTGGTGAAAATAAACAAGTGAGATGGTATATTTGGTTTTTATTAAGTTGCCTAATAATTCTGCACAGTAATAGTTACCTGCACAAACAGATATCCTCCTAAGATAGACAAATCTAAAAAAAAACCACTCCAACTTCCAAAAATATTAAGCTTTGATATTTATGAGTCTTTTGGGTTGATTGAGGGTTGATTGAGAACATAATTGTTGTTCAATAATAAAATGAATCCTCTCAAATACAACTTGCCTAATAATTCTGCACACAGTGTAGATTAAATAACTGACAGACTCAATGGATGGAAGTGTTATGACTGTTGTTGAAAAGAAGAGTGGCAATATTGGTCACTGATATATATTTTTTAAAAGCTAGAAATGTATTTTTGTACATTTTGAGTAGTTTAGTTAAGAAGGGAACATTTAAGCTTTTAATTTAGTTGTATAATAATATCAGTGGCTCTCGATGACAACCTCATAGTAATACATGAAGCTGTCATGCTCTGGTCATGAAACCTGTGATCAGTCTGTGCATTAGTGGTCCATGCTTGGACTGATTTGCATGGACTTCTGAATGAGTTCTAATAGTTGCTCTATAATCAGGCACATATAGATATTCTCCAAAGAAAGACAAAACCTCACTTTTACTTTCTTAAAAATATTCAGGTTTATTAACCTTTTGATTGATTAACAGCACTGTAGTTCAACAATAAAATTAATCATCAAAAATGCAAATTGCCTAATAAGTATAGCATAGAACCCTCAATATAATTCTTGAATAGAAGCTTGAATTTAAAAACAGGTCTCTGGAGATATGGTTTAAGTTTGGAGCACAAACAAGATTAAGTTTCAGATTTAGAAAATAAATCATGTGGAATCTGTGTCAGTAGGTGTTACAACCCCAAATGTTGAGAACTACTAAATTAATAAATGATCCCTTTGGAGATGAAAGGTTTATTTAATAAAAACACTTAACACTGTGTGAGGAAGGTAATTAATGCAATGAAAAAATGCAAATGAATAAAATATCAAAGAACCTCAAATTTATTTCTGGAATATCTGACGGCTTCATTTAATGTCAAGAATAAGATAGAAGTCTGCTAAGGAATTCACAAACTGGAAGTAAAGTATTGATTTAATTCCATTTAACCTTCAAGACCCAGCCTATTTTGACCTTAAAGACCTTGCCATTTTTTGCAATTCTGACCAGTGTCCCTTTATGAGGTAATAACTCAGGAACGCTTCAACGGATCCTAGCGATTCTGAGATTGTTTTTTCGTGACATATTGGGCTTCATGTTAGTGGTAAATTTAGGTCGATAATTTTTGCGTTTATTTGTGAAAAAAATGGAAATTTGGCGAAAATTCTGAAAATTTTGTAATTTTCAAATTTTTAATTTTTATTCTGTTAAACCAGAGAGTTATGTGGCACAAAATAGTTAATAAATAACATTTCCCACATGTCTACTTTACATCAGCACAATTTTGGGAACAACATTTTTTTTTGTTAGGAAGTTATAAGGGTTAAAAGTTGACCAGCGATTTCTCATTTTTACAGCAAAATTTACAAAACCATTTTTTTTAGGGACCACCTCACATTTGAAGTCACTTTGAGGGGTCTATATGGCAGAAAATACCCCAAAGTGACACCTTTATAAAAACTGCACCCCTCAAGCTACTCAAAACTACATTCAAGAAGATTATTAACCCTTCAGGTGCTTCACAGGAACTAAAGCAACGTGGAAGGAAAAAATGGACATTTTAATTTTTCCAACAAAAATTTTCTTTTAGCATCAATTTTTTCATTTTTACATGGGCATCAGGATAAAATGGATCCTAAAATTTGTTGGGCAATTTCTCCTGAGTACACAGGTACCTCATATGTGGTCATAAACCACTGTATGGGCGCACGGCAGGGCTCAGAAGGGAAGGAGCGCCATTTGACTTTTTGAATGGAAAATATGCTGGAATATTTAGCGGTTGCCATGTCGCATTTGGAGAGTTCCTGTGTGCCTAAACATTGGAGCTCCCCCACAAGTGACCCCATTTTGGAAACTAGACCCCCTAAGGAACTTATCTAGATGCATAGTGATCACTTTGAACCCCCAGGTGCTTCACAAATTGATCCGTAAAAAAAAGAAAGTACTTTTTTTTCCACAAAAATTTTCTTTTAGCCTCAGTTTTTTTCATTTTCACATGGGCAACAGTATAAATTGGATCCTAAAATTTGTTGGGCAATTTCTCCTGAGTACACAGATACCTCATATGTGGTCATAAACCACTGTTTTGGCGCATGGCAGGGCTCAGAAGGGAAGCAGCGCCATTTGACTTTTTGAATGGAAAATATGCTGGAATATTTAGCGGTTGCCATTTCGCATTTGGAGAGTCCCTGTGTGCCTAAACATTGGAGCTCCCCCACAAGTGACCCCATTTTGGAAACTAGACCCCCTAAGGAACTTATCTAGATGCATAGTGAGCACTTTGAACCCCCAGGTGCTTCACAAATTGATCTGTAAAAAAAAGAAAGTACTTTTTTTTCACAAAAATTTTCTTTTAGCCTCAGTTTTTTCATTTTCACATGGGCAACAGTATAAATTGGATCCTAAAATTTGTTGGGCAATTTCTCCTGAGTACACAGATACCTCATATGTGGTCATAAACCACTGTTTGGGCGCACGGCAGGGCTCAGAAGGGAAGGAGCGCCATTTGACTTTTTGAATGGAAAATATGCTGGAATATTTAGCGGTTGCCATGTCGCATTTGGAGAGTCCCTGTGTGCCTAAACATTGGAGCTCCCCCACAAGTGACCCCATTTTGGAAACTAGACCCCCTAAGGAACTTATCTAGATGCATAGTGAGCACTTTGAACCCCCAGGTGCTTCACAAATTGATCCGTAAAAAAAAGAAAGTACTTTTTTTTCCACAAAAATTTTCTTTTAGCCTCAGTTTTTTTCATTTTCACATGGGCAACAGTATAAATTGGATCCTAAAATTTGTTGGGCAATTTCTCCTGAGTACACAGATACCTCATATGTGGTCATAAACCACTGTTTGGGCACATGGCGGGCTCAGAAGGGAAGGAGCGCCATTTGACTTTTTGAATGGAAAATATGCTGGAATATTTAGCGGTTGCCATTTCGCATTTGGAGAGTCCCTGTGTGCCTAAACATTGGAGCTCCCCCACAAGTGACCCCATTTTGGAAACTAGACCCCCTAAGGAACTTATCTAGATGCATAGTGAGCACTTTGAACCCCCAGGTGCTTCACAAATTGATCCGTAAAAAAAAGAAAGTACTTTTTTTCACAAAAATTTTCTTTTAGCCTCAGTTTTTTTCATTTTCACATGGGCAACAGTATAAATTGGATCCTAAAATTTGTTGGGCAATTTCTCCTGAGTACACAGATACCTCATATGTGGTCATAAACCACTGTTTGGGCGCACGGCAGGGCTCAGAAGGGAAGGATCGCCATTTGACTTTTTGAATGGAAAATATGCTGGAATATTTAGCGGTTGCCATGTCGCATTTGGAGAGTCCCTGTGTGCCTAAACATTGGAGCTCCCCCACAAGTGACCCCATTTTGGAAACTAGACCCCCTAAGGAACTTATCTAGATGCATAGTGAGCACTTTGAACCCCCAGGTGCTTCACAAATTGATCCGTAAAAAAAAGAAAGTACTTTTTTTTCCACAAAAATTTTCTTTTAGCCTCAGTTTTTTTCATTTTCACATGGGCAACAGTATAAATTGGATTCTAAAATTTGTTGGGCAATTTCTCCTGAGTACACAGATACCTCATTTGTGATCATAAACCACTGTTTGGGCGCACGGCAGGGCTCAGAAGGGAAGGAGCGCCATTTGACTTTTTGAATAGAAAATATGCTGGAATATTTAGCGGTTGCCATGTCGCATTTGGAGAGTTCCTGTGTGCCTAAACATTGGAGCTCCCCCACAAGTGACCCCATTTTGGAAACTAGACGCCCTAAGGAACTTATCTAGATGCATAGTGAGCACTTTGAACCCCCCAGGTGCTTTACAGAAGTTTATAACGCAGAGCCGTGAAAATAAAATATCATTTTTTTTTCTCAAAAATGATTTTTAAGCCCACTATTTTTTATTTTCACAATGGTTACAGGAGAAATTGGACCCCGAAAGTTGTTGTCCAGTTTGTCCTGAGTACGCTAGTACCCCATATGTGGGGGGAACCACTGTTTGGGCACACGTCAGGGCTCGGAAGGGATGTAGTGACGCTTTGAAATGCCAACTTGATGGAATGGTCTGCGGGCATCTTGTTACGTTTGCAGAGCCCCTGATGCGCCTAAACAGTAGAAACTCCCCACAAGTGACCCCATTTTGGAAACTAGACACCGCAAAGAACTTATCTAGATGTGTGGTGAGCACTTTGAACCCCCAAGGGCTACACAGAAGTTTATAACGCCCGGGCATGAAAATAAAAAAATCATATTTTTTCCACAATCAGGATCTTTTAGTCCCCAATTTTTTTATTTTCGCAAGGGTAACATGAGAAATTAGACCCCAAAAGTTGTTGTCCAATTTGTCCTGAGTATGCTGATATCCCATATGTGGGAGAAAACTACTGTATGGGCACACGTCGGGGCTCGGATGGGAAGTAGTGACCTTTTGAAATGCCCACTTGATGGAATGGTCTTCGGGCGTCATGTTACGTTTGCAGAGTCACTGATGTGCCTAAACAGTAGAAACTCCCCACAAATGACCCCATTTTGGAAACTAGATCCCCCAAGGAACTCCTCTAGATGTGTGGTGAGCACTTTGAATCTCCAAGTCCTTCACAGAAGTTTATAACGCAGAGCCGTGAAAATATAAAATCATTTTTTTTCCACAAAAATAATTTTTAGTCCCCAATTTTTTTTCCCAATGTTAACAGGAGAAATTAGAACCCCCAAAGTTGTTGTGCAATTTTTCCCGAGTACGCTGATACCTCATATGTGGGGATAAACCACTGTTTGGGCATACGTCGGGGCTTGGAATAAAGGGAGCACTGTTTGACTTTTTGAACGCAAAATTTGCAGGAATCAATGGTGGCGCCATGTCGCGTATGGAGACCCCTGATGTGCCTAAATAGTGGAAACCCCTCAATTCTAACTCCAACCCTAACCCCAACACACCCCTAACACCTACACACACCTAACCCTAATACAAACCCTAATCATAACCCTAACCCCAACACACCCCTAACCCTAATCCCAACTCTAACCATAAACCTAACTACAAGCCTAACCCTAATTCCAAACCTAACCCTAATTCCAACCCTAACCCAAATTCCAACCCTAACCGTAATTCTAACCTTAGCCCTAATGCTAACCCTAACCCTAGTTCTAACCCTAAGGCTGGGTTCATATTGCGTTTTACCAGCCCGTTCAACACGTAGCGTTGACCGGCTGGTAACGGTATAGCATAACGCGATCGCGTTATGCTATACCCGCTAGCGCAGATGAATCAGCAGATAATCAGCCGCGGATCAGCAGCAAAATCAGTCGCGGATCAGCAGCGAAATCAGTCGCGGATCCGCAGCGAAATCAGTCGCGGATCCGCAGCGAAATCAGTCGCGGATCCGCAGCGAAATCCGCCGCGGATCAGCAGCGAAATCCGCCGCCGATCAGCAGCGAAATCCGCTGCGGATCAGCAGCGAAATCCGCTGCCGATCAGCAGAGAAATCCGCCGCGGATCAGCAGCGAAATCCGCCGCCGATCAGCAGCGAAATCCGCCGCGGATCAGCAGCGAAATCCGCTGCCGATCCGCAGCGAAATCCGCCGCGGATCAGCAGCGAAGTCCGCCGCGGATCAGCAGCGAAATCCGCCGCCGATCCGCAGCGAAATCCGCCGCGGATCAGCAGCGAAGTCCGCCGCGGATCAGCAGCGAAATCCGCAGCGGATCAGCAGCGAAATCCGCTGCCGATCAGCAGCGAAATCCGCTGCGGATCAGCAGCGAAATCCGCAGCCGATCAGCAGCGAAATCCGCTGCGGATCAGCAGCGAAATCCGCCGCCGATCAGCAGCGAAATCCGCCGCGGATCAGCAGCGAAATCCGCCGCCGATCAGCAGCGAATCCGCAGCGGATCCGCAGCGAAGTCCGCCGTGGATCAGCAGCGATGTCCGCCGCGGATCAGCAGCGAAGTCCGCCGCGGATCAGCAGCGAAATCCGCCG
This sequence comes from Oophaga sylvatica, assembly GCA_033576555.1. Taxonomy (NCBI): domain Eukaryota; kingdom Metazoa; phylum Chordata; class Amphibia; order Anura; family Dendrobatidae; genus Oophaga; species Oophaga sylvatica. The sequence goes on from JARQOD010000006.1 coordinate 47,003,982, forward strand.
CGGATCAGCAGCGAAATCCGCCGCGGATCAGCAGCGAAATCCGCCGCGGATAAGCAGCGATATCCGCCGCGGATCCGCAGCGAAATCAGCTGCGGATCAGCAGCAAAATCCGCTAGGAAAAAAAAAAAAATTCTTAATTTTTTTTATTTGTCCCTACCTATGATAAAGGGGGGGGTTCATTTACTTTTTTTTATTTTGATCACTGTGAAAGTTTATCACAGTGATCAAAATAAATTTTTGAACACTGGGGGGCGCACTGCGCATGCGCCGGCCGGCGGGCGCACTGCGCATGCGCCCGCCATTTTCCAATATGGCGGCGCCCATGAAGAGGCCCGGGCGGATGCCGGGCCCGATCGTGGGACATCGGTGGATCGGGAGAGGTGAGTAGGGGGGTCGGAAGGCTGGGGGGGGATAGGAAGTGGGGGCAGTGGACCAAAAGAGGAGGGGAGTTGTAAGTGATGGCGGTGACCGATCGCTGCCATCTTTCGGTGGCGGCGGCCGATCACCCCCGTGACTCGGTGTGGGGGGGGTCAGGGCTCGGTCTCCAGCCATGGCAGATGCTATTGCAGCATCGGCCATGGCTGGATTGTAATATTTCACCAATTAAATTGGTGAAATATTACACATTGCTCTGATTGGCTGTTTCACTTTTAACAGCCAATCAGAGCGATCGTGGCCACGGGGGGGTTAAGCCAACCCCCCTGTGGTGAAGCACAAAGGGTCCTGTAACTGCGGGTCGGGTGACCTTTGAGTGACCCCGGTCTCCCGGCCCGCAGGGACGAGATCCTTTCATGACGCCACATAGGCGTCATGGGTCGGATTGGCACTGACTTTCATGACGCCTACGTGGCGTCATGGGTCGGGAGGGGTTAATGAGGGAAGCGAACAGGTTTAGATAACAATAACAACTAGCTTGACAAATTGAGTTTTTTTGGCAATGATTTAGGTTACCATTAAACAAGAATCTTCCCTTGAGTGAAATTTGGAAGTATTACCACTGTGCGAAAAATTCTGAAAGCACTATGATATGTGTACTATCCTCAAAAATAATATCTGCACTTTCAGGATCATGTGAGCCAATCCACCATCGTCAAGGTAATCTCATGAATCGGATGGGTCCCTGACCTAACTGCCCAGTGTGAACACTTACCTATGGCTAATTCTCCGAATGTATGGGTGAATATAAACATGAGATTACCTTGACGTTAAGTAAAAAAAGGGGAGAAGCCAGCGCTGCATATGGTCAGCATGCAATACATAAAGTGCATATGCACATATTGGTTTCTAACAGTATTTAAAAATGAGACATTTGGCAAATAATTGATCAATTCTTTGAGCCACCCCGCCACGACAAGGCATTCTCATATGGGGCAGTCCTACTCTACGTTTTTTATATTCGCTGTGCCATTACAGCCTCCTAAATGTATTAAAAGCAAGACTGCAAAAAAAGATTTTTTGCAAAATGCAAAAGTACCTGAAGCATTGCTGAATCACTCCCATGGCGCCAGTAAGGCAAGCACAGGTAAAAGCCGACCAGGTCCAGAGATGGACATTTCAGATCTGACTTCTACACTGCCAAACCAGCAACTACAGATGAAGGGTGAAACAGGCCCAGACACAGGTGCACAATTAAATAGAGCCTAGGGCAGGGCAGGGCTGCTGTATGTGTGTACAGCAGCCTAGGTCAATCACAAAAAAAAACCAAATAGAATGGCGTGCATAACCCAGCGCGCACGGCAACAAGTGGTGGTCAGCCACAAACCAACATCAAGTAAAAAAAGGGGAGAAGCCAGCGCTGCATATGGTCAGCATGCAATACATAAAGCGCATATGCACATATTGGTTTCTAACTGTGTTTGCCTTGACGTTGGTGGATGGGCTCACATTATTTGGTCAAATTTTGTGCTAAGCGTCTCATGTATTTTTCCTAAATTTCATAAGTCATTTTGCTATTCACACTTCATGTATTTCACATTGACATGCTTTAACACGATTGAGTGCAACCATTTTTCTATTTTGATATGTAAGTTGTTTTTTGGTATTCACCTGTTCAGACTAGTTCTCGTTGTTTCAGTCAGTTTTTCTGTTATTTATATGCTAAGCTTTCTGACTGAGCACTCCGCCCTTCATCATGTAGTGATTTTAATTACATCCAATCACATCAGGTTCCGACCAACCCATAAATGTAGGCTTTACCAAGAGAGGTGTTTATATTCACCCATACATTCAGAGATTAGCCTTAGGTAATGTTCACACTGGGCAGTTAGTTCAGGGACCCATTTGATTCATGAGATTACCTTGATGATGGTGGATGGGCTCATAATATTTGGCCAAATTTTGTGCTAAGCATCTCATGTGTATTTTTCCTAAATTTTAAAAGCCATTTTGCTATTCACACTTCATGAATTTCACATTGACATGCTTTAACACGAAAGAGTGCAACCATTTTCTTATTTTGATAAGGATATCAAGGCAGTCAGACTCATTCCTCATGCGTTTTATCTCTCTGGCACTATCTTGTTGAAAGTAAATGGGATTGATGTTGTTCACCTGGGTATACGTAGGGGAAATCTCATGAACAAACTGGCCCAGAAAGAATGTCAGTGGATTACCCTTAGAACTATGAAACCATATGGTCTTAAGAGACTATTAAGGATTCTCTAGTTTTTTATCATCATATTAGAGGAATTTCATGTAGATACTTTTCGAACATCTTATAGTTGCTGCTTACTCATTCAATTTTAATGTTCTTCTTTTTTACATTATATTTAATATTTTGTTGTTACCTAGTTGTTCATTTTGGGGGGTACACATATTTATTATTTGTGCCTTGTTTTTAATTCTTGGCAGGCTAGGCCTTTTTTATGTGGGCATTCGTATATCACATTTCTTTGTTTTCTCTGATCATGAATTTCATTTTTATTCCCTTTACTATTCTTATATAGTTACCTAACCATTCATGCTGCTATTCTGGATTGGTGCTTGGTAGTGGATGTCCTTTTCGCTGTTACGTTGTCCTCTTCATTCTTTGCTGGATTGCGCCCATGAAATCATTGGTTACTTACCTTTTGCACTTACATTGTGCGAAAAACTTTTTTGCCCTCTGTTTATTTTTGGACTTCATCTATCTTTTGTACTGTTTTCAAGGTATAATGTTTTTTCAGAGTTTTCTTTGGGCTCCCCTATTTGATCATCTTCATATCCATCGCTTGAATCATTGGCCATAGGCATGTATATTAAGGACATTTTTATCACAGTATTCTGTACATGGCTGTTGTTTAGGTCCAACCATATATGCAATTGCATTATATGAAATGTGTTTATTTAAATTGTATATATTACACCTGAAATTTCTTTTTTCCCCTTTTGTTTTACACATAAACCTTTTTCTTTATTTTTCCTTTCCTTTTTTTCTTCTTCATATATTTTATTATTTATTCTCTATTACATTTTCCCATACACAACATGTATATTTCACATACAGTTGTGCTCAAAAGTTTACATACCCCGGTAGAATTTTTGATTTCTTTGCCTTTTTTCAGAGAATATGAATGATAACACCAAACCTTTTTCTCCACTCATGGTGAGTGGTTTGTTGAAGCCATTAACCCCTTTATTCCATCGGACGTAATATTCCGTCCATGTGACCCTGGACCTCATTCCCATGGATGGAATATTACGTCCAGGGCGATCAGGATCAGCTGCGCTCCCGTGGGGAGCGCAGCTAAACGCCGCCGGTTGTCTGCTGATTATCACAGCTGACACCCGGGACTGTGTGTCAGGAGCAGTCACGGACCGCTCCCGGCACATTAACCCCTGGCACACCGCGATCAAACATGATCACGGTGTACCTGGGGCACAGGGGAGCATCGCGCAGGGAGGGGCTCCCTGCACGCTCCCCTGAGACCCTCAGAACAGCGCGATGTGTCATGCTGTTCCGAGGGACTCTCCTCCCTCCAAGGACCCAGATCCAAGATGGGCGCCGGGTCCAGCAGGGAGGCGGCTTCCTCAGTGCCTGTTGAGAGCAGGCACTGAGAAGCCTGCAGCACTGCCAGAGCGATCGCTGGTATGACAGAGTGCTGTGCACACTGTCACACCAGCGATCTCACCCTACACAGTGATGTCCCACCCTGGGACAAAGTATAAAAGTTAAAAAAATAAAAATAAAAAGTGTAAAAAAAAAATTTAAAAAAAAAAGAAATATTCCCCAATAAATTCATTTATTCCTGTAAAAAAACAAAATAAAACAATAAAAGTACACATATTTGGTATCGCCGCGTCCGTAACGACCCCCCTATAAAACTGTCCCACTAGTTAACCCCTTTAGTGAACTCCTTAAAAAAAATAAAAAAAAACAAAGCAAAAAATCAATGCTTTATCATCATACCGCCAAACAAAAAGTAGAATAATACGCGATCAAAAAGACCAATATAAATAAACATGTTACTGCTGAAAACATCATCTTGTCCCGCAAAAAACGAGCCACCATACAGCATCATCAGTGAAAAAATAAAAAAGTTATAGCTCGCAGAATAAAGCGATGCAAAAATAATAATTTTTTATATAAAAATTGTTTTTATTCTATAAAAGCACCAAAACATAAAAAAATGATATAAATGAGGTATCGCCGTAATCGTACTGACCCGAAGAATAAAACTGCTTTATCAATTTTACCACACGCGGAATGGTACAAACGCCTCCCCCAAAAGAAATTCATGAATTCCTGATTTTTGTTCATTCTAACCTCCCAAAAATCGAAATAAAAAGCGATCAAAAAGTGTCACGTGCTCAAAAATGGTACCAATAAAAACGTCAACTGGTACTGCAAAAAATAAGACCTCACATGACTCTGTGGGCCAAAATATGCAAAAATTATAGCTCTCAAAATGTGGTGATGCAAAAACTATTTTTTGCAATAAAAAGCGTCTTTTAGCGTGACAGCTGCCAATCATAAAAACCCGCTATAAATAGTAAATCAAACCCCCCTTTATCACCCCCTTAGTTAGGGAAAAATAATAAAATTAAAAAAATGTATTTATTTCCATTTTCCCATTAGGGTTAGGGTTAGGATTGCGGCTAAAGTTAGGGTTAAGGTTGGCGCTAAAGTTAGGATTAGGGTTAGGGTTGGGATTAGGGGTGTGTTAGGGTTAGGTTTGTGGTTAGGGTTTGGACTAGGGTTAGGGGTGTGTTAGGGTTAGGGTTGGAGTTAGAATTGGGGGGTTTCCGCTGTTTAGGCACATCAGGGGCTCTCCAAATGTGAAATGGCATCTGATCTCAATTCCAGCCAATTCTGCGTTGAAAAAGTCAAACGGTGCTCCTTCACTTCTGAGCTCTGCCATGAGACCAAACAGTAGTTTACCCCCACATATGGGGTATCAGCGTACTCTGGACCCCAAGAGTTATTGTGCAATTTGTCCTATTTCTTCTGTTACCCTTGGGAAAATAAAATATTGGGGGCGAAAAAATCATTTTTGTAAAAAAAAAAAAGTATTTTATATTTTTACGGCTGTACATTATAAACTTCTGTGAAGCACTTTGGAGTTCAAAGTGCTCACCACACATTTAGATAAGTTCCTTGTGGGGTCTATTTTCCAAAATGGGGTCACTTGTTGGGGGTTTCCACTGTTTAGGCGCATCAGGGGCTCTCCAAATGCGACATGATGCCCCCAGACCATTCCATCAAAGTCTGCAATCCAAAACATCACTACTTCCCTTCCGAGCCCCAACGTGTACCCATACAGTAGTTTTCTCCCACATATTGGCTATCAGCGTACTCAGGACAAATTGGACAACAACTTTTGGGGTCCAATTTCTCCTGTTACCCTTGTGAAAATAAAATATTGGGGGCGAAAAAATCATTTTAGTAAAAAAAAAAAAGATTTTTTATTTTACGGCTGTACGTTATAAACTTCTGTGAAGCACTTCGGGGTTCAAAGTGCTCACCACACATCTAGATAAGTTCCTTTAGGGGTCTAGTTTCCAAAATGGTGTCATTTGTGGGGGGTTTCCACTGTTTAGGCAGATCAGGAGCTCTCCAAACACGACATGGCATCCAACTAATTCTGCGTTGAAAAAGTCAAACGGCGCTCCTTCACTTCCAAACTCTGCCATGCACCCAAACAGTGGTTTACCTCCACATATGGGGTATCAGCATACTCAAGACAAATTGCACAATAACTTTTGGAGTCTTGTTTCCCTTGGGAAAATAAAAATTGTGGTGAAAAGATCATTTTTGTGGAAAAAATATGATTTTTTAATTTTACGGCTCTACGTTATAAACTTTTGTGAAGCACTTGGGGGTTCAAATTGCTCACCACAGATCTAGATAAGTTCCTTAGGGGGTCTAGTTTCTCAAATGGGGTCACTTGCGGGGGGTTTCCACTGTTTAGGCACATCAGTGGCTCTCCAAATGCAACATGGCGTCCAATCTCAATTCCAGCCAATTTTGGTTGGAAAAAGTCAAATGGTGCTCCTTCCATTCCGAGCTCTGCCGTGCGCCCAAACTGTGGTTTACCTCCACATATGGGGTATCAGCGTACTCAAGACAAATTGCACAATAACTTTTGGAGTCTTGTTACCCTTGGGAAAATAAAAATTGTGGTGAAAAGATCATTTTTGTGGAAAAAATAGGATTTTTTAATTTTACGGCTCTACGTTATAAACTTTTGTGAAGCACTTGGGGGTTCAAATTGCTCACCACAGATCTAGATAAGTTCCTTAGGGGGTCTAGTTTCTCAAATGGGGTCACTTGTGGGGGGTTTCCACTGTTTAGGCACATCAGTGGCTCTCCAAATGCAACATGGCGTCCAATCTCAATTCCAGCCAATTTTGGTTGGAAAAAGTCAAATGGTGCTCCTTCCATTCCGAGCTCTACCGTGCACCCAAACTGTGGTTTCCCCCCACATATGGGGTATCAGCGTACTCAGGACAAATTGGACCACAACTTTGTGGTCCAATTTCACCTGTTACCCATGGGAAAATAAAAAATTAGTGACTAAAAGATAATTTTTGTGGGAAAAAAATAGGATTTTTTATTTTCATGCCCGGGCATTATAAACTTGTGTGAAGCACTTGGGGGTTCAAAGTGCACCAAAGATCTAGATAAGTTCCTTAGGGGGTCTAGTTTCCAAAATGGGGTCATTTGTGGGGGTTTCCACTGTTTAGGCTCATCTAGGGCACTGCAAACGGAACATGACCCCCATCAACGTCTGCATTCCAAAACGTTACTACTTTCTTTCCAAGCCCTGCCGTGCGCCCAAACAGTCCCCCCCCCCACATATGGGGTATCATCGTAATCAAGACAAATTGGACAACAACTTTTGGGGTCCAATTTCCTTGGAAAAAATCAAAAATTTGGGACTAAAAAATCATTTTTGTGTAAAATTGTTTTTTTTTTTTTTCACACCCAGGCATTATAAACTTTTGTGAAACACTTGAGGGTTCAAAGTGCTCACAACAGCTCTAGATAAGTTCCTTAGGGGGTCTAATTTCCAAAATGGTGTCACTTGTGGGGGTTTTCCACTGTTTAGGTGCATCAGGGGCTCTCCAAACGCGACATGGCGTCCAATCTCAATTCCAGCCAATTTTAGTTTGAAAAAGTCAAACGGCGCTCCTTCCCTTACGAGCTCTGCCGTGTGTCTGTAACGACCCTGTCAGCGCCAGCGAACTGCCACGGCTGAGCAGGGTGACTCACCCACACTGTGCAAGGGCCCGGGGTCAGATGCCGCAGGGGGGGCTCCGGCAGACGGGACCAGAGCAGCGTGGTGAGAGTAGCAGTAAGCAAAAGGACCTGCGATCATGTGACCACAGGGGCGGGGCCTAGCGTTCTGCTACTGGAGGTGAGTGCAGGACTTTACAGGGACCCTGGATTAGTGAATAGGGAAACTCAGGTCAGACAAACGGGGGTCATACACGGAGAGGACGGCGCAGTACAGAAGGGGCGAGCAGAGAATAGTCAGAACATAAGCCAGGAGTCATACACAAGATAGCAACGCAATACAGGAGGGATAAGCAGAGAATTGTCAGGACAAAGGCAAGAGGTCATACACGAGATAGCAACGCAGTACAGGAGGGGCAGGCAGAACTCGTAACGGGAACAGAACCAAGTCAAAACCAAGCAAGCATAAAGAATCACAAGCACAAAACACAGGGTCACACACACTCGGCCAAGGGTCAAAGTATAAGCGACAAGGAATGGCCCCACAATGAGGCTATAAGAAGCCTCCCAGAATCCCAGAGTGAGGCCATCCAAATTAACCCTTAACCTACCTTTTCCCACAAACTCAGCAAACCATGACAGTGTCCAAACAGTGGTTTCCCCCACATATGGGGTATTGGCGTACTCAGGAGAAATTGCACAACAACTTTATCTGTCCATTTTCTCCTTTTACCCTTGTGAAAATAATAAAAAAGGTTGTAAAAGATAATTTTTGTGGCTAAAAAGTTAAATATTCATTTTTTCCTTCCACGTTGCTTCAGCTTCTGTGAAGCACCTGAAGGGTTAATAAAATTCTTGAATGTGGTTTTGAGTACCTTGAGGGGTGCAGTTTTTAGAATGGTGTCACTTTTGGGTATTTTCTGCTATATAGACCCTCAAAGTGACTTCAAATATGAGGTGGTCCCTAAAAAAAAATGGCTTTGTAAATTTTGTTGTAAAAATGAGAAATCGCTGGTCAACTTTTAACCCTTATAATTTCCTAACAAAAAAAATTTTGGTATCAAAATTGTGCTGATGTAAAGTAGACATGTGGGAAATGTTATTTATTAACTATTTTGTGTGACAAATTTCTCTGTTTTAAGGGAATAAAAATTCAAAGTTTGAAAATTGCAAAATTTTCAAAATTTTCGCCATATTTGCGTTTTTTCAAAAATAAACGCAAGTTATATCGAAGAAATTTTACCACTATCATGAAGTACAATATGTCACGAGAAAACAATCTCAGAATCGCGAAGATCCGTTGAAGCGTTCCAGAGTTATAACCTCATAAAGAGATAGTTGTCAGAATTGTAAAAATTGCCCCGGTCATTAACGTGCAAACCACTCTTGGGGGTGAAGGGGTTAAAGACAAATATTTTCACTCCATTTGTTCTAATATTTTTATGTAAACTTCTTGCAGATGTTGTTCTTGGTGACATTTGAACCCAAGACCCCTGTGTAAGTCCAGATCATTGTACAGGGATTAAAGTATGAAGGCCAGGAAATCCTTGAGATCTGGTAAACATAGTGGCTTGTGCTAAGCCTGTTTTTAGAGCTTCCAGGTGACCACTGATAGATCCACCTTACAATAGGTTTCTATTTAGGAGACCAACAGTTTGTGGAGTCTTATTAGAAAAGTCTATGGGAAAAGGTATGTAAATTAGCTTTTTCCCAGAATGAAAGAAATATCACCAGTAATAGAATAGTGTGATTTTCCAACATTATTCTAACACTTTTGATTCAATGATTAAAGTGATGCAGTCAGCACAATCTTGAATCACTGTTCACGTTATCTGACATTAGTATGACTTGGAGGAAATGTTATATGGGCTTTAAAAAAATAAAGATTAATACATCAAAAAAAAAGATAAAAAAAAATTAAATGAAAAATCTAGATTTCCTTTCTCCATGGAGTTCATTCTCAATAATCCTCCTGCGTAATCCTAAAAATGTTCCATGCTGAAAACTAATTAAGCATACTGTTTTATAACAAACACCCCATACATGGTCTATTCCCCTGACCCCAATTATTGACTGCAGCTGTGCATCCTCTAAGCTCTACAGGAAACAGCTGGCAATGCTTAAACAATGTTCATGATTGCTAGGTACATAGGTGTATATGTTAAATGCATCAATGAATGATGTTCACAATATGCAATTTACAATATTTACTAGCAAACAAAACATTGGCTAAAGAATACATACAATTAAATTAATACACTTGTCTTTACATGAGCAAATACAGATTTTATTTCCTCTTTTCATTTTAGTACGACTTTTAAAGGCTAGGGCTACCCCTCAAGTTTTTTTTCCTACATAAAGTCACTCTAATATCAGTATCAATAGGAATAAATTGAGTAACTTGAAAATCTCTTAAAAATCACTGCACACAAGCAAATAGCAAGCAATTTCTTTTAAAATATCTACATGGGATTTTTCATCAATCTTTAAACAGCAGTAATTTTTCTATAGCATATGGACATCTCTTGAAAAATTCTTTTTAATTACCATAAAAAAGGTCTAGGTAATAGTTTAGCTCTAACATTATCAAAGGAGTTAAAAGAAAGTGACATATATGTTTTTGGACATAATTGGTTTTAATAGTGCGTTTTATCTCTATTTAAGGTGCAAAGCTTCATTTATTTTTTTCAGCTAAAATAATATGACATTGTGTCTAATATAAAGCCAGGACCTGCTAAAGGACGCTGAATTGGTGTGTTGTGTACAGTCATGGCCAAAAGTTTTGAGAATTACACAAATAATAATTTTTACAAAGTCTACTGCTTCACTTTTTCTAATGGTAATTTGCATATACTCCAGAATGTTATAAAGAGTGATCAGCTTAACAGCAATTACTTGCAAAGTCAATATTTGGCTAGAAAATGAACTTTATCCCCCAAAACACATTTCAACATCATTGCAGCCCTGCCTTAAAAGGACCAGCTAACCTCTTTTCAGTGATTGCTCCATTAACACAGGTGTGGGTGTTGATGAGGACATGGCTGGAGATCAATCTGTCATGATTAAGTAAGAATGACACCACTGGACACTTTAAAAGGAGGCTGGTGCTTGGCATCATTGTTTCTCTTCTGTTAACCATGGTTATCTCTAAAGAAACACGTGCAGTCATCATTGCAATGCACAAAAATGGCCTAACAGGGAAGAGTATCGCAGCTAGAAAGATTGCACCTCAGTCAACAATCTATTGCATCATCAAGAACTTCAAGGAGAGAGGTTCCATTGTTGCCAAAAAGGCTTCAGGGCGCCCAAGAAAGACCAGCAAGCGCCAGGATCGTCTCTTAAAAGTGTTTCAGCTGCGGGATCAGGCTACCAGCAGTGCAGAGCTTGCTCAGGAATGGCAGCGTGCATCTGCACGCACTGTGAAGCAGAGACTCTTGGAGCAAGGCCTGGTCTCAAGGAGGGCAGCAAAGAAGCCACTTCTCTCCAGAAAAAACATCATGGACAGACTGATATTCTGCAAAAGGTACAGGCAGTGGACTGCTGAGGACTGGGGTACAGTTATTTTCTCTGATGAATCCCCTTTTCGATTGTTTGGGATATCAAGAAAACGCCTCATTCGGAGAAGACAAGGTGAGCGCTACCACGAGTCTTGTCTCATGCCAACTGTTAAGCATCCTGAAACCATTCATGTGTGGGGTTGCTTCTCAGCCAAGGAAATCGGCTCTCTCACAGTCTTGCCTAAAAACACAGCCATGAATAAAGAATGGTACCAGAATGTCCTCCAAGAGCAACTTCTCCCAACCCTCCAAGAGCAGTTTGGCGATCAACAATGCCTTTTCCAGCATGATGGAGCACCTTGCCATAAAGCAAAGGTGATAACTAAATGGCTCAGGGAACAAAACATAGAGATTTTGGGTCCATGGCCTGGAAACTCCCCAGATCTTAATCCCATTGAGAACTTGTGGTCAATCATCAAGAGACGGGTGGACAAACAAAAACCTAAAGATTCTGACAAAATGAAAGCATTGATTGTGCAAGAATGGACTGCTATCAGTCAGGATTTGGTCCAGAAGTTGATTGAGAGCATGCCAGGGAGAATTGCAGAGGTCCTGAAGAAGAAGGGTCAACACTGCAAATATTGACTTGCTGCATTAACTCATTCTAACTGTCAATATAAGCTTTTGTTACTCATATGTTTGCAATTATTATATTTCTGTCTGTGATAAAAACATCTGTCAAACACACATAAAAACCAGAGGGCAGCAGATCATGTGAAAATATAATATTTGTGTCATTCTCAAAACTTTTGGCCATGACTGTATGAACGTAAAATTTGATTAATAAAAATGTGCAAAATTAATGTATTTGCAGTAGTCACACTTTGACAGTTGCAGTTAAATGTCTGGTGTTTAAGGAATTTTCTTTTGTATTTTCAAATAAACAATTATTTCCGCTTCACAAAAAGGATTGTGGAAACAAAGTCCTGTCACTTGTGACAAGTAAGCACATTATTTTTGACTGACATTGGCTTCAGATTTTTTTTTCTGGGGTTTGCTTCTGCTTTCTAGTGCATGAAGAAAAAAATGTGTAATTATATTTCAGATGCAGCAGGGCAGATGCCAGCTACACAGTATATATGATCAATCACACGGGGGGCTGGAACTGTTGCTGGTACAATTGCAAAATTTTAAGCTTAATATTTTTTGGGGACAATAATACTTTGTCCCCATCTCCAGAGCTCGGACCCCTAAAACAGGTCTTATTAGCAATTAGGGTATGCAAACCCTGTGATTTCCTTAACTTTTCTCTGACTTCAGACCAGATAACTTTTAATTTATACTCCAACCTTTCAACCTCTGGTATATCCATTATGGTGTTCATAAAGGAACCAGAATAAGGATAAAAACCAAGATAACCGAAAAACTAGTTGGTCAACACATTTTGGTGCATCTAATGTTAGAGCTGCTTCTGAGTATATTTGATTTGCCGATTCCAAAAATGGCACAAGTTTTCCCTTTTAGCTCTAGTTTTTAAGATATAGAAATTTCCCATATACCACTCTACACTCTGCTTACCCATAAAAAAATCTGTATATTTTAATGTAGTGTTAAAATTAATATGTTTTAAGCATGTAGGAAACATATTCAAAATTGAAATAAAAGTGTGCTACATGAAAATCTGTTTATTTCATACCAAAAGAACAGATTTATGATACAAACTTTGCAGTCATTCAACAAATAAGAAGCTCCTTATGTAAGACTTCCAAGAGTGGGATCTGCCAGGACAATCCTGTATAAGATCCCACAATAGTCTGCCATCAAGTGTGCATCCCATTTTCATCTTCTTTGATATCTGGCTACATTTTTTTTACCTTGCTCTTCGCTTGTCACCAAGGTTGTATAGAAAGTGATCTAAGTGACTGTGCAGATAATGGACTTTAATACATGTGTTGCAGCCAAGCCAGTTGAAATGGAAAAGCATATCCTCTACTAATTGTGTGCATTTGTCTGCCTTCTTATTGCCATGAACATTTTTCACAAGAACACATGAAGACCAGCACATGATTTTCATTCATTCATGCTATGAAATGTGGGTCAATTTGTAAGTTGTCTTATCTGTGGACTATCAAAAATTCCTGCCATTAGTTTTCATGTAACTTATGCGTTATGTATTCAATGCACGAACCATCTTTTTTTATAGTCTATACAAATTGTTTCAACAGGATGAGCTTTATATGTAGTAGTGGCCGTCTGTCTCATGCAACCAAAGGTTCATTGATTACATTTTGCCTCCAACCATCATACATTAATTCCCTCAAAGGCCAATCTTTTCTTGCCCAATGTTCATGCTAGGCTCTGCTATCCTAAAGGCATAAAAAGCAAGGATACTTTGTGTAGTCCCTTTAACAGACAATGTGGTCTATCCAGTACAAGTTTCTGAATCAGTGCCCCAAATAACAGGCCTAATAACCTATGTTATTAATGGAAAAATTTGGCTATTGAGATGTCCAACCTATCAAACTGATGGTTTGAGATAAAACACTGAAGATATTTCTCAAGCGTTTGATTGATACGTTCTGTCTGAGCATTGATGTCTGGGTGGTATGCAGAAGAAAAAGACAACTTAATATTGTTCTTTATACAGCATGTGCTTGAAAATTTAGAAATAAAGAAATAAACTGGGTCCCCCAGTTGGAAGCTATATTTTCCGTAATACCATATAAACATAAGTTTTTAATGAATGACTTACTTAAGGATTGAGAGTTAGGCAACCCAGACAGATCGACAAAATAACACGGTTTACTGAGCCTATTTACTTGCCACCCAGAAAACCATGTTCACTTCTGAGTGTGAAAGTTCAGTAATGAAGTCCATAGAGAGGTATGTCCAAGGACTTTTAGGAGTGAGTAAGGACTGGAGAAAATCAGCGGGATGACTTCAGGGTGTCTCGGCTCGGGAGCAAGTTTCACAGGCAAGCAGATATTCCCTATAGTCCTGAACTCTAGCCATCAAAACTTCCTGGTGATAAGTTGCATAGTATTGTTATTTCCAGGGTGATCATCAAGCACAGACTCATGGGACGCCTGGAGAATATGTAGACAAAACTAGGGAGGAGCAAATCATTTTTTGGGTAGTGGTAATATACAGATCTCATCTACAATATCCAGTGAAACAGAAGCGTGTCCACATTGGACATTACCTTTCTGAATCCTGCTCATACAGGTATTATACATATGACCAGGTTTTTAAATATATCAGATAGGGATTAAATACATTAGTTGGGGACTGCTCTGATACGGTATACCTTGAAGTATGGTAGAGCGGCTTAATATACATTTTTTTTGCAAAAAACGCATTAACTAAATTCCCTGTGTTTTTTCATCTTTTTATTAGCACTTGCTGTTTACAGTTATTTTTTTTTACAACAGAGTATTTCTATATGCTGGTTTTACTATGCTTTTCTGTGTTTCAGTCTTCTGGTGGTGTGAACAGTGTCCCTACAGGCTTGTTCACTGTCTACATGGCTCATGTGTTTCTGTTTGCACTCAATTGTTTTTTGTTTCTGCAAGACTAGGGAGGTCTCCACCTCTCCTTTGTGAGCCGTGCACATAAAAGCCGTTCTATGCAGCTTATCCACATTGGACATTACTTTTCTGAATCATGCTCATACAGGTATTATACATATGACCAGGTTTTTAAATATATCAGATAGGGATCAGATACATTAGTCAGGGACTGCTCTGATACGGGTATACCTTGACGTATGGTAGAGCGGCTTAATATACATCTTTTGCAAAAAACGTATTAACCAAATACTCTGTGTTTTTTCATCTTTTTATTAGCACTTGCTGTTTACTGTTATTTTTTTACAACAGAGTATTTTTATACGTTGGTTTTACTATGCTTTTCTGTGTTTTCTGTCTTCTGGTGGCGTGAACAATGTCCCTACAGGCTTGATCACTGTGTGCATGGTTCATGTGTTTCTGTTTGCATTCAATCGTTTTTTGTTTCTGCAAGAATAGGGAGGTCTCCAACCCTCCTTTATGAGCCATACACATAAAAGCCGTGCTATGCAGCATGTCCACATTGGACATTACCTTTCTGAATCCTGCTCATGCAGGTATTATACATATGACCAGGTTTTTAAATATATCAGATAGGGAATAAATACATTAGTCAGGGACTGCTCTGATATGGGTATACCTTGATGTTTGGTACAGCGGCTTAATATACATTTTTTGCAAAAAACGTATTAACCAAATACCCTGTGTTTTTTCATCTTTTTATTAGCAATTGCTGTTTACTGTTATTTTTTTTACAACAGAGTATTTTTATATGTTTGTTTTGCTGTGATTTTCTGTGTTTTCAGTCTTCTGGTGGTGTGAACAAATGTCCTTACAGGCTTGTTCACTGTGTGCATGGCTCATATGTTTCTGTTTGCAAGTATAAATATTGTAGTCAATAATACAATTATCAAACATATATAGAAAGACTACATATACCTTAAATAGTTTAGAAACATGTAGCTTTATTATTAACAGACATTTTTTAAACATATATTTCTTGTGTATATATTGTAAGCTTTTCAGGGGATATAGCTCTGGGATCGCCGTCTTGGGGAGACGGAGTGGCATAAAGAGACCATTCACAGACAGTGGTTCTGTTAAAAACTGGCCGCAACCAGTTTTATTAAAGTCCACAGCAAACAGAACATAAATTAAAACAAAATCATAAACATAAAGCCTAGGCGTGTCCCGCCACTAATTACACTTAGATAGATTACCCTTTCTATCCGGGTCCAGACTCTAATAGCCTGTGCCCAAAACAACACATATGTTCAGTAGTTACCAGCGTGCAGCTCACATGAGGCTCCAATGGCGTCTGAAGTCAGATCCAGACTGAGAGAGAGAGCCTCCTCTGAACTTCTCAAGCAGGTACTTATGGCTGCCTAATTAAGCAGCTGTGTTCACTCCGGGTTGCACTGCAAACCTGTCCCAGATAGGAATGGAATGAACACCGCACTGACAACCTATTTTATGCGCCCCAGCTAAGAAACCTGGGCGAGATATACACGCCGTCCAGCACACACCCCTTCACTGTCTCACATATCCCCCCCCTCTTCTCCAGACCGGAGGACTGGTCAGAAACTCCGAAGAGACAGTGAACTCTGGACAAGGCATCAGCATTACCCTGTAATTTCCCAGGTCTATGCTCAACCGAGAAATTGAACTCTTGAAGTGAAAGGAACCACCTTGTCACCCTGGCATTCCTTTCCTTGTTCTGCTTCATCCATGCCAGAGGAGCATGGTCTGATTGCAATTTAAATCTCCTACCCAAGAGGTAATACCGTAGGGAGTCCAGCGCCCATTTGATTGCGAGGCACTCTCGCTCCACAATGGCATAATTTTGTTCAGCCGGTGTCATTTTTCGACTTAAATACAGGACTGGGTGTTCTTCACCCTTCACGACCTGTGATAACACCGCCCCTAACCCCACATTAGAGGCATCAGTTTGAACCAGAAACTCTTCCCTGAAATTAGGGGTGACCAGAACTGGTCTTTGACACAAAGCCATTTTCAACGACAGAAATGCTTTTTCTGCGTCCGGATTCCAATTTATCATTTTGGACTTCCCCCCTTTTGTCAGGTCAGTCAATGGGGCAGCAATGGAGGCATAATTTGGTACGAATCTGCGATAGTACCCAGTGATGCCCAAAAATGCTTTGACCTGTCGTTTTGTGAGGGTACAGGCCAGTTTCGAATTGCCTCTACTTTATCGATTTGTGGCTTGATCAGCCCTCTGCCAATCACATAGCCCAAGTACTTGGCCTCTTCTAGGCCAATTGCACATTTCTCTGGGTTTATGTTCAGCCCAGCTCCGCCTATCGAGTCTAAGACGGCTTGTACCTTAGCGAGGTGGCTCTCCCAATCAGAACTGAAAATTACCACATCATCCAGGTAGGCAGCTGCATAGGCTTGATGCGGGCGTAGGATCTGGTCCATAAGCCTCTGAAAGGTAGCTGGGGCTCCATGCAACCCGAAGGGCATCACCAGATACTGAAACAAACCTTCCGGGGTTGCAAAGGCCGTTTTTTCTTTTGCCTCCTCAGACAGGGGTATCTGCCAGTACCCTTTTGTCAGATCGAGGGTTGTAATATAACGGGCACCCCCTAACCTCTCGATTAGCTCGTCTACCCGTGGCATTGGGTATGCGTCAAACTTTGACACCTCGTTCAACTTTCTGAAATCATTACAGAACCTCCAGGTTCCATTAGGTTTTGGGATGAGTACAATCGGGCTACACCACTCGCTTTGGGCCTCCTCAATGACCCCGAGGTCTAACATGCGTTTAATTTCAGCAGAGACTATCTTTCTGCGGGCTTCTGGAAGTCTGTACGGTTTTATCTTGACCTTAGTACCGGGCTCGGTCTCGACATGGTGTTTTATTAGAGAGGTCCGGCCGGGCAAATCAGAAAATTTTTTCTGATTTTTCTGCAGAAACTCCCGCACTTCCTGTTTTTGGTGCACGGACAACGTCTCTCCCATGGTCACAGGAGGTAGAGATGGTTTTAACCCCTTTCTCTATTTCACCCGAGGCCAACAATGCCTCTCTGTCCCTCCAGGGCTTGATCAGATTGATATGATATACCTGGTAGGGCTTCCGTCTCCCGGGTTGGTGTACTTTGTAAGTAACCTCGCTCACTTTTTGTACGACCTCGTATGGACCATGCCACTTGGCCAAAAACTTACTTTCCACCGTGGGAATTAGAATTAGGACTCGATCCCCGGGGTTGAAAGACCTAATTTTTGCTGACCGATTATAGACTCTGCTTTGAGCTTCTTGGGCTCTCTGCAGATGATTCTTCACCAATGGCATAATTTTAGCCATCCTCTCTTGCATCTGGGCAATATGCTCTATAACACTCTTGTATGGAGTTGTCTCGGTTTCCCAAACCTCCTTGGCTATGTCCAGCAAGCCCCGCGGATGCCGACCATACACCAACTCAAAGGGAGAAAATCCCGTAGAGGCCTGGGGAACCTCTCTGACCGAAAACAATAAGTAGGGTAACAGGTAGTCCCAATCCCTCCCATCTTTCTCTACTGCTTTCTTTAACATATGTTTTAATGTTTTATTAAAACGTTCAACCAACCCATCCGTCTGGGGGTGATACACAGATGTCCGAATGTGCGAGATTTTAAGCAACTTACACAGTTCCTTCATCACTTTGGACATAAAAGGTGTGCCTTGGTCCGTGAGGATCTCTTTAGGAATTCCTGTCCTGGAAAACATATGAAAAAGTTCCCGTGCAATATTTTTAGATGCCATATTTCTTAAAGGGACCGCTTCGGGGTACCGGGTTGCATAATCAAGGACAACTAAGATGTATTGGTGTCCCCTGGCTGATTTTACAATAGGACCTACCAAGTCCATTGCTACCCTTTCAAAGGGTATTTCTATAACCGGCAGCGGGATTAATGGACTCCGGAAGTGAGACACCGGAGCATTTATCTGACACGAGGGGCAGGTTTTACAATAATCCTCCACATCTCGATAAACCCCGGGCCAGTAAAACCTCTGAAGAATTCTTTCCTGGGTTTTGTCCATCCCCAGGTGCCCACCCAGCACGTGGTTATGGGACAAACCTAACACCATACTTCTATATGGCTTAGGTACTAGGAGCTGACTCACGGCCTCTCCCTTTACTTTAGTGACCCTATATAGCAGGTCATTGTTCATGGCAAAATGGGGAAATTTTTCATCAGAGCCGGGCTCTTGTGGGATCTCATTCAGAACAGTTATATTCTCCCTGGCATGTTTAAGAGTGGGGTCTTGCAATTGCTCACTCCCAAAATTGCCACGGGACACCGGTAGGTCAGGGACATTCTGTTCTAGAGAAACATCCTCCCCCTCCCCCAACATCACCTGAAATGGAAATTCATTTTTTTTACAGTCATCATCATTATCAATATCATTATCGTGATTACTATCAGCATCAGCATCATTATCATGGTCATCATCATTATCATGATCATCATCATTATCATGGTCATCATCATTATTATCACATAAGTTTAACAGCCCACTAGCATTGTGTTCCGCCCCTCGGGACTGCGCACCCTCAGTAGGAGCTTCATCACACTGTCCATCAGAAACATTTTTTTTCCAAAGACCCCAAAACAGGGGAAAGTCACGACCCAATATGGCGGGATGCATCAGGTTCTTCACTACCCCCACTTCATATGAGATCTCCCCGAGTTTTGTGACGAAGTCTGAGGAGGTTACTGGGTAGACTTTGACGTCTCCATGTATGCACACCACGCTTAGGTACCTATCTGTGACGAAGTCCCCATCAGCCAGACTAGCATGTATCAGAGTCACTCGACTTCCTGAGTCGAGTAGGGCCTGTACTGGGCAACCATTTATCACGACCTGACACAGCTGTGGGCCAGTCTCCTCGACTAGGGTGGCCACGCACACGGGCTCGGCGAGGAACGAGAGAGACTGTCCAGCGTCACAGTCCATAGGCTCCCCCACTAGTGGACAATTGGCTGAAATATGACCTTGTTCACGGCATCTCCAACACTGTCTCAGGTCAGGGTGCTCAGACGGGGAGACCTTCCTAGGTCTGGGTTCTCCTGGTAGGTAAGTATCACCCTTCCGCTCATACATGTCCCCTCGGGGCTGACCCGGACTATCAACAGCCCCCCTTGCCCCCACAGCTGGAACCCTCTTACCGGGAGATGACGGAGGCCGGGTATTCCGAACTGATGATCGCTCGGACGGCTGGTCACGTAGATAGTCTTTGGTGGCGAAATACCTTTCTATTAGGCTGACCAGTTGATCGGCATCTTTGGGGTCTCCCTGTCCGACCCAGAGCTGGACCTCAGGGGGAAGGGCCCAGATGTACCGGTCCAGCACCACCTTTTCAACCATTTGGGCAGGGGTGCTGACGTCAGGTTCCAACCACTTCTTTACCAAAGAAATCAAGTCATACATTTTTGAGCGAGCAGGCTTGTCTCGCCTGTATCTCCAGTTATGGACTCTCCTGGCACGGACTGCCCTCGTCACACCCAGGCGGGCAAGAATCTCCGCTTTCAACTTAGTATAGTCTTTGCTGTCCTGCTCGCTGAGGTCAAAATAGGCTTTTTGGGGTTCCCCAGTCAAATAGGGCGCGACCACCATAGCCCATTCAGATTGTGGCAGATTCTCCTTCTCTGCCAGTCTCTCAAATATAGCCAGATATGCCTCCACATTGTCATGAGGCGTCATCTTCTGCAGAGTCTGTTTTACCGCCTTCTTTACAGCGGATAATGCCGGTAACCCGGCGTCTTCATTCGGGGACGAGGTGCTAGGAGTTTTTTTTAGTGCTGCAAGCTACTCCAGTAACAACCGGTTGGTTTCCTGCTGTTGCTGCTGGCTCCGGGCCAGCTGCATAATGAGCTCCTCCATACTGCCGGACATCTTGGGCTGGCTGACTGCCTTCACCCAAGACATATACACTCCACAGTCTTCTCCACAATAAGTTCAGTTTTGCGGTGTAGACACCTTTTTTTTTTTTTTTTTTCAAAGTCTTCAGCCACTGTGCTGCCCCAGCATTCAAGCACCAATTGTAAGCTTTTCAGGGGATATAGCTCTGGGATCGCCGTCTTGGGGAGACGGAGTGGCATAAAGAGACCATTCACAGACAGTGGTTCTGTTAAAAACTGGCCGCAACCAGTTTTATTAAAGTCCACAGCAAACAGAACATAAATTAAAACAAAATCATAAACATAAAGCCTAGGCGTGTCCCGCCACTAATTACACTTAGATAGATTACCCTTTCTATCCGGGTCCAGACTCTAATAGCCTGTGCCCAAAACAACACATATGTTCAGTAGTTACCAGCGTGCAGCTCACATGAGGCTCCAATGGCGTCTGAAGTCAGATCCAGACTGAGAGAGAGAGCCTCCTCTGAACTTCTCAAGCAGGTACTTATGGCTGCCTAATTAAGCAGCTGTGTTCACTCCGGGTTGCACTGCAAACCTGTCCCAGATAGGAATGGAATGAACACCACACTGACAACCTATTTTATGCGCCCCAGCTAAGAAACCTGGGCGAGATATACACGCCGTCCAGCACACACCCCTTCACTGTCTCACAATATATATACAGCTCTGGCAAAAATTAAGAGAGCACTGCACAGTTTTATAAAAATCAACTTCTCTACATGTCTGACAGCCATTCCATTCCAGTGTCAGTTGAATTCCAACCAGAGTACACCTCATTCTACTCAATGTGCTTCTGATTAGGTATTCACCTGAACCAAATCTTATTTAATGAAGTTGAAAAGAAAAGTCTTGAGTGAGGAAAAGAAGGGCTCAATTCTGGCTTTACTAGCAGTGGGATACAGTGAGTGTCATGTTGCCTCTATCCTTAAAATTTCTAAGATGGCAGTCCATTACAACAAGGTCAAGCAGCAGAAATTGAGGACAACAAAGCTACAGACCGGCAGAGGGCAAAAAACAATTCTCCACTTGACCAGGATTTCCATCATCTTATTCAAATGTCACTCAGCAACCGCAGGATGACATCAAGTGAACCACAAAAGGAATGGCAAATAGCAGCTGGGGTGAAGTGCACGGCAAGAATAGTTCGTAAAAGGCTCCTAGAGGCAGGGCTCAAGTCTTGTAAAGCTACAAAAAAGCCTTTCATTAATGAGAAGCAAAGGAGAACAAAGCTAAAGTTTGCCAAAGACCATAAGGATTGGACCATAGCAGACTGGAGTAGAGTAATCTTCTCTGATGAGTCTTATTTTCAGCTTTGCCCAACACCTGGTCGTCTAATGGTTAGACGGAGACCTTGAGAGGCGTACAAGTCACAGTGTCTTGCACCAACTGTGAAATTTGGTGGAAGATCGGTGATGATCTGGGGATGCTTCAGCAAGGCTGGAATTGGGCAGGTTAATCTTTGCGAAGGATGTATTAATGAAGTCGCATACAAGGTTATCCTGTAAAAACAGTTGATTCCTTCTGCTTAGGCAGTATTCCCCAAGTCTGAGAACTGGTTTTTCCAGCAGGACAATGCGCCATGCCACACAGCTAGGTCAATCAATGTGTAGATGAAGGACCACCACATCAAATCCCTGTCATGGCCAGCCAATCTCCAGACCTGAACCTCATTGAAAACCTCTGGAATGTAATAAAATGTAATGGAATCTGGAATGTAATGTTTCCATTAATCATAAAATAAAATATATCTGAAAAATTGCTCCAAAATACAGCAAGTGATATACAGATTTGCAGGAACTGAAAAGACAGTAGATTAAGGGACTAAGGGGTAATGTCTGTTCTTGTGGAGTGTGACATGCTTGACATGCCAGTGTAAGGAGACTTATAGGTCATCCAGTGATCATCTTGGAAATGTAATGCAAATTGAATCTTCAGAGAGAAAGAGAACTGTTTCTTTCTGAAGAAGCAATTTGCACATTAGATTGGGGGAAGAATTTAAGAGAATCTGTCACCCCCTTTGGATGTACCTAAGCTATTAGTATGGGCATACAGGTACTAGAATACTTAAAATCGTCATACCTGTATGCCTCATATCTACAGTGTTATTCTTCAGAATCCTCTTTTCATCCTTTATGTTAATCCGGTCTTCCAAGTTCCGGGGCGTGTGGTGCCTGGAAGGAAATTCAGCTTCTGGTCTTCTTTTGCGTGCCTGTCGCCTCCCATCAGCATCACAGGGCCGGCTGTGACGTCTAGTGGTTGTCCTGCGCCTGCGTCCTACAATTGTGATATTCCGCCCTTGGTGGTGGATGTTCCCATCATATAGATTCTTTTCTATAATAATGTAATTTAACCAGTGCCAGATATATATATATATTATTTTTTTAACCATAATTTGTTTACTTACTAATATATTTTGTCATAATTTACAACATATTGACAATCAGTGAACATCATCATGACAAACAGATATATATATATATTATATATATATACAGTATCTATAACTATCTAAGTATAATACAAGTTCTTAGCTCATAAATTAGTAATTCATAGAAAATTAATTGAACTAATAATAAAATAGTATAGCACTCTATACAGATCTAATATATAAAGCTGAATGTATGTATGTGTGTATGTATGTGGGTATGTTTGTCCGGGATTGGAATCCGCACCGTCGCACTTACGGGCATGAAATTTTGCACGCCCGCACGTCTCGACCCCGAAAGCGTCCTAGGCTATGTTTTAGAATTGAAATTTTAACCCCGCGCGTTCCAAATCGCCAAACAATTTTGGCCCTATCTACATAATGGGGAGAAAGCTGAATGCTTGTGTGTATGTCCGGCATAGGAATCTGCATTTACGGGCATGAAATTTTGCACACCCGCACGTCTCGACCCCGGGAGCGTCATAGGCTAGGTTTTGAGTAGAAATTTTAACCCCGCGCATTCCAAATCGGCAAATAATTTTGGCTCGGGATAGGAATCTGCACCGTTGTACTTACGGGCATGAAATTTTGCATGCCCGCACATCTCAACCCCAGGAGCATTATAGGCTATGTGTTGAATGGAAATTTTAACCCCCGCACGTTCCAAATCGCCAAACAATTTTGGCCCTATCTACATAATGGGAGAAAGCTGAATGCTTGTATATAGATATAATCATACAATTTGGTATAAATCACACCGAGATACTATCCGCACCCGGGCCTCAGCTAGTTGTAGTCAAAATAGACATTCCAATGGTAAATAATGGCCAAGGAACCTTGCCACTGTATACGCAGAATTGCAGCGCAATCCAACACCAGGACACAGCCTGCAAATAACCCCATTAATGAAACAAATTTTGGCTACTACCAGCGGACAAAGTTAATGCTGGGTTATCCAATAAAGTGCAACGGGCTATGAAATTTATGCAAACCAATTTGACTCGCAAGTGCAAAGGAGTTGAAATTTTAATCCGCGCATATCCTCGGCATAATTTTGGCCGGGATAGGAATCTGCACCGTTGTACTTACGGGCATGAAATTTTGCATGCCCGCACATCTCAACCCCAGGAGCATCATAGGCTATGTGTTGAATGGAAATTTTAACCCCCGCACGTTCCAAATCGCCAAACTATTTTGGCCCTATCTACATAATGGGGAGAAAGCTGAATACTTGTATATAGATATAATCATTACAATTTGTTATAACTAACCGTAGTTAGGTACTATGCCCGGGCAGCGCCGGGCTCTTCAGCTAGTGTAGCATAAAATAGAACATAGCCAAGTGGTAGGTAACGGCAAGGAAACACATTGCCAGTATACAGAAGAAAAATCACAACAGCCGGGAACACCCTGCAAATACCCCATTATATGAAACAAAAGGGAGACTGCCAGCGGACATAGAGTTAAATAGCTAGTATCCAATAAAGTGCAAGAGGTTATAGAAAGTAAGTATGCAAAAAGTGACTGCAAAGTGCAAAAGGAGTGCTACATATAATATGCTGCATACTCTGGCATAAATGACTGTCTCCCTCATAAACCATATGATGGGTGAGCCAGTCCTGTTGGATCCACATAAAAGAAGTCACACATGGACAAAAAATAAAAAACAGTAGACATAGCAAGATGCAAGTCACCAGCTAGTAGATATACCAGGTGCTATAGAGGCAAAATCACAAAATACGCAATCAAAATCAAGAAGAATTACCTAAGGGATTCCATAAATACAGTATGACAATGAGCTGAATCCAAGACTTGGAATAGTGACTGTAGAATATTAACTAAGGAATGTAACATAGAAGGCTGGAAGGATCTAAAGGGCCCATCTGCTAGAGATTATAGACTACTGAGCCCGACAAACTTGGGGCACTCAGTGTTATTCTATGGGACAGCTCAGATCTGCGATTTTTGTTTCTCATGCTGATAAAACAATTGCAGCATGCTGTGATTGGCAGCGAGACTTGGCTCACACGCACCCATACAAGTCTATGGGTGCGTGTGAAACATCGGACTGCACTCCGATGTCATCCGAGTGCAGTCTGATGTACTCGCACACAGATAATGGAATAGTTGGAGAAATTAAGATTTCCTTCTCCTCCTCACATGGGCTGCAATTCTCTCACGCGAGAGAAATGGAGAAGAGTGAACTGAAACTTGGATCAAATACTAATAGAGTTTGATCTCTAAGTATTTGCATAATCTGCCTGATTCTCTCGCATGAGAGAATTGACGGTCGTCTGACCCTGGCCTTGTGTTCTGAGTTCAAATGTCCAATCCTTTTGTTCCTACACAAAAAGGAAAAGAAAATACCGTACATAGCTGGTATATACTGTATATGAACCCATCCTCTTTATTTGTGGTTTGTACATATTCTTGACAGAGCCACATATTGCATTTAATAAAGATGAATATAAGTAGCAGATAATTACTGGAGGCAACAGGTGCAGGCATAAAACACTGGCACCCCAAACAAGTATTTTACATCATTTATACCCGTCTGTGCTTTGAAGAAGTAATTACAGGGACATCTTAAGAACACACACACATTGTACGAGCTGGCAATGCCATTACTCTTAGTTTTTTCAATTTGGAATCTGCAAAAAAAAATCTGCAAAATTCTCTGCCAAGTCTGACTTAACACACATTTCTGCCTCTAATGACAAAGACAACAGTTTCAATGGCAAAGATGCAAAATAAAATGATAAAAAGGTTTTTACAGAAATTACATTCATCCGTGGTTGCACTCCAATATTTCAGTAATGACATCCAAGCCCTTGAAATTTTGCTTTAAAGCTGCACCCCTGTGATTTTTTTGTGATTGTGATTATTGCAGCAGTGGAGTGTTGCTACTAATCTACATTCCCTTCACTTAGTCTCAGCCACCATCTTCATCTTTTATCCTCATCCCTCTGAACGGCCTCCTGCAGGTTGTGACCTGCCGGATCGCTCCATTGTTTGCTGGTGGAGCCGTAAAGGTACTGCCACACTTAGTGATCTCGTTAGCGATCTCGATAACGACACAAGCTAACAAGATCGTTGGTGTGATCGCTTTTAGGTCGCTAGTAGCTGCCAAACAGGAGATCTCATAAACGACTCATCAGCGGTCAGCGATCTCTTTAACGACTTTGGCGGTCGTTAGGATCTGTCATTAGCATGTACTGAGCGCTTCTGATTCATAGGAATTTCCAGCATCGCTCCTGCTCTCTGCGTCCTGCTAGCCTGCTTTGCAACTTCTGCGATCCTCTCTGTGACGCAAAAGAGAACCTACAGATATTGCGATCCACTCCGTGACGCTAAAAAAAAACAGTCATATGCATCACAAACGAGGTCGCTCGTCGTTCGCAAAAGGTGCCAAACACAGCGATTCAGGCTCACCAGCGGGACGTCAAGATCAAAAAACGGTCCAGAACGCTAGTGAACGATCAGCGACATCACAGCAGGGGCCACATCGTTGCTACATGCACACACACAACGAGGTCGCTAACGAGATCGCAAAATAGTGACGTTTTAGTGATCTCGTTAGCGATCTCGTTAGCGATCTCGTTTAGTGTGGCATACCCTTAAGTCACAGCTCAATGTAAGTCTATGAGAGTCAGAATGAGGCCAGACCAAGGGTCTCATAGACTCCTAGTGTGGGACCGGAGAACTCAGGGCCCACTAGAGAACATCATTCTTGGGGCACACCATCTATTTACCATAGAAATAAGAGAGGTTAAATTTTGCAACAAAAAGGAGGACACTGCTGTGTACATTAAGATAAAGCGTGTGAGGCTAAATATCAGAGATTTCTTTCATTGTTCTTATCACTATATGGACTACATTGGATTTGTTGGACTACGTTGGACCAACATGGGATCTAGTTGGTTAATAAATTGACCAAAGAGGGATGATGTAGGGTAGTGGTTTTGTTTGTTTGTTTTTAATAAATTATTTTGTTTTTTTGGAACACTTTATTATAGCATTAGTAATGGAGGTATCTGACAGACACCTTTCAATTATTCTCGCTGAGGCTTAGTGTCAGCCAGCGTTGCTTTGTTGTCTTCAAAATTGGCAGTCCCTCACTATTAATTCACTGCCTAATAACCAGGTGAATGGGGGAATGGGAAGGAGTTGGTTACCCCCAGAAACAGAGCATCCAATGTGAGAGTTTGTTCCAGGGACGGCTGCAAACTATTGTGTTTAGACTAGGAAATAACCAGTATCTAAGGACCTTCCCATCCCGGGGATCAGTTTGCTGGTGTTGCTTTTGCATTGACTGGTTATGAAAATGTGCTGACCCCTATAAAAAAATGAGTAAATAATAAATTAAATGGGCAGCACGGTGGCTCAGTGGATAGCACTACAGCCTTGCGCCCTGGAGTCCTGGGTTCAAATCCCACCAAGGACGACATCTGTAAGGAGTTTGTATGTTCTCCCCATGTTTGCGTGGGTTTCCTCCGGATACTCCGGTTTCCTCCCACATTCCATAGACAGACTGATAGAGATTCTAGATTGTGAGCCCCATCAGGGACAGTGATGATAATGTGTGCAAACTGTAAAGCGCTGCGGAATATGTTGGCACTATATAAATAAAAGATTATTATTATAGATTATTAAATGAGGTTATTTCACATGTCAACATGTGTTAGCTTGAAAAGATAACCAAGGGCTCAAGAAGTCAAACATTACCTGCTTCTAATCATTAGAAATAAAAATAAATGGACCCAGTATAGTAGAATACAGACTACGTAATTCTGCATAAATGAATCGATAGAAAGCAAAAATAGCATGTGCTGTGGATTTAACCCTTTGCATTGTACAGGGTAAAATGTGCAGCAAAATGTGCACATAATAAGTGCCGTTATTGGCAACACGAATCAAAGTAGGATATGCTTTCCACAAAAAAAAAGACAGATGAGAAAGCACACTCAACTCACTTTAATTGGCCGGTGATCTATCTGAAAAAAATATGGATAGCACACTTCCAAAAAATCTGATATATGGAAGAGCCCTTATTGATGGAGATACTGGATGGAAGGGGGTCCTTAACCAGTTACGGCTTTATTAATATAGCGAGAGAACTTCTCTAATTCTCTACCATTATAGACAATTTTTGAAAAGTTTTGTTTCAATTTCACCTACTGTATCAGGTCACAACTGATTGAGGGTCCATAGCTTAACCCCAGTCAGTGTGAGTGTGTACATGTGTATATGGAGTTTGAATATTTATACTAATATACAATGAATGTATAGCTGTTAGTGTTTTAGAGTTTAAAGGCTCTCATTCAGTAAGGGGTGATACCGGTGTTGTAGGATGAAGACCTCCAGTTACCCATAACTCATTGAGGGCTCCATCCCTCACCACCCATATCACGCCTTACTGAATGAGGGGCCCCCTCACAATTATAGCTATACACACACATTATACATTATAAGTACTCGTACACACTGTGCATAATAAACACATACCCAATAAATAAATATACAAACAAAAAGCCTTACTCTACAGCTAAATTGCGGAGTGCAGGTAAAAGGGTCCCACTTTTCAGCTTGCAGACCTCTCCCTCTATTTGCCCTTACAGCAAAGAAGACAAAAATTGTGTGTGAGCGGGAAGGAAGGAAGTGTTAAAGTGGCACGAGGAGTTTTATTAAGGTAGTACTGCAAATCTAAATGTATATGCCAGTACTAACTGAAATGATGCTTCAAAGTTCAACCAAAGTGTCTCTGCTCCAAACACACAGCAGCAAGGGGGAGAGCCCTGAGGGTCGGTCCGACACTGCTCACCCCTATAAAAATGCCCTAGCATACTGTCCATTCTTTATTAATATTCTTTGATCTGTCCACCATTCAGCCTGCACATGTGCATTTGAGACTCCGTGCACTGATAGCGAGATGACGTCCATTGCAATGCTAAAAGTGGAATGCCGCCATGTGCTGTTTGCGACTTTTACAGGCCCATATGATTTGGATCTGTGACTCCAATCAAAACTGAACATCTCTCTATTTTTTTCCGGACTGTATAAAAAAAACCCCACAGACATGTAAGCAACCATATAGATTATCATGGGTGGATTCTCATTATGTGAAAAACAAGCGTAAAATACAGACATGAAAACTGGACGTGTTAATGAGGTCAAATTAAAAGCAATATAGTTTTCTTGCTTCTGTCTTTAAATTCTGACTTTACTACAGATTCCTTAGCTCATGATAAATATAAATACTGTTGAGATCAGTTCATCTGGCACAGGGTAAACTTTCTCTTGGGTGAACTATACAACTAAGTGACTCTGTTTTCAGGACACTTCAGTAAATACTGTAGATCTGCAGCCAGTATGCGAAGAAAAATATTTATACTTAATATTAATATTTAATGCCCCAATCTCAGGTAAAAGAGAAAAATAGGATTTTATAAATATTTCTAGTTAAAAACTTGGAGGAAGTCTCGTGGTATTGGGGATTTGTTTATATTGTCTAGAACAAATATTTGAAAGGTTAAGTATTAATCCATATGCAAAAAAATGAACACAGGGATATAACTGTAGAACACTAATATTAAATATTATGACCTGTTTTGTAATCATTTTTGTGTTCTAAAATTATAAAAAAAATGAAACTACTTTGCAAACAGTCTTATGTGTTTGCAATTAAAGAGAATCTGTCACTCCATGAATGCTTTTAAGCTATTAAGTCAAAAACATTACCAAGAATGACCACTCTATAGCATAGGAATTGCATTGCTGCCATAGAAAATGGGAGAAAAAAATTGAAAAAAGAGCTATATAGTGTATATATGAAATATGCATCTGCAAAAATTGCTATGAAAAAAGGAAGGTTCTTAGCGCATAGATTGGCCAACATATGTGTGCGTAATTACCACATCAAGGTGTCTTTTGTAAATTGGGTCCCTGTCCTGGATTGTCACCTCTCTTGGGCAAAAAAGCCTACAATTTATGGGGCAGGAATGGACCAGCTAAGCTGCTTAAAATCACCTGTGGCTAACGGGAGTGGGAGTGCACATGTCCAAAAGGCTTTGATACAAATAGACAAAAAGAAGGACCAGCACATCTAAGCTAGTATGAATAGGCGCCAACCAAAGAAAGCGTATAAGTCAAAAAGTTTAAGGTTTACACCATAACTTACCAAGAATGACCACTCTAGAGCATAGGAATTGCATTGCTGCTATAGAAAATGGAAGAAAAAAATGAAAAAAGTGCTATATAGTGTATATATGAAATATGCATTTGCAAAAATTGCTATAAAAAAAGGAAGGTTCTTAGCGTATAGATTGGCCAATATATGTGTGGTTAAACCAGTCTTACCTGTATGCCTCATAGCTGTGGTCCAGATGTTGAGAAATTAACTTTTAATGTTTTATGTTAATGATTTCTTTCAGACTCCGGGGCTTGCAGTGCCTTGAAGAAATCCCTGCCTCCTCTCTTCGTTAAAATACCACCCCCCTCCTATGTACAGTACAGACCAAAAGTTTGGATACACCTTCTCATTCAAAGATTTTTCTGTATTTTCATGACTATGAAAATTGTAGAATCACACTGAAGGCATCAAAATTATGAATTAACACATGTGGAATTATACATTACACTTTACAAAAAAGTGTGAAACAACTGAAAATATGTCTTATATTCTAGGTTCTTCAAAGTAGCCACCTTTTGCTTTGATTACTGCTTTGCACGCAGAAAGGTGAACGGCTGGACTCTACATGCCTAGTTACCACCGTGAAGCATGGAGGATGTGGTGTGATGGTGTGGGGGTGCTTTGCTGGTGACACTGTTGGGGATTTATTCAAAATTGAAGCGGTGAGCGGTCCTGCTCACCCTGAACCATCTCGATTGGGTTCAGGTCTGGTGACTGTGGAGGCCAGGTCTTCTGGCGTAGCACCCCAACACTCTCCTTCTTGGTCAAATAGCCCTTACACAGCCTGGAGGTGTGTTTTGGGTCATTGTCCTGTTGAAAAATAAATGATGGTCCAACTAAACGCAAACCGGATGGAATAGAATGCTGCTGCAAGATGCTTTAGTAGCCATGCTGGTTCACTATGCTGTTAATTTTGAATAAATCCCCAACAGTGTCACCAGCAAAGCACCCCCACATCATCACACCACCTCCTCCATGCTTCACGGTGGGAACCAGGCATGTAGAGTCCATCCATTCACCTTTTCTGCGTGCAAAGCAGTAATCAAAGCAAAAGGTGGCTACTTTGAAGAACCTAGAATATAAGACATATTTTCAGTTGTTTCACACTTTTTTGTAAAGTGTAATGTATAATTCCACATGTGTTAATTCAGAGTTTTGATGCCTTCAGTGTGATTCTACAGTTTTCACAGTCATGAAAATACAGAAAAATCTTTGAATGAGAAGGTGTGTCCAAAGTTTTGGTCTGTACTGTACATCACACTGACCTGTGACGTGCAGTTGCCGTGCCGCAATCCCACGTATGCGCCTTGCACTTGAGCAGTCATGGGTGCCTTATCTACCCTTCTATGGGCAGTGTTTTCATCGATCTTCAGCGCAGGTGCCGACAAGTCTCTGCTACTGTGCAGTGACACAAAAGGGCCAACGCAGAAGCAGGAAGAAGACACTGCCCTTAGAAGTGCGGCCAAGGCACCTATAATAGCGCATGCGCGGGATTACGGTGCTGCCAACTGCACGTGGCAGGTCAGTGTGACATGCATGGGGGGGTGGCATTTTAATGAGGTGTCAGCGGGACATTTTTGGCATTGGCAACACTCAGCCGGGTGCCCTTGAGCAGATGCGGTGTTGTTGCGGAGCTCTTTTTTGCAGTTTTTGAACCTTCAATCCGCCGCTCCTTTCTGGTGGCTATGCAATGCATGCATATTAATCTGTATTTAATGTTATATTAATGCTATATTTTACTGTTTGCTTTTATCAACCAAACTTGATACCTACTAAGCAAAGATAACGTTTATACCACACGTTTTAAACATGACATCCCCATCCCCTCTTCCTCTTCCCCTATACCCAAACTCCCCCATCTCCATTACTTTTCCCCCTACTCCTTTCCCTTCTCAGCCTTTCCATGCTTTTTTTATCAAATAAATGATGATGTCCTTTATTATGGTTCTAATAAAATAATAATGTCTTTTTGAACATTCAGAAATAAAGAATTTATATATATATATTGTAAGGATCGTACTCACTTGGCGGCGTAGGAGGAGATAGGAGGCAAATTCTCTTCAACTTGCATGTGGGTTTATTGGCTTCATAAACCATCAAATCAGCAAAAGAAAGGTAACAGTGTTGTGAATGGGCTTGAGATGAGTTCTGAGCAGAGGCTCCCTCTGGTGGTTACAAGCGGTACTGGTCTGTTCAGTGAAGATTGTGAGGACTGGGAATCAGGTGTTACTGACTGGTCTTATATAAGGGAGTCACCTTCCCATCAGGGTTGCCGGTGATCAATTGTTCTGGTCTGAATCCTTGATTCCAGTTTCCCTTGTAGCCTGCTGTGTCGTGTCTGCATCTCCTTCTAACAGATAAGACATTTTCTTCTTTTTGTTTCTGTGCTTGATTTTTGCATTTTGTCCTGCACTTCTGTGAGGGCCTTCTGGGTCCCCTCAGGGGGCTTTTGCCCTCTAAGTTTAGTTGTAATGTATGTAGTACAGTTCATATAGCGTCTTGTGCTTGGGTGCGATGAAAACACAGGAGTCACAGGTTTGATATAGAAAAGTCCTGTATTACTTCATACAAGTTGGCAGAAATAGTCACACAGTTTGCAGACACAGAAACAGGAGACACAGCAGGCCAGAGTAATCCAAGCTCAGCAATCACTCTCCAATACAGATTCAGGATCTTCTTCTCTGTTACCGTAAGTCCATGCAAACGTGGGTCTTTCAAAGAGCAGGGTTCAGAGTCCACAAGTGCTTCAGAGTTCCTCAGTAGGAATAGCTGGAGTACAAGGTCCAAGGCTTACAGGAGTCAAGTCACAGGTTCACTGCAGGCTAGATTCTGAAGCACTGATTGCTCAGCTGTGGCTGCTTAAGAAGCAAAGGAGAGAATCAGGGCGGTAACATGCAAGCTGGAAACTCCATTTTGACTGAGGGCAAGATAGCTGCAGCAAGACAGAAAGTAAAATGGCTGACGAACAAACTGAGTTTCAGGAATATATACATAGAACCTTACATTACTCCCCCCTTAAGGACAACCTCCGGATGACCTCAGACCAGGCTTGTGTGGGTACCTCTGATGAAACTGACGGAGCAAGCGAGGAGCATTAACGTTATTGACCGGTTCCCATGAGTTGTCCTCCACTGGGTAGCCCTGCCATTTAATCAGATATTGTAACTGATTTCTATACAACCTGGAATCTAAAATCCTTTCCACCACAAATTCTTCCTGACCATCGACTAGCACTGGGTCAGGGCAAGGAGAGGAACGTCCAGGAAACGTATTGGGTGTCGCAGCCTTTAGTAGGGATACATGAAAGACAGGGTGGATTCTCATAGTTCTGGGCAGTTGAAGACGACAAGCAACGGCACTTATAATTTTACTGATTTTATAGGGTCCAATGTACTTATGTCCCAACTTAGACGATGGAATCCTTAACTTAAGATTTCTGGTTGACAGCCAGACCAAGTCTCCTACCTTGAAAGCTGGTGCAGGTTTACGAAATTTATCTGCTGCTTTCTTGTACCTTTCTTGAGCCGATTCCAGATTTTCCTTTAGAAGATCCATATTCTTCTTGTAAAGACGTGATTCTTTCAGCCACTGCTGGTAAAGGCGTTTCTATGGGAAATCGTGGTAGAATGTTAGGATGATAACCTAGATTAGAGTAAAAAGGAGACTGTTTAGTGGAGGCACTCTGAGAGTTGTTATACGAGAACTCAGCTAATGGAAGTAGATCCACCCAATCATCCTGTAGGTGGCAGATAAAGCAGCGGAGATACTGCTCCAGGGTTTGATTGGTTCGTTCGGTCTGTCCATTAGTCTGGGGATGAAAAGCAGAAGAAAGGTTTACTTTAATGTCCAATGCTGCACAGAAATTTTGCCAAAACCTAGAAGTGAATTGCACCCCTCGATCCGAAATAACCTCATCCGGTACTCCATGTAAGCGAAACACATCTTTAATCATCAAATCTGATGTCTGTTTTGCAGTGGGTAAGCCGACACAAGGGATAAAATGAGCTGCCTTTGTTAGACGGTCAACCACCACTAGAATGGTGTTCTTCCCCTGAGAGGTTGGTAACTCCACAATGAAGTCCATAGAAATGGATCCCCACGGGCGGGACGGGGTGGGAAGAGGCTGTAACAGACCAGTTGGTGAGGAGCGAGGTGTTTTGCATCTTGCACAGACCTCACATGAAGTGACATAATTCAAAACATCCTTCCTGCAAGTGGGCCACCAAAAGAAACTAGAAAGAAATTCCTGTGTCTTTAGAATTCCTCTATGCCCAGCTATCTTGGAATCGTGAATGAGTTGCAATACTCTCAATCTGACTGTTTCAGGAATATACAGACGTTGTCCCTGAATCCACACACCATTCTTAAAGACAAGACTTACGTCCCTTGGGGGTTGTGCCAAAAAGGAATCCGCATGGTATGCTTCCTTGATGTCCTTAAGTAGGTCTTGATTATGAATTACTCCTAGGAATCTAGAGTCAGGAAGAATAGTCTTAGGAGGAGTAATTGGACGTGTCTCTGCTGAGTAAATCCTAGAGAGTGCATCAGCCTTTCCATTGCGCGATCCTGGTCTATAAGAGATGATAAAATTAAATTGGTTTAAGAAAAGATTCCAGCGAGCCTGGCGAGGAGTCAGGCACTTAGCCGACCTGATAAACTCAAGGTTACGATGGTCTGTCAGGACGACTATTTGCTGTGCAGCTCCCTGAAGAAGGTGTCTCCATTCTTTGAAGGCGGCAATAATGGCCAACAACTCTCTATTGCCCACATCGTAGTTCCTCTCAGCCGAAGACAACTGCTGGGAAAAGAAGGCACAGGGATGCAAGACATTCTTCTCACCTGTTCTCTGAGAGAGTATAGCTCCAACGGCACAGTCTGAAGCATCCACCTCTATTATGAAGGCAAGCTCGGGGTTGGGATGTACTAGGATAGGTGCAGTGGTAAATTTATCTTTTAGACGGGAAAATGCTTCCTGGGCTTGGGGAGTCCAGGAAAACCTAGACTCTTTCCGGGTAAGTTGAGTGATAGGTGACACTACCTCAGAGAAATTTCTAATGAAACGTCTATAGAAGTTGGCAAACCCGATGAAGCGCTGTACCTCCTTCACATTTCTAGGACTTGGCCAATCCTTGATGGCTTGGGTTTTGCTTCCATCCATACTAATTCCTTGTGTAGACAGTACATACCCCAGAAATTGAATTTCGGTCCTATGGAATTCACACTTTTCAAGTTTGATGTAAAGATGATTTTGTCTTAGACGTTCCAAGACCATTCTCACATGTCCATGATGTTCCTCTGTGGAGTTAGAAAAAATTAGAATATCATCCAAATAAATTACCACGAATGTATCTAGGAGATCCCTGAAGATGTCATTCACCAAGTGTTGGAAAGTGGCTGGGGCGGTACTCAGACCAAAAGGCATAACTAGATATTCAAAGTGTCCATAGCGTGACCTGAATGCAGTCTTCCATTCATCCCCAGGTCTAATACGGACTAAGTTATAGGCCCCACGAAGATCTAGTTTAGAAAAAATTTTGGCATGTCGCACTCTCTCCAATAACTCAGGGATTAAAGGCAATGGATAATGGTTTCTAATAGTAACCTTATTGAGTTCCCTATAGTCTACGCATGGTCTCAGAGATCCATCTTTCTTCTTTACAAAGAAGATGGTGCACCTGCAGGAGATGAAGAGGGCGTATGAAGCCCTTGGCTAGATTTTCATCTATGTAATCCTTTAAAGCCTTTAGCTCGGGCCCCGCCAGGGGTAGATCTTACCAAAAGGTATCTCTGCTCCAGGCAATAATTCAATTGGACAATCATATGGACGGTGAGGAGGAAGCTGGTCAGCGTTCTTCTTGTCACATAAATCCACATAGTCCTGGTATACAGCTGGTAGTTCAGGGACTGACATGATTCCTTTAGGAACAGAGCAAGCTGAAACTTTTGGACTCATCTGTTTCTCTGGAAAGTGTAATTCCTTGGTCTCCCAGTTAATGGTAGGATTCTGAGCCTGCAGCCATGGTAGCCCTAGAATAATGGGAAAGTGGGGAGAAGAGATAAGCATAAAGGACAGTTTCTCTTGATGATCTTTACCCATAAGAACCCTCAAAGGCTCTGTTTCCTGATCCACTGGTCCAGAGGTCAGCAGGGAGCCATCCACAGTTTCCATCTGTACTGGAGTAGCCTTCTTCACTGAACGTATTCCCTGTTTCAGAGCAAAGGAGACATCCATAAAATTTCCACTTGCCCCTGAGTCGATCATAGCAGAGCTAGACACCCAAGCTGAGTCAACCCAGAGTTTGATGGAAAGAAAGCAATGAGAATTGTTTTTCTTACAACTCAGCTGGGACACCGCTGAGGAAACTTGAAAAATGGCAGCGTTTACACAGTCAACGTCCTCAGAGGTAACGGAGTTTAAGTCCGAGAAATCAAGATCTGTTGCTGCAGATCTCTCTGGAGCCTGAGGCTCGGACCTGACAGATCCCCTCTCGCAACACTCACAATGAATGAGTGCTGCAGTAGTCTTACGAGAACGGCTGGGGCAGTTTATAATGAAGTGCCCTGACTTACCACAATAGAAACATAGATTCTCCTTAAAACGATGTTCCTTGCGTGCATCACTAACCCGTCGTTGTAAAGAGTCTACCTGCATGGGTTCAGGTTCAGGTTCCCGTGTAATCCTACTCAAAGGTTCCTTAGCTGGAGAGGAAGGTAGGAAAAGGTTAGTACGATTGCTTTCGAACCATCTCTCTTGCCTGCGTTCAGTCAGACGAGTATCAATACGGATGCAGTAGTTAATAAAGTCACCTAACGCAGTGGGAGGGTCGGCACGAGCAAGTTCATCCTTAATCAGTGGAGATAACCCCTTTCGAAAAATAGATTTTTTGGCGGAACTGTCCCAGGTGGTATCAAGGGCCCATCTCCTGAAATCCAAGGCATATTCAGCTACCGAGTGCTTACCTTGGCGCAAAGCTAACATGGCTGCTTCAGCTGTTGCACCTCGATTGGGGTCATCAAACACCTGCCCCATGGCTGAAATAAAATCATCAAGGTGATTCAAACAATCATCCTCAGTCTCAATCAGAGGGTTTGCCCACATTAAAGCCTTGTTGGTAAGCAACATAATTATAGTAAGCACCTTAGATCGTTCAGTGGGAAATTGTGAAGCATGTGCAGAAAAAAAAAGATTGCATTGATTAATAAATCCCCTGAATTTCTCACGTTCACCGCCAAAACGAAAAGGGGGCAACTTGGGAATCCCAGCACTCGGGGCTACGGCAGGAGCCTGGACTCGCCCCTCTAGAACCTCAATCCTGGCTCGCAAATCCTGGGTAGTCTGTCCAACCACTTGCAAATTGTGATTATTGAGGTCCTGTAGATTTGTAAAACGGGTCTTTATATTCTGCAAATCTGCAAGGATATTATCAGTCACTCCGCAAAGTTCCTTTATGCGGGCCTCCATTTTCCAGATCTTTTAAGACAGGATTACTGGAAGAAGAGGAGAGAAAAAAAAAACAATAGTGTTCACCTGTGGCAACACTGCAGAGAGAAAAAAAAATTAAGGGAACTGCTCACCTGGAATGGTTGTGAGGAGTCACAACCACTATCATCACAGAAAGTTTCAACCAGACATCTGATATCCAGAGTTACAGCAGACAAAAAAGAGAAAAGAAAGGAAAAAAAAAAAAACAATAGTGTTTACTTGTGGTAACACTGCAAAAAGAAAAAACTTAAGGGAATTGCTCACCTGGAATGGTTGTGAGAAGTCACAACCACTGTCATCACAGAAAGTACAACCGGACGTCTGATATCCACAGTACAGCAGACACAGCCTTCCAGACCCAGCAGACACTAACGTTTTGGCTTCAGAATCTTGTAATGTACAGTACAGACCAAAAGTTTGGACACACCTTCTCATTCAAAGATTCTTCTGTATTTTCATGACTATGAAAATTGTAGAATCACACTGAAGGCATCAAAACTATGAATTAACACATGTGGAATTATACATTACACTTTACAAAAAAGTGTGAAACAACTGAAAATATGTCTTATATTCTAGGT
Organism: Oophaga sylvatica; assembly: GCA_033576555.1. Classification (NCBI taxonomy): domain Eukaryota; kingdom Metazoa; phylum Chordata; class Amphibia; order Anura; family Dendrobatidae; genus Oophaga; species Oophaga sylvatica. The sequence goes on from JARQOD010000006.1 coordinate 47,042,305, forward strand.
TCTTCAAAGTAGCCACCTTTTGCTTTGATTACTGCTTTGCACGCAGAAAAGGTGAACGGTTGGATTCTATATGCCTAGTTCCCACCGTGAAGCATGGAGGAGGTGGTGTGATGGTGTGGGGGTGCTTTGCTGGTGACACCGTTGGGGATTTATTGAAAATTGAAGCGGTAAGCGGTCCAGATCACCCCAAACCATCTCGATTAGGTTCAGGTCTAATGACTGTAGAGGCCAGGTCATCTTGCATAGCACCCCAACACTCTCCTTCTTGGTCATATAGCCCTTACACAGCCTAGAGGTGTGTTTGGGGTCATTGCCCTGTTGAAAAATAAATGATGGTCCAACTAAACGCAAACCGGATGGAATAGCATGCTGATGCAAGATGCTTTGGTAGCCATGCTGGTTCAGTATGCCTTCAATTTTGAATAAATCCCCAACAGTGTCACCAGCAAAGCACCCCCACATCATCACACCTCCTCCTCCATGCTTCACGGTGGGAACCAGGCATGTAGAGTCCATCCATTCACCTTTTCTGCGTGCAAAGCAGTAATCAAAGCAAAAGGTGGCTACTTTGAAGAACCTAGAATATAAGACATATTTTCAGTTGTTTCACACTTTTTTGTAAAGTGTAATGTATAATTCCACATGTGTTAATTCATAGTTTTGATGCCTTCAGAGTGATTCTACAATTTTCACAGTCATGAAAATAAAGAAAAATCGTTGAATGAGAAGGTGTGTCCAAACTTTTGGTCTGTACTGTATGTAGTACAGTTCATATAGCGTCTTGTGCTTGGGTGCGATGAAAACACAGGAGTCACAGGTTTGATATAGAAAAGTCCTGTATTACTTCATACAAGTTGGCAGAAATAGTCACACAGTTTGCAGACACAGAAACAGGAGACACAGCAGGCCAGAGTAATCCAAGCTCAGCAATCACTCTCCAATACAGATTCAGGATCTTCTTCTCTGTTACCGTAAGTCCATGCAAACGTGGGTCTTTCAAAGAGCAGGGTTCAGAGTCCACAAGTGCTTCAGAGTTCCTCAGTAGGAATAGCTGGAGTACAAGGTCCAAGGCTTACAGGAGTCAAGTCACAGGTTCACTGCAGGCTAGATTCTGAAGCACTGATTGCTCAGCTGTGGCTGCTTAAGAAGCAAAGGAGAGAATCAGGGCGGGAACATGCAAGCTGGAAACTCCATTTTGACTGAGGGCAAGATAGCTGCAGCAAGACAGAAAGTAAAATGGCTGACGAACAAACTGAGTTTCAGGAATATATACATAGAACCTTACATTAGTTCAGCCACTGATGTTTGTACTTTTGCTTTTTCCAGTTTTTTCAGTGGCTGCTGTTTTGATTTTGTTACACCAGAGAGCTAATTTAGGTGGTAGAGGTCGTGTGATCTCAGGTGTTTTGAAATTAGTAGAGTTGGTGCTTTCAGGTTTTTTTTGGGATTGCAGTAAGTACCCTTCCTATCCTTTTCTATTCAGTTAGTTTGGGCCCCAAAGTTTGCTCATACTATTTTCTGTCTGTGTCAGTATTTCGTCTTGTCTAACCGCCATTACATGTTTGGGGGCTTGCTATTATCTTTGGGGTTCTGCTCCGGGCAGATAGCTTTCCTATTTCTATCTTTAGGTGTAGTTAGTTTCTCAGGCTGTGACGAGGCGTCTAGGACCAACGTAGGAACGCTCCACGGCTGCCTCTAGTTGTGGTGGTTAGTCAGGGTACTGCAATCTCATAGATTCCAACTGCCCTGGCGTATTGCCTTTTTGCCTGCACTCCTCAGCTACCGAATCATAACAGTATCACCGGCCATAAAAAATTGAAAATTGTATGGTACTCACAGAAGGGAAAAAATATTGTGAAAGAAAAAAAAAAAAAAAGGTTGTCAGAGTTGTCAGAGATATTTTTCTGTTTGTTGCATTTTTTTTTTCCCTCTGTATCTCTGGGTGCTGGGGAGGATTTTTTTTTTCTCTCAATGGAGTTTGCACAGTTGTCTGGCCGTGTGGATCAGCTTGCCACTGAGGTTCGGAGTATTGCTATCTATCTTGCTAGGTTGCCTGTTGTGGAACCTAGGATTCCCATGCCAGATTTGTTTTTAGGGGATCGAGCTAAGTTTCAGAATTTCAAAAATAATTGTAAATTGTTTTTTGCCTTAAAATCTAAGTCCTCAGGGAACGCAGCGCAGCAGGTTCAAATTGTCATCTCTCTCCCTGCGCGGCGATCCTCAGGATTGGGCTTTTTCCCTGACAACTGGGGATCCTGTTTTGAGTGATGTTGATGCATTTTTTCAGGCTTTGGGGTTATTGTACGATGAGCCTAATGTCACTGATCAAGCTGAAAAAGCCTTGTTGGCATTAAATCAGGGGCTTGATGACGCTGAGTTATACTGTCAGAGATTCCGTAGGTGGGCAGTCCTGACCAAGTGGAATGACGACGCTTTGGCGCCCCTTTTTCGGAAGGGGCTGTCAGATAATGTAAAGGATGTTATGGTGGGATTCCCTGTCCCCTCTGGTCTCAATGATTCTATGTCATTAGCGATTCAAATTGACAGACGTTTGCGTGAGCGGAGAAGTATGCGTGGAATAGTGTTGCCTTGTGAACCTGCTTCTGAATCCATGCAGTGTGATAGAGTGGTGTCTGGGGCACAGCGTCATGAGTTTCGAAAGCGCAATGGGTTATGTTTCTACTGTGGTGATGCCTCTCATACTATTTCAGTCTGCCCTAAGCGGGGAGGACGTTTTGCACGCTCAGTTGTCTTGGGTAGTGTTCAGACTAAGTTTTTACTAACTGTCACTCTGATATGCTCTCTGTCCTCATTTTCTGCTCAGGCTTTCGTTGATTCTGGAGCAGCTATTAACCTGATGGATTATGATTTTGCTAAACGTTGTGGGTTTCCCTTGATACCCCTACGGAAGTCTATTCCCCTTCTGGGGATCGATTCTACCCCTTTGGCTGAGAATAAACCTCAGTTCTCTACTCAGGTTATAATGAGGGTTGAACCTGATCATCAAGAGTGCTGCAAATTTTTGGTTCTGTATAATCTGCATGATATTATCGTACTGGGTTTCCCTTGGTTACAGTCTCATAATCCTGTTTTGGATTGGAAATCTGTGTCTGTAACCAGTTGGGGCTGCCAATGTGTTAATACCAACACTCCTGTTTTTTCTGCCTCCCCCCAGGCTCAGGATGTTCCTGACTTTTTGATTGATTTTTCTGATGTGTTTAGCGAAAGTAAATCTGCATCCTTGCCTCCCCATAGGACCTATGACTGCGCTATTGAATTAGTGCCTGGTAGTAAATTCCCTAAAGGTCGCCTTTTTAACTTGTCTGTACCTGAACATGACGCTATGCGGTCTTATATCAAGGAGTCATTGGAGAAAGGTCATATCAGACCATCCTCTTCACCCTTAGGTGCCGGTTTTTTCTTTGTGGCCAAAAAGGATGGTTCATTAAGGCCGTGTATTGATTATCGTCTTTTGAACAATATTACTGTGAAATATCAATACCCGTTACCCTTGATTTCTGACCTGTTTTCCAGGGTGAAAAACGCTACTTGGTTTACCAAGCTTGACCTCAGGGGGCATATAACCTTATTCGCATTAAGCACGGGGATGAATGGAAGACGGCATTCAATACCCCGGAGGGGCATTTTGAGTACCTTGTGATGCCCTTTGGGCTCACTAATGCTCCTTCTGTCTTCCAGTCCTTCATGAATGACATTTTCAGGGATTTTGTGGATAAATTTCTGATTGTTTATTTGGATGATATCTTGATTTTTTCCAATGACTGGGACTCTCATGTGAAACATGTTCGAACTGTATTCCAGATTTTGAGAGAGAATGCTCTGTATGTGAAGGGATCAAAGTGTCTTTTTGGCGTACAGAGGATCTCATTTCTGGATTCATTTTGTCCCCATCTGTTATTGAAATGGACCCGGTCAAGGTTCAGGCCATCTGTGATTGGGTCCAACCTACTTCATTAAAGGCTCTTCAAAGATTTTTGGGTTTTGCCAATTTTTATCGTAAATTTATTGGTAATTTCTCGGTTATTGTTAAACCATTAACTGATTTGACCAAAAAGGGTTCTGATATGGTGAATTGGCCTCCTGAGGCAGTCTCTGCATTTCAGGAACTTAAGCAGAGATTCACTTCTGCTCCTGTTCTACGGCAGCCTGATGTTTCTCTGCCATTTCAGGTGGAGGTTGATGCCTCTGAAATTGGGGCAGGTGCCGTTTTGTCCCAAAAAGATCCAGAGACCTCTAAAAGTAACCCTTGTGCCTTTTTCTCTCGAAAATTTTCTCCTACTGAACGTAATTATGACGTGGGTAATCGGGAGTTATTGGCCATGAAGTGGGCTTTTGAAGAGTGGAGACATTGGCTGGAGGGAGCCAAACATCGGGTGGTGGTCCTTACGGACCATAAGAATCTGGTTTATCTGGAATCTGCCAAGCGACTCAATCCTAGACAGGCCAGGTGGGCCTTGTTTTTCACACGTTTTAATTTTGTGGTTTCCTTTCTTCCTGGCACTAAGAATGTTAAGGCGGATGCTCTCTCGAGGAGTTTCCTTGCGGACTCTCCTGAGTTATCTGATCCTTCTGTTATTTTGAAAGAGGGTGTAGTTCTTTCCGCCATCTCACCCAATTTGAGACTTGCTCTGGAGGGGTGTCAGGAGGATAGGCCCGAGCGCTGCCCTGTTGGAAAATTGTTTGTCCCGGACCAGTGGAAAAAGAGTGTGATGTCTGAGATTCATTGTTCCGCGTTGACTGGGCATCCCGGAATTTTTGGTACCAGAGACTTGGTTAGTCGGTCCTTTTGGTGGCCTACCTTGTCTCGTGATGTCAGGGAATTTGTGCAGTCCTGCGGGACTTGCTCTCGCTCCAAGCCTTGCTCTCGCTCTGGTGGTTTGTTGATGCCATTGCCTGTGCACAAGAGACCATGGACCCATATCTCTATGGATTTCATTTCCGACCTTCCTGTTTCTCAGAGAATAACCGCCATCTGGGTGATTTGTGATAGGCTTTCCAAGATGATACATCTTGTGCCATTGCCTAAGTTGCCCTCCTCCTCTGAATTGGTGCCTTTGTTCCTTCAGCACGTGGTTCGTTTACACGGCATTCCTGAGAACATTGTGTCTGACAGAGGAGTCCAGTTTGTTTCCAGATTTTGGAGGACCTTTTGTTCTAAACTTGGTGTTCAATTGTCTTTCTCCTTGGCGTTTCATCCTCAGACCAATGGTCAAACTGAGAGAACAAACCAGACATTGGAGACTTATCTAAGATGCTTTGTGTCTGCTGATCAGGATGACTGGGTTTCTTTTTTGCCTTTGGCTGAGTTTGTTCTTAATAATAGGGCTAGCTCTGCCACTTTGATGTCTCCATTTTTCTGTAATTCTGGGTTTCACCCTCGATTTTCTTTGGGACAGACGGAGGCTTCTGTCTGTCCGGGTGTTGACTCTGTTGTGGAGCGTATGCAACAGATTTGGGACCAGGTAGTGGAGAGGTTGTCCCTTTCTCAAGAGAGGGCCCAGCGGTTTGCTAACCGGCATAGGACTGATGGTCCTCGGTTTAAAGTGGGGGACTTGGTCTGGTTGTCCTCAAAAAATATTCCTATGAGAGTAGCATCTCCTAAATTTAAGCCTAGGTTCATTGGACCTTATAAGATCATGGAGATTCTTAATCCTGTTTCTTTTCGCTTGCTTCTTCCAGGGACATTTAAGATCCATAACGTGTTCCACAAGTCCTTGTTGAAGAGGTTTGTTGAACCAGTGGTTCCTGCTGCTGTGCCTCCTGACCCTGTTTTGGTTGAGGGCAATCTGGAGTATGTGGTTGAGAAAATATTAGATTCTCGTTTTTCTAGACGGAAACTCCAGTATTTGGTTAAGTGGAGAGGTTATGGTCAGGAAGACAATTCTTGGGTGTTTGCTTCGGACATCCATGCTAGAAGACTCATCCGTGCGTATCATAGAACTCATCCTGACCGACCTGGTTGCTCAAATGAGGGTTCGGTGACCCCTCCTCAAGGGGGGGGTACTGTTGTGAATGGGCTTGAGATGAGTTCTGAGCAGAGGCTCCCTCTGGTGGTTACAAGCGGTACTGGTCTGTTCAGTGAAGATTGTGAGGACTGGGAATCAGGTGTTACTGACTGGTCTTATATAAGGGAGTCACCTTCCCATCAGGGTTGCCTGTTATGTTTCGGTAGCTGAGGAGTGCAGGTAAAAAAGGCAATATACCAGAGCAGTTGGAATCTATGAGATTGCAGTACCCTGACTAACCACCACAACTAGAGGCAGCCGTGGAGCGTTCCTACGTTGGTCCTAGACGCCTCGTCACAGCCTGAGAAACTAACTACACCTAAAGATAGAAATAGGAAAACTATCTGCCCGGAGCAGAACCCCAAAGAACATAGAAAGCCCCCAAACATGTAATGGCTGTTAGACAAGATGAAATACTGACACAGAAAGAAAATAGTATGAGCAAACGCTGGGGCCCAAACTAACTAAATAGAAAAGGATAGGAAGGGTACTTACTGCAATCCCAGAAAACCCTGAAAAGCACCAACTCTACTAATTTCAAAAACACCTGAGATCACACGACCTCTTCCACCTAAATTAGTTCTCTGGTGTAACAAAATCAAAACAGCAGCCACTGAAAAAACTGGAAAAAGCAAAAGTACAAACATCAGTGGCTGAACTAAACTGAGAGGGCAAAAGCCCCCGAAGGGGACCCAGAAGGCCCCCACAGAAGTGCAGGACAAAATGCAAAAATATAGCACAAAAAAACAAAAAGAAGAAAATGTCTTATCTGTTAGCAGGAGATGCAGACACGACACAGCAGGCTACAAGGGAAACAGGAATGAAGGATTCAGACCAGAACAATTGATCACCGGCAACCCTGATGGGAAGGTGACTCCCTTATATAAGACCAGTCAGTAACACCTGATTCCCAGTCCTCACAATCTTCACTGGACAGACCAGCACCGCTTGTAACCACCAGAGGAAGCCTCTGCTCAGAACTCATCTCAAACCCATTCACAACAGTTGCCGGTGATCAATTGTTCTGGTCTGAATCCTTGATTCCAGTTTCCCTTGTAGCCTGCTGTGTCGTGTCTGCATCTCCTTCTAACAGATAAGACATTTTCTTCTTTTTGTTTCTGTGCTTGATTTTTGCATTTTGTCCTGCACTTCTGTGGGGGCCTTCTGGGTCCCCTCAGGGGCTTTTGCCCTCTTAGTTTAGTTCAGCCACTGATGTTTTGTACTTTTGCTTTTTCCAGTTTTTTCAGTGGCTGCTGTTTTGATTTTGTTACACCAGAGAGCAATTTAGGTGGTAGAGGTCGTGTGATCTCAGGTGTTTTTGAAATTAGTAGAGTTGGTGCTTTCAGGGTTTTTTTGGGATTGCAGTAAGTACCCTTCCTATCCTTTTCTATTTAGTTAGTTTGGGCCCCAACGTTTGCTCATACTATTTTCTGTCTGTGTCAGTATTTCGTCTTGTCTAACCGCCATTACATGTTTGGGGGCTTGCTATTATCTTTGGGGTTCTGCTCCGGGCAGATAGCTTTCCTATTTCTATCTTTAGGTGTAGTTAGTTTCTCAGGCTGTGACGAGGCGTCTAGGACCAACGTAGGAACGCTCCACGGCTGCCTCTAGTTGTGGTGGTTAGTCAGGGTACTGCAATCTCATAGATTCCAACTGCTCTGGTGTATTGCCTTTTTGCCTGCACTCCTCAGCTACCGAATCATAACATAACAGTCTTTATAACATGCAAACACAGTAATAATGTCCATATCAGAACTCTGCTCTCCTAGTCCTGTGGGCACACAGGCTTGTGCAATGTCCAACACTCATGTAGCCACAGATACAGGAAGGCTGCTCCCTTCAAACACAGAGACCTCTCTGTAGTGTCCAGCCTGGACACATGGAAGTCTGTCCTCACTGGCAGACTCCCACAACACTCCTCACCTGTGCTAAACACCTCTGTTACATAGCCTGTAACCACACCCACAGGTGAGGTAACATCACATGCACTGGTCAGGTGATCATGACATCACCACAGGTCCTTAAACACATACCTTGAATTCACTATGCGACCATTAGTATCGCTACATATCTTTCCCCCCTGCCTAAAGCCGTTAGGCTTGGCACCTTCCATTACTCGACCAGAGACTCTTCTCGGTCGTCTCCAACAGTTAAGCTGTCTGTCAAAGTCGGGCCCTGCTACTGAACCGTTATGTAGACATCCGTCATCCGACTCTGTCACGTCCTTTGATAACGATGCCCCTTTGTCAGACCACCCGCATCCCCAGCGGTCAGTACGGCGTCGCAATTCCCTTGCACCCATACGTCCTGTCTGGTCTGACTCCTTTTCATTTCATCCACTACAGGTTCTCCTGCTTAGGTCACTCAGCACTGAGCTAACTGAGGCATCACTACTTCTACCTCTTCCATCCGGCCACCTATTTCCTGTATTAGCTCCAGCTTGAGGACTTCCAGTCTTAAGCGATCCTCTTCGCCTCTCTATACCGCGGTTTGAAGGTGGCGGCCGTCTTCCTCCCATTTCCTGCAGCTCTCTGTTGACCTGCTCCCTCTCAAGTTTTAGCTGCTCTACGTCTTTCAAGTACGCCAGACGATACTCCAGGAGCATCTGGAAATTCCCAAGGCTCTCCATGGATCCGACAACGAGGCATGGAACCATCCCATCTTCACCCACGACCTGGGCTTCGTCATCAGCAGGAATCCTCACTCTCATCACACCGGACCTATTCACCATCTACTGCATCACTTTCCCAAGTCTTCCGATGACTTTCCTCACCAGACCTCTGGGCACTTGAGTGATGTTCTCCACCAATCCAAGCCGACTTTGAGCTCTTCTTGCTTGCTCCAGACGTCGAGCGCCTTCTTTATTCCTCCACATGATCATCTGTTTCGTTCGGAGGCATTGTAGATGCATGTCTCTCAGGACAGCCACCCGCTTCATTATGACTTCCCTAGTCGACAGTATGACCAACTGTTTAATCTCTGGCACCCAGTTCACACTACATGCTTCTACTGCCTTTCTAAATGCCTCATGCACATCCTCACTGGCACATGCTTCTCGTATGTCTTTGGGTACCTCTATTATACACTTAAAAAGCGAAGTCTCCCCTTCTTGAACATACTGTTGGACCTCCTCGTCCGGAGCGTCAGCGCAGTTTTCCAAGACATAGGCATTTCTTGTGTGGCCATCTGCGTGGCACTTCCTTTGCTGGATTTCTTCCTCATTTCTCTTCTTAGAGGATGTAGCCTGTCCCGCCTTTCCGCGGTCCCTGCGGCGAGAGGAAGATCTGCCAATTTTACTCGACTCCACCTTACTGCACTCGCTTTCCCTTGTGTTTGAGTCACAGTCTGCATAGGAGTCACTCCCACTCCCCTTGTCATCCTGGAAAGGAACAGCACGTCCCCACTTAGACAGGTGTCAGACCCCTTTTCTGGAGCTATCCCATTTCTCACGGTCAGACGGATTGTCACCCCAAAGTCCCCGAGTTGGTCTGACCCACACTGTCTTCCGGTCACCTGGAGCTCTGGACCCTTGACCTTAGGTGGTGCTACCTCCTTTTGACACATCACACAACAAGGAACCACTACAGCCGCCTGCCGTTGTGGGGCTCCCTTAGGGTCATTTGGTCTCTCTTCCAAGCAACCCCACACTTCCTCAAAGAACACAAAGTTCCGGCCCCTCTCAAAGGGGTACAATACATTCGGTGGTATACCGCACTCAGTATAACTGTCACGCTGTCTAATGATATGACTACAATGTCAGTAAACTATTTATACAGGAACCACACTCTATACAACATATAGTTTAGCAACATCAGAATGTAAGTATAAAATAGATTTACCTGACACAATATCAGCAGAACTTAGGGTTAATCTTGAGGACTAGATGTGCAGAAACGATATCAGTTGAACTCAGGGTTAATCTTGAGGACTTGATGAGCTGTAACAGGAAAGAGGAGGACCGGGGTCTAACCTGACCCTACACTGGGGTCCTAACTAATCCCTTACCTTGGAGGTACTGATAATGGTTCAGAGGTCCAAGTCTCCAGCCTAACCCTGTCTCCTATCAGACCCTGAACCCTGTAATCAGTCCAAAGAAGGATCCTGATTACCACCAAAGGGATATGGACTGATCTCAGCTAAATACACAAATTAGACATATAAGACAGACAGGATAGCACTCTCTTGCATACACACTCAAACACCGAAGGAACATAAATGGTCTGGGAAATAAACTCTAAGCAAGTTAAGCTTAAAACAACTAAGGAGCTCTCAACTAGAGTCTATACAGATTCATTCCTATCTGTGGTCTGCATGAAGGGTTTCACTGGCAACTCCCAAAGCAGACAACCAGAAACTTAAAGGAAACCAATCAACAAATAATCAATTGCACCCGGGAGAAACTGCACCCAGTCCCAGCACCGAGCACAGACAGAATTAACTCCCTAGCTGCCAAACACAAAGAAACAGCAACTCAGCTGTGAGAAGTCAAAATGTGCAACCGCGACGATCTTCGTGGCAATGCACACATGACAGTACCCCCCCTTCTACGAGGGGCCTCCGGACCCTCAGGGCCGCAGAACCAAACGATCTGCGTTAACATCAGACGCAGGGACCCACGTCCTCTCCTCCGGACCATACCCCTTCCAATGCACCAAGTACTGAAGGAACCGGCGATTCAGGCGAGAGTCAATGATTTTTGATACTTGAAATTCCAAGTTACCATTGACCAACACTGGAGGAGGAGGTAGAGGTGACGGTATGACTGGTGCCACATACCTTTTAAGTAATGACTTGTGGAACACATTATGAATTTTAAAAGTAGAAGGGAGTTCCAGACGAAATGCCACAGGATTAATTATGGAACTGATCCTGTACGGCCCGATGAATCTGGGACCCAGTTTCCAGGAGGGCACTTTAAGTTTTATATTCCTGGTAGACAACCATACCAGATCGTTCACATTCAGATCTGGACCAGAAACTCTCCTCCTATCCGCCATACGTTTGTAACGGTTCCCCATCGTACTCAAATTATTCAATACACCTCGCCACACAGAAGCAAGTGACGACGAGAAACGCTCCTCCTCAGGAACCCCAGAAGGACCCCCCCATTGAAAGTACAAAACTGGGGATGAAAACCATATGCCCCAAAAACGGGGACTTACCAGTGGACTCGCTCCGCCTGTTGTTAAGAGCGAACTCTGCCAGAGGCAAGAAAGATGACCAGTCCTCCTGGTTCTCCGAGACAAAACACCGGAGATATGTCTCTAAACTCTGATTCAGACGCTCTGTCTGACCATTGGTCTGTGGATGAAAAGCCGAGGAAAACGACAATTGCATCCCCCGACGTAAACAAAATGCCCTCCAAAATTTGGACACAAACTGAGACCCCCTATCTGACACCACATCAGAAGGCAACCCATGAAGTCTCACGATCTCCCTAATGAACACCTGCGCCAGAGTTTTAGCATTAGGGAGTGCAGGAAGAGCAACGAAATGTGCCATCTTACTGAACCTGTCAACAACCACCAGTATGACAGTATTCCCTGACGACGGAGGAAGATCCGTAATGAAGTCCATAGATAAATGAGTCCATGGACGCTCCGGAAGTTTCAAGGGTAAAAGGGTCCCAGATGGACGGGTATGAGGAGTTTTAGAGCGAGCACAAACCCCACAGGACGCGACAAAAGTTATAACATCTTTATTAGCGTTAGGCCACCAAAATCGGCGAGAAAGGAGATCTAAAGTAGCCTTACTCCCTGGATGTCCTGCTAAAGCAGAATTATGATGTGCCTCAATAACCTTTTGTCTCAACTGATTCGGGACAAACAGTCTCCCTGGAGGTCCTGCAGGGGCGTCCCCCTGAGCCTCTAACACCTCCTCCTCAAGCTCAGAACATACAGCCGACACTACCACCCCCTCCTGAAGGATAGGAATCGGGTCATCCGTTTTCCCGGCCCCTGGGAAACTGCGAGACAAAGCATCAGCCTTTACATTCTTAGACCCCGGACGATAAGTGACGACAAAATTAAACCTGGTAAAAAACAACGACCATCGAGCTTGTCTGGAATTCAGACGCTTAGCGGATTCTAATACAGCAGGTTCTTGTGATCAGTAATAACGGTGACCGGGTGGACTGCCCCCTCCAAAAAGTGACGCCATTCCTCAAAAGCCAATTTAATGGCCAAAAGTTCCCTATTGCCGATATCATAATTCCTTTCGGCGGACGACAATTTCTTAGAAAAGAAAGCGCACGGATGCCATTTACCAGGGGACGGACCCTGGGACAATATAGCACCCACCCCTACGTCAGACGCGTCCACCTCCACAATGAACGGCTGAGATACATCTGGTTGGATGAGAACGGGTGCCGAAGCAAAACATCTCTTTAAAGAGGAAAAGGCTTGACAAGCTTTGTCCGACCACCTAGAAAAATCCGTCCCTTTTCTCGTCATGTCAGTGAGAGGTTTGACGACAGACGAGAAATTACAAATAAATTTCCGGTAGTAATTAGCAAACCCCAAAAAACGCTGCAGAGCCTTAAGATCCCCTGGCTGATCCCATTCAAGCACTGCTCTCACCTTTTCAGGGTCCATACGGAAACCGGAGGCTGACACCAAAAAACCCAAAAACTGAAGTTCCTGTACGGCAAAAACACACTTCTCCAGTTTGGCGTATAGTTTATTGTCTCGCAAGATCTGCAACACCTGTCTCACATGCTCCTGGTGAGACACAAGATCTGGCGAGTAAATTAAAATGTCATCCAAATATACGACCACAAACACCCCCACAAGGTGACGAAAAATGTCATTAACAAAATGTTGGAATACTGCAGGTGCAGTAGTCAGACCAAAAGGCATAACCAGGTTTTCATAATGTCCCTCCGGCGTGTTAAACGCCGTTTTCCACTCATCCCCCTCTTTTATTCTAATCAGATTATACGCCCCCCTGAGATCCAATTTAGAGAACCATTTGGCGCCAACAATTTGATTGAAGAGATCAGGAATAAGTGTAATGTATGTAGTACAGTTCATATAGCGTCTTGTGCTTGGGTGCGATGAAAACACAGGAGTCACAGGTTTGATATAGAAAAGTCCTGTATTACTTCATACAAGTTGGCAGAAATAGTCACACAGTTTGCAGACACAGAAACAGGAGACACAGCAGGCCAGAGTAATCCAAGCTCAGCAATCACTCTCCAATACAGATTCAGGATCTTCTTCTCTGTTACCGTAAGTCCATGCAAACGTGGGTCTTTCAAAGAGCAGGGTTCAGAGTCCACAAGTGCTTCAGAGTTCCTCAGTAGGAATAGCTGGAGTACAAGGTCCAAGGCTTACAGGAGTCAAGTCACAGGTTCACTGCAGGCTAGATTCTGAAGCACTGATTGCTCAGCTGTGGCTGCTTAAGAAGCAAAGGAGAGAATCAGGGCGGGAACATGCAAGCTGGAAACTCCATTTTGACTGAGGGCAAGATAGCTGCAGCAAGACAGAAAGTAAAATGGCTGACGAACAAACTGAGTTTCAGGAATATATACATAGAACCTTACATTACTCCCCCTTAAGGACAACCTCCGGATGACCTCAGACCAGGCTTGTGTGGGTACCTCTGATGAAACTGACGGAGCAAGCGAGGAGCATTAACGTTATTGACCGGTTCCCATGAGTTGTCCTCCACTGGGTAGCCCTGCCATTTAATCAGATATTGTAACTGATTTCTATACAACCTGGAATCTAAAATCCTTTCCACCACAAATTCTTCCTGACCATCGACTAGCACTGGGTCAGGGCAAGGAGAGGAACGTCCAGGAAACGTATTGGGTGTCGCAGCCTTTAGTAGGGATACATGAAAGACAGGGTGGATTCTCATAGTTCTGGGCAGTTGAAGACGACAAGCAACGGCACTTATAATTTTACTGATTTTATAGGGTCCAATGTACTTATGTCCCAACTTAGACGATGGAATCCTTAACTTAAGATTTCTGGTTGACAGCCAGACCAAGTCTCCTACCTTGAAAGCTGGTGCAGGTTTACGAAATTTATCTGCTGCTTTCTTGTACCTTTCTTGAGCCGATTCCAGATTTTCCTTTAGAAGATCCATATTCTTCTGTAAAGACGTGATTCTTTCAGCCACTGCTGGTAAAGGCGTTTCTATGGGAAATCGTGGTAGAATGTTAGGATGATAACCTAGATTAGAGTAAAAAGGAGACTGTTTAGTGGAGGCACTCTGAGAGTTGTTATACGAGAACTCAGCTAATGGAAGTAGATCCACCCAATCATCCTCTAGGTGGCAGATAAAGCAGCGGAGATACTGCTCCAGGGTTTGATTGGTTCGTTCGGTCTGTCCATTAGTCTGGGGATGAAAAGCAGAAGAAAGGTTTACTTTAATGTCCAATGCTGCACAGAAATTTTGCCAAAACCTAGAAGTGAATTGCACCCCTCGATCCGAAATAACCTCATCCGGTACTCCATGTAAGTGAAACACATCTTTAATCATCAAATCTGATGTCTGTTTTGCAGTGGGTAAGCCGACACAAGGGATAAAATGAGCTGCCTTTGTTAGACGGTCAACCACCACTAGAATGGTGTTCTTCCCCTGAGAGGTTGGTAACTCCACAATGAAGTCCATAGAAATGGATCCCCACGGGCGGGACGGGGGGGGAAGAGGCTGTAACAGACCAGTTGGTGAGGAGCGAGGTGTTTTGCATCTTGCACAGACCTCACATGAAGTGACATAATTCAAAACATCCTTCCTGCAAGTGGGCCACCAAAAGAAACGAGAAAGAAATTCCTGTGTCTTTAGAATTCCTCTATGCCCAGCTATCTTGGAATCGTGAATGAGTTGCAATACTCTTAATCTGACTGTTTCAGGAATATACAGACGTTGTCCCTGAATCCACACACCATTCTTAAAGACAAGACTTACGTCCCTTGGGGGTTGTGCCAAAAAGGAATCCGCATGGTATGCTTCCTTGATGTCCTTAAGTAGGTCTTGATTATGAATTACTCCTAGGAATCTAGAGTCAGGAAGAATAGTCTTAGGAGGAGTAATTGGACGTGTCTCTGCTGAGTAAATCCTAGAGAGTGCATCAGCCTTTCCATTGCGCGATCCTGGTCTATAAGAGATGATAAAATTAAATTGGTTTAAGAAAAGATTCCAGCGAGCCTGGCGAGGAGTCAGGCACTTAGCCGACCTGATAAACTCAAGGTTACGATGGTCTGTCAGGACGACTATTTGCTGTGCAGCTCCCTGAAGAAGGTGTCTCCATTCTTTGAAGGCGGCAATAATGGCCAACAACTCTCTATTGCCCACATCGTAGTTCCTCTCAGCCGAAGACAACTGCTGGGAAAAGAAGGCACAGGGATGCAAGACATTCTTCTCACCTGTTCTCTGAGAGAGTATAGCTCCAACGGCACAGTCTGAAGCATCCACCTCTATTATGAAGGCAAGCTCGGGGTTGGGATGTACTAGGATAGGTGCAGTGGTAAATTTATCTTTTAGACGGGAAAATGCTTCCTGGGCTTGGGGAGTCCAGGAAAACCTAGACTCTTTCCGGGTAAGTTGAGTGATAGGTGACACTACCTCAGAGAAATTTCTAATGAAACGTCTATAGAAGTTGGCAAACCCGATGAAGCGCTGTACCTCCTTCACATTTCTAGGACTTGGCCAATCCTTGATGGCTTGGGTTTTGCTTCCATCCATACTAATTCCTTGTGTAGACAGTACATACCCCAGAAATTGAATTTCGGTCCTATGGAATTCACACTTTTCAAGTTTGATGTAAAGATGATTTTGTCTTAGACGTTCCAAGACCATTCTCACATGTCCATGATGTTCCTCTGTGGAGTTAGAAAAAATTAGAATATCATCCAAATAAATTACCACGAATGTATCTAGGAGATCCCTGAAGATGTCATTCACCAAGTGTTGGAAAGTGGCTGGGGCGGTACTCAGACCAAAAGGCATAACTAGATATTCAAAGTGTCCATAGCGTGACCTGAATGCAGTCTTCCATTCATCCCCAGGTCTAATACGGACTAAGTTATAGGCCCCACGAAGATCTAGTTTAGAAAAAATTTTGGCATGTCGCACTCTCTCCAATAACTCAGGGATTAAAGGCAATGGATAACGGTTTCTAATAGTAACCTTATTGAGTTCCCTATAGTCTACGCATGGTCTCAGAGATCCATCTTTCTTCTTTACAAAGAAGATGGGTGCACCTGCAGGAGATGAAGAGGGGCGTATGAAGCCCTTGGCTAGATTTTCATCTATGTAATCCTTTAAAGCCTTTAGCTCGGGCCCCGCCAGGGGGTAGATCTTACCAAAAGGTATCTCTGCTCCAGGCAATAATTCAATTGGACAATCATATGGACGGTGAGGAGGAAGCTGGTCAGCGTTCTTCTTGTCACATAAATCCACATAGTCCTGGTATACAGCTGGTAGTTCAGGGACTGACATGATTCCTTTAGGAACAGAGCAAGCTGAAACTTTTGGACTCATCTGTTTCTCTGGAAAGTGTAATTCCTTGGTCTCCCAGTTAATGGTAGGATTCTGAGCCTGCAGCCATGGTAGCCCTAGAATAATGGGAAAGTGGGGAGAAGAGATAAGCATAAAGGACAGTTTCTCTTGATGATCTTTACCCATAAGAACCCTCAAAGGCTCTGTTTCCTGATCCACTGGTCCAGAGGTCAGCAGGGAGCCATCCACAGTTTCCATCTGTACTGGAGTAGCCTTCTTCACTGAACGTATTCCCTGTTTCAGAGCAAAGGAGACATCCATAAAATTTCCACTTGCCCCTGAGTCGATCATAGCAGAGCTAGACACCCAAGCTGAGTCAACCCAGAGTTTGATGGAAAGAAAGCAATGAGAATTGTTTTTCTTACAACTCAGCTGGGACACCGCTGAGGAAACTTGAAAAATGGCAGCGTTTACACAGTCAACGTCCTCAGAGGTAACGGAGTTTAAGTCCGAGAAATCAAGATCTGTTGCTGCAGATCTCTCTGGAGCCTGAGGCTCGGACCTGACAGATCCCCTCTCGCAACACTCACAATGAATGAGTGCTGCAGTAGTCTTACGAGAACGGCTGGGGCAGTTTATAATGAAGTGCCCTGACTTACCACAATAGAAACATAGATTCTCCTTAAAACGATGTTCCTTGCGTGCATCACTAACCCGTCGTTGTAAAGAGTCTACCTGCATGGGTTCAGGTTCAGGTTCCCGTGTAATCCTACTCAAAGGTTCCTTAGCTGGAGAGGAAGGTAGGAAAAGGTTAGTACGATTGCTTTCGAACCATCTCTCTTGCCTGCGTTCAGTCAGACGAGTATCAATACGGATGCAGTAGTTAATAAAGTCACCTAACGCAGTGGGAGGGTCGGCACGAGCAAGTTCATCCTTAATCAGTGGAGATAACCCCTTTCGAAAAATAGATTTTTTGGCGGAACTGTCCCAGGTGGTATCAAGGGCCCATCTCCTGAAATCCAAGGCATATTCAGCTACCGAGTGCTTACCTTGGCGCAAAGCTAACATGGCTGCTTCAGCTGTTGCACCTCGATTGGGGTCATCAAACACCTGCCCCATGGCTGAAATAAAATCATCAAGGTGATTCAAACAATCATCCTCAGTCTCAATCAGAGGGTTTGCCCACATTAAAGCCTTGTTGGTAAGCAACATAATTATAGTAAGCACCTTAGATCGTTCAGTGGGAAATTGTGAAGCATGTGCAGAAAAAAAAAGATTGCATTGATTAATAAATCCCCTGAATTTCTCACGTTCACCGCCAAAACGAAAAGGGGGCAACTTGGGAATCCCAGCACTCGGGGCTATGGCAGGAGCCTGGACGCGCCCCTCTAGAACCTCAATCCTGGCTCGCAAATCCTGGGTAGTCTGTCCAACCACTTGCAAATTGTGATTATTGAGGTCCTGTAGATTTGTAAAACGGGTCTTTATATTCTGCAAATCTGCAAGGATATTATCAGTCACTCCGCAAAGTTCCTTATGCGGGCCTCCATTTTCCAGATCTTTTAAGACAGGATTACTGGAAGAAGAGGAGAGAAAAAAAAAAAACAATAGTGTTCACCTGTGGCAACACTGCAGAGAGAAAAAAAAATTAAGGGAACTGCTCACCTGGAATGGTTGTGAGAAGTCACAACCACTATCATCACAGAAAGTTTCAACCAGACATCTGATATCCAGAGTTACAGCAGACAAAAAAGAGAAAAGAAAGGAGAAAAAAAAAAAAAAAAAAAAAAACAATAGTGTTTACCTGTGGTAACACTGCAAAAAGAAAAAACTTAAGGGAATTGCTCACCTGGAATGGTTGTGAGAAGTCACAACTACTGTCATCAGAGAAAGTACAACCGGACGTCTGATATCCACAGTACAGCAGACACAGCCTTCCAGACCCAGCAGACACTAACGTTTTGGCTTCAGAATCTTGTAATGTATGTAGTACAGTTCATATAGCGTCTTGTGCTTGGGTGCGATGAAAACACAGGAGTCACAGGTTTGATATAGAAAAGTCCTGTATTACTTCATACAAGTTGGCAGAAATAGTCACACAGTTTGCAGACACAGAAACAGGAGACACAGCAGGCCAGAGTAATCCAAGCTCAGCAATCACTCTCCAATACAGATTCAGGATCTTCTTCTCTGTTACCGTAAGTCCATGCAAACGTCGGTCTTTCAAAGAGCAGGGTTCAGAGTCCACAAGTGCTTCAGAGTTCCTCAGTAGGAATAGCTGGAGTACAAGGTCCAAGGCTTACAGGAGTCAAGTCACAGGTTCACTGCAGGCTAGATTCTGAAGCACTGATTGCTCAGCTGTGGCTGCTTAAGAAGCAAAGGAGAGAATCAGGGCGGGAACATGCAAGCTGGAAACTCCATTTTGACTGAGGGCAAGATAGCTGCAGCAAGACAGAAAGTAAAATGGCTGACGAACAAAGTGAGTTTCAGGAATATATACATAGAACCTTACAATAAGAGGGAGTGGATACGGATCTCGAACAGTAATCCGATTAAGTTCGCGGAAATCCAAGCAAGGGCGTAGGCCTCCATCTTTTTTCTTCACAAAGAAGAACCCCGCGGCTACAGGGGAAGATGAAGGTCTAATATGCCCTTTGGCCAGACTTTCGGAAATATAATCTTTCATAGCCTGTCTTTCAGGACCAGAAAGATTATACAACCTAGCTTTAGGTAACTTAGCATCAGGAAGTAGATTAATAGAGCAGTCATACACACGATGAGGAGGCAACTCCCGACACCCCTCCTCAGAAAAAACATCCCCAAAATCCTCCAAAAAAGGAGGCAATGTACTAGGTACGACCGCACTGATGACTGTGTTCATGCAGTTGCTTTTGCAAAACTCACCCCATTGGCTTATCTCTCTGGACTGCCAATTAATTACAGGGTTATGTTTAACCAGCCAAGGAAGTCCCAACACAATGGGAGTAGGTAAACCCTCCAACACATAACAAGATAATTGTTCCCTATGTATTGCCCCTACCCGAAGGTCAATGTTATGAACCTCATGAACAAAGCTACCTTGGCCGAGAGGCCTGGCGTCAATGGAAAAAATAGGGATCGGTTTGACCAATACACTCAGATGCATACCTTGAGCCTGAGCAAACTGAGCGTCAACCAGATTGGCGCCGGAACCACTATCCAGAAGAACAGACAATCTCTTCACTCTAGTACCAAACACCACCTCCACTGGTACAAGGAACTGAGAAGAACCGGCGGATGAAATACATACTCCCAGGTTGTCATCCACCACACAACCTGGGATTAGCAGTTTTCCGGCGACTTTTTACTTAACAAGACACGGGATGGACATTCTCCAACAAAATGTCCCTCTTTCCCGCAGAAAAAACACCTTCTAGTCCTGCGGCGTGCCGCCAATCCCCTACTATGAAAAGATGTCCCTCCCAACTGCATAGGCTCATCCGAACAGACAAGAGGAACCTCAACATAAGGGACTTTAGTAGTAGGTGGAGTAACAACAGGGAGTGGAGTTACCTCACCCCTCTCCCGAAGCCGTCTATCAGTACGGATAGCTAGGGCCATAGCAGCCTCCAGAGAAGGAGGAGACTCATACTGAGCCAAAACGTCTTTTAATTTGTCAGAAAGCCCATGACAAAACTGGCTCCTAAGAGCTGGGTCATTCCACTGAGTATCCGTGGCCCATCTACGAAACTCAGAAGCAAATTCCTCCGCAGGACGATCTCCCTGCTGTATCTTACGTAATTTAGTCTCAGCAAGAGAGACCCGATCTGGGTCATCATATACCAATCCCAGAGCAGTAGAAAATTGATCTACAGACTGTAGAGCCGGGGATCCCGGAGGAAGGGAAAATGCCCAGGATTGAGGGTCCCCTTGAAGAAGTGAGATAACAATTCCCACTCTCTGCTCATCACTCCCTGATGATCGCGGCCGAAGCCGAAAATACAATTTACATGCCTCCCGGAAGGTAAAAAATTTGTCTCGCCCACCAGTGAACCTATCTGGAAGAGCTACTTTAGGTTCAACTCTGGTTTGCTCCAGGGGAGACAAAACTTTGGACTTAATGTCCGTCAGCTCCATGGATAATCCCTGCAACTGCAGAGCCAGCTGGGCTACTGGATCCATGGTAACTAGAGATAATTTTTTATGGCCAGTGAAAATGTCACGCTGTCTAATGATATGACTACAATGTCAGTAAACTATTTATACAGGAACCACACTCTATACAACATATAGTTTAGCAACATCAGAATGTAAGTATAAAATAGATTTACCTGACACAATATCAGCAGAACTTAGGGTTAATCTTGAGGACTAGATGTGCAGAAACGATATCAGTTGAACTCAGGGTTAATCTTGAGGACTTGATGAGCTGTAACAGGAAAGAGGAGGACCGGGGTCTAACCTGACCCTACACTGGGGTCCTAACTAATCCCTTACCTTGGAGGTACTGATAATGGTTCAGAGGTCCAAGTCTCCAGCCTAACCCTGTCTCCTATCAGACCCTGAACCCTGTAATCAGTCCAAAGAAGGATCCTGATTACCACCAAAGGGATATGGGCTGATCTCAGCTAAATACACAAATTAGACATATAAGACAGACAGGATAGCACTCTCTTGCATACACACTCAAACACCGAAGGAACATAAATGGTCTGGGAAATAAACTCTAAGCAAGTTAAGCTTAAAACAACTAAGGAGCTCTCAACTAGAGTCTATACAGATTCATTCCTATCTGTGGTCTGCATGAAGGGTTTCACTGGCAACTCCCAAAGCAGACAACCAGAAACTTAAAGGAAACCAATCAACAAATAATCAATTGCACCCGGGAGAAACTGCACCCAGTCCCAGCACCGAGCACAGACAGAATTAACTCCCTAGCTGCCAAACACAAAGAAACAGCAACTCAGCTGTGAGAAGTCAAAATGTGCAACCGCGACGATCTTCGTGGCAATGCACACATGACAATAACTTCGACACAAACCCCGCTGTTCCACAGACATGTCCACTGAGGTTACTAGTGCCGCCCCTTTTGGAATCTCCACCCCTTTTTGGGCCACCATCCCAATTTGGGTTGCCACACTTTTGGGACTCCTCCCCCTTTTGGGCAACTGTTCTGATTTGGGCTACCACCTCTTTTTGGGACTCCGCCCCCTTTTGGGCCACCATCCCAATTTGGGTTACCGCCCCTTTTGGGACTCCACCCCCTTTTGGGCAACTGTTCTGATTTGGGCTACCACCCTCTTTTGGGACTCCGCCCCCTTTTCGGCCACCATCCCAATTTTGGTTACCGCCCCCTTTTGGGACTCCACCCCTTTTAGGGACACCATCCCTCTCTGTGTTACCCACCGTGGACTCCCCCACGGCTCTACCAGTCCCCAGTTCGCACAGACCCTTATGTCTCTTTGTGGCTGGTACTGCTCCTTTAAGAGGTCGCCCACTCTGGACCTCTGATGTCCTTATGGCACCTCACCAGCTCCTGCTGCTGCAGAACTTCTTGCTGTAACTTGCCATAGCAGCTCCCACTGCTGCAAGTCCCTGCACAGCTCCGCCCCGCAGACTTCGTGGACCCCCGATCCACAGCCAGCCGCTTGTCACCTTCGTGGACCCTAGATCCACAGCCAGCCGCTTGTCACCTTCGTGGACCCGCCGATCCACAGCACATTGAGGAAAAAAAACACAAAACTTTGTGACCCCGCTGAGCCACAGCAAACACCTCACACGTGTCTTAGAAAAAAAAACAGTTTCTCATTGACCTGTCAGCACAACACAGACTCCTGTCTGTTACCCTCTCGGCCACAGAGATTTCCGGACAACCCCTCTTCTTAGAGGTATCCCACACACGTAATTACAAAGTCACTTCCTGACCCCAGTCAGTATATCACGGACTCCATTCCGTTACCTGTGGGCCACGCAGGTTTCCGGACACCTCCTCTCTCAGAGGCATCCCACATAAACATAAATGCACAGTTTATTCTTGACACTGGTCAACATAGCACTCACGGTTTTCACGACCGTCTATTCGTCCACTTGCTCCTGATTCCCAGCACTGCAACATGTGCTCCTTGGAACGTTGCCCGCATCCTCCACCAATTGTAAGGATCGTACTCACTTGGCGGCGTAGGAGGAGATAGGAGGCACATTCTCTTCAACTTGCATGTGGGTTTATTGGCATCATAAACCATCAAATCAGCAAAAGAAAGGTAAACAGTCTTTATAACATGCAAACACAGTAATAATGTCCTTACAGAGCTCTGCTCTCCTAGTCCTGTGGGCACATAGGCTTGTGCAATGTCCAGCACTCAGGCTCTATCTGTAGCCACAGATACAGGAAGGCTTCTCCCTTCAAACACAGAGACCTCTCTGTAGTGTCCAGCCTGGACACATGGAAGTCTGTCCTCACTGGCAGACTCCCACAACACTCCTCACCTGTGCTAAACACCTCTGTTACATAGCCTGTAACCACACCCACAGGTGAGGTAACATCACATTCACTGGTCAGGTGATCATGACATCACCACAGGTCCTTAAACACATACCTTCCATTCACTATGCGACCATTAGTATCGCTACAATATATATATTTTTATTTGCTGTTATTCAATATAACGAGGCTGCTGTGGCCAATACATCCAACATCACTCTGTGTAGTGTTCTAGTTCAAAGGATCCTGTCATGTAAAATTAAGCTATTGACCTGCAGATATGGGGTTAATCTGCAGGTTATTAGCGTTCTGTCACCGTGAGACCCCGGCACTGAGAGCCCCTTTGCCAGGAGGAAAAGATCTTTATTCCTCCAGGCAGCATTTGCCTTCCTGTCATAGGGGCGGCGCCGACACAATTTCAGTCACTGCTCTGTGTCACCCTGGCACTGATTGACAGCCGGCCCTAATGATGAGCTGCTGTCAGTCAGTGCAGTCCATTGGGCGCCATTTGTGTTTCCCATGTGACTGATCTGCTTCCTGCAAAAGTTCAGTTTTTCCGTTTCTGTAACTAAAACATAAAGATGGAACTTAGAACACTAATGTAAACCGAGTCTGATATTTGTAATCAAGTCTGCTTATTTAAAGTTATTGACTTTTTTATAGTTTAGATACAATGGAGTACAATAAACGAAAAGTTGAAAAAGTTTACATACCCTAAGTGTATTACAAATTGACCTTACCATATATGCATTACTATTAATACAGTTTCTTCTTTCTATAGTTTGAGCATTTAAGTCATTTAGACTTTATGAATAAAGAAAAATAATAGGATGCTAAATAATATTCCAAATTAATTAAATATTATATCAGGCACGTCAATGTCTAAATGTCACTTTTGTAGTCAGCTTCCATCAATTCCAATGTTTATTCATGCTGCCTATGTGTTCTTGTCATTGTCTTCCTGGACATCTCAGTCAGTTTGGATTGTTATGTGGAACAATTCTATGTCTCCCAGCAAGATTTTTGGAAACAGGAACCTTCATCCAAAATCCTGACATTGTTTAATGTCATGGTAAAATAAAGTCTTATCTGGATAGTCCAAAATGTCAATTTTCATAGTTCATTGCACTTGTTCCCTTGAAACCAAGTTGTGCTGATGGAAAATAATATAAAGGTTGCATCATATGAAATATAATTAAGAACAAGCTGTAACATCCAAGTAAAAAACCTTTTCATCTCTTGCAATAAGAACATCAATCTTAGTGATCAGAGCTGTCTGAACACTTTCTTATTTTTCATTTCTTTAGAACTTTGCTTGTTTGCTTTAATATAAGAAAACAATTTCCTGAACTCATATCCCCTCTATGACCAGTGTATTGTGTAGTGCCCCACCTACAAAATCCTCTTTGGTTTGTATTTGTGGATCATGAGATCAAAACATCGGAGTGAAACAAGGTAAATTGTTCCAAAGGGAATTTAATTATAGAGATTGTAAAAGAAACAAGATATTATTCACCAGTGAAGTCAAAATACTGTTATGTGTGTCAAGAATTGCAGATGAAAATAAATAAAAATTTTGAAGAAAAATAAAATATTTAGAAATTATTGTGGCCATATACCTAAAATTGCCTACACAAACAAGGAGATGGAGTAAAAAATTACTATTTAACCTTCACTTGATAAGGTAGATTCTCTAAGATATAGCTTAGGATTAATAATGTAGTCTGGAGGTAATGGCGCAGCCAAGCGGTCTCACTGGATGGCAGACAGACAAGAAGAGCAGGAAACTCAAAGTGAAGCAGAGCCAGATGCAAGGATACACAGTAGATGTATAGACAATCTGGATGAAGCAGCAGGAGAAAATGGCTAATAGCAGTGATCTATGCAAACAGGAATTTATAGCAAGGAAATAGTTAACTGCAGGATAGCAATTAAGTAATTTAAACTGGTTCTTGCATGCAGAGGTGAGGTTCGCGTATAATTAGCAAAAATATATAGACAAACTAGAATCTAACTTCCAGTGTTGCATTACCTTGATGACAGTGACTGAGTTGTAAACAGTGTAGAAAACAGTTACAAAAAGTTGGTAATCTGGAAACTTGATTGCAGAGGTAGGTGTGGAATACATCTAGTTAAACTGGAGTGAGCTTGGAAAAAATGTTGGTAATTGAATGGTAGTCAGGAGTAGGAGAAGATAATTAGGTACCAGGCTAGAGATTGAATTAAGTGAAAGATGAAACAACTCATAACAAGCACACGGTTGCTGAGAAAGCAATGCTGTCTCAATGCTCAGTGAGCACATGGCTTAAAAGTCCTTGGATAATGATGTCAGAGGTGTTTATCAGGCTACCACAGTAGCCCAACAAGGCCTTGCAGAAATGAAAACAGTTATGAGGAAAGGAAACAAGGCCCGGCAATAGAGCTGGGACAGTTGAGCAACAATAACAGGTAAGACATATGGTATCACATAGCCTAATAAAGTTTTTCTTAAATAGTATCTTTTGCAAGTCAAGTACTCCTAAAAGAAAGCAACAGCATTGCTATACAATTATTCTAGCCTGCTCAGAAATCCTGGGGATCAATCTGGGAGACTTCCCGACATGCACTGCGCATGTCAGTAAGTCTCTTTGACCTTCTGACCCCTGGTTGTGTGGAGGATTTCAACCTGGGCGTATATATCTCCTCCGCATGTGTATCCCAGTTTATCCTACCTGCAGAAGTGGTTATAGGTATGGAAACTGAAACAATATCTGTCCTACTGGATAGTGGGGCAGGAGAAAATATGGTGGATGCTCAGTTCATTTAGACTCATGGTATCTTCTGTAGTAAGTTGGCAAAGTCCATTGCCATATTTGCGATAGACTGCACCTCTGGGTCAAGGAAGATTTATATAAATAGCGCATAAGGTGAACCTTCATGTAGGGGCTATTCACAGGGAGCTCCTTTCTTGTTACCTTCTGGAAGGCCTCCCTACTCCTATTGTGTTGGGTCTTCCCTGGTTGACTAAGCATAATCCAGTCATAGGCTGGCAGGCCAGAGAGATAATTAAGTTGAGTGATTTTTGCAAAAATAATTGCCTAGGTACTATTATCTCTAATGTCTCCACTAAAAACATTTCATCTTTTCTGTCTGATTTTTGAGGAGGTGTCCTCTGAAAAGGTATGTCAAGAACTGCCTCCCCATCATGTGTATGATTGTCCTGTGAACTTTCTTCTGGTGCAAAGTTGCCCAAGACCAGATTATTGAAATGAACTTGATACCAGGCTGTTTGCGCTCCCGTAGTAGTAGAGCCAAGAAATTCTTATAATCCAGATAATCCAAAGAATTTCTGGACTCTACTACTACGGGAGCGCAAACAGCCTGGTATTAAGTTAATTTCATTAATATTCCTATGGTTGCTTGGTTTTAGCCATGCACTAGCTACCAGGCACTTGCAGCATACCGATTACTGAAGAAACTCACCTCTGGACATCTAATGGTCCTATAGTGACCTACATGCAAGTATTCAAGACATACAGGTCCTTCTCAAAAAATTAACATATACTGCAAAATTTCATTATTTTCCATAATGTAATGATTACAATTAAACTTTCATATATTTTAGAATCATTATACACCAACTGAAATTTGTCAGGTCTTTTATTGTTTTAATACTGATGATTTTGGCATACAACTCCTGATAACCCAAAAAACCTGTCTCAAAAAATTAGCATATCAAGAAAAGGTTCTCTAAACGACCTATTACCCTAATCTTCTGAATCAACTAATTAACTCTAAACACATGCAAAAGATTCCTGAGGCTTTTAAAAACTCCCTGCCTGGTTCATTACTCAAAACCCCCATCATGGGTAAGACTAGCGACCTTACTGATGTCAAGAAGGCCATCATTGACACCCTCAAGCAAGAGGGTAAGACTCAGAAATAAATTTCTCAACAAATAGGCTGTTCCCAGAGTGCTGTATCAAGGCACCTCAATGGGAAGTCTGTTGGAAGGAAACAATGTGGCAGAAAACGCTGTACAACGAGAAGAGGTGACCGGACCCTGAGGAAGATTGTGGAGAAGGACCGATTCCAGACCTTGGGAGACCTGAGGAAGCAGTGGACTGAGTCTGGTGTAGAAACATCCAGAGTCACCGTGCACAGGCGTGTGCAGGAAATGGGCTACAGGTGCCGCATTCCCCAGGTAAAGCCACTTTTGAACCATAAACAGCGGCAGAAGCGCCTGACCTGGGCTACAGAGAAGCAGCACTGGACTGTTGCTAAGTGGTCCCAAGTACTTTTTTCTGATGAAAGCAAATTTTGCATGTCATTCGGAAATCAAGGTGCCAGAGTCTGGAGGAAGACTGGGGAGAAGGAAATGCCAAAATGCCTGAAGTCCAGTGTCAAGTACCCACAGTCAGTGATGGTGTGGGGTGCCATGTCAGCTGCTGGTGTTGGTCCACTGTGTTTCATCAAGGGCAGGATCAATGCAGCTAGCTATCAGGAGTGTTATGTTTCGGTAGCTGAGGAGTGCAGGTAAAAAAGGCAATACACCAGAGCAGTTGGAATCTATGAGATTTCAGTACCCTGACTAACCACCACAACTAGAGGCAGCCGTGGAGCGTTCCTACGTTGGTCCTAGACGCCTCGTCACAGCCTGAGAAACTAACTACACCTAAAGATAGAAATAGGAAAGCTATCTGCCCCGGAGCAGAACCCCAAAGATAATAGAAAGCCCCCAAACATGTAATGGCGGTTAGACAAGATGAAATACTGACACAGAAAGAAAATAGTATGAGCAAACGCTGGGGCCCAAACTAACTAAACAGAAAAGGATAGGAAGGGTACTTACTGCAATCCCAGAAAACCCTGAAAAGCACCAACTCTACTAATTTCAAAAACGCCTGAGATCACACGACCTCTACCACCTAAATTAGTTCTCTGGTGTAACAAAATCAAAACAGCAGCCACTGAAAAAACTGGAAAAAACAAAAGTACAAACATCAGTGGCTGAACTAAACTGAGAGGGCAAAAGCCCCCGGAGGGGACCCTGAAGGCCCCCACAGAAGTGCAGGACAAAATGCAAAAATATAGCACAAAAAAAAAAAAGAAGAAAATGTCTTATCTGTTAGCAGGAGATGCAGACACGACACAGCAGGCTAAAGGGAAACAGGAATGAAGGATTCAGACCAGAACAATTGATCACCGGCAACCCTGATGGGAAGGTGACTCCCTTATATAAGACCAGTCAGTAACACCTGATTCCCAGTCCTCACAATCTTCACTGGACAGACCAGCACCGCTTGTAACCACCAGAGGAAGCCTCTGCTCAGAACTCATCTCAAACCCATTCACAACAGTACCCCCCCTTGAGGAGGGGTCACTGAACCCTCATTTGAGCAACCAGGTCGGTCAGGATGAGTTCTATGATACGCACGGATAAGTCTCCTAGCATGGATGTCCGAAGCAAACACCCAAGAATTGTCTTCCTGACCATAACCCCTCCATTTAACCAAATACTGGAGTTTCCGTCTAGAAAAACGAGAATCTAATATTTTCTCAACCACATACTCCAGATTGCCCTCAACCAAAACAGGGTCAGGAGGCACAGCAGCAGGAACCACTGGCTCAACAAACCTCTTCAACAAGGACTTGTGGAACACGTTATGGATCTTAAATGTCCCTGGAAGAAGCAAACGAAAAGAAACAGGATTAATAATCTCCATGATCTTATAAGGTCCAATGAACCTAGGCTTAAATTTAGGAGATGCTACTCTCATAGGAATATTCTTTGAGGACAACCAGACCAAGTCCCCCACTTTAAACCGAGGACCATCAGTCCTATGCCGGTTAGCAAACCGCTGGGCCTTCTCCTGAGAGAGGGACAACCTCTCCACTACCTGGTCCCAAATCTGTTGCATACGCTCCACAACAGAGTCAACACCTGGACAGACAGAAGCCTCCGTCTGTCCTGAAGAAAATCGAGGGTGAAACCCAGAATTACAGAAAAACGGAGACATCAAAGTGGCAGAGCTAGCCCTATTATTAAGAGCAAACTCAGCCAAAGGCAAAAAAGAGACCCAGTCATCCTGATCAGCAGACACAAAGCATCTTAGATAAGTCTCCAATGTCTGGTTTGTTCTCTCAGTTTGACCATTGGTCTGAGGATGAAATGCCGAGGAGAAAGACAATTGAACACCCAGTTTAGAACAAAAAGTTCTCCAAAATCTGGAAACAAACTGGACTCCTCTGTCAGACACAATGTTCTCAGGAATGCCGTGTAAACGAACCACGTGCTGAAGGAACAACGGCACCAATTCAGAGGAGGAAGGCAACTTAGGTAATGGCACAAGATGTATCATTTTGGAAAACCTATCACAAATTACCCAGATGGTGGTCATTCTCTGAGAAACAGGAAGGTCGGAAATGAAATCCATAGAGATATGGGTCCATGGTCTCTTAGGCACAGGCAATGGCATCAACAAACCACTAGAGCGAGAGCAAGGCTTGGAGCGAGAGCAAGTCCCGCAGGACTGCACAAATTCCCTGACATCACGAGACAAGGTAGGCCACCAAAAGGACCGACTAACCAAGTCTCTGGTACCAAAAATTCCGGGATGCCCAGCCAATGCGGAACAATGAATCTCAGACATCACACTCTTCTTCCACTGGTCCGGGACAAACAATTTACAATTATTCTTGAAATTCTGAAACTTAGCTCGATCCCCTAAAAACAAATCTGGCATGGGAATCCTAGGTTCCACAACAGGCAACCCAGCAAGATAGATAGCAGTACTCCGAACCTCAGCGGCAAGCTGATCCACACGGCCAGACAACTGTGCAAACTCCATTGAGAGAAAAGATCCTCCCCAGCACCCAGAGATACAGAGGGAAAAAAAAAAAAAAAAACCACAAACAGAAAAATATCTCTGACAATTCTGACAACCTTTTTTCTTTCACAATATTTTTTCCCTTCTGTGAGTACCATACAATTTTATATTTTTGGGGCCGGTGATACTGTTATGTTTCGGTAGCTGAGGAGTGCAGGTAAAAAAGGCAATACACCAGAGCAGTTGGAATCTATGAGATTGCAGTACCCTGACTAACCACCACAACTAGAGGCAGCCGTGGAGCGTTCCTACGTTGGTCCTAGACGCCTCTTCACAGCCTGAGAAACTAACTACACCTAAAGATAGAAATAGGAAAGCTATCTGCCCCGGAGCAGAACCCCAAAGATAATAGAAAGCCCCCAAACATGTAATGGCGGTTTGACAAGATGAAATACTGACACAGAAAGAAAATAGTATGAGCAAACGCTGGGGCCCAAACTAACTAAACAGAAAAGGATAGGAAGGGTACTTACTGCAATCCCAGAAAACCCTGAAAAGCACCAACTCTACTAATTTCAAAAACGCCTGAGATCACACGACCTCTACCACCTAAATTAGTTCTCTGGTGTAACAAAATCAAAACAGCAGCCACTGAAAAAACTGGAAAAAACAAAAGTACAAACATCAGTGGCTGAACTAAACTGAGAGGGCAAAAGCCCCCGGAGGGGACCCTGAAGGCCCCACAGAAGTGCAGGACAAAATGCAAAAATATAGCACAAAAAAACAAAAAGAAGAAAATGTCTTATCTGTTAGCAGGAGATGCAGACACGACACAGCAGGCTACAAGGGAAACAGGAATGAAGGATTCAGACCAGAACAATTGATCACCGGCAACCCTGATGGGAAGGTGACTCCCTTATATAAGACCAGTCAGTAACACCTGATTCCCAGTCCTCACAATCTTCACTGGACAGACCAGCACCGCTTGTAACCACCAGAGGAAGCCTCTGCTCAGAACTCATCTCAAACCCATTCACAACACAGGAGATTTTGGAGCACTTCATGCTTCCATCGGCTGAAATGCTTTATGGAGATGAAGATTTCATTTTTCAGCACGACCTGGCACCTGCTCACAGTGCCAAAACCACTGGTAAATGGTTTACTGACCATGGTATTACTGTGCTTAATTAGCCTGCCAACTCTCCTGACCTGAACCCCATAGAGAATCTGTGGGATATTGTGAAGAGAAAGTTGAGAGACGCAAGACCCAACACTCTGGATGAGCTTAAGGCCGCTATCGAAGCATCCTGGGCCTCCATAACACCTCAGCATTGTCACAGGCTGATTGCCTCCATGCCACGCCGCATTGAAGCAGTCATTTCTGCAAAAGGATTCCCGACCAAGTATTGAGTGCATAACTGAACTTTATTATTTGATGTTTTTTTTTTTTGTTTTTAAAAAACACTTTTATTTTATTGGATGGTTGAAATATGTTAATTTTTTGAGACAGGTTTTTTGGGTTATCAGGAGTTGTATGCCAAAATCATCAGTATTAAAACAATAAAAGACCTGACAAATTTCAGTTGGTGTGTAATGATTCTAAAATATATGAAAGTTTAATTGTAATCATTACATTATGGAAAATAATGAAATTTTGCTTTATATGCTAATTTTTTGAGAAGGACCTGTATATAAGGTGTGTGTTATCTCATTCACCTATGATTTTATTTTACTCCTACATTTAGATCGGTGTGCTTTCTCCTTTTCCTTCCTTTTTATTAGAAACAAGACCAGATTATATAATTTGTTAGGTCCTGAGAGACAGGCCATAAAATACTATATTTCTGAGAGCCTTGCCAAGGGACTCTCATTAGACGGACCCAGGGCACATGGACGGGATAGTACGTCCAATGTCAGAAAGGGGATAAAAGAAGAGGTTGTTGTCTCTGCAGTGTGTTCTGAACTTGAGGGTGAAGTATTGAAGGTACAAAGGGATGCCCTTGCTGGTCCTTCATGGAAATTGCTTGTACCTGTACGTCTGTGTCTTAGCAGAGAAGTGGAATTTTGCCGTTGATTGCTTTTGATGAATAACTCATTTATTGATATCCAACCAATAAATGATCACTGTCTTCAATTTTTAGTAAACTGATAATTTTGATATTCTTGTAGTGTGTTTTTCATTTGCAAGGAAGTGGACATGCTGGCCACCCTCCTCCATGAAGATATATGTTGTTATATAATGCATTGCACTGTTTTGAATATGCTTTTGTCTGTTTAGTAATTTGCATACACTTAGTTGGGGAATAGATAGCGTTAATAGTTGGGACTAGCCAAGAAGGGGAGGGGCTATGTGGGAAGACAGAAGAAGACTTCCTGATAGTGAGTCAGATAGAGCCCAGTGTTCAGAAACACCTAAGTTCTGACAGTCGGCAGATTGACATATTACAGTGTGTTGTTTGCAAAGAGGCAGGACCACAGGACATCAGATAATACATTCTAAGGACCAATGTCTAACAAGACATTTGAAGGATTGGAACCAAGGTCAGGGAGACCACCTAAATGGGACAGAACTTATTACAGGGTAAGTAGGAGGTCCAATTAAAGGGGATTGAATGAGAAGGAATTATATCAGAAAGACATTAGTGAACAGTTATTGAAAGAAAGCTCAATTGTGTATATTAAAATTAGGAAATGTTCCCCATATTGGGACTTAAATTATCCTACAGAGAGCAGTGGACTTTCAAGATCCTAGTGAGGAGTCTTTCCACTAGAGAAGAGCGAACCTCTCAAGGTTTGTTTCGTTTCAGCGAATGGTTGATGTTTGCCTTAAATGTTCACTGAACGGTTCATGGAACACACTCGAACCCCATTGAATTCAATGGGAGGCAAAACCAAACGCATACACAACACCTTCCGAGGGGCCAAAAACCTGCCCAAAAAGCTCAAATTAGGGACCGACACCAAAAAAAGTGGCATCAGTTGACCCAGTGTACAAATAGCATAATTGCGCAGCATGGATGCTTGGATGCATGGGACAGGGCCTGGGAAAGGGATTAGACCCGCATTTCTAGCTGAAACATTGATCAGTAACAGGTGGATGTGGATCAGGTGTAGACCTGGTGCTCTGAGAGCCCTCCAAATTCAGGCAACATACAAAAAGGAGTTCAAACATTTCCAAATATTAGGGGCAGACACCAGGAAAAGTTACATCAATTGACCCAGAGTAGAAACTTGATAATGGCACAGCAGCAGGCAGCCATGGGCCATGCATGAGGTACCAGGGTCTGTGCCAGCATTTATAGTGTTTAATTTAAGTTTAAATTAAGACGAGGTGGTTGAGGGACCCTTGAAAGCCTTCTTTGCTGGGAGCCCTGATACCTCAAGCAACAGCTCAAACAACATTTTTGCTCAGCCACACTCAGATGGCACAAATATCATCTTGGTAGACTACCAATGTTAGAAAAATTTAACAACAGTAACACAGGTAATTGACTGAAAGTAAGTGGAGGCCTGCTGGTCTGGGAGTCCTACTGCTACAGGCAACACACATAAAGGAGACCCTACTTGGAGTCTCCACATTTCCAAAAATTATTGCCACACACCACTAAAGTGGTATCAATTTCCCCATAGTAGAAATAGTATAATTGTGCATCATTTTGACAACTTCTGTTACTGAACAGTCTACTCGACTCCCTTTCTTTAGCAGCCTCACAGCGGTATTATTATTATTTATTGTTATAGTGCCATTTATTCCATGGTGCTTTACATGTGAAAAGGGATTTACATAATAGAAACAAACACAATAATCTTAAACAATACAAGTCACTGACTCGTACAGGAGGAGAGAAGACCCTGCCCTTGAGGGCTCACAGTCTACAAGGGTGAGGTTACAATATGTGAGCGTAGAGCTGCTCGTGCAGCCTTATGGTGGAACAATGATTACTGTAGGTTGTAAGCTTGTTGGAAGATGTGGTTCTTCAGGTTCCTTTTGAAGGTTTCCATGGTAGATGAGTGTATGATATGTTGTATAGAGAGTTCCAGAGTAGAGGGGATGCACGGGAAAAATTTAGTATGCGATTGTGGGAAGAGGAGATAAGAGAGGAGTGGAGAAGGAGATCTTGTGAGAATCAGAGGTTGCATGCAGGTAAGTACTGGGAGACTAGGTCACAGGTGTATGGAGGAGACAGATTGTGGATGACTTTATATGCCATGTTTAGAGTTTTGAACTGGAGTCCTTGTCAGAGTTAGCACTTGCTGCATGACAATAGGAGGGAGAGAAGTTGGTATGAGAAGGAGTGCTGGAGGAGTTATAAGCAACTATTGTTTGGTTTGTACACTTGGTAATTCCTTATCCTTCCCTGTTTTGCTTACTTCCCTTTCCTGCACACCCTGGTGGATTCCTCTGTTAGATGTGAGTGTATATTTGGTGTGTGGAGTTTTCAGTTTACCCCGGTCTTTGTTGCCCTGTTTGTCGGGTTGGTGTACTGTGGTGAACAGTAGTGGCCCCTTCTACTTAGGTGGGGGAAGGGGACAGACGAAAGGCTAACTTAGGAGATGAGGCAAGGGGTAGAAGCCCCAGTGTCTTCACCATCTGAAGTATCCCGGGGAACAGTGCGAGCTAGGGCGCCCCCTAGCGTTAGGGCCAGGAAAGGTGCTCCTGGGCCCAGGTACTCGACAGCTGAGTCATGACAAAAGGATTACCCAACTCACGTTATCTGCCAATGTTGTAAAAAAAAGACTCAGTGGAGACAAAAATTTCAATAATTTGACTACCACATGCATGAACTGGCACATGCACGATCAACACGTGTTAGTCTGTGAATCTCACTGCGCTAAAATGCCGCCTAGTGGTGGTCCTCAACAACCACCCGGCCGTCCCATCAACCGCATCTGCTGCTTCTTCCTTCTCTGTCACCATGGCAAGTGTTCTCACCCAGGTCTCCAGCCGCAGAACCTCCACTTGTTTACCCCAAAAAGGAGGGAAATGGAGGTCACCATTTAAGATATAAGGATCATCTGTTGCATGCCAAAACTTAACTCAATTATTAAGAAGGAAAGAAAAAACAAGCATGTAAAACACAGGGATCTCTGTTAATACATTACAAAAAAATCTTTATTCATGATACGACACTACAAAACTTGCTTACCCGCTACAGTCCGGGTAAGCGAGAACCTGTCAGCTGTCATACAAGTGGACATGCTGCTGTTTTTGGCTGATCTCAGACTCCGAGCACATCACATCTTTCTCAATCCACCATAACATCCCTGCTTGCACCTCAGTCACATTCAGCAGTTTGTCGTGCTGCTCACCCTACTCCACCCTCTCTCAGCATGGCTAGCGTGTGCAAATATTAAAACGAGTTTCATTTACAAATACCACTCATGTCACTGATAATTGTTTTTAGGACATAATAATACTGATGATCAATAATAATCCAGAGTTTAAAGGTTAACAACAAATAAATGCGTAAAGGTGCCTTTGAAGGAGAAATATCTGGACTTATTGCTTAGTAGAAACATAAGCTGTATATAAGGTCTATAACTTTGCTAGATAACTTTCTTCCGTACCTTCAGAACTTTCTGTCTAATACAACTTTTGAAAACATTTTTGTTTAATTTTCTAATACAGCAGGTAATTGTTTTACTGAGCAGATTAGTTATTTATGTTTCTATTTACAATATAAAACGCAATTTCTTGCGAGAAGATATTTTATGAGTCTCTCTTGAAACTGTAAGCTAGTCCTGGGCTTTAATTGGTCATAACGATTATAGATCACTAGAAGGCACACATTTGAAGAAGACAAAATGAACGAATACACTGCCTACTGCACAAACCGTCATTTATCTTCAGTAATTTAGAATAAGTACCCGGCGCACCTGTCAGAGGAGCCCATGACTGAAATACTGTAATATAATGCGAGCAGTAGAATTTAATTACATTACATCAATTTAAACCAGGTTCATGTTCAGATGTCACATTGAAGTCCAGATGTACTGTGCAATTCATGAATCCTTCTTTTTATTTTTCTATAGCATGCATACTGTTGTCATGCTGGCAATTTGTAGTAAAAATGGTTCGGATGGAAATATTTTAGATGAGGCAAATGGCACTCCCCATATGTCAATAAGCAATTAATGGGTCCAATGGGGGTCAGCACTCATGTAGTGCATGTCCGAAGTACACCTGCAGAGAAGCCGATTCCTTAAAGAGGTGTTTTTTTTATTTTTTTACCATGTTCACTACATAGCAAAATTGACTAGGCAATATGATTCCCCAGGTCAGTGTGGGTAAACAGATACCAAACGTGTAGTTTTTTTTTAGGTGGTGAAATAAAATTCTGAAATTTGTAAAAAACAGTTTTTGATTTTTGTCTCCATTTTCCAAGACTCGTAACGTTTTCATTTGTCGCTATCTGGAACTGGGTGAAAACTTATTTATTGCGTCCTGAGCTAATATTTTTATTGATACCATTTAGGGGTAGATATGATGTCATGATTGACTCTTACTGCATTTAATTGCTATGTTGTGAAGTCCAAAAAAAATAATTCTGGCATTTTGATTTTTTCTCATTACGCCATTTACGGATCGGATTAATTTATGTTATATTTTGACAGATAGGACATTACTGAACGCAGCAATACCAAATATGTATTGTAAGGTGGCAGCTGGACAGGTCGTGGATGAGAGGTATATGTTACCGAGGTGCCAAGCCTCAATGATGTAGGACCCGGAGAAGCAGGTTCCAGCATACTT
Source organism: Oophaga sylvatica (assembly GCA_033576555.1). Lineage (NCBI taxonomy): Eukaryota > Metazoa > Chordata > Amphibia > Anura > Dendrobatidae > Oophaga > Oophaga sylvatica. Next base: position 47,078,806 of record JARQOD010000006.1, read on the forward strand.
AGTGCTGAGAGGTGTTTTAACCCCTTAGTGACAGAGCCATTTTGCAGCTTAATGACTGGGCCAATTTTTACAATTCTGACCACTGTCACTTTATGAGGTTAAAACTCTGGAACGCTTTAACGAATCCAGCTGATTCTGAGAATGTTTTTCGTGACATATTGTACTTCACGTTAGTGGTAAAAATTTTTTATATGACTTGCTTTTATTTATGAAAAAAATGGAAATATGGCGAAAATTTTGAAAATTTTGCAATTTTCAAATTTGAAATTTTTATGCCGTTAAATCAGAGAAATATGTCACACAAATTTCTTGATAAATAACATTTTCCACATGTCTACTTTACATCAGCACAATTTTGGGAACAAAATTTTCTTTTGTTACGAAGTTATAAGAGTTAAAAGTTGACCAGCGATTTCTCATTTTTACAACACCATTTTTTTTTAGGGACCACATCACATTTGAAGTCACTTTGAGGGGTCTATATGATAGAAAATACCCCAAAGTGACACCATTCTAAAAACTGCACCCCTCAAGGTGCTCAAAACCACATTCAATAAGTTTATTAACCCTTCAGGTGCTTCACAGGAGCTGAAGCAATGTGGAAGGAAAAAATTGACATTTAACTTTTTTTGCAAAAGCTTTACTTTGGAACCAATTTTTTTATTTTCACAAGTGTTAAAAGAAAAAATGAACACAAAATTTGTTGTACAATTTCTCCTGAATACGCCGATACCCCATATGTGGTCTTTTCACCCCAATTTTTATTTTCCCAAGGCAGGGGCGTAACTAGGAACGGCAGGGCCCCACAGCAAACTTCACAATGGGGCCCCCCCCCGCCTCCGGCCGCCATTTTAAAAAAAATATATATTTTTTTAAAAATCACTAATCGCAAACGGCGAATGGATTGAATAATCCAGTCGCCATTTGCAAATTTTTAGCCGCTTTGGCGACCATTTTGGTCGCCATCTGCAGCACTGTAAAGAGGCCTGCTGTTTTCGGGGCCCCATTAGGGGCCTGCTGTTTCCTAGGACCCTAGGACCCTGATTGGGCCTGCTGTTTCCTGGGGCCTGCAGTTTCCTGGGGCCCTAGGCCCCTGATGGGGCCTGCAGTTTCCTGGGGCCCTAGGACCCTGATGGGGCCTGCTGTTTCCTGGGGCCTGCAGTTTCCTGGGGCCCAAGGCCCCTAATGGGGCCTGCAGTTTTCTTTGGAGCTAGGCCCCTAATGGGGCCTGCTGCTTCCTTTGGACCTAGGCCCCTAATGGGGCCTGCTGTTTCCTAGGGCCCCATTAGGGCCTGCTGCTTCCTGGGGCCTCTAATGTGGCCCGCTGTGTCCTGGCCCCCGCCCCGCACACATGCGATTTGCACACTTAGTCATGTACCCACGAGCTGCTCTCCCTAATGCTCTCAATGTTCAGTGAAAAACTGAGAGAAGCAGAGGAGAAGCTCGTTGTCACAGGACCATAAGTATAAAAATCGCATATGAGTGAAGTGTCCATGTGATGACTGCTGGAACCTGCAGAGCTGAATCCTGACATTGCAGCTTCTGAATTCTCACAACGAATGCACTGCACACTTTTAGGATTCTCCATTACCGGTGGCAAGAGTACACGGTCATGTCAGCACCAGCATGTGATTTATACACTTCTGGCCACATTCCGACTAGACGTGCCCGGCCTCGCTCTGTTCATTTTCATTGAGTGAGGCCACATGTCTAGTCAGCACGTGACCGCATGTATGTAAATTACCGGCATGAGAGAATCCTAACAGCGTGCAGTGCGCACTGTGAGAATTCTGAAATTGACTAATTCTCATGTTTTTATTTATGTTAGGAGCATTAAAGGGGTTGTCCAGGTTTGTGCTGAGTCTGCAGTCATTCTATGTGACACAGACCTGGAGAACCCCTTTAATGCTCCTAACAAATAAAGACATGAGAATTAGTCAATTTCACAAATAATATTTACATCCAGGTACCTTATAGATGACGTCGTCTCTGGAGTCGTTCTCCTTTTCTTCATCTTGTCCAGATCCCATGATGAGTTTTCTCATCCACAGACGTCTCTGCAGATTTCCATCTTCTCCGCTCTCCGCACGATGCCCTTAAAGACAGAAGAGTCATTATAATGCCCCTAAATAAAAATATCTGCAATATACTGTCACCTCACACTATTCCCCTCCCTCCTCACACTGTCTCCTCTCACATCCCCCCTGTTCAGCATACTGTCCTCATATTTACCCCCTCACTCTCTATACTGTCTGCTCACACATACCCGACTCCCCATACTGTGTCTGCACACATCCCATCACCCTCACTCCCCATACTGTGTCCACATACATTCACCCGTTCGCTCCCCATACTGTCTGCATTCATACCCCCATACTGTTTCCTCATACATACTCTTCAGTACCCTCAAATTCCCCCACACATATTAAATGCCCCCATCGCCACTCCAAATCCCCCCACACATAAAATAACCCCCCATCCCCACTCCAAATCCCCCCACACTACAATAACCCCCCATCGCCACTAAATCCCCCCACACACATTAAATCCCCCCATCCCCACTCCAAATCCCCCCACACACATTATATCCCCCCATCCCCACTCCAAATCCCCCCACACATAAAATAACCCCCCATCGCCACTCCAAATCCCCCCACACATAAAATAACCCCCCATCGCCACTCCAAATCCCCACACATAAAATAACCCCCCATCCCCACTCCAAATCCCCCCACACATACAATAACCCCCATCGCCACTCCAAATCCCCCCACACATAAAATAACCCCCCATCCCCACTCCAAATCCCCCCACACATACAATAATCCCCCATCGCCACTCCAAATCCCCCACACATACAATAACCCCCCATCGCCACTCCAAATCCCCCCCACACATAATGTATCCCCCATCCCCACTCCAAACCCCCCACACATAAAAGAACCCCCATCCCCACTCCAAATCCCCCCACACATAATGTATCCCCCCATCCCCACTCCAAATCCCCCACACATAAAAGAACCCACATCCCCACTCTAAATCCCCCCCACACATAATGTATCCCCCCCATCCCCACTCCAAATCCCCCCACACATAAAAGAACCCCCATCCCCACTCTAAACCCCCCCCATACACACACACTCACACAGTATGTGCCCCCGTTAATCTTCGGTGGTATCTTCAGCTCCACAGTGGAGCACACTCACCACCAGTCTTCACCCTTCTGGGCGCCGCCGACGAGTGACGTCAGCAGCGTGATCACATGACACGATCACGCTGCAGACGTCGCTCTGACCCGGTGGTCAGAGCTTCAATAGTACTGGCGTCCTGGGAGCCGGCACGCAGCAGCTTCTCTGCGCCGGCTGTCAGCTTGACAGCCGGCACAGGGAGTCGCCGACTCTCAGGCCGGGGGCGGCAGAATGCAGCCGCAGGGGAGACAGCTGCAGCAGGGACGGGCCCCCTTCTAGCCCGGGCCCTGTGGCAGCTGCTTCCCCTGCTTCCACGATAGTTCCGCCCCTGTCCCAAGGGTAACAAGACTGCAAAAGTTTTGTGCAATTTGTCCTGAGCATGCTGATTCCCTATATGTGGGGGTAAACCACTTTTTGGGCGCACGGCAGAGGTCGCAAGGGAAGGAGCGCCGTTTGACTTTTTCAACGCAGAATTGGCTGGATGCCATGTCGCGTTTAGAGAGCCCCCGATGTGCCTAAACAGTGGAAACCCCCAGCAAGTGACCCCATTTTGGAAACTAGACCCCTTAAGGAACTTATCTAGATGTGTGGTGAGTAGGGTTGAGCATTCCGATACTGCAAATATCGGGTATCGGCCGATATTGGCTGTATCGGAATTCCGATTCCGAGTTCCGATATTTTCGTCATATCGGATACCGGAATCGGGATTGTCACTGTCACTGTCAGTGTCCGTCGGTCGGGTCTGTCAGGAGTCAGCGGCACTTACCTGGCAGAAGATCTCCGGCGGTCACGTCCTGGACTGCTTCATGGCCGCAATCTTCTTTCCCCGGCGGTCACATGCAGTTTCTCGCGATAACTGCAGGGGTAATCCCGGCCGTAAAGCAGTCAGTCCGATGACGTCACCGCCGGGGAAGCAGGTAATCAGCTGTGCTGCGTCGCGATGACAGGCTCTGCCTGTCATTGCGATGTAGCAGAGCTGGATCGTCGTGGGACTGTCGTTATGGACTGCGTCGGACAGGTGGTATACTGTTGGTTTGTTTTTTTTCTTTTTTTACAGGAGATCGATGGCGTCGCAGGAATGAGAGTACAATAAAAAAAATGAAAACTGTGTTGTCTCTTTTATTTCATTAAAAGACTTTTTTCTTGCTTTGTCTTTTTTTTAAACATTTAAAAACTTTGGGATTAATAATGGATCGGTGTCTTATTGACACTTCTCCATTATTAACCGGGCTTATTGTCACCGTGCAATCAACGGTGACATTAACCCCTTATTACCCCGCTTGCCACCGCTACAGGGCAAGTGGGAAGAGCCGGGTAAAGTGCCACAATTGGCACATCTTTTGATGCGCCAAATGTGGGGCTGCTGTAGCCTGGTATTATCAGGCTGTTGAGGGCCAAAATCCATGGGCCTTGACAGTCTTTTAATAGCAGGCCGCAGCAGTCTGCATTTTACTTGGCTGGTTAACAAAAATAGGGGGGATCCCCACGCCGTTTTTTTTTCGAGGGGATCCCCTATTTTTGTTAACCAGCCAAGCTAAGCAGACTGCTGTGGCCTGGTATTATCAGGCTGGCTAGGTCCATGGATATTGGATCCTTACCAGCCTGAAAAACCAGGCCTCAGCGGTCTGCTTCATCTGGCTGGTTAACAAAAATAGGGGGGACCCCACGCCAATTTTTTTCGAGGGATCCCCTATTTTTGTTAATCAGCCAAGATATGCAGACTGCTGTGGCCTGGTATTATCAGGCTGGCAAGGTCCATGGATCTTGGCTCCTTAACAGCCTGAAAATCCAGGCCTCAGCGGTCTGCTTCATCTGGCTGGTTAACAAAAATAGGGGGGACCCCACGCCAATTTTTTTCGAGGGGATCCCCTATTTTTGTTAATCAGCCAAGATATGCAGACTGCTGTGGCCTGGTATTATCAGGCTGGCAAGGTCCATGGATCTTGGCTCCTTAACAGCCTGAAAATCCAGGCCTCAGCGGTCTGCTTCATCTGGCTGGTTAACAAAAATAGGGGGGACCCCACGCCATTTTTTTTTCGAAGGGAACCCCTATTTTTGTTAATCAGTTCCCTCTGACGTCACTGATTGTGTCCCTGGCTGACCTGAAGTGAAAGTGGAAAGCAATCAATTAAGCTTTCCACTTAAGGGCCCGTCTCACATAGCGATATCGCTACCGAGATCGCTGCTGAGTCACTAGTTTTGTGACGCAGCAGCGAGCTCACCAGCGATATCGCTGTGTGTGACATTCAGCGACGATCAGCCCCCTGCCGGGTATCGCTGAAATGTCAGGACCTTTTTTTGATCGCTGGTTTCCCGCTGACAGGCACACATCGCTGCGTGTGACAGGCGGGAGACCAGCGATCCGCTGGTAACCAAGGTACACAGCGGGTTTCCAGGCGCGGGGCTGTGCCTAGAAACCCGCTGTGTACCTTGGATACCAGCGCCCTGATGCAGGGAGCTGGTATCCAAGGTACACAGCGGGTTTCCAAGCGCTGCGCGGTGCCTGGAAACCCGCTGTGTACCTTGGTTACCAGCGGATCGCTGGTCTCCCGCCTGTCACACGCAGCGATGCGTGCCTGTCAGAGGGAAACCAGCGATCAAAAAAAGGTCCTGACATTTCTGCGACGACCGGCAGGGAGGCTGATCGTCGCTGAATGTCACACACAGCGATATCGCTGGTGAGCTCGCTGCTGCGTCACAAAACTAGTGACTCAGCAGCGATCTCGGTAGCGATATCGCTATGTGAGACGGGCCCTTAAGCGATGTTACCCGCAGTGTCGCTGTCCCAGATCGCTGCCTGAGCTGCCTGTTTGGCAGCTCAGCAGCGATCATGTAGCGATACACCAGCGATCCTGACAAGTGCATATCGTTGTCGGGATCGCTGGTGTATCGTTATGTGACACCCAGCCTTTACTCTCCTGTCAGCCAGGAGAGGAACTCATTCATTTGGGGTTTACTGTGAGGCTGCAGCATTAGCTGCGGTCCCTGCAGTAAACATTAACCCTTTCTGAAGGATTACACCGTGGGACCTGACTGTGCATGGGATAGGTAAGAATAATTTTGCTTTTTTATTTTATTTTTATTACAGGAAATGGTTTTTGCAGTAAAATAAAAGATGGTCAAAAACATGTGTCTTTATTACATTAAAATGATTTTTAATTAAAGTGTGTGTGTTTTATTTTTATTTCATGCAATAGGATTAATAATTGATAGTTGTCTAATTGACAGCTCTCAATTATTAACCTGGCTTAAGGTCACCTTTCAATAGCAAGGTGGCTTTAACCCCATATTAACCCATTCGCCACCGCTACAGGGCAATGGGAATAGACGGGCAAAGTGCCAGAAAGGGCGAATCTAGTTATAGATTTGTCTTTCCTGGGGTGTCTGGGGGCAGATGTTAGTAGCCGGGGGGGGCAAAAATAATGGTCCCTCTCTGGGCTATTATTATCTGCCCCCACTCACTGGCTTTGTCTGTCTGGTTGCGAACATAGGGCGGGAGCCCACGCATTTTTTTTCAGCAATTTTACACCTCATATATATATATATACATGTCATTGAATTTGTGACACATATATATATATATTTATATTTGTAGTTCATACACTTCTACATAGTATAATAGCCGCTAATTCAATTACCGGCTTTTGTGAAAATGCAGAACCCGACATGAAATGACACTTGGTGTACATAGGGTTAACCATGTCTTTTCATGTCCTTTGCTATCTAATTTGCACAATTAAATCAGTCTATGTGTGCAAAATTTCACACCTGTAGGGGTTAATTAAAGGTGTAAATTCGTAGCAAAAAAGTCCGTTTTTTTTACAACGAATTTACACCTTTAATGTCGGGATTGGCTGCTCACTTACCTCCTGTCCAGGTCTTGGATTGTTAGGTGGGCTCCATTGGTATTTAAGGCACGCTGGGTGGCTGGGTTCATCAGGTTTTTTGGTGTGGTTTTGTTAAGCATGTGAGGATGGCGTTTGGGGTAAAGGGGTTTGACTGCTGCCCGATTGCGCCTCCGCCGACTTGGAGTACTGTTGATGTTCACCGTTTATAAACGGCTGACGGCCATTGGTGTTTATATGCCTGGACTGTGTTATTGTGTTTTCCGTTTTGTTTTATTATACCTTTTGGTTTACATGGAAGAGGCTGTTTTAATTTGTTACAGCTGTCAGTTTATTAACATTATAATAAACCGCCTGTTTGTTTGAACCAACGAACTAAGTCCCGTGTGTGAACTAGCATCTACCACAGAGCTGTTCCCTCACAGTGTATATATATTTGTAATGATTTTTTTGGTTTTTAACCCCTTCACCACCTTCATGACCAGGCCAAATTTTACAATTCTAACAAGTGTCAATTTATGTGGTAATAACTCTGGAACGCTTCAACAGATACCTCTGATTCTGAAACATATATTTTTAGGTAGGAAGTTAGAAGGGTTAAAACTTGACAAAATGCAACAACATTTTCAAAACTATTTTTTAGGGGCCACATCACATTTGAAGTGACTTTGTGGGACTTATATGAAAGAAAATAACCAAAAGTGGCACCATTCTAAAAACTGCATGCCTCAGAGTCCTCAAAACCACATTAAAAAAGCTTGTTTACCCTTCAGGTGCTTCACAGGAATTAATGCAATGTGGAAAAAAAATGAATGAACATTTTACTTTTTATCACAAAAATTTTACTGTTCTGGAATTACTCCTGAGTATGGGGAGAAAACCTTTGTTTGAATGCATGGCAGGGCTCCTAGTTTGATTTTTTTTTTAAACTCAAAAATGGCTGGAATCGAGAGAGAGAGCACATGATGTCCTTAAACAGTGGAAACCGTTCACAAATGACCCTATTTTAGAAACTAGATCTCTGAAGGAATGTATCTAGATGATGAGCACTTTTAACCACCAAGTGCTTCACAGAAGCTTATAATGTAGAGCCGTGAAAATAAAAAAAATCATATTTTTCCAACAAAACTGATGTTTCAGCCCCAATTTTTTTTACACAAGGGTAGCAGGAGAACACCCAAAATATGTTGTGCAATTTCTATTGAGTTCGCTGATACCCCATTTGTGGTTGAAAACTACTTTTGAGGCACAGTGCAACGCTCAGAAGGGAAAAAAACGCCATATTGGAGTTCAGATTTTGCTGGAATGGTTTGAGAGTGCCATGTCACATTGGCAGAGCCCTGAAGTGTAGAAACCCACCATATATGACCTCATTTCACAAACTGCACTACCCAATGAAGTCATCTAGGAGTGCAGTGATCATATTAACACCACATGTGCGTCACAGAATTTTATACCATTGTGCAGTGAAGAAAAATAATTTCATCTTTACCACAAACATTTTGTTTTAGCCCCAAGGTTTTAATTTTTCTAAGGGCTAATAGGAAAAAATGAACCTCAGTTAGTTGCAAAAATTTCTCCTGACTGTGTCATTACCGTATTTTCCGGACTATAAGACGCACCGGACCATAAGACACACCCCAAATTTACAGAAGGAAAATAGGGAAAAAAATAATGTGTCAAATGGGGGTCCGTCTTACAGTCCGAATTCAGCTTACCAGTGAAGGGATCAGCACAGGTAGAGGATTGGTGGTCACAGGGGTCATTCAGTGGTCCAGGCTGGTGCGGTGGTGGTGCTCTGTGTTGCAGGGGTGCTCTGTGGGGTTGACTGTGCTCTGTGGGGTTTGTTGTGCTCTGTGGGGTTTGCTGTGCACTGTGGGGTTTGCTGTGTTCTGTGGGGTTTGCTGTGCTCTGTGGGGTTTGCTGTGCTCTGTGGGGTTTGCTGTGCTCTGTGGGGTTTGCTGTGCTCTGTGGGGTTGCTTGGGGTGTGCCTCTGTTGGATTTGCTGTGCGCTGTCGGGTCGCAATATACAGTACTCACCAATCCCGTGGCGGCGGTCCCAATGCAGCCTCCAGAGCGGTGGTGTCGGGGCTCTCATGTGGCTGCAGCGGGGCTCTGTGCTGCGTGGGGGGCTCCGCCGGCATTTCGTAGTAGCCCGAAAGCCCCCCCGCAGCTCCGCTGCTGCGACGCAGTGGCTTCCAGAAACATAGCCGCCAGGGACCTCCGGAAAGATGGCCGCCGCAACGAGAAATTCAAATCTCGACATTCAGATGTCTTACCGAGATCTCGTCTCACGAGATCTCAGCAAGATCTCGTTGCCGAGATTTGAATTGGCAACGATTGGCAATTGATTGGTGAGTACTGTATATTGCGACCATCAGACGCACCCCCATTTTCCCCCAAAATTTTTGGGGAAAAAAGTGCATCTTATGGTCCGAAAAATACGGTACTCAACATATAAACAGGAAATACTTTCCAGGCACAGTGCAAAGCTCAGAAGGAGCGCCATTTTATAGAGCAGGTTTTACTGTTATGGTTTGCTGGTGCAATGACACACTGGGAGAGCCCTATAGGTGCCAGAACAGCAGAACTCCTCATGAGTGACCGTAATTTGCAAAGTACATCTCCTGATAAATTAATCTAGTTGTGCAGGGATCATATTGATACTACAGGTGTGCCACAGATTTTTATACAATTGGACAGTGAAGAAAAAATAAATACATTTTTTTCACAAAAATTTTGTTTTAACCCCAGATTTTACATTTTCACAAGGTGAAAGGGGTAAAAATAGCAACAAAACTTGGCACAAAATTTATGCTGAACGTGGAAATACCCCATATGTGGCTGTACAGTACTGTTCAGCCACGCGGTGACAGGGATGGAGTGCTAGTTGCCTCCTGGAGAGCAGATATTCCTAGAATAGTTTGCAGACTCCTTATACAAAGCCCCTAAGTGCTAGAAGAGCAGAATACTCACTTCAACTGACCCCATTTTGGAAATTATACTTCTTTGGGAATTTATCTACAGGTCTAGTGATGATGTGATTCAATGGGTGTTTTCCAGAAACAAGCAGCAATGTATGTTACTGAGTAAAATACAAACTGCCATTGTAGTGCCGAGAACGTTGTAGTGCCCAGTACGTTATGCCCAGCTTGTGTGAGCTTCAAAGACACAGGAAACTTGGTCAAAGTTGAAGGAAAGTTGACTGCAGCACGATTCCAGCAAATACTGGAGGTAAATTTGTAATCATCAGCCCGGAAGCTGCGCATGGGACGTACTTGGGCATTCCAACATGACAACGATCCAAAACACAAGGCCAAGTCGACCTGTCCTTGGCTACAGCAGAACAAAGTGAAGATTCTGGAGTGGCCATCTCAGTCTCCTGACCTCAATATCATTGAGCCACTCTGGGGAGATCTCAAGCACGCAGTTCATGTTAGAAGCCCAGGAATTTACAGAAACTGGAAGTTTTTGCCAAGAAGATTGGGCAGCTTTACTCTCTGAGAAAATAAAGAACCTCATCAACAACTACCACAAAAGACTTCAAGCTGTCATTGATGTTAGAGGGGGCAATACACGGAATTAAGAAATGGGGTATGTAAACTTTTGATCAGGGTCATTTGGATGCTTTGGGTTGTCATTATGATTTAAAAAGAGAAAACACAGTAGTTTGACAATAAATGGCTTCACCCGACCACTAACCATGAGTGGAGAAAAAGTTTTGGTGTTAACATTCATATTCTCTGAAAAAAAGGCCAAGAAAGCAAAAATTCTGCTGGGGTATGTAAACTTTTGAGCACAACGGTATATAGCCATATATATTGTGCATACATTTTGTTCAAAAAATTTCATTACTTTCATCCCCCTTGTGGCCAATTTAGAGCTGCTGTCATAGCGCATGGATGCTGTACAACCTAATGAATAGAAAGCTTTTTATTCCAATTTTTTTTTTATAGCTGTAAGGTTTTATTCTTCTGTATCATTGCAAGATGCTAATCTTCATTTAGCCTGTAATGCCAACTGTGCACTTGACGCCATTATTTCCTTAAGACCTCATTCAGACATCCAATTTTTGGCAATAAATGCTACCTATCATAGTCTATGGGCAAATTCACTTCGGATTTTTTCCTCAAACCAAGAGGTCAGCGGCAAGTATCGGAGACATGTCCAATTTTGATCCATGGTTCGGATAAAAATCGGCAATGCAAGTCACTGGGTCCGTGAAAAAATCAGAAAGCAATCAAATCCGAGTGTGGTACGATTTTCATCTACTGACAGATTGGAGAACGTAGCGACATTTTTTTTTAAATTTCTCCAACCAAGTACTAGAAAATCGGATGACACTCGTAGTACACTTCAATCAAACTCTGATCAGAGCCAGATCAGAATAATTGATCCGATTTGCTCGTACGCAAAAATTTAAATGTCTGAATGAGACTTAACTGGTGCTATTTTATTATTCTAGTCTGACCTGACAGCAAGTACAGCCTGAGTCCCACAAGCAAAGCATGGTATTGGGTTCTCCAAAGGAATTTAATCCAGTCCTCTTTTATGTCATAAATGACCTGTGTAATATTCCTTTTCTTTGGTTTAACTATTTATAAAAACTGTAAGAACTATGTTTTTTAATATTTTAATTAAAAAATGTCAAATGTTGCAAGTTCATTACATAGATGTTTGGAATATAAGATGCTTTTCTGTTTTACTTTGTCATTTTTGAACTTCAGTTCAACAATGTAATTTAAATTTATGGCAACTTCCAAATCTTTTTCTCTGATTATGAAGAAACAATCACAACAGGAAGCCCAAGTATCTCTTAGTTGAGTTTTGTCTAGTCTAAATCCATATAAAGTATCAGGGAAGTTGCTATTCCATTTACCGTTAGTATTCTTATTTCCATTATTAATATTGTAAAGATTCTTATTTGTGAATTACCATTAACATTTTTATAATGAAATCATCTAATGAGAATTTCTCATTTGTTACCCAACAGTAAAATATAATTGTTTTACTTCATGGTTTTCAGACTTTGTTTAAAAATGCAATGAAAAATTTTTGAATATCATATAATGACCCCCCAAAATAAAATAAATAGGTTCCCTTTAAATGTAATCACATACACTGCTCATCATTTGGTTTCTCCTGTATCCTTTATCAGTTGTTAAGCTGTGTATAACTCTGCCCACACCACAGCTTTCTGTGTGCAATGTATAGTGACAGAGACCTGCTAATCAGTGCTGGGGGTGGGGGTGGGGTTGGACTAGGAGGCAAAAGGTAGCTTGTTTTGTAGTGATAATGTCCTGCTGCTAAAACACTGATTGTATTTAGGAATGGGTGAACCCAAACAGTAAAGTTCAGGGTCCGTACCGAACACCTAGTGTTGGTGCACGGACCTTGAACAGGACTTCTTTAGGAAGTCTGTGTTACTGTTCGGGTTCGGGAGCCCGAACAAAGCTTGTTGAAAGACTGCAGCTAATCAACAAGTTTTACTGTGTGGGCACTTCCGGCTCAATCACAGCCATGTCAAGTATTCGCATGGCTGTGATTGGCTTGTGCACACTGCTTTAAAAAATACGCAGTCTCATCTATTTTTGATAACCAGCTCAGAAAAAACTGACAGCTGCGTTCTGCAGCCCCCAGCTGTCAGCTTCATCTTGGCTGGTTATCAAAAATAGAGGGATCTCCATGCCGTTTTTTAATTTAAATAAATAATTTAAAAAATTGCTGGGTGGTCCCCCCATTTTTCATAACCAGCCAAGCTGAAGCAGACAGCTGGGGTATGGTATTCTCAGACTAGGAAGGGGCCATGGATATTGGCCCCCCATTCTAAAAATAGCTACCTGCAGCCAGAAAAGGCACATCCATTTGACGTTCCAATTTTGGCGCTTTGCCCAGCTCTTCCTACTTGCCCTGGTGCGATCGCAAGTAGGGTAATAGTCGTGGGTTTGATGTAAGCTGTATTATGGCCGCTGACATCAAGCCCATGGGTTTAGTAATGGATCAGATGCCCGTTTTTGACCGGTGGTAACATTAATGACATCACCGCAGGTCATATGCAGCAGCGTTCTCATGCTCTGCTCAGTGTGAGTCAGCTGGCATGGAGAGAGGTTGTATCACCGATGTGACTGCTCTCCAAACCATCCAGATGGGACATGACCATTAATGGATTATTGGCGAAAAGGTGAGTACACCTTTGCCTTTTTATTTTAATTTTTGGTGAATAAATGGGGAAAAGAGGTTTGGGGAGATTTTATTTCAAATAAAGGAGTCTGTTCGTTTATTTCAATTAAAGGACTTTACTCTCTTTCTGTCTTCATTACATTTGACTATGTGGTTAGTTATGGGGGCTTCTGATAGACGCCACTTCATTACTAACCTGTGGTTTGGATGTCAGAAGCCAGAAAAAATATATACCGTATATACTCGTGTATAAGCTGACCCGTGTATAAGCCGACCCCCCTAATTTTGCCACAAAAAACTGGGAAAACTTATTGACTCATGTATAAGCCGGGTGTATAAACTGCCCTCCTGCTCTGTGCTGCCCCCGTCCTGCTCCTTGCTCCCCATCCAGCTCTGTGCTCCCCCATTCTCCTCTGTACTCCCCCCCTCCTGCTCCGTCCTCCGCTGTGCTCCCCATTCCTTCTCCGTCCTCCTGTGCCCCCCCTCCTGCTCCTTGCTCCTCTGTGCCCTCCATCCTCCCCCCGTCCTGCTCCGTGCTCATTGTCCTCCTCCATGCTTCCCCCGTCCTTCGTTCTCCCCCCGTCCTCCTCCATGCTTCCCCCGTCCTCCCCTGTCCTTCTCCATGCTTCCCCAGTCGTCCTCCATGCTTCCCCCGTCCTCCGTTCTCCCCCGTCCTCCTCCATGCTTCCCCCGTCCACCGTTCTATCCCCAGTCCAGCTCCGTGCTCCTTGTCCTCTCCTCCATCATACTCACCCCTCCCCGTGCCATCACTGAGCGTCCCTGCAATCCTGCATTCTCCCCGGCTTCCTTGCAGCTCTTCAGCACTAAGCTGTGATGTAATACCGCTCATTAAGGTCATGAATATGGAGGCCACGCCCATGGGAGTGGCGTCGCATACATATTACATGACCTTAATGAGCGGGTATTACCTCACCGCTCAGTGCTGGAGAGCTGCAGGAAGCGGGGAGAACGCAGGATTGCAGGGACCCTCAGCGATGGCACGGGGAGGGGTGAGTATGATCCCAGCCACCGGCTCCTGCCGCGGCATCCCCTCCCCCGCTGGTTTCTGCCCTATGACTCGTGTATAAGCCGAGGGGGCATTTTCAGCACGAAAAAAGGTGCTGAAAATCTCGGCTTATACATGAGTATATACGGTACTTTAAATATCTGAATGGGGAACATAGCCGGAGACCATACTAGTCCGGCTCTGTCCATCATTGACTTCTCCCAGGGCTGCTGCAGGTGATTGACAGGTCTCTCCTTATCAATCACCTCTAGCAGTGCTGGGAAGAGGCATCCTAGGGCGGCGTCAAACTAATCTGTTCTCTGCATATTCCCTGGAGAGTTCATTAAAGGATATATTTTTTTTTAAATGCCGGTTCGTTTCAAACAAAAATAGACCTGGCTGTAATTGTGCTGCCAGGCTCTGATTCATGATGCCCGGGGTTTGGGCAGAATGAATCAAGTGACAGGTTCCCTTTACGAACAAGCTAAAAGCCACTAATTATATATGATAGCTGATGGCCAAGCTCTCATTTTGCAATCAGCTCACTCCCAATTTCCCCATATACAGGTCCTTCTCAAAAAATTAGCATATAGTGCAAAATTTCATTATTTTCCATAATGTAATGATTACAATTAAACTTTCATATATTTTAGATTCATTACACACCAACTGAAATTTGTCAGGTCTTTTATTGTTTTAATACTGATGATTTTGGCATACAACTCCTGATAACCCAAAAAACCTGTCTCAAAAAATTAGCATATCAAGAAAAGGTTCTCTAAACGACCTATTACCCTAATCTTCTGAATCAACTAATTAACTCTAAACACATGCAAAAGATTCCTGAGGCTTTTAAAAACTCCCTGCCTGGTTCAGTACTCAAAACCCCCATCATGGGTAAGACTAGCAACCTTACTGATGTCAAGAAGGCCATCATTGACACCCTCAAGCAAGAGGGTAAGACCCAGAAAGAAATTTCTCAACAAATAGGCTGTTCCCAGAGTACTGTATCAAGGCACCTCAATGGGAAGTCTGTTGGAAGGAAACAATGTGGCAGAAAACGCTGTACAACGAGAAGAGGTGACCGGACCCTGAGGAAGATTGTGGAGAAGGACCGATTCCAGACCTTGGGGGACCTGAGGAAGCAGTGGACTGAGTCTGGTGTAGAAACATCCAGAGCCACCGTGCACAGGCGTGTGCAGGAAATGGGCTACAGGTGCCGCATTCCCCAGGTAAAGCCACTTTTGAACCATAAACAGCGGCAGAAGCGCCTGACCTGGGCTACAGAGAAGCAGCACTGGACTGTTGCTAAGTGGTCCCAAGTACTTTTTTCTGATGAAAGCAAATTTTGCATGTCATTCGGAAATCAAGGTGCCAGAGTCTGGAGGAAGACTGGGGAGAAGGAAATGCCAAAATGCCTGAAGTCCAGTGTCAAGTACCCACAGTCAGTGATGGTGTGGGGTGCCATGTCAGCTGCTGGTGTTGGTCCACTGTGTTTCATCAAGGGCAGGGTCAATGCAGCTAGCTATCAGGAGATTTTGGAAGCACTTCATGCTTCCATCGGCTGAAATGCTTTATGGAGATGAAGATTTCATTTTTCAGCACGACCTGGCACCTGCTCACAGTGCCAAAACCACTGGTAAATGGTTTACTGACCATGGTATTACTGTGCTCAATTGGCCTGCCAACTCTCCTGACCTGAACCCCATAGAGAATCTGTGGGATATTGTGAAGAGAAAGTTGAGAGACGCAAGACCCAACACTCTGGATGAGCTTAAGGCCGCTATCGAAGCATCCTGGGCCTCCATAACACCTCAGCAGTGTCACAGGCTGATTGCCTCCATGCCACGCCGCATTGAAGCAGTCATTTCTGCAAAAGGATTCCCGACCAAGTATTGAGTGCATAACTGAACTTTATTATTTGATGTTTTTTTTTGTTTGTTTTAAAAAACACTTTTATTTTATTGGACGGTTGAAATATGTTAATTTTTTGAGACAGGTTTTTTGGGTTATCAGGAGTTGTATGCCAAAATCATCAGTATTAAAACAATAAAAGACCTGACAAATTTCAGTTGGTGTGTAATGATTCTAAAATATATGAAAGTTTAATTGTAATCATTACATTATGGAAAATAATGAAATTTTGCACTATATGCTAATTTTTTGAGAAGGACCTGTACTTGAATGTTCATGTGTTTTCCAAGGAGGGAGGGTAAGGAAATGCTTTGGCACTAGCTCGTCTTCTGAATAACAAAATGGTTGGTTGTTAAAATTCAAACTCCCGGCCATTTGACATCATCTGTCAAGGTGACAAGGGAGAGTCAGGAGGTGCACATTCACTTTAGATTGACTGCCGCTGATATCAACCGGCTTGGCTGACTTCAGTTTAATGTGTAGGGGGGCCTTTAGACACGAGAACCAATAGGCTACTACCTTTAAAATATATGAGTAACAAGTATTCATTTAGTATACTTAAAGGGATTCTATCAGCAGGATTTTGCTACCTCATCTGAGAGCAACATCATGTAGGCAAAGAGTAGCTGAATCCAATGATGTATCACTTAGATTAATGGGTGCAGCCGTTCTGACACAATCAGTGGTTTTAGATTTAGAAAGAAGCAGAGCTGAGAAAGATAACCCCGCCCACACCAGGCTCTGCATGTGTTAAGTCCATAGATAGAGAGACGCTTAGTTGCCAGGCTAGTCTGGCAATGTTAATCTCTAAAGGTACTGCCACACTAAACAATCCCGCTAGCGATCACAATAACGACGCATACTAATGCGATCGCTAGCGGGATTGTTTCTATATCGCTAAATGCGGCCACATTTAGCGATATAGTTAACGACGCTATCGCCGTTAGCGATCTTCTTAACGACTTTAGCGGTACAAAAGTACCGCTAAATCGCTAAGAAAAGGTGCCACACAGCGATAAGATACTTACCCAGCGGGAGCGCCAGCGATGAAATAGGGTCCGGAGCGATTCCAGCGACGAGCGAGATCACAGCAGGAAGCTCGTCGCTGGAAGCTGCCGCACTGAACAATATCGCTAACGGGATCGCTAAATAGTGACGTTTTTTAGCGATCCCGTTAGCGATATTGTTTAGTGTGGCATACCCTTTAGTGATAAATCCTTCTCAGTTAGTAAACAACAGCACACACTTTGACAAGTGACACATCCCTGAATTCTGTGTTTCAGCCTCTATCTTCTGCTGTCTTCAGATTACACAAAAAAACCTGCTGACAGATTCTCTTTAATGCATAATTATCAATGTCATATTAGGTTGCATTCACAGTGAACAATGAAGACCTGTTGATGACATTACTTATGCAATTATAAACTAAATTTACTGTACAATGTGTGCTTATTAGTGTATGGAAAAATACTATACTATACCTGTATTTCAGTTATTTTGCAGACTACACTATGTAATATTGATTTATTATGCTCAGACTTGAATGTTGTCTAGATCAGATTGATGCTACTATGGATTCTGCAGAATCGGCTTTTATGAGTGCAGAGATTTTAGCTATTGCTAAGTATCATTTATTTAGCTAATATAGCGTGTGTTGCATGCATCTTCTATCTTTTGTCTATTCATTATCAAATTATACAATGCTTCTTATTGCCATTCTGTGCAAAATGTCAGCAAAGTCAATTAGAAATGTAGAAAATGTTGTTGGGAGCACAGATCAATAGGCAATTGCCTTCTTGCATGTGTGAAGATATCTTGGCATATTGATGGAGTGTTTGAGCAGTTTTTCAATCATCTTGGACATACATAGAACAGGTCAAGCTAGATGCTGATTTTCCTTCTTGCAAAAATGGCAAAACAGAAACCATTCTAGTTGAATTAAGAGTGATAGATCTACCTATCTATAGGGATGAGCGAATGTGCTTGGTGATACTCGGTTATCACTCGAGTATCATGCTGCTCGGATGTGCTCGTTAATCGGCGAGCAATGGGCGGTGCTCGAGTTCAAGCTCGAATCTCCTCCCGCATCTTTGATGCATGTTACACAGCCAATCAGCATGCGAGGATTGCCTGTGAGTCATTGTAATGATGTAGCCTTCTTGGTTGTGGCATTATTGTGATTGGCTGGCCGTCTGACATCATCAGGGATTATAAAAGGACATGTGTCGCCTGGCTCGGCACACTGATGCCATTGCGCAGCGCTGGGACACTTTGTATTGGAGCAAAAGACTGCTTGTCTAGGCCTGTGTGCACAGTATAACGAATGAGAGGCTTGTAGTCTTGATACTGAAACTGAGACATCATACTAACAGCCCTTCTAAGGGTTAATCATTTTCTTTGCTGTTTGTATCACATACATTCTGCATTTAGCCTAGGGAGGGAGAGAGAGTCGCAGGAGCAGAGTGAGTGACAGAATTCAGTTTGTAGACAGAGATTAGACCTGTGCACTCCATTGGCAAATATATAGCTGCAGCTTTTTTTGTGAAGGCTGAAAAAATTTAATATATTTTGATCCATCAAGTATTACGTGCTTTGTGGTTCTTTTTTGTGTAATATAACACACCCAAAAATCGTTGAGACATTTTCCTGGGCTACATTTCTCAGCCTTATACTATTCTGTAGTGTGGAGTACATTTCTATGATCTCTAAAACTTAGAAAAAGCTTTTAAAACAATTTGTAGGTTTCCATTTCTCAGCCATATATTGTTATGTGCTCTGGGAACATTTCTGTGATCTCAAAAATTGAAAAAAAGCATTTAAACATTTTTCTGAATTGAATTTGATTGTCATTCCTACAATTTTCTTTTAAATTGTAATTTTTCTTGAAATACATTTTTCAATTTTTACCGGAAAATAAAATGTATTAATTTATAGATTGTCAACCAATACTATTCTATAATAATACTTTAACATTCGGTTAAACATTTTCAACTATATAAAGAGTAAAACCTCATGAACAATCAAACGCATAGACTCAGATTCAGACAAAAGGAAAGGGGGGATATGATATGGACTCTTATGACTTATTAATATCCATCTTATAGAGGTCATATATTTAACATGGCACAAAAGGAATCCCAAGGAGGCCAAGTATGGTTAAATATTTCTTCAGTATTATTGTTAAGGGCTGCTCAGTACTCAAAATTCCTGACATCTTTGATGCGAGAATATAGATCTAGTCAGTAGATCTTCGGTTTTGAATGTTTTATTGTCACTCCTTAAAGTGGAGTAAAGAATGAACAAAAAAACAGTTTAAATCAATATTTGGTATGTCCGTCCTTTGACTTCAAAACGGCATCAATTCTTCTAATTTACTTGCCCTTAGTGAGATGCATGAGTAACATACTGCAGACTTCCAAAAGAGGTAAAGGGTGTAACTATATAAAAGATGGACCCTGTGGGACAACAGGGGTGCATAACTTTATGCCAAGTAGTAAAACTATCTTATGGCATTTGAGGGGTGTAAGAAAACTGCAGTGTCGGATTATATTCATTATGTTCCATTCACCAAGAAACTCAGTCATAAATGTTCTTTGAGTACAACGGTCAAAGCCTGGCCTCGAGTACCAGGGTCAGTTTCTTACATGACACTGACACATTTTTGTTTTATTTCTAAAGCAAGATGTTAAACCATAGAAATACAGATGGTAATTTTTAGTTTAGGAGCTTAATTTCAAGCTATACCCCAGTTTCATGTTTTGTGCCTGGTAACTTGACGATAGACATCTTGCAGAATGTGCACCGCTGAGAGCATTGATCTTACAGCTGGTATGTTCTGCATATGTTTCAGTTAGACACTGTCTTTGATGTGAATTTTCTTAGGAACGTCACAGCCTGTTTCTTTTTACTAATCACGCAATGGGCTGTGTTTTAAACAATGTTATCAAGTGTAGGCATGATACAGTCAACACGATCTAAAATGGCAATACATTATTATTATTCCTCATTTATAAAGTTTCATCATCTTTTGCTGCAATGTCTAATATAGTAGAAATTATGGACAAGAACATAAAGGCACAAGTACAATAAGGAAAACAGCATAATAAAATAAGATAGGATACAAAGCCTTTCCTTTACACGCTCAAGGTTCTGTGCTGTCAGTAAATAGGATGCTAACAAATATGCCAATTAAAGAAGTTGTTCAGACATCTAAAATGATTGTGGGCTAGTGTTCGATGGTTTTCTGACTTGTATGCTGATGCTATTAGGACTCACCAGGTCAGGTGGATCCTCTGAGCCTCAGGTCTGGGTGGGCAAACGGACCCTAGGCATCAATGCAGGAAGTCACATGGGCAGCGAGGACTGTAAAGGCTCACTGGGAATCTCAGGATCAGTAGGACAGATGAAGTGGGACCCATCAGGGATGAACGCAAGCACAAACACAAAAAGCACAGATGGTGGAGAACGCCTAACATAGGACTAGGAGTCTTAGGAGTCCTTAGATAGGTCTTGGGAGATGATGTCATTGATCCACTCCGGGCAACTTGCAAAACACGATGTGGAGCACAACAATGGGCAGAGGATTTAAGGGAAGGAAGCAGAGCCTGGGATACCTGGGACAGGTGTGTAACAGATGCAGAATTGAATGTTACATTCCTCTCTCAATAATACACACCTCTGTTTCTAGAGACAAACTCTGAGGACATATCTACTGAGGTTTTATGTGTCCATTTTGTACTGGGCTTTCATACAAACAGAATTAAAATTAAGATCCATTGAATTCTGTAATTAAAGGGAATCTGTCACCCTAAATTGGCGGGATATTTAAATGATGGCAGTCAGGTGAGATGGGCGGTGTTTTGGGTACTTGCCTTAACATGTTGTTCGCCCTGTCTCCATTATTTCTGGGAATTGTAGTCGTTGCCCTCCATATAACGCGCCCGCGCATTGCAATCTTGAATTGCGCACGCGCAGTATGCTTTGCCCGCAGATTGCAATGCGCAGGCGCGTTATATGGAGGGCAACGACTACAATTCCCAGAAATAATGGAGACAGCGGCGAACAACATGTTAAGGCAAGTACCCAAAACACCGCCCATCTGACCTGACTGCCATCATTTAAATATCCCGCCAATTTAGGGTGACAGATTCCCTTTAATGTAGCTTTCTATCTTAGAAGCAATGTTTTGCTGGAAAGATAATTCCCCACTAAAATAGACTGAAGGAGCCCATATGGCAACACATAGAAGCTGTACTCATCTATATTAAGGAACTGTGCAGGTTCTGTCGACCACCGATGTGTCTTGTAGATGAGTCATATTATCCCTGAATCATCTGGGCTGGTAATGCAAATATTATTCAAAGTGTTTACCTCAGCTAAGCACAATGATAGAAAGTTTCTCTAGAATGTGTCGTTGTGAGTAATCATCACCATAATTTAACCACCAATGTGAGATCAACCCTATAGTGGACACTTTTTTTGCCTGATGGTGTGAAAACATGTCTAAACAATATATTCTAGTATTCAAGGAAATAATTATTTTTTTTATGATTGAATGTTTGAATTTTCTTATGAGAAAAAAACTTAGGTAAACAGCTGTGTTCTGTAGAATTAAGGTAGATTTACACTGGCAGAAACAATGAGCACAAAGAGCTCTGATCGATAAGTTGGTTATGATTCATTTAATCAGGTGTGGGGAACCTTTTTTGATCAAGGACCATCTGAACATGTATACCATTCTTCAGGGCCATGCAAAATTATCAACTTGAAAATTATAATGCTACATTTGGTCAAACATTTTATTCTGCCATTCCACCAATGTATGTAGGTCAGATGTGTCTGAGGGATATGAGCATGGATCTCAGCACAAGCAATGGCAAAATTATCAACTTGAAAATGATAATGCTACATTTGGTCAAACATTTTATTCTGCCATTCCACCAATGTATGTAGGTCAGATGTGTCTGGGGGATATGAGCATGGATCTCAGCACAAGCAATGGCAGATAGAGTTACTCGCTATCCCCTTCTCCTTAGCCTGACCACCTGCACATGGATGATCCAGGAAAGTAAATTCAGTGAACAAACTTGTAGGTAATTTATTCACAGTAACTTGACAAATGATGAAGTTGGGATGTCAGAGAAGATAAAGGGATGAGGTAGAATATGGAGGTTGGATAACAGAGGATAGAGGTAACAGGAAAGTCCTGTATACTCTATTTTGCTTCCTCCCTTGCCCAGGAGTTGTGGTATGATCAGACCATGTTCCTGCATGGTTAGATTACACAGCCATTACACAGTACACAGCAGGGGCACATTTATAAGATTATCTCAGCACAGGAAAATATTTTTCAACACATCCAATTCTGGAACTTGTTACTATTCCAAGATCTATTGTTTAAAATCAACTTTAAAATTACTTTGTTCGTGGGAAAACCCGTTTAAATATAATTTTTAAGTACTTTTGTCAGTGTTCTTTTTCTATCTCACAATCGTTATTAAAAAAGAATTAGAAATCTTACTTTTTTAGACACTACCTTGCTGGTGTTTCAGGAAATTGACATGTCTCCACCCTCAGCCACTCCCCCTCAGTCACGTGGTTCAGGTCCTGCTCACTACCCAGTGAGCGCTCCGCCGCTCTTCTCGTGGTCCCCTTACTGCAGCTTTTCACCCGTCTTGCAGCAGGTACACCCGGGGTTCGTGACAATATAGCTGACCTTACAGTCTCTTCCCAGCTAGTCAGGGGGTGGGATGCTCACTGTTATGGATCCGGTAGGGGCTCTTTCGGACCAAGTAAATGAGCTCTCCCAGTTAATGCAGAAGCTGTCCGTGGAGCAGCAAGCCCTGGCTCACTCGCACCAACTGGTGCAGAGAGATGTGGTGGGCATTTTACAGGGTCCTGTCCCATCGGGGATAGGGACTCCACTAAGGTGTCTCTCGTAGACCCCGAGCCACTGGTTAAGTTACCTAACCATTTTTCCGGTGATAAAAAGTTGTTTAGAGTTTTCAAAGAGGGATGCAAGTTGTTTTTTGAGCTACGTCCTCGTTCTTCTGGAAATGAAAGACAGAGGGTGGGGATCGTTATGTCCTTGTTAAGGGGGGCTCCACAATCATGGGCTTTCTCTCTACCTCCGCACCCGAACGCATGTCGGTGAACCTGTTTTTTGAGGCTCTGGGGCACATTTATGACGAGCCTGATAGAGTGCGTCTGGCAGAGGATATGGTTATGAGTGTGACACAGGTGAAGCACTCAGCGGAATGGTTCTGTTCAGAGTTTAGACGCTGGTCCGCTGAAATATCCTGGAACGACGCCAACCTAAGGGGGTTGTTCCGCAGGGGCCTGTCTAACTGTCTACAGGATGCTCTGGCATTACATCCGCCCCTGATACCCTGGAGGACGCCATGACTCAGACTACGTGCTAGAGGAGTGATGCAGCATGAGACCCCGTTATACTCCAACCTGAGTGCAATTGTGTCCGACCCTGAGCCCATGGAGGTAGGGGCTATCTCATTGAAGGAAAGAGAGAGAAGACGCCAGAGAGACAACCAACTATGCTTTTACTGTGGAGCCTCTGGACATTGGAAAAAGGACAGCCCCTCTTGTCCTTCTCCTGCTATGCAGTCGGGAAGTGCCTAAGTCTGGGTAACGATCGAGGAGGTTACCCAGCCTATCAGGTACATTTTTCCTCACTTGCTAAAATTCTTCTTCAAGTGGAGTTGGAACTTTATGATATCATCCCCTGAGGCAGAAGTGTTTAAACTTCGAAACAAGTTGGGTTTAGGAATAAATCACTATTCTCCTTTATGAATAACTGATCTTGAGCCATGTTTAGCAGCGCAGTAAATCCACAAAAAGCTCCTTTAATCTGAATATCTGATTTACAGAGAGAGATTTTGGAGGCCCATATGCGGGCTCCTAGTAATAAACCTCCAGGTAAACTATTCGTACCAGAATGCTTTCGTCTCATACTCCTGCAGGAGTTTCACGATTCTGTGTTAAGTGCTCATCCTGGGATTGCAGCTATGTGGGGGGGCAGTCGCAAGGGGTTTCTGGTGGCCCTCTATGATATCAGATATAAAAAAGCTTGTGACTGCATGTGGGGTGTACGCTCTAAAAGTTCTCATGTCCGTCCAGCCGGGGAATTGGTGCCAGCTGGAGTACGAGGTAGGGTGCATCATTGACTCTCAGTGGGTGCTCCGGAAGTTCCAATATCTGATACACTGGAAAGGGTATTCTCTTGAGGATCGCTCATGGGTCCCGGCCAGTTCGGTGCATGCCGATCAGCTAGTGCAGGCCTTTCATGCCAGATACCAAGAGAAGCCTGGGGGTCCGGTGGCCCCCCGTTAAGAGGAGGATACTGTCATGGTTTGGACAGGTTTCATGCCCTGCCCTTGCAGGGTTAATTGTATTTGTCTTCCTTTTGGATCTGAGAGTGGTATTTATACCCCCTCTGAACCAGGGTTCTCTGTCAGTTATACTCTCGTTCTGCCTGTGTGTCTGACCCTCTGGTGTGCGTGTGCATACTACTAGGGTTTGACTGCTTTCTGTGTTTACTTGCCCTGTTTTATCTGACCTTCAGTACCTCATTTACCTCCCGGTTTTGACCTCGGCACGTTTGACTTCTCTCCGGCGCCGTCTGGCTCCCCTGCACCCGGAACCTGCCTCCGCCCTCGGTCATTCCCTCTCAGTCATGTGGTTCATGTCCTGCTCACTTCCCGGTGAGCCCTCTGCCACTCTTCTCATGGCCCCCTTATTGTGGCTAGTCACCCGTCTCACAGCAGATACACCCGGGGTTCGTGACAGTAACACTTCAGAGACGAGATGGTAACCGAGAACACTCTCATTGCTATGTGATGCATTGAGAGGAGGTGGTGATCAAAGGTGCATCATTCCCAATATTATATAACATTCTGAGCAGGGGGCCGGGACAAGACACGTCATATAAATTAGGGAGGGATCTTTTGATAAACAAGCTGCATATAAGTAATAGGCTTTATGTTAATAAATGATTTCGCCCATATCAGCAAGGGGGTGATGTCACTAGCCGGGCTTCTGGAGACATGCACGCTGCATTCCATTCATCGACTCTGCAGCTTAACTATCTTGATTCTTCCCTAGACCGGCTCTAATGAACCTCCAAACTATTAGGAAAAACATGTTGAGACAAGGACCTTATGGAAGTAGATAACTCATTGTTCTATTGGGAATTTATAATTTGTCATGTATCTCTTTTGCATCTACTACTTGATGTTTTTGTGGACATAGCCAAGTACTTGGTGTTAATAATTGTTAGTGTTTGCTGTGAGTCAGGTGTCATACTAGAGTCACAATTAGGGTCAGTCTACATTGAGTGGTGGCGTCATATTGCATTTATTAGGGTGCCAATGTCTGTGACTAGAAATAACTTATTTCTAGTCACAGTCAACACCTTTTTCTGCTTAAACACTTGTTTTTACTGATATTTTTGACCTAATCTTTTAATACACATTTGTATATATATATATATATACAGGTCCTTCTCAAAAAATTAGCATATCGTGCTAAATTTCATTATTTTCCATAATGTAATGATTAAAATTAAACTTTCATATATTTTAGATTCATTACACACCAACTGAAATTTTTCAGGTCTTTTATTGTTTTAATACTGATGATTTTGGCATATAGCTCATGAAAACCCAAAAATCCTGTCTCAAAAAATTAGCATATTTCATCCGTCCAATAAAATAAAAGTGTTTTAAAACAAAATAAAAAAAAAAACATCAAATAATAATGTTCAGTTATGCACTCAATACTTGGTCGGGAATCCTTTTGCAGAAATGACTGCTTCAATGCGGCGTGGCATGGAGGCAATCAGCCTGTGACACTGCTGAGGTGTTATGGAGGCCCAGGATGCTTCGATAGCGGCCTTAAGCTCATCCAGAGTGTTGGGTCTTGCGTCTCTCAACTTTCTCTTCACAATATCCCACAGATTCTCTATGGGGTTCAGGTCAGGAGAGTTGGCAGGCCAATTGAGCACAGTAATACCATGGTCAGTAAACCATTTACCAGTGGTTTTGGCACTGTGAGCAGGTGCCAGGTCGTGCTAAAAAATGAAATCTTCATCTCCATAAAGCATTTCAGCCGATGGAAGCATGAAGTTCTCCAAAATCTCCTGATAGCTAGCTGCATTGACCCTGCCCTTGATGAAACACAGTGGACCAACACCAGCAGCTGACATGGCACCCCACACCATCACTGACTGTGGGTACTTGACACTGGACTTCAGGCATTTTGGCATTTCCTTCTCCCCAGTCTTCCTCCAGACTCTGGCACCTTGATTTCCGAATGACATGCAAAATTTGCTTTCATCAGAAAAAAGTACTTGGGACCACTTAGCAACAGTCCAGTGCTGCTTCTCTGTAGCCCAGTGCTGCTTCTCTGTTTCTGGTTCAAAAGTGGCTTTACCTGGGGAATGCGGCACCTGTAGCCCATTTCCTGCACACGCCTGTGCACGGTGGCTCTGGATGTTTCTACTCCAGACTCAGTCCACTGCTTCCGCAGGTCCCCAAGGTCTGGAATCGGTCCTTCTCCACAATCTTCCTCAGGGTCCGGTCACCTCTTCTCGTTGTACAGCGTTTTCTGCCACATTGTTTCCTTCCAACAGACTTCCCATTGAGGTGCCTTGATACAGCACTCTGGGAACAGCCTAATTGTTCAGAAATTTCTTTCTGGGTCTTACCCTCTTGCTTGAGGGTGTCAATGATGGCCTTCTGGACATCATTCAGGTCGGCAGTCTTACCCATGATGGCAGTTTTGAGTAATGAACCAGGCAGGGAGTTTTTAAAAGCCTCAGGAATCTTTTGCATGTGTTTAGAGTTAATTAGTTGATTCAGAAGATTAGGGTAATAGCTCGTTTAGAGAACCTTTTCTTGATATGCTAATTTTTTGAGACAGGATTTTTGGGTTTTCATGAGCTGTATGCCAAAATCATCAGTATTAAAACAATAAAAGACCTGAAAAATTTCAGTTGGCGTGTAATGAATCTAAAATATATGAAAGTTTAATTTTAATCATTACATTATGGAAAATAATGAAATTTAGCACTATATGCTAATTTTTTGAGAAGGAGCTGTATATATATATATATATATATATATATATATATATATTATTTTTTTTTTTTTTTGCGGAGTTTATTCAGATTTGGTTTATTCACACAGGTCAAAGAACAAGTCACTTTTTCCTGCTCAAGTTAAGATGTTAATTAACCATTATGGGCATGATGTCAGCGCACTGTTGGAATCAATGACAACGGTTCCGGACTAGTCCAGGTTCGCGCACACTAGCATTAAACATCTGCAGTAACAGGGATCATTAAAGATGATATCAGGAGGCTGATAAAGCCCTCCTAATACATTACAGAGGTAAATCCTGTGGTCAGGTTCACTTTAAATGAAATGCACTGTATATTTAATGTATATATAAAGTTAGAGTTAATAACAGAATGCAGATTTCACTAAGTCATTTCTATCTACGTAGAGGTATAGTTCAAGAACAAAACTCATTCATCCATTCAGCGTACATAAATACAGGACAATGCGCTCTTTATAACTCTATACAAGCAGCACTTTATCTAGATTTCTATATGTCGCATTCCAACTGCAAAGTTCAGTCTTTTTCTCTAAGTATTGGAGTTAGCTTTGTTACAGTAATACAGTATTTAATCTTTTTGTCTTCTCCTTTCTGGCGACAGAGTCAGGTTTCCTGTACTGAAGTGTAGATCCTGTATTGCTGTAATGGACAAGGTCAGAGGTCGGTTTTAGACTTCCTTTAAGCTTGTGAAGTAAATAACATTGGAAAAGTTAGGACAGGGGCTTTAATGTTGTATCTGGTTTAGGTTGCGTGTCAGCTCCTTGGGGAAATCATTTCACCTCTCATTGCTTTTCACACCGAGAATAGATTGTATGAGGGGCCTTACTGTGACTGCATAACTGGATACAATGCTACTATTGTTTCAATTAAAAATAATATTGTTCAACAAAATGAGAGACTGTACAAGAGGTGCTCAACCTGGAGGTCTTAAGATGTTTTAAAACTATAGTTCTCATTCTCCCAAGAAACTTGTGACTGCAATTTTGGAATTTTTAGTAATTTTGGAACTTGCAGTTCAATTAGGGTGAAGATACCTGTTATAGAATGAAGGATGTAGCATTGGCTAAAGCTAATGAATGTAAGTAAAATAAAAATGATACATGAAGAATGGGAACTAATTTTGATGTGCAAAATGGCTGACAGCACAAATTATCTACGTCAATGCACATTGCAAATTTATCCTTACGGGAATAATGCAACACAGTGATCTAGGTTAGTACTGCAGTCTTGCAGTCTTGGGTCATGAGTTCAAATCCCACCAAGGACAACATCTGCAAGGAGTTTGTATGTTCTCCCTGTATTTTCGTGTTTTTTTCCCCAGGTTCTCCGGTTTACTCCCACACTCCAAAGACATACTGATAGGGGATGTAGATTGTGAACCCCAATGGGGGCAGTGATGATGATGTTTGTAAAGTGCTGCGGAATAAGATATGAGCAATGCATAAAGATCTAGGTAATACTGCTCCAAAATTATTATTTTAGGGAGAATTCAAGTAGGCATGTCTGCGTGGCTGATAAATCATCATTAATAGCAAGCTTTATATTAAAATGTTTCTCTTGAGAACATGTACAATCCATATATTACAAGGTAAAAAAGTAAAATTCAAATAAATCTGCAATGCAAATAAATTACAAACTAAATTATATAAAAGTTATTGGGGGTCAAGTATTAAAACTTTTATGCTGATTTTCTGGAATCAAAAAGCTGTATAAAAGAAAAAAAAAAAGTGTGACTTTTGCGATGTTATGCTAGTCTTATAATTTGTCAACATTGAGCATGATTAACTATGCAAATTAGGTTTTTGCCAGATTTATGAACTGCAACTTTTTAAAAAGAAATTAAAAGCAAAGTTGAAAATTCACCCTAGTAAGGCACTGGCATAGAAAGTGTAGTAACATTTCTACACACAAGTATAATAACTAGAGATAAGCAAATCATACAAAATTCAAATTGGCTTGTATTTTTTCCCTAGAAATTAGATTCGGTTAAAGGTAATTGAATTTAATGTCCCTTATTAAGCTTTGAGGTCTCTCCACAGAGTATATTAAATGTAATATGTAAAAATCAGTTAAAAAAAATTCCTTATACTCACCTTATCACTCAATTCTCCATCGCCCTCTTACTCACAGCCACCTGTCCGGTCCTCGCCACATCTGATTTCCTGTAACTCGTATTGGAATCCTGCCTTTCAAGCACTTGTGCAGAATCCTCTTAGGCCTCATGAAAACCAGAAGTCCGGTGAGTGTAAGAGGCCCCGGATGGTTCTGCACAAGTGTACAGAGGGTCACAGTGTCATGACATCACGACATGTGCAGTGACCTTTAGCATGCATATGGGGGATTCCAGCACACGTGGGGATAAGAGAATGTGTCAAGGATTGGATGGGTGGTGGAAAGTAGCAGAGGGTTGAGAGAGGTGAGCAGTAAAGTGAGTGTAAGGATTTTTTTTTTACCTTTTGGTGGCCCGTTATGGTTCAGAAAAATAGAGGCCAGCGTCTGTCATTTTGTTGAATCCATGAGAAAATAAATTGCAAAAAAAATCCGTACTTTGGTGAAAGCAGATTTTTGTTAAATTTAATAGAATTTGGCTCTACTCAAATTTATTTGCTCATCTCTAATAGCTTAAAATGTGCCAAATTTATCAAACATCGTGCAACACTTTTCATGCATCATTTCACATAAACTCATCATAGCCAAATATGGATATGTAGGATAAAGATGGGTCGTTTTATGTCAAATATCAAATTTAAGATGATTCATAGGTTGGCATATATACCGTATATACCCATGTATAAGCCGAGATTTTCAGCCCATTTTTTAGGGCTGAAAGTCCCCCTCTCGGCTTATACGCGGGTCATATACGGGGGTCGGCGGGGGAGGGGGAGCGGGGGTGTCGGATCATACTCACCCTCCGCCGGCGCGGTCTCTGCAGCCCCCTGCTTCTCCCACAATCTCCGGCTCCTTCCTGCAGCGGTCATATGGCACCGCTCATTAAAGTCATGAATATGCACATATTCATGACTTTAATGAGCGGTAGCACGTGACCGCTGCAGGACTGAAGCACTGCGGAGAGCGCCGGGAGAAGAGGAGAGGCTGCAGGGACGCGCGGCGGAGGGGTGAGTACAGCGATACTTACCTGTCCCCGTGCCACCGTTGCACGCTGCTCCCTCGGTCCTGGCTGTGAATGTTCAGGCAGAGGGCGCAATAACGTCGTTAGTGCGCGCCCCGCCCCCTGCCAGATCATTCACAGCCAGAGGAGTCAGACCGAGGGAGCAGCGCTGCGGTGGAGAGAAGACAGGTAAATATCTCAGGTGCCGGGGTCCTGAGCGAGCGGTCACCGCCTGCTCAGGACACCGGCACCTGGCCCCCAGCAACGAGAGGTGAGTATGTCATTTTTTTTTTGCAGCAGCAGCAACAGCAGCAGCATATGAGGCCTATACTATGGGGCATAATTGTGCAGCATATGGGGCATAATATGGAGCATATGGGGGCATAATATGGAGCATATGGGGGCATAATGTGGAGCATATAGGGGCATAATATGGAGCATATGGGGGCATAAGCTGTGGAACATATGGGGCATAATCTGGAGCATATGGTGGCATAATCTGGAGCATATGGGGGCATAAGCTGTGGAACATATGGGGGCATAATCTGGAGCATATGGGGGCATAAGCTGTGGAACATATGGGGGCATAATCTGGAGCATATGGGGGCATAAACTGTGGAACATATGGGGGCATAATCTGGAGCATATGGGGGCATAAGCTGTGGAACATATGGGGGCATAATATGGGGCATAATCTGGAACATATGGGGGCATAATCTGGAGCATATGGGGGCATAAGCTGTGGAACATATGGGGGCATAATCTGGAGCATATGGGGGCATAAGATGTGGAACATATGGGGGCATAATCTGGAGCTATGGGGGCATAAACTGTGGAACATATGGGGGCATAATCTGGAGCATATGGGGCATAAGCTGTGGAACATATGGGGGCATAATATGGGGCATAATCTGGAACATATGGGGGCATAATCTGGAGCATATGGGGGCATAAGCTGTGGAACATATGGGGGCATAATCTGGAGCATATGGGGCATAAACTGTGGAACATATGGGGGCATAATTGGAGCATATGGGGCATAATCTGTGGAACATATGGGGCATAATCTGGAGCATATGGGGTAATAATCTGTGGAACATATGGGGCATAATCTGGAGCATATGGGGGAATAATCTGTGGAACATATGGGGCATAATCTGGAGCATATTGGGCATATCTGTGCAGCATATGGGGGCATAATCTGTGGAGCATCATATGGGGGCATAATCATTTTTCACCCTAGGCTTATACGCGAGTCAATAAGTTTTCCCAGTTTTTTGTGGCAAAATTAGGGGGGGTCGGCTTATACACGGGTCGGCTTATACATGAGTATATACGGTAGTTTATTTTGTTATTTTAGAGCTTTATATAATGCGTATAGGTTTGAAACATACACACACATGCATCTGTCAATGATTCTTAATTTTTTTATTAGTCCTGCAAAAATCTCATACTAAAGTAGCTTTAACGAAAACACACAGGTGTGAGGCGAAAATAGAATTTGTTTACTGCATTTTCTGGTTTGATTTATGTTGTATTGTATGATGTATTACTTTATTAAGTGCTTAATTAACAAAATTGAGATGTTAGGTAGTTCTCTGTGGAGACTTGCATTTGTATGCAGTTTTTGAAAAACAAAATTTCACATTTGGGAACAGCACAAAAAATGAATAAAATTATAAATTGTAGCAAGGTGCTTCATCTTAAAGAGAACCTGTCAGCACAATTTTGCATGTTAAAGTAAAAGCATGACATGATGGAGTTGTTGTACTGATACATAGGTACATTTAGTGAGAAACTCTGCATCCTTGTTGTTGTTTTATCAGCATTTGAAGTTTGATGTAATAAGCTTTTGGTGTAATAGGGTAGGGCTGTCGGAAGGGTCTTTGGCTCCCATCTCAGCCCTCCACCTATCTCTGTTGTTTGCATTTGCCTTTAAAGTTCACGTGTCATAGCTTGATTTGGGGAGTTGTTTCGTGGATTGTTCATCTGCCTGTTGAACTATGGCTCTTTTCGTACCTGTCCAAATGCTGATTCTTCCTTTGTCCTCATTTTCCCATTTTGCTTTGCCCTATCACTTTCTAGGTGGGGTTTTATATAGTATCCATTTTCTTCACTTCGTTGTTGGCTTTATTTCCTGGTGAATGTATATTTATTAGTTCCAACTCTTTATCTTAGGGGTTTACCTTGCTGGGTAAACTC
Organism: Oophaga sylvatica; assembly: GCA_033576555.1. Taxonomy (NCBI): domain Eukaryota; kingdom Metazoa; phylum Chordata; class Amphibia; order Anura; family Dendrobatidae; genus Oophaga; species Oophaga sylvatica. The sequence continues at coordinate 47,111,383 of JARQOD010000006.1, forward strand.
AAGTTGCATTCCTGCTAAAGGTTGGTCTTTCTTGTTTCCTTTTATTTTTCATACTCCTTAACCTCCACCCCTCTACCTAATTTGAATGTGTCTTAGTTTCTAACCTTAGGTTCTAGCATTTCTTCTCACACTTTCCTTTCCCCTTGTTGGTAGTGTATTGCAGCCTCTCTTCTGGTTGTAAGCAGAAGGACCGAGCTAAGGTACCTTTCTTGCGCCGGGTTCGGAACTGTCAGGACTGTCTCCCCTATTGTCTGGGGAAAAGCTTAAGGAACCGGATCAACCTTTGCACTCAGCAGCAAGGGGCGTGGCTAAGGGTCTGAAGTTGGAGCACGTGTGGAAGCTGGCAGAATTTGCGGGATCAGACAGCGCACAGCTGGGAGAAGTGAGCGCTCCGTCCCTCAAGCATCGTAGCAGCGTAGGCCCACGCCCTAGCATTCTCATTGCTACCCGAAGAGACTGTGAACAGAGACGTGGCGAGTGCCAGCTAGTTCCCGCAAAACGAGTAGCCAGACTTCCTGAGTCCATGAGTGCCTCGTGCGTGCCGCCTAAGAGAGACCGGGTACATGACTGTGAACTACTCCCTGACCCTCTGGTGTATAATTGTCAAGCCACATTGGGCTCAGACAGTGCTGTGGCCTGTACCTTCCCCACCACAACGACCACTGGAATAAGGATCCCACGGAGAGTATCAGAGACTATCTGTTGCCGCCAGGACCCGTGTCGTTGGTCTCTTCGGGACTTCACTGGATCAAGCCCGCGCTGACCCCGTTGACGCCATCGTTTGCTTTCCTGGATTCAACTGCCTGAAGTCATCTGACCCGATAAGTCATACCTTAAGAACTACCTCCTCCACCTTTACTCAGGTTTTTCCTCTAACCTAATGCCCTGTATATATTGTATTGTCTTTATCACCTGCATAACTGTTTATCTCCCTGCGTGGAGTACATTTCTTGTTATAGTAAACACTTGATCTGTCTCCTGTCCATCACTGCATCCCGCAACCTGCTCACATGATTTCTCTGGAGGTACAAGAAACTCCTCGACAGCCTTTTAGGGATCCAGGTCTGAGGTGGCTTTTTTGTTGTGTGGCTATGGCATTTCTAGTTTGTAAAGGGACCAGTTGAGTGTAGGTGCAGCGTTTCTTTGGTGTGTGTGAAAATGTTCATAAGATCGAATTTGAGATATATTTGATGTCTCGAAACACATGGACCCAGTGTCCTTATGCTACTATCGGCTTTTAATTTATTTTTCTTTTAAACCATTCAAATGAAATGTGAGTATCATGGGGATATCACGACAAAGAGGGGCTCGGAGATTGCAGAGTCTATTTTCATGAACTCCTGCACTTATTAGAATTGCTTCACCATCCTATTAAACAGTACAGGTTTCCTTGCTGTCAAGGCAAGTGTTAATCAGTTCAGTTGATCTCCTGGAGCTCTCCATCCTGAATTGTCTCAGCTATTCTGTGTTGGCCTCTCCCCTCTGGTATATATGCTTGCCACTGGCACTTGGAGTTGCCAGTGATAGTTTTACTTCCTGATTTGGTGGTGAGGCCGGGTCACACTATCGAGTGTGATGCGAGAAACTCACGCGAGTCTCTCGCATCAATACCCGGCACTGCCGCTGGCACTCGGACCGGAGCGTTCAGCTAAATGTCCCGAGTGCCGGTGGCAGTGCCGGGTATTGAGGCGAGAGACTCACGCGAGTTTCTCGCATCACACTCGCAAGTGTGACCCAGCCTGAAGGATAGAGTTCAGGTTTAGAGAGGTTTTCTTGAGATTGCTGCGTGGAGTTCGTTTGCGTGTTTTTCCTTATTCTCTCACATTTGGTTTCTCTTTCTAAACCCGTTCTGTTTCCCACTCTGTTGTTTTGTGAGTTTATTTGTATGATTGTAGTATTCTTTTATTCCTGTCTGTTAACCCCTTTTTGTCTGGTTAGTGTTTTCCTATACAGTTCAGCCTCTCGCATCCCTGGGTGGGTGGGGGGTCAGATAAAGGATAAGTAAGGCGCATAGATAGGTACAAGAACCTGGCATCTCCACCTTCAGGAGGTATCCGGGAAATATAGATAGATTAGGGCGCCCCTAGTTTGACGGATCAAGTAGCAGCCCACATTCCTTTGTTACTATGTGACAGTGAGTGTTAATTACATCTTACCTGTGCATATTGGATCCGCCACCTCTCCACAGCTACTTGCCCAGAAACTGGCCTGGCACCTAGTGGTCAGATCAAAAGTAGTTACATTAATACTGCCAAATTGATATACTGTATATACACACTGTGCATTGCCACTTATCCTATCCTTTATGTGGGTGTAATTCTCAGAATGTTCTCTTTTCCTGTATTATTTTGGACATGTCAGTGGGTGTGGTTTTATCAGGGTCATGACTTTATTAAGGGACGAAGCAAATGTCAGCAAAAAAATTTGACCTTCCATGAATTTTGGTTCAATTGTCCAGCAAAAATTGAATAGTAAGTTGGCAACCCTGACACCACTTATATATCAGACACACATGTCATATTTTGTAACATAGCTGAACACATTAAAAGCATTGCTAAATCGCATTGTAATAATTACCTGCATGGATCTTCACTTCTGGAGCTGCTGACCGCTGTGCACCTAAACTCGACCCTCTTGCTGATGAAGACCCAAATCCATCGTCATGCTCAGCTAGACTCCTCAATTAATTTTGTATGGGCCCTGACTGCAATACTTCCAATACTGCCCTAATGGCGTCCTATATAGTATGGGAAGTATTGGGGATGTTGCGAAGTAGGACGACCAAAAATGATTGCTGGTTTGGGTTAAAATCTTTTTTCTTCATTTTTTTCAGTTCTTGAATTCTGTAGAACAAAGCAATTTTTCTGTTTGTTGTTTGGTACCAAGCAAGAATAAAAGAAATAAGGGGCCCGGTCTCACTATAGTCTACGGCGGTGATCGAGGTAAAATATTTAAAAACTTTTTTTTTTGCCTTTCTTTTTATTGCCATTTTACAGAGAAATTTTAGTTTTAGATTCATTAAAAAAAGTAATACATAAAAGAATCCCCGCTGTTTTGGCTGTTTCAAAACGAAAAAACTCACAATGAAATAATCCCGTAACTTGTTAGGGGCACATTTTTTTGGAAATGTCAAATGCAGAAGAACTTGGTTTATCTCTGATTCATAAACCCCATAAAAACCATAGTTTGTGAAAGTGCTGGGTCTCAGAAATCTTAAAAATAAAATTTTTTTTTTAAATACAATTTGTAGTTACCTCATTTAAGCTTTCTTTGTTTTGAGTTTAATTTCTGTGATGATGAATTTTTTTAAAAAAACAATGTATTTTTTTTTTGTATTACTGTATTGTAGAATCAGAAAACCCCCTTTTTCCCAGTCCAAGTTTTAAAAGACTTTTTTAAGGGCATAGACATA
>JARQOD010000006.1:47114894-47171960 GCA_033576555.1 Oophaga sylvatica
TGAGGGAAGGGGCTTCCATGGGGGCCACTTGCCATAAAGGCCGACTGGTGGGGCTGCATATAGTTACTTTTAAAACTTTCCCCCACCCCCTACGCTTTGGGGAGCTCAGCCTCGTGATCTTGGGGAGTTCTCTTTACCTGATGGCATGGGGAAAATGACTCTGGTTTTGGGCTCCCTCTGGGGGTTTGAGGTTTTAAACCCAGTGTTGAATATAAAAGCCCCTCACCGGTTCAGACGGAAATCAGGAGAACGACGGACGATATAGTATGTTTTCCCAGATCCTCGGGGTGATCAATTAATGTTCCTATCCTTTTGGAAGTCAGTTGGTGTTTTCCTTCGCTGCTATTTTCAGATAAGTTATTTGCGCTTGTTTCTATCGGTTGCCATTCCCTTTTGCTGTATTTTTGTAGATTTTGCCGGATTCCCCTCCGGGGGCCTGCCTACCTCTGTTTTCAGTACCCACTGTTTTTTGTTCAATTTGCTCATCCCGCTATTTGGGTGCTGGGGGTTAGCCCTTGTTCCAAAAAGAGATCAAATTTAGCAGGTGGCGAGATTTGATCCCCTTTTTTTGAAACAGAAGTGTTGAATTTTTTTCTGGGGTTTTGCGGGTTTTGAAATAGTATTCGTCCTGCCATCTATGCAGTTTTTTGGCCCACATTTGCTCCTCTATTTTCTGCCTCTTTGTATTTTGTCTTGTCTAAACGCCATTAATTGGGGGGCACCTATTCCTTTGGGGCTTCACTCGGGGTATTTTAGCTTTCCTGCTTCTATTTTTTGGGGGTTACTAGCCCCAGCGTCCGAGGCGTCTAGGTCACCATGGGGACCCCCCCTGCTTTTTTTTTGGTGTTTAGTTAGGGATCCAACCCCTTAGCCCCCCAAACCCCCTTTGGGGGTTTTTGGGGGGGGGGGCCCCCCCCCCCCTTTTTTTTTTTTTTTGCTCCTGCCCCCTCCTGGGCTACCAAAAAAAACAGAATCACCCCCCCACCTAAAAAAATTTTATGGTACCAAAAAAAGGAAAAAAAAGGTTTTAAAAAAAAAAAAAAAAGGGGAACCCCAAAATTTTTTTTTGTGTATTTTTTCCTCTTTACTCGGGGCTGTAAGAGGAGTTTTTCTGTAAGGGGAAACAAGCTTTTTTCGGATATGGGGAAAAGGGGGAGTTCGCAAATTTTAAAAATTCTAGCTTCCACTTGTTTGCCTGCTTTAGAACCAAGATCCCTACTCCGGATTTTTTTTTTTGGGGATGGTTCAAAATTTTTTAAAATTTTTAAAAATTTAACTTAAGTTTTTTTTGGGCCCTAAAACCCCAATTTCCCGGGGAAAGCGCACAGAAATTTAAAAAATTGGGTCATCTCCCTTGCCGGATCCCTCGGGTTTGGGGGCCCTTTTCCCCCAAAAATGGGGTTTTTTTGGGGGGTTTATTATTTTTCAAGCCTGGGGGATTGTACGGGGAACCAAAGTCCCCTGACAAGCTAAAAGCCCTTTTTGGGGATTAAAATCAGGGTCGAAGCCCCAGAGCAATTTTCAAAATTCCAAAAGTGGCATCCTTCAAAGGGGGAATATGGCCCTGGCACTCTTTTGGGGAAGGGGCGGGTTTTAAAAAACGAAAGGGGCGTTAGGTGGATTTCCTTTTCCCCTGGTTTTAAAAGTTTAGGCTTACTTTCAAAAGATAACTTTATGTGAGCGAGAAAAAGAAAGAGGGGGGAATCCCTTTTGGGCAAACCCGCCCCCATGCGTGGATGGAGTGTTTTCGGGGCTCAGCAAAAAGGGGTTTCAAAAGCGTAATATTTGGTGCTTCTTGGGTGGGCGTTTCTTACTATTTATCTCCCCAAGCGGGAAGATTTTTGGTTCCGTTGTTTTGGTAATTTTCAAAAAATTTTTTTTTTGACTGCCCCCTTTTTGATTTGCCCCCTTTTTCACTTTTTTTGGGCTCGGGGCTTTTGTTTTTTAACAGCGCAAAACCTGATGGATTTTTTTTTGGGAAAAACTTGTTTTTTCCCCCCAGGAAACCCCGGGAAAAGGGGGCCTTTTTTGGGGATTTTTTTAAACCCTTTTTGGGGGAAAAAAAACCCATTTTTAACCCAGGGGATAAGGGGTTTAAACCCGGACCACAAAGAGATTGGAAATTTTTGGTTTTTTCATAATTTACAGACTTATTTTCGGGGTTTTTTCCTTTTTTCAGCCCCCTAATCCTGTTTTGGTTTTGGGAAATCTGTGTCTGTGCATTGGGTTTGTCATGTTGTAATGACCCTCCTGTTTTTTCTACCCCCCCATCTTAATGTCCCACATTTGTTTTTTTTCTGATGTGGGTTTTGTCAAGTAATCTGTGTCCTTTTCCCCTCATAGGAGTTAGATTGCCTTGAAATTGGTACCCTTTTTAAATTTCCCAAGGGTTTTGGTCTTAAAATTTTTCGGCCCCCCGGGAGTTTCTATGCGATTTTTTATCAAAAATTTTTTGGAAAAAGGGGGTTTTTTTTTGGGTTTTGCATTCCGAACTGCAAATAAACGGGTTGGCCTTTTGGCTGTATGGGGTTTGTTTTTCCCGGGGTTTTCCCTTTTTTCGTCAATCGGATACCGGAATGGGGGTTTTCAAAAGTCCCCTGTCTGGGGTCCGTGGGCGGGTCTGCAGGGGTCACGGCACTTACCTTCAAAGAAACCCCCCGGGGGCCCCGGGGCCCGGACGGTTTTATCCGCAATCCCTTCCCTTTTCCCCGGGGGCACATGCATTTCTCGCGTTCGGGGTATGCGGGGAAAAACCGGCCCTTTAAAACATCAGTCCGAGAAGTCACCCCCGGGGGAAGGGGGAATTTTAGCTTGCGCGTCGCGATGACAGGCTCTGCCGTTTTTCAGTACAGGGGATCGTCGGGGGCTGTTTTTTGGACTGCCGAAGGGGGGTAACTGTTGGTTTTTTTTTTTTTTTTTTTTAGGGGATCGATGGGTCCAGGGGAAAAAAAATATAATAAAAAAAATGAAACTGTTTGGGCTCTTTTAAATTTTAAAAAGACTTTTTTCTTTTCTTTTTTTTTTTTTTTTTAAAAATTTTTAAAAAAAATTGGGGGGAAAAATGGATCGGGTCTTATTGACACCTCTCCATTTTTAACCGGGGGAGTCCCGGGCAATCAACGTGACATAACCCCCCTTTTTTTCCCCCCCCTTGGGCCCCGCTACAGGGGGTGGGAAGAGGGGTAAAGGCCACAATTGGCACATCTTTTTATGCCCAAAAGGGGGCTGCTGTTCCCCGGTATTACGGGGGGGTTAGGGCCAAAAACCTGGGGGCCTTGACGTCTTTAAACCGGCCCCAGCATCTCATTTTCTTTTGGGGGGGGTTTAAAAAAAATAGGGGATTCCCCCCCCTTTTTTTTTCGGAGGGCCCCCATTTTTTTTTTAAACCCCCAAAACAAGCAGACTTTCTGGCCTGGTTTTATTTAGGCTGGCAAGGTATGGATATTGGATCCTTACCCCCCTGAAAAACCGGCCTCACGGCGCTTCAAATTTGGGGGGTTAACAAAAATAGGGGACCCCCCCAAATTTTTTTTCCCAGGGGACCCCCCATTTTGGGTTAACGGGGCCCAAAAATGGGGGGCTGCTGGGGCCTGGTATTATCAGGCTGGAAGGTCCATGGATCTTGCTCCTTAACCCCAAAAAAAACCCAGGCCTCAGGGGGTCTGCTTCACCCTGGCGGGTTAAAAAAAAAGGGGGGGGGCCCCCCCCCAAAATTTTTTTTTGGGGGGACCCCCTTTTTTTTTTAACCCCCCCAAGATGGGCAGACTGCTGGCCGGTTTTATCGGCGGGAAAGGGGCCCGGGATCTTCCCCCTTTTAACAGCCTGAAAATGGGGGCCCCACGGTTTTCATCGGGGGGGTTAACAAAAATAGGGGGGACCCCCCCTTTTTTTTTTGGGGGGGGACCCCTATTTTTTTAATCACCAAAAATGCAGACTGCGGGCCGGGTTTTTATCAGGCGGAAAAAGGCCAGGGTTTTTGCTCCTTAACCCCCCCGAAATCCGGGCCTGCGGCCCTGTTTCATCGGGGGGGGTTAAAAAAAAGGGGGGGACCCCACGCATTTTTTTCGGGGACCCCCTTTTTTTGTAACCCCCCCAAAAGAATGCAGCGCGGGGGCCTGGTATTATCGGCTGGAAAAGGTGCATGGATCTTGGCTCCCCCGGGCCTGAAAATCCGGCCTCGGGGGTTTTTTCTCGGGGGGGGTTAAAAAAAAATGGGGGCCCCCCCCAAACCCATTTTTTTTCAAAGGGGAAACCCCCTTTTTTTGTTTCGGGCCCTCTGACGTCTGGATTGTGCCCCGGCTCCCAAATTTTAAAAGTGGAAAGAAATAAATTTTGCTTTCCATTTAAAGGGGCCCTCTCACATCGTTCCCCCCCCCGAGCCCGTCTGAGTCACTATTTTGTGACCACGGAGCCACCAAAAAATTTCGGGGTGGTGAAAATCACGACGACCCCCCCTGGGGTACGCTGATCGTTTTTTGAAATGTCACCCCCTTTTTTTTGATGGGGGGGTTTTTCCCCGCTAAAAGGCAAAAACGTTTGCGTGTGACAGGGGGGAGACCAGCGACCCGCGGGGAAACCAAAGGGTTTCCAGCGGGTTTTCCGGGGGGGGGGCTGTGCCTAAAACCCGCGTGCCCTTTGGGGATACCACGCCCTAAAGAGGGAGTTTGGTACCAAGGTACACAGGGGGTTTTCCCAAGCGCTGCCTTGGGGGGGAAACCCCCTGTGTACCTGGGTTCCCCGCGGATCCTGGTCTCCCGCCTCACACCGCGGGGCGTGCCTGTCGGGGGGGGAAAACCCATCAAAAAAACCCCCAACTTTCTGCGCGATCACGATACCCGGGGGGGGGGGCTGATCGTCGCTGAAGAAACACCAGCTTTATCGTGGTGAGCTCGCTGCTGCGTCACAAAACAGTGACTCGCACATTCGGAAACGATAAGCTATGTGACCGGGGGCCCTTTTAAACCATGTTTTCCCCAGGTCGCTGTCCCAGATCGTGCCCGGCGCCCCTTTTTGGCCCCCCACGTTTATGGGGCGATACACCAGCATCCGAAATTTCATTTCGTTGTGGGGGGCGCGGTGTATCGTTTTGGGGGCACCCCCTTTTTTTTCCCCTCGCCAGGAAGGAACTTTTTCTTTTGGGGGGTTTTCGGAGGCTGCAGCATTACTGGGGGGCCCCGCAGTAAACATTTTAAAAACCCCTTTTAAGATTACACCGGGACCTACTGTGCATGGGAAGTAAGAATAATTTTGGTTTTTTTTTTTTATTTTTTTTTTTCCCGGAAAAGGGTTTTTTTCAGTAAAATAAAAAAGGGGAAAAAAAAATGTTTTTATTTTTTAAAAGATTTTAAAAAAAAGTTTGTTTTTTTTTTTTTTAAAAGCAATTTTAAAAATTGATAGTTTTTAAATTGGGCAGCTCTTTAATTTTTAACCTGGCTTAAGGTCACCTTTCAATAGCAAGGGGGTTTTTTAACCCCCCAAAATTTAAACCCCTTTTCCACCGCTACGGGGGAAAAAGGGAAAGAGGCAAAGTCCCCAAAAAAGGGGGAATCAATTTAAAAATTTGTCTTTTTGGGGTTCGGGGGGAATGTTATAAACCCGGGGGGGGGAAAAAAATTTTTTCCCCTCGGGGGTATTATTATCCCCCCCTCCGGGGTTTGTCTGTGGGTTCAAATTTGGGGGGGGCCCACCATTTTTTTTAGAAATTTTCCCTCATTATAATAAAAAAATTTTTACATGCATTAAATTTTTGACCATATTAATATTTTTTATTTGTAGGTTTTATACAAATTCTACATGATAATAGCCCAAATTTAAATTTTCCCGGGTTTTTGGGGAAAAAAAAAACCCGACATAAAAAGACCTTTGGGGTACAAGGGTTAACATGTCTTTTATGTCCTTTTTTACAATTTGCACAAACAATTAAAACATTTTAGTGTGCAAAATTTTTACCCCCCGAGGGGTAAATTTTTAAAATTTTAAATTTCGTTTCAAAAAGTCCCCTTTTTTTACAACAAATTTTTTTCCCTTTTTTTAACCCCAAGGGGGAAATTTTTTTCCCCCAAAAAAAATTTAATTTTGTGCAAATCAATAGCAAACGACAGAAAAAAAGGTTTCCCCCCCGTCCCCAATGTCATTTTTTGCGGGGCTTTGTCTTTACGAAGCCCCCGGGTTTTTCCGGGAATTGAATCAAGGGGAAATTTTCTTGGGAAAAAAATTTTAAAATATAAATATTTTTAAAAAATGTCACAATGACATGTAAATTTTATAAAATTATTCTTTGTGTAATTTGTGTTACAAGGGGAAAAAAGGGGGGGGTTTTTTGGGCCCAAATTTTTTTTTTTCCCCCGTTTTCATGGGACTTCCTTCGGTATCGGGTACCGCCGTTTTTTAATGATATCGGGGGATACCCCTTCCCATTCCCTACTTTTGGATACGAAATATCGCTCAACTCTAGTCATATCAGCCATCCCTTTAAAACCCCCTTGGGGGCCCCCTTTTTTTTTTTAGCCCAAAAAAAAGGGGGGTTTTTATTAGGGTGTATTTCACGTCCCAAATAAATCACTTTTAATTTTCAATCCCCTTCCCCCTTTTCTGATTTATTTTTTTCCAAAAGAAGGTCCAGTTGGTTTCCAACTTAACCTTAGGGGGGGATATAATCTTTTTTGACAACAACAGAGATAAAAGGGAAAACGATTTTAAAAACCCCCGGGGGGTTTTTTTCTTAGTGATCCCCTTTTTGGGGTCACTATCCCCTTCCCTTCCACTTTCAAAAAAGATTTTTCTGGGTTTTTGGGGGGTTTAAATTTTTGACTTTTTTTTGGCGATATTTTTAATTTTCCAACACTGGGTTCTCATGTGGAACATGTTGGTGTTTTCCCGGGTTTGGAGAGAATGCTTTGATGAAAAGGGGGGAAATGTCTTTTTGGGGTTTAAAAGGGTTTTTGGATTCATTTTGTTCCTCGGGATTAAAATTTACCCCGGGAAGGGGGTTTGGCCCTTTTGGATTGGGGGCCCCCTTCATTGGGGCTCTTCAAAAATTTTTTGGTTTTGCTAATTCTACCCAAATTTTATAAGAAAAATTTTCGGATGCCCTCTCTAGGAGTTTCCTTGCGGATTCTATTGATGTAACTGGCCTAGGCCATTCTGAAGGAGGGTGTCGTTCTTTCCACTATCTCACCCGGTTTGAGACTGGCCCTGGAACAATTTCAGGGGGATAAACCTGAACGTTGCCCTGCGGGGAAATTGTATGTCCCAGACCAATGGAGAGAAAAAGTTATGTCTGAAGTTCATTGCTCTGCGTTGGCTGGTCATCCCGGTATTTTTGGTACTAGAGATTTGGTGAGTCGGTCCTTTTGGTGGCCCAATTTATCTCGCGATGTCAGGAATTTTGTGCAGACCTGTGGGACTTGTTCTCGTTCCAAACCTTGTTCTCGCTCTAGTGGATTGTTAATGCCACTGCGGGTGCCCAGGAGGCCATGGATCCATATCTCTATGGATTTTATCTCCGACCTCCCTGTCTCTCAGAGAATGACTGTCATTTGGGTGATCTGTGATAGATTCTCCAAGATGATCCATCTTGTGCCACTGCCGAAGTTGCCATCCCCGAGTTGGTACCCTTGTTTTTTCAGCAGGTGGTTCGTTTGCACGGCATTCCGGAGAACATTATGTCTGACAGGGGAGTCCAGTTTGTTTCCAGATTTTGGAGGACATTTTGTTCTAAACTGGGAGTTCAGCTGTCTTTCTCCTCTGCGTTTCATCCTCAGACCAATGGGCAGACCGAGAGAATAAACCAGACCTTGGAGACTTATTTGAGATGTTTTGTGTCTGCTGATCAGGATGACTGGGTCTCTTTTTTGCCCCTGGCTGAATTCGCTCTTAATAATAGGGCTAGTTCTGCCATGTTGATGTCCCCTTTTTTCTGCAATTTCGGGTTTCATCCTCGGTTTTCTTCGGGACAGGTGGAGGCTTCTGTCTGTCCGGGTGTTGATTCTATGGTAGAGAGAATGCACCAGATTTGGGATAAAGTAGTGGATAAGTTGTCTCTCTTTCAGGAGAGGGCCCAGCGGTTTGCCAACCGACATAGGACTAATGGTCCTCTGTTTAAAGTGGATGACTTGGTTTGGTTGTCCTCAAAGAATAACCTTATGAAGGTTGCATCTCCAAAGTTTAAGCCAAGGTTCATTGGACCTTATATGATCTTGGAAGTCCTTAATCCAGTTTCTTTTAGTTTGGCTCTTCCAGGGACTTCCAAGTGGAAAGGTTATGGTCAGGAGGACAATTTTTGGGTGTTTGCTTCTGACATTCATGTGGAGAGACTGGTTCGTGCCTATCACTGAGCTCATCCTGATCGGCCTGGTGGCGCATGTGAGGGTTCGGTGACCCTCCTCAAGGGGGGTACTGTTGTGAGTATGTTGGAAATGACTTCTGAGTTGGGGCTCCCTCTGGTGGTTGCTGAGGGTATTGAACCAGTGTTGAATAGTAGAAGTCCATCACCTGTGAGTGATGACTGGCAATCAGGAGAGATGGACTGGACTGATATAAGTGAGCTGCCTTCCCATGATCCTCCCGGTGATCAATTGTTGTTTCCTGGTGCATTTTGGAAGTCAGCTTGTGTCTTGCCTTCGTCTGCTACTTTCAGATAAGTTATTTGCTGCTTGTTTCTATCGTGTTTGCCATTCCCTTTTTTGTCTGCACTTTTGTGGGAGGTTAGCTGGGTTCCCCTCCAGGGGCCTGTGCTACTCTCTGTTTTTCAGTAGCCACTGTTTACTTGTTCAATTGCTCTATCCCTGCTATTTGAGTGGCTGTGGGTTAGCCTCTTGTTCACACCAAGAGATCTGATTTAGCGGGTGGCGAGATCGTGTGATCTCAGCTTTTTTGTAATCAGAAGTGTTGGAAGTTTTTCTAGGGTTTTGCTGGGTTGCAGATAGTATTCTGTCCCGTCCTGTCCTGTTTCGGCAGTGTTTGGCCCCAGCGTTTGCTCACTCTATTTTCTGCCTGCATTTGTATTTCGTCTTGTCTAACCGCCATTATATGTGTGGGGGCTACCTATTCCTTTGGGGCTCTACTCCGGGGCAGTTAGCTTTCCTGTTTCTATCTTTAGGTGTAGCTAGCTCTCCAGCTGTGCCGAGGTGTCTAGGTCACCGTAGGTACGTCCCACGGCTGCTTCTAGTTGTGTGGTTAGTTTAGGGATCTGCAACCCATTAGTTCCCAACCTCTCTGGGTGTTCGGCTGCCTTGACTGTTTTTTGCTCCTGTCCTCCTCAGCTACCAAATCATAACATTTACCTCTTTCACCAAGGTTCTTCTCCCACGATTGCTCAGTTTGGCTGGACGGTCATGTCTATGGAGACTTCTGGTGGTCCCAAACTTCTTCCATTTAAGGACTATGGAGGCCACTGTGCTCTTAGGAACCTTGAGTACTGCAGAAATTCTTGTGTAACCTTGGCAAGATCTGTGCCTTGCCACAATTCTGTCTCTGAGCTCCTTGGCCAGTTCCTTTGACCTCATGATTCTCATTTGCCCTGAGATGCACTGTGAGCTGTGAGGTCTTATATAGGCCGGTGTGTGCATTTACAAATCAAGTCCTATCAGTTTAATTAAACACAGCTGGATTCCAATGAAGGAGTAGAACCATCTCAAGGAGGATCTCAAGGAAATGGACAGCATGTGACTTAAATATGAGTGTCTGAGCAAAGGGTCTGAATACTTATGACCATGTGATATTTCAGTTTTTCTTTTTTAATAAATTTGCAAAAATTTCTACATTTCTGTTTTTTTTCCAGTCCGGATGGGTTGCAGAGTGTACATTAATGAGAAAAAATGAACTTTTTTGAATTTACCAAATGGCTGGAATGAAACAAAGAGTGAAAAATGTAAAGGAGTCTGAATACTTTCCGTACCCACTGTATGTCAACAAAAAATATAAAAGTTATGGCTCTGGGAAAAAGGGGAGGAAAAAAACAAAAATGCAAAAACTGAAATTGGCAGTGATGGGAAGAGGTTAATAGTTGATTACAGATACTCAGTTTTTTCTCTCTTTTTTGGGGGTCGACAATTTATGACTTTTTTTCATTTCTCTACCGTATGTAAGACAGACTAAATAATCAGTAGTAAAATGTAGAAAAATGTTTAAAATGTATTTTTCATGATAAATGATTGGAACTAATGCGCTTTTCATTTTCTTATAATTACGTTTAGCATGTTTGATAAATCATTACTCAGTAGCTGATTAGCTCTCATCAGTGTACTTCAATTCATTTCATGCAAAACCAATCATGCAAGGGACACATGATCTACTTTCCTTGTAGCTTATCCTAATACAACTTTGAACCATCATTACCATCTTGAATATGACACATTGCAAGTGTTTGTCAATTTTTCAGTGGTTAAAAGTTTGTGCAATGATTTAGTGAAACATTTTATGCTGTAGGCATATGACCACCATATGGTAGTGATAACATTATATTAGCTCTCTGGTTTGGAAGAGAGACTATAATATTAATTACCATACTTTGTATCTATTACTAGTCTGCTTTAGTGTGATGCAGCATATGTTCGGATTCTGTTTCAACACTCAGAAGTGACACTTCTAATACAAAAATTAAAAATAAATTGTTACTGACAAGATAGTTTATTCTACTGCCACTAGATCACATCCCACTGTATCAGAGACATGCACAAAAGTCATAGGTTCCATAGCAAAATTCAGATAGGTCCAAGAAATTACATCTTTATTAAAAATAATGTCCACTTTTGCATTGTAGTATAAAATTTTGTGTTCATTTATAACATTTACGTACAGGGAGCTGTTTTTTTCTGGTTTGGTAGGTGATACAATCTTAGCTGTGTGAGGCCACCACTAGTAGGATCTATATGTAACATGCAACAAGTAGGGGAAACGTTTGCACCGCAGGTTGCAAAGTAGTCCTTATAAGGTTATATTTGATTTGGCGAACAATTAGATGTTCGCTAAACGGTAAGACGAATGTACCCGAACCCTATTAGATTCAATGGGAGGCCAAATAAAGCATATACATGATGGTTCAGTGGTTAGCACTGCAGCGTTGGAGTCCTGGGTTCAAATCCTACCAAGGACAACATCTGCAAGGAGTTTGTATGTTCTGCCCCTGTTTGCATTGGTTTCCTCCAGGTACTCCGGTTTCCTCCCACACTCCAAAAGACATACTGATATGGAATTTAGATTGTGAGCCCCATCGGGGACAGCAATGATAATGTGTGCAAACTGTAAAGCGCTGCGGAATCTGTTAGCGCTATGTAAAAATAAAGATTATTATAAGATTATTTATCATTGTATACACAACACCTTTATGGGTGACAAAAAGCTTCCAAAACAGCTAAAATTATGGGTAGACACCATGAAAATTGGCATCAATTTGCAAATGGCTCAGCAGCAATCAGTCATGGGCCATGCATGAGGTATCAGGGTCTGGCCCAGCATTTACAGCTTGGAACTGAAGTTTCAATGAGGACCTGGTGGTTAAGGGAACGGAGTAAGCCTTCTTACATTTTTTTTTTATTCCAGCCACACTCAGATGGCGCAAACATCAGTTTCATACAGTACTATTAGTAGAAAAATGTAAGCTAAGTAACACTAGTAGTTCACTAAAAGTAAGTGCAGACCTGCCAGTCTGGGAGCCATACTGCAACAGGCACTACACTTGAAGAAGGCCCAACTTGGAGTACAAATATTTCCCCAAATTAGGGGCAGACAACAGGAAACGTGGCATCAATTTACCTCCAGTAGAAATTTTATACTGGCACAGCAGAAGTCAGCCATGTGCCATGAAGTGTCTAAGTCAGAATTTAGAGCTTTGAATTTAAGTTTCAATTAAGATGTGGTGGCTAAGGGAATGGTGTAAGCCTTCTTATCTGGGAGCCCTGATACCTCATGCAACAACTTTTTTTTTCCAGCCATACTCAGATGGCACAAACATCAGTTTTATAAAGTACTATTGGTTTCAAAAATGTTAAGAAAGTAACACAGGTAGCTGACTGAAAGTGAGTGCAGGCCTGCATGTCTGGGAGCCCTATTTACACAGGCAACCCACCAGATGGAGACCCAACTTGGAGTCTCCACATTTCAAAAAAAATTATTGTCACACAACACTAAAGTGGCATCAATTTCCACAGAGTAGAAACAGTATAATAGTCCTCTGACACACCTTCCACTACAGGAAACCCACCTGATGGAGACCCAACTTTCAGTCTACACATTTAAAAAAATAATTGTTACACACCACTAAAGTGGCAACAATATCCACAGAGTAGAAAAAGTATAATAGGCCTCTGACACACCTTCTACTACAGGCAACCCACCAAATGGAGACCCAATTTACACTGTGTGCAGAATTATTAGGCAAGTTGCATTTGTGAGGATTCTTTTTATTATTGAACAACTATGTTCTCAATCAACCCAAAAGACTCCTATATATCAAAGAGTAATATTTTTGGAAGTTGGAGTGGGTTTTTTTTTAGATTTGGCTATCTTAGGATGATATCAGTTTGTGCAGGTAACTATTACTGTGCAGAATTATTAGGCTACTTAATAAAAAACAAATATATACCCATTTCACTTGTTTATTTTCACCAGGTAAACCAATATAACAACACAAAATTTAGAAATAAACATTTCTGACATTCAAAAACAAAAAAAAAATCAGTGACCAATATAGCCACCTTTCTTTACGATGACACTCAAAAGCCCCCATCCATAGATTCTGTCAGTTGCTTGATCTGTTTACGATCAACATTGCATGCAGCATCCACCACAGCCTCCCAGACACCGTTCCGAGAGGTGTAATGTTTTCCCTCCCTGTAGATCCCACATTTTGTGAGAGACCACAGGTTCTCTATGGGTTCAGATTAGCTGAACAAGGGGCCATGTCATTATTTTTTCTTCTTTTAGACCTTTACTGGCCAGCCATGCTGTGAAGTATTTGGATGCATGTGATGGAGCATTGTCCTGCATGAAAATCATGTTTTTCTTTAACGATACTGACTTCTTCCTGTACCACTGCTTGAAGAAGGTGTCTTCCAGAAACTGTCAGTAGGTCTGGGAGTTGAACTTCACTCCATCCTCAACCCGAAAAGGTCCCACAAGTTCATCTTTGATTATACCAGTCCATACCAGTACCCCACCTCCACCTTGCTGCCATCTGAGTTGGAGTGGAGCTCTCTGCCATTTACTGATCCAGCCTTGGGCCCATCCATCTGGCCCATCAAGAGTCACTCTCAGTCCATAAATCCTTAGAAAAATCAGTCTTAAGATATTTCTTGCCAGTCTTGACTTTTATCTTATGTTTCTTGTTCAAAGGTGGTCTTTTTCAGCCTTCCTTACCTTGGCCATGTCCCTGAGTATGGCACACCTTGTGCTTTTTGATACTCCAGTAACGTTGCAGCTCTGAAATATGGCAAAACTGGTGGCAAATGGCATCTTGGCAGTTTCACGCTTGATTTTCCTCAATTCATGGGCAGTTATTTTGCGCCTTTTTTTATCAACATGCTTCTTGCGACCCTGTTGGCTATTTGCCATGAAGCGCTTGATTGTTCGGTGATCACTGTGATGAACGAACAGCCACCATCTTGGATATGGGGCATAATGTTTGCCTCATGTCTGAGCTTGGCCTGTCCCAGGTAGTCATTTTGTCTGAGTTCACAGAGCCACAGGCAGCTAACTGCTCCTAACCCCCATGGCCTGTAGGCATATAGAAGAAAACAGGGTTTAGTGCTCCACTGTTGAATAACAAGGTCTTTTAGTATGCTAAGTAGATCAGGCCAAAACAGGACTTCAAAGCTGGAGTCAGGAGCCATGCCAGCATGGGCCTGGAGATGCCTGGGGGCTTCAATTAGATTATACCTGTCAGCTAGACACAGAAAACACATCCATTTTCTCTCCCAGCCACTCCGACTCCATCCTAGGATCATGAATTATGAGCACGCCTTTCGAGGTACAGACTCGTAAAAAATATCTGCGTGATCCTGCGGACCTCGCGCATCTGACAGTGCGACTCCCGAGTCGGTGATTGCTCGGGGACCTGAGATATAGAGATTGGGTCGCTGTGGAGGGCCAATCGGGCCATGTTTGATCGCCACGCGACAGGCAAAACAAACTGCATTCACTGGTACCTCTCGTGTCCTGATCCGATCGTCCTGGAGAAAGTTAACCCCTTTCTTAGATATTGGGAATAAATTCTTCAGGGAGAGGAAGGGTGGAGATTATTAGCCCACCCTCTGACACCGAGGGGAGGGACCTAGCAGGTTTAAGAACTCTGAGTGGATGGCAGACTCTCTCTATTCTCACAGAAGAACAAGACGATGATGATTTAAGAAGGAGCGAACAAATGTAAATATACACGGGAAATGTGATCAAGTGTGAAACATAAATTCCCTCTAAAATTAAATGTTATTAATATTTTCCTAAAAAAACACCAACCCAGTGCAAAAAGGCACACACTAGGTGTACCCAATCATAAACCACTATCCTGTTGTGTGCCCTGCACTAGTCCTCAATATTTCTACCTGACCGTGGAGGTTGGCACCACTAGAGATTCGACTTGGCGCCCCCACTCAGCGTAGGCTATCCCTCACTGCCCTATTGCACCCTATATCATAGGTAGGAAAACAATGAATCAATAGGCAGGAGTGAAGAGAGTCTTTAAACTAGGCACACACAATTGAAAAAAGATAACAATAATATCCCTTTATATAACTCCAATTAGCTAGATCACTAGCAATGTATATTTTGGAGAAATTGCCTCATAAATTAGGTAGAGCATATATATTCCTCAGTGTCTCCATGTCACTCCATAAATAAGTCTTATTTCATGATAATAAACCATTAGCATAAACTATTGGTCACAGACATCAAGGAGCACCAATATAGAGATTGGGCTCATGCCCTAATAGACAGCCCATAAGACATAACACAGTATTGCCATATTATCCTATATGCTCGCTCCCAAAAATAAAGGGACACTTATCGTATCTTCAGTACACCCCGACGCGTTTCCCCGTTAATTGAACGGTTCATCAGGAGGTCATAAACTGATGCGGACCGGCTGCCATGATAGATGATGGTGCGTCCCCACATCGCATTAGGTGGATTTAAATAACCACCCATCATTAGTGCCAAAATTGGTCCACCCACCTGATAGTGAGTGCGTAAACCGGGTCATCCTATAGGTCACTATAGACTTACCCCTTATGGACGTCAGACGCCATCCTTACTACCGGTGTGGCAGCGTGGTGCGGATGCTACCGCTGCTTCCGGGAGCGACATGCGTCTCACCCCTTGGAACGCAGACGTCACATCCGCCTAATCCAGCCTCTGAGCGCTGACGTCATATCCGTCCCATAAGCCTTGCCTTGCATTCCACCTGCTGGAACGCACCACTGCCGTTCATTACTATGACGTTCGGTGCAAATAAATTTGGCACAGTCAAAATCGGCTAAGTCTGTTAGTACTGGACACAGAGCTAATTGTCACACAATATAGATTAAATAACAGAAATTAAGGGGCTGTGACCTAGGTTAGATATTAAATAATAAAGATGTGAATATCCTTAGATATATAATAGTAATATTAATAGCCACAATCGGTTTAGACATATAACACATGTCAATAGTATGGATGTCATAAATCCTCCTATAACAACTAAGTAATAGACTAAAGAATGCTCATCAGTTTACCCATTTCAGATAAAGCATGTATATGATATGTATTCATTTAGACCCCTTGGAGACAAAGATTGCAGTCTAAAAGTCCATTCGGCCTCACGTTTTAGGATAATTTTGTCATGATCTCCCCCTCTAGTTTTAGATTTTACCAATTCTACCATTGTAAAAGTGATGTCTGATAAAGGGTATGCCACACTAAACAACATCGCTAACGGGATCGCTAAAAAACGTCACTATTTAGCGATCCCGTTAGCGATGTTGTTGTGTGCGGCATCTACCAGCGACGTGGCCCCTGCTGAGATCCTGCTGTGATCTCGCTCGTCGCTGACATCGTTCCGGACCCTATTTTATCGTCGGCGCCCCCGCTGGTAAGTATATATCGCTGAGTGTTTCACCTTTTCTTAGCGATTTAGCGGTACTTTTGTACCGCTAAAGTCGTTAAGGAGATCGCTAACCGCGATAGCGTCCTTAACGACATCGCTAAGTTAAGCCGCTATCAGCGATATAGAAACAATCCCGCTAGCGATCGCATTAGTATGCGTCGTTATCGTGATCGCTAGCGGGATTGTTTAGTGTGGCAGTACCTTAAGCGGCCCGAATGTACATTATTCATGTGGCGGGATATTGGTGTATCCCTATTGTTCTTAATATCATTACAATGCTCACCTACTCTAAAGGTACTGCCACACTAAACAATCTTGCTAGCGATCACGATAACGACGCATACTAATGCGATCGCTAGTGGGATTGTTTCTATATCGCTGATAGCGGCTTAACTTAGCGATGTCGTTAAGGACGCTATCGCGGTTAGCGATCTCCTTAACGACTTTAGCGGTACAAAAGTACCGCTAAATCGCTAAGAAAAGGTGCCACACTCAGCGATATATACTTACCAGCGGGGGCGCCGACGATAAAATAGGGTCCGGAACGATGTCAGCGACGAGCGAGATCACAGCAGGATCTCAGCAGGGGCCACGTCGCTGGTAGATGCCGCACACAACAACATCGCTAACGGGATCGCTAAATAGTGATGTTTTTTAGCGATCCCGTTAGCGATGTTGTTTAGTGTGGCATACCCTTTACTCTCAATTCCCTTTTTGTTTTACCAACATAATCCAGGGGGCAGGTACAGGTGGCTTTATAAACTACACCCATGGATCTGCAGTTTCCAAAATCCCTAATGACAAAGCTCTTGCCATTAGCTGAACTGCAAAAGGTTTTGGTCTGATTCATCATATTACATCTTGAGCAGTTGCCACATTTAAAGAAGCCCAGGGGTCTTCTATCAAGCCAAGTATTTGTCTTCAAGGGTCTCTGATATAAGCTGTGGACCAGCCGGTCCCCATAGAGCGGCCCCTTCTGTAAGTCACACTCGGTTTGGAGGGTAAAAATTTCCTTACATTAGGATCTGCTAAGAGGATTC
Source organism: Oophaga sylvatica (assembly GCA_033576555.1). NCBI lineage: Eukaryota > Metazoa > Chordata > Amphibia > Anura > Dendrobatidae > Oophaga > Oophaga sylvatica. The sequence goes on from JARQOD010000006.1 coordinate 47,132,013, forward strand.
CCCAATGTTTCTTCAAAATATGGTAAACCCTTTCAGATTGTTCATCGAAAGTCCCTATAAGTCTAACTTGTTGTTCTGCCTCATTCCCCTTCGTAGTGTTGAGAAGCATCTCCCTATTAGAGGCAAGGGCGTAATTTAGGGGTCCATCCAGGACATTTTCAGGGTAACCTCTCCTCCTAAACCTATCATACAATTCCCTGGATTGTCTTCTAAAAGTCCCCAAATCAGAGCAGTTTCTACGAATACGGAGGAACTGCCCCTTAGGTATTCCCCTTTTCAGCTGAACAGGGTGATGGCTATTCCACCTTAATAAACTGTTAGTTGCCGTCGGTTTTCTATAGGTGCTGGTACAGATTTTGCCATCATCATTCTTTGTAATAGTCAAATCCAGGAAATTTATACTACGAGAGTGACACTCATAGGTGAACTTTAGGCCCACCTCATTATTATTGATGTTCCCAACAAATCGGGTAAACATCTCCTCTGGACCAGACCAGAAGACTAGGATGTCGTCTAGATATCTGGCCCAGAGGCAGATGTAAGGGGTCCACCAGCTGTCCACCTCCTCACCACCAAAAATGTGGGTTTCCTCCCACCAGCCCAGGAAGATATTTGCATAAGTGGGGGCACACGGGCTCCCCATTGCAGTCCCCCTGAGCTGGTGGAAGTACTTATTGTTGAAGAGAAAATAGTTACGGGTGAGGGTAAATTGGAGCAGTTTTTCAACGAACATATTATGTTCCCGACATTCAATTGATCTTGTCTTCAGAAAATGACTCACTGCTTCGATCCCATAGTTATGGGGAATGCTACTGTACAATGCCTCTACATCAATGGAGGCTATCAGTGTGTTATTATCTACAGACATCCCCTCAAGAATACACAAGAGATGTGAGGTATCCCGCACATATGATGGTAAAGAAACAACAAAAAGTCTCAAAATTCGGTCTATGTACACACCTACATTTTGTGTCAAAGAGTCTATTCCCGACACTATCGGGCGACCCTTTAATGGTTCCAGACCCTTATGTACCTTTGGGAGAGCATAAAAGGTCGGAGTTACCGGAAAAGGTGATGTCATAAATTTCAATTCATTTTCTGATAAAAGACCCCTCCCTTTAGCTTCCATCAGCATTCCCCCTAGCTCCTCCTTGTACACCGGGGTCGGGTCCCCCTTTAAGATTTCATAAGTGTTGGGATCATCCAACAACCGATGACACATTTTTAAGTACACAGGATGGTCCATGAGCACCAGATTGCCACCTTTATCGGACGCCTTGATAATCAGGTCCTTATTCCTTTCCAGACCCGATAAAGCTTTTTGTTCTCCTACTGTTAGATTACATTGATGTTGGCTACCTGGTATTTTGCTTAGTTTGGCTTCCACCAGCTTGATAAAAATATCTACACTGGTTACGTCCGTAATTGGTGGCATTCTGGTGCTCCTATTTCTCTGATCAGTGAAGGGACCCTTTCCTCTCTCCTGAGTACCCTCATTGAGAAGACTGGTCAACACCTGAAAACTTTCTATATCCTCCTCAGATAAACCCATACTATTCATCTGTTCAACATCATGCTTTTGAAAAAATATGTAATGTAAGTAGTACAGTTCATATAGTGTCTTGTGCTTGGGTGCGATGAAAACACAGGAGTCACAGGTTTGATATAGAAGGTCTTGTATTACTTCATACAAGTGGCAATAATAGTCACACAGTTTGCAGATACAAAATCAGGAGACACAGCAGGCCAGAGTAACTTAAGCTCAGCAATCACTCTCCACAACAGGTTCAGGATCTCTTCTCTGTTACCGTAAGTCCATGCAAACGTGGATTTATCAAAATAGCAAGGTTCCAAAGTCCACGAGTGTTCCAAGGTTCCACAATAGGAAATAACTGGAGTACAAATCCAAGGCTTCCAGGAGTCAGGTCACAGGTTCACTGCAGGCTTGATTCTGAAGCACTGATTGCTCAGCTGTGGCTGCTTAAGAAGCAAGAGGAGAGAATCAGGGCGGGAACATGCAAGCTAGAAACTCCATATTGACTGAGGGCAAGATAGCTGCAGCAAGACAGAAAGTAAAATGGCTGACGAACAAACTGAGTTTCAGGAACATGTACACAGAACCTTACAAAATAATTTCCACTTTAAATTACGCCCAAAAAGATTTAAATCTTTAACCCAACCAAAACAATTAAAGGGGTTTGTGGGAACAAAATTAAGGCCCTTCCTCAAAACTGAATAGTCCTCTCTTGTTGGTATGTACGATGAGAGGTTAATGATCTGACCTTGATCTATCAGTGTTTCTTCCTCAGGTCGTACCCCATTAAAGGGCCCCGATCCAAAAAAGACTGTGATGCTCCAGAGCCAGATGGACCAGAGTTGGTACCTGTATTTGAATATACACCTCTTCCACTTCCCCTTTGTTTGTGGTATTGATTCCTTGATGCCCGCCATTTTCCTCTGGTTTGCCTCCCTCTTATAGAAAAATTAGAAAAGGTATCAGTCCTTTCCGTGTCAGAGGTGTCAATATCTGAAGATGATACTTCACTCGCTATCCCCACCTGATACTCATATGCCTTGTTCTCCTTAAATTCAGATAGATCCCGCATAAACTGCGTATGCTTGCGATCTTTTAAATTGGCATGACATTTTTCCACAGATGTTTGTAGTATATTTTCCCGTCTAGTAAAATCAGGATCTGTCTTCAATTTCTGAATTTTCTCTATCAGACTATTTAATTTCTTACTAGATTCTTGAAAGAGTTTTTGTTCCTCACTGAGTAAAAGTTGCATAAAGCGTAGGGACAAATCAATAGATTCCCTAGTCCATGCTGTCAAGAGTAGGGGATTAGCTGTGCGTGGAGAGGGATGAACATTAATCCTTAGCCCTTTGGGCACAATCCTGTTCTTAATATAGTTCTCCAATCCTTTTACCTCCCACCATTTTGTGACAATTAGCTCTGTGTCCAGTACTAACAGACTTAGCCGATTTTGCCTGTGCCAAATTTATTTGCACCGAACGTCATAGTAATGAATGGCAGTGGTGCGTTCCAGCAGGTGGAACGCAAGGCAAGGCTTATGGGACGGATATGACGTCAGTGCTCAGAGGCTGGATTAGGCGGATGTGACGTCTGCGTTCCAAGGGGTGAGACGCATGTCGCTCCCGGAAGCAGCGGTAGCATCCGCACCACGCTGCCACACCGGTAGTAAGGATGGCGTCTGACGTCCATAAGGGGTAAGTCTATAGTGACCTATAGGATGACCCGGTTTACGCACTCACTATCAGGTGGGTGGACCAATTTTGGCACTAATGATGGGTGGTTATTTAAATCCACCTAATGCGATGTGGGGGCGCACCATCATTTATCATGGCAGCCGATCCGCATCAGTTTATGACCTCCTGATGAACCGTTCAATTAACGGGGAAACGTGTCGGGGTGTACTGAAGATACGATAAGTGTCCCTTTATTTTTGGGAGCGAGCATATAGGATAATATGGCAGTACTGTGTTATGTCTTATGGGCTGTCTATTAGGGCATGAGCCCGATCTCTATATTGGTGCTCCTTGATGTCTGTGACCAATAGTTTATGCTAATGGTTTATTATCATGAAATAAGACTTATTTATGGAGTGACATGGAGACACTGAGGAATATATATGCTCTACCTAATTTATGAGGCAATTTCTCCAAAATATACATTGCTAGTGATCTAGCTAATTGGAGTTATATAAAGGGATATTATTGTTATCTTTTTTCAATTGTGTGTGCCTAGTTTAAAGACTCTCTTCACTCCTGCCTATTGATTCATTGCTTTCCTAACTATGATAGAGGGTGCAATAGGGCAGTGAGGGTTAGCCTACGCTGAGTGGGGGCACCAAGTCGAATCTCTAGTGGTGCCAACCTCCACGGTCAGGTAGGAATATTGAGGACTAGTGCAGGGCACACAATAGGATAGTGGTTTATGATTGGGTACACCTAGTGTGTGCCTTTTTGCACTAGGTTGGTGTTTTTTTTAGGAAAATATTAATAATATTTGATTTAAGAAGGAACAGGGGACAGATCTGCCAAGGGAGCAGCGGCACACGTTTTGGGGACTGTCCGGCAACTAAGATTCTTACCTGTGGATCGCAGAGCTACCGGCATCCACATGCAACCTACAGCCTGGTAACATTGACCTTTAGCTTAATACCTCTAAGCCTTGTACCATTATTGTTGTATTTTACTCTGACTGCAAATCCACTGTAATTCCGTTGTATAGCTTACTGTATATTTCTGTAATTATCTAGAGCGCCCTTAAGGCAATTAAACCATAAAATTAATTTTGGGCTGATGCTTTTACTCTGATCACAAATCTTAGCATGCCAAGTGGGTAACAGGACATTCTCCCCGGCGGCCATTTGCTCTAGGTGCAGTTCCCTTACTGACCTGAGGGACAAAGGGGGCGCTGGAGAGCTGTGACTGTGTAGTTACGTCACATTGGTGACGTGGGAGGAACCGGGTTTCCTTCACAATCACGCTTCAAAAGTTTGGCAATTTCAACACTGCTGCATCCCTCTGCAAGACATCTCACAATTTTTGACTTTTCAGAGTCCATCAAATCTCTCTTCTGACCCATTTTGCCAAAGGAAAGGAAGTTGCCTAATAATTAAGCACACCTTATATAGGGTGTTGATGTCATTAGACCACACCCCTCCTCATTACAGAGATGCAAATCACCTGATTTACATAATTGGCAGTTGGCTTTTAAGCCTGTACAGCTTGGAGTAGGACAACATGTATAAAAAGGATGATGTGATCAAAATACTCATTTTCCTAATAATTCTGCACACAGCATAGGGTCTCCACAATTCAAAAAATTGTTTGTAATATCAGCAGCAGTAGCAACAGCAGGCACAGAAGACACTTCAAAGATGGCACAGACTGCAATAACGCGAGATCAATACATGACATTAAAAACGTCACTATCACCTAGTCTTCCCAATCTGCGACTAGGGTGCAAAAAATCCTTGAAGATCCATGAAGATTCATTTTGATGAAGGTTAGGCAGTCTACGCTTTCAGGGAACAGCCTGATGCGCTTATCCATCAGAACACTAAAAGCAACACTGAAGGCATGTTCTGAGAGAATGCTGGCTGCTGGGCATGACAAAACCTCCAAGATGTGCTGGGCAAGTTCAAGCAACTCTTCAATTTTTGAAGACCGAAATGCAAAAGGGTCTAAACCCTCCCTGTGTAACGTATTGAATACAGTCTATATAGAGTCTTGTGCTTGGGTCCGAGGAAACACAGGAAACACAGGTTTGTTTAAGAAGTTCTTGTATTACTTCATACAAGTAAGCGTACCACAGGGGAAAGGTTTAACACAGTTGCAGGTACAGAGGCAGGAGATACGGCTGGCAGGAATAAACCCTTAAATTCAGCATAAGTCGCAGAAATAAGTTCAAAAAGTCTCTCTCTTACTTCCCTTGCAAATGTTGATGGCAGAGGATAGGGATTACTGTGTCCGGAAGTATTCCGAGGATCCAAAGTAAGAGATGGCTGGAATAATATGTCCAAGTCTTCCAGGAGCCAGGTCACAGGCTAACTGCAGAAATGATTCAGAAGCACTGATTAAACAACTAAGGCTGCTTAAAAGGACAGAGAACAGGGCGGAAACATAGAAACTGAAAACTCCATGCTGATTGAGGGCAAGGTAGATGCAGCAGGATAGAAAGCAAAAATGGCTGCCAGGAAAGAACTAGATTTCAAACAAAAGAAATAACAGCAGATATGGCAAAAGAGTCTGAGAACCTAACTCCCTGATGGCATTGATATTGAGCTCCAGATACTCTTGCACCATCCTCTCCAGTCGTTCACAACGTGTCAGACTTGTATTCTGTTCTGCTGGTGCACGGGCTGGTCTAAAAACGACTCACAGAAATTGCTTATGCCACTTACACTGCTGCTTCTAATGTTTTTGCAATGGCACCTTGACGTTCCCGGTGTTGGACGTTTAGTACTGGGATGCACACTGCGTTCCTCACTGCTGTCTTGGGGAAACCACTCTTAAGATTGAATGCAAGCATGTTTCAATACCCCAGCATGCACGCATCCCTTTTCAGCGGGGAAGCATCTGGCTAAATTTACTCTTGTATCATGGATCTAATAGAGTGGCAACCCAGTAGTCAGCACTATTTCTAACCCTAAGAATACGGGCATCATGTTGAAGATAGTGCAGCAAGAAGGGGCTCATGTGTCGGGCACTACCATGAGGTCCAAGTCCATGCTGTGTTGATGGCGGGGTAACACTCAAGGTTGCTTCCTCCGTCCTCTCCCGCCAACCATGGAAAACAGAGAGTGGATCATTATCCTCTTCATCTCCTGACTGTTGCGCATTCATCACCTCATCCTCCTCTATTTGTTCCTCAGCTCCTGCATCTTCACTAACAATTTGTCTGATACCATGAGCTCCACTTGATAGCTGTAAGCCACCCTCTCATGGCACCAGCATGTGTGATGACAGTCCGGAAATTTGAGATATTGCTATCCCTTCCGCATCCTCCACTGCTTCTAACTCTTCCTCTGAGACCATCACCTCCTCACACAACTATTCAAAGTATGCTCCAGCACATAAATGACCGCAATAGTTATGCTAATGATGGCATCATCAGCGCTAACCATCTTAGTAGCCATTTCAAAACTGTGCAGAAGGGTGCAGAGGTTCTTCACCTGTGCCCACGTCCGGACTCCGCTGCCTAGACTCTGCAAAAGGACATACTGCACCAGGGCTCGTCGCTGCTGCCACAGAGTCTACAACATGTGCAGAGTGGAATTCCACCATGTCTGAACATCGCTAATCAAATGGTTAACTTGTAGTCTGAAAGATCTCTGTAATGATGCAAGGCAATGACCAGCAGGGTGCAATCATTGGAAGTGAGCACACAGCGATCATGCTTTCTGCAGCAACGCATCCTGGTCGGGATAGTGGGGGAGAAATTGCTGTACCACCAGGTTGAGGATGTTAGCTATGCAAGGCACATGTGTGAGGTTGCCACGGCATAGGCCCGCCACCAGGTTTGCACAGTTATCACACATGACTTTCCAGGCTCGAGCTTTAGTGGAGACAGCCATTGCTCTAACTCAGCCTGGATACCTGTCCACAACTTTTGAGCTTTGTGACTGCGATCTCCAAGGCATAATAATTTAAACTCTGCCTGATTGCAGTGAGCCATGGCTGCACAGTATGGAGGTGGGGAGATTGTATCTGCACTGTTGGAATGCATGTCTATTAAGGGGGAGGTTGAGGGCACAGGTGGAGGCTCTAGAGGAGGTGGAAGAGGCAGAAACAGTGGAGGAACTGTTAGATGCAGAGGTTTGTCCGGCAAGCTTTGGGATTCCAAGACTTGTGGAGCAGCAAAAAGATTCCCTGTCCCCACAGCCACCATAGTCACCCAGTCCCCAGTCAGCAAGATGTAACGCTCCTGCCCATATTTGCCTGTCCAGGTGTTAGAGGTAAATGCACCCTGGCAGACATAAATTTTTTCAGGGACTGGGTGATGTTGCCAGTGACATGCTGGTGTAGCACAGGCATAGCTTTCTTAGAGAAGTAATGGCAACTGGGCAACTGGTACTGGGGGACTGCGACAGTCATCAACTTTTGGAGACTAGCAGGTAGAAAGGCAGCATTTCTGTGGCCAACAGATTGGAGATAGTGGAGTTCAAGCTCTTAGCTTTGCCATGTCCAGGAGGGAACATTATTTTATGTGACCACAACTCTGGGACCAAGGGCTGGCTGCTGTGCTGAGAGAAGGTGGAGTACGGAGAACAGGACAAACTGCTGGACTGTGAGTGACATGCAGGCGGAGATGTTATGGTGGATTGAGAAAGATGTGTTGTGCTAGGTGACACTAAAGCAGCAGTCATGGCTAGTTCCATAAAAGATGACAGACTCTCACTCATCCCAACTGTGGTGGGAAAACAATTGTAGTTTCTGAGGCTGGAGACCTGTGTGAGAAGACTTGGAATAATGATGGAGCAGGAAGGAGCAGCAGATGGAGCTGATGGGACAGCGAGTGGTTGGCGAGGCCCACTAGTCTGCATTTTAGCAGAGTGAGATTCTCACACTAAGGCATGTTGTGCCAGTTCATGCATATGTAGTTGTCAAATTATTGTAATTTTTGCCTCTACTGAGTTTTTTTTGCAAATTTGACAGATAATGTGTGTTGGGTCATCCTTTGAAGTCTTAAAAAAATGCACAGGCTAGACAACACTTGCCACCCCCACGAACTGCACACTCGTGACCGGTTCTGGCCACAGCCAGAGTTGGGGCTGAGGATGCAGTAAGTTTTGTGGTTGCATCACTTTTTGTCTGTGTTGGAAGCCACAACGTAACCTACTAATCTTCCTTCTCCTCCATCTCATCTGCTGAGCTACTCAGCTGCATATCTCTGGGTTCACACCAAGTGAGATCTTCAATTTTATCATCATCTTTTCTGTTTTCACACTCCTCACCCTGAGAGTCACCTCCCTCCTCTTCCTGCCCTGACACCACAGTACAGTCTGCGTGCACCTCTGGTATATGAGTCTCATCAGGATCACCTCCACCCTTGGTGGTTAACGTCTGGTGATGAGGGTCTGGATTCTGCTCTGACCCTACTTTGTCTTGCCCTAGATCCAACATGAAAAATTTGGGGCATCAGTGTAGATGCTTTCCTCCTTTGGATTCTGTGATTCTTTGAAACAGACCTCTGATACCCATGGAATAGAATTTGTTAACAGCTCTTCAGAATGGCCCATCTGTCACGCTGTATAGCAGATATATATATGTGATGACAGTAATCTATATCAAAAGGGCTACATACTATATAACATGCGCATAGATAGATGATAACATAGAATTACCTGACAGAATGTCCAGTGGGTCACTACGGAATCCGTTATACACTGTCTCCGGCTAGAGGGTGACCGGGGTCTATGCTGACCCTAAACTGGGGTCCTAACTAATCCCTCTACCTGGAGGTACTGTTAAAGGTACAGAGGTCCAGGCCACCAGCGTAAACCCTGTCTCCTATCAATCCCTGCCAACTGTAATCTAGTCCTAAGAAGGACCCTGATTACCACCAAAGGGAATGAACAGGTAACGGTTAATGAACAGAAAGACATACAAGAAAGACAAGAAATAAAGTAAATAAAGTCTTACATACAACACTCACACACAGTAGGAACACCTAAGGTCTCAGAGATAAACTATAAGCTATAAGAGTAAAAACAGCTAAGGAACTCTTAGCTTAAGTATTCTCAGAACCGATCCAGTCTGCTAGACTACATAAATGCTTTCACCGGCATCTAACCAGCAGACTGGCAGCTATATAAAGGAAACTAATTAGAACATAATCAAAAGCAGCCGGGCGAGGCTGGACCTAGTCTTAGCAAAGAGCTAGGTAAAATTAACTCCCTCACCACCAAACACAAAGTAACAGCAACTCAGCTGCAAGAAGTCAGAATGTGCAATAGCGACGATCCTCGTGGCGATGCACCCATGACAGTACCCCCCCTTCTACGAGGGGCCTCCGGAACCTCAGGGCCAGGTCTGCCCGGGTAAGTTGTGTGGAAGGTCCGAACCAATCGATCTGCGTTAACCTCCGACGCAGGGACCCACGTCCTGTCCTCAGGACCATACCCCTTCCAATCAACCAGGTACTGAAGGACCGACGATTCAGACGTGAGTCAATGATCTTCAACACCTGAAACTCCACGCTACCATTGACCACCACCGGAGGGGAGGCAGAGGCGACGGTATAACTGGCGCCACGTACCTTTTAAGCAACGATTTGTGGAACACATTATGGATTTTAAACGTAGGTGGGAGGTCCAGACGAAATGCCACAGGATTAATTATAGAACTGATCCTGTATGGACCGATGAATCTGGGACCCAGTTTCCAGGAGGGAACTTTGCGTTTTATATTCCTGGTAGACAACCACACCAGATCGTTCACACCTAGGTCCGGACCAGACACTCTCCTCCTATCAGACCTCCGCTTGAAACAGTTCCCTATAGCACTCAGACCATTCAGCACTCCTTCCTGAAGCATAGGAACCGGGTCATCCGTCTTTCCAGCTCCTGGGAAACTACGAGATAAGGCATCAGGAAGCAATTTTATTGAGCAGTCATACGTGCGATGAGGAGGTAACTTTTGACACCCCTCCTCTGAGAACATCTCCCCAAAGTCCTCCAGAAAAGGAGGCAAAGTCCTAGGCACGACCGCACCGATGACCATTTTCATGCAGTTATTCTTGCAAAATTCACCCCACTGGCTTATCTTTCTGGATTGCCAATCAATCACTGGGTTATGTTTAGCCAACCAAGGAAGTCCCAACACAATAGGAGTAGGTAGACCCTCCAACACATAACAAGACAATTGCTCTTTATGTATTGCCCCTACACGAAGATCTATGTTATGAACAGCTTGTACCAAGCTACCTTGACCGAGAGGTCTAGAATCAATAGAGACTATAGGGACCAGTTTGGCCAATACACTCAGTTGCATACCATGCACCTGGGCAAACCGAGCGTCCACCAGATTAGCCCCGGACCCACTATCAAGAAAAACAGAAATCCTCTCAGTTCTAGTACCAATCACCACCTCCGCAGGCACAAGAAACTGAGAGGGATTTGGGGACGAAATACACACTCCCAGGTTAACTCCTTTGCTCAAAGAAGCCCGGGGTGGACACCCCCCAACAAAATGTCCCTCTCTCCCGCAAAAGAAACACCTTCTAGCCTTGCGGTGCACCGCCGATTCCCTCCTACAAAAAGATGTCCCTCCCAACTGCATGGGTTCCTCAGAACAGACCAGGGGAACCTCAGTATAAGGGACTTTAGTAGTAGGTGGAGTCATCACGGGAGGCGGAGTTACCTCGCGTCTTCCCCGAATTCGTCTATCAATGCGAATAGCGAGGGCCATAGCAGCCTCCAGTGATGGAGGAGAATCATACTGAGCCAACACATCTTTTAATTTGTCAGACAACCCTTGACAAAACTGGCTCCTAAGAGCTGGATCATTCCACTGAGTATCTGTTGCCCATCTACGGAACTCAGAAGAATATTCCTCCGCTGGACGATTTCCTTGCCGTATTTTAAGTAACTTTGTTTCAGCAAGGGAAACTCGATCCGGATCATCATATACCAATCCCAGAGCAGTAAAAAATTGATCTACAGACTGTAGAGCCGGGATCCCGGAGGAAGGAAAATGCCCAGGATTGAGGGTCCCCTTGAAGAAGTGAGATAACAATTCCCACTCTCTGCTCATTACTCCCTGATGATCGCGGCCGAAGCCGAAAATACAATTTACATGCCTCCCGGAAGGTAAAAAATTTGTCTTCGCCCACCAGTGAACCTATCTGGAAGAGCTACTTTAGGTTCAACTCTGGTTTGCTCCAGGGGAGACAAAACTTTGGACTTAATGTCCGTCAGCTCCATGGATAATCCCTGCAACTGCAGAGCCAGCTGGGCTACTGGATCCATGGTAACTAGAGATAATTTTTTATGGCCGGTGAAAATGTCACGCTGTATAGCAATATATATATGTGATGACAGTAATCTATATCAAAAGGGCTACATACTATATAACATGCGTATAGATAGATGATAACATAGAATTACCTGACAGAATGTCCAGTGGGTCACTACGGAATCCGTTATACACTGTCTCCGGCTAGAGGTGACCGGGGTCTATGCTGACCCTAAACTGGGGTCCTAACTAATCCCTCTACCTGGAGGTCTGTTAAAGGTACAGAGGTCCAGGCCACCAGCGTAAACCCTGTCTCCTATCAATCCCTGCCAACTGTAATCTAGTCCTAAGAAGGACCCTGATTACCACCAAAGGGAATGAACAGGTAACGGTTAATGAACAGAAAGACATACAAGAAAGACAAGAAATAAAGTAAATAAAGTCTTACATACAACACTCACACACAGTAGGAACACCTAAGGTCTCAGAGATAAACTATAAGCTATAAGAGTAAAAACAACTAAGGAACTCTTAGCTTAAGTATTCTCAGAACCGATCCAGTCTGCTAGACTACATGAATGCTTTCACCGGCATCTAACCAGCAGACTGGCGCTATATAAAGGAAACTAATTAGAACATAATCAAAAGCAGCCGGGCGAGGCTGGACCTAGTCTTAGCAAAGAGCTAGGTAAAATTAACTCCCTCACCACCAAACACAAAGTAACAGCAACTCAGCTGCAAGAAGTCAGAATGTGTAATGTATGTGGTACAGTTCATATAGTGTCTTGTGCTTGGGTGCGATGAAAATACATGAGACACAGGTTTGATATAGAAAGTCTTGTATTACTTCATACAAGTTGGCAAAAATAGTCACACAGTTTGCAGACACAGAAGCAGGAGACACAGCAGGCCAGAGTAATCTAAGCTCAGCAATCACTCTCCACAACAGGTTCAGGATCTTCTTCTCTGTTACCGTAAGTCCATGCAAACGTGGGTCTTTCAAAGAGCAGGGTTCAGAGTCCACAAGTGCTTCAGAGTTCCTCAGTAGGAATAGCTGGAGTACAAGGTCCAAGGCTTTAGGAGTCAGGTCACAGGTTCACTGCAGGCTAGATTCTGAAGCACTGATTGCTCAGCTGTGGCTGCTTAAGAAGCAAAAGGAGAGAATCAGGGCGGGAACATGCAAGCTGGAAACTCCATTTTGACTGAGGGCAAGATAGCTGCAGCAAGACAGAAAGTAAAATGGCTGACGAACAAACTGAGTTTCAGGAACATGTACACAGAACCTTACATTACTCCCCCCTTAGGGACAACCTCCGGATGACCTCAGGCCAGGCTTGTGTGGGTACCTCTGATGAAACTGACGGAGCAAGCGAGGAGCATTAACGTTATTGACTGGTTCCCATGAGTTGTCCTCCACTGGGTAGCCCTGCCATTTAATCAGATATTGTAACTGATTTCTATACAACCTGGAATCTAAAATCCTTTCCACCACAAATTCTTCCTGACCATCGACTAGCACTGGGTCAGGGCAAGGAGAAGAACGTCCAGGAAACGTATTGGGTGTCGCAGCCTTTAGTAGGGATACATGAAAGACAGGGTGAATTCTCATAGTTCTGGGCAGTTGAAGACGACAAGCAACGGCACTTATAATTTTACTGATTTTATAGGGTCCAATGTACTTATGTCCCAACTTAGACGATGGAATCCTTAACTTAAGATTTCTGGTTGACAGCCAGACCAAGTCTCCTACCTTGAAAGCTGGTGCAGGTTTACGAAATTTATCTGCTGCTTTCTTGTACCTTTCCTGAGCCGATTCCAGATTCTCCTTTAGAAGATCCATATTCTTCTGTAAAGACGTGATTCTTTCAGCCACTGCTGGTAAAGGCGTTTCTATGGGAAATCGTGGTAGAATGTTAGGATGATAACCTAGATTAGAGTAAAAAGGAGACTGCTTAGTGGAGGCACTCTGAGAGTTGTTATACGAGAACTCAGCTAATGGAAGTAGATCCACCCAATCATCCTGTAGGTGGCAGATAAAGCAGCAGAGATACTGCTCCAGGGTTTGATTGGTTCGTTCGGTCTGTCCATTAGTCTGAGGATGAAAAGCAGAAGAAAGGTTTACTTTAATGTCCAATGCTGCACAGAAATTTTGCCAAAACCTAGAAGTGAATTGCACCCCTCGATCCGAAATAACCTCATCCGGTACTCCATGTAAGCGAAACACATCTTTAATCATCAAATCTGATGTCTGTTTTGCAGTGGGTAAGCCGACACAAGGGATAAAATGAGCTGCCTTTGTTAGACGGTCAACCACTAGAATGGTGTTCTTCCCTTGAGAGGTTGGTAACTCCACAATGAAGTCCATAGAAATGGATCCCCACGGGCGGGACGGGGTGGGAAGAGGCTGTAACAGACCAGTTGGTGAGGAGCGAGGTGTTTTGCATCTTGCACAGACTTCACATGAAGTGACATAGTTTAAAACATCCTTCCTGCAAGTGGGCCACCAAAAGAAACGAGAGAGAAATTCCTGTGTCTTTAGAATTCCTCAATGCCCAGCTATCTTGGAATCGTGAATGAGTTGCAATACTCTCAATCTGACTGTTTCAGGAATATACAGGCGTTGTCCCTGAATCCACACACCATACTTAAAGACAAGACTTACGTCCCTTGGGGGTTGTGCCAAAAAGGAATCCGCATGGTATGCTTCCTTGATGTCCTTAAGTAGGTCTTGATTATGAATTACTCCTAGGAATCTAGAGTCAGGAAGAATAGTCTTAGGAGGAGTAATTGGACGTGTCTCTGCTGAGTAAATCCTAGAGAGTGCATCAGCCTTTCCATTGCGCGATCCTGGTCTATAAGAAATGATAAAATTAAATTGGTTTAAGAAAAGATTCCAGCGAGCCTGGCGAGGAGTCAGGCACTTAGCCGACCTGATAAACTCAAGGTTACGATGGTCTGTCAGGACGACTATTTGCTGTGCAGCTCCCTGAAGAAGGTGTCTCCATTCTTTGAAGGCGGCAATAATGGCCAACAACTCTCTATTGCCCACATCGTAGTTCCTCTCAGCCGAAGACAACTGCTGGGAAAAGAAGGCACAGGGATGCAAGACATTCTTCTCACCTGTTCTCTGAGAGAGTATAGCTCCAACGGCACAGTCTGAAGCATCCACCTCTATTATGAAGGCAAGCTCGGGGTTGGGATGTACTAGGATAGGTGCAGTGGTAAATTTATCTTTTAGACGGGAAAATGCTTCCTGGGCTTGGGGAGTCCAGGAGAACCTAGACTCTTTCCGGGTAAGTTGGGTGATAGGTGACACTACCTCAGAGAAATTTCTAATGAAACGTCTATAGAAGTTGGCAAACCCGATGAAGCGCTGTACCTCCTTCACATTTCTAGGACTTGGCCAATCCTTGATGGCTTGGGTTTTGCTTCCATCCATACTAATTCCTTGTGTAGACAGTACATACCCTAGAAATTGAATTTCGGTCCTATGGAATTTACACTTTTCAAGTTTGATGTAAAGATGATTTTGTCTTAGACGTTCCAAGACCATTCTCACATGTCCATGATGTTCCTCTGTGGAGTTAGAAAAAATTAGAATATCATCCAAATAAATTACCACGAATGTATCTAGGAGATCCCTGAAGATGTCATTCACCAAGTGTTGGAAAGTGGCTGGGGCGGTACTCAGACCAAAAGGCATAACTAGATATTCAAAGTGTCCATAGCGTGACCTGAATGCAGTCTTCCATTCATCCCCAGGTCTAATACGGACTAAGTTATAGGCCCCACGAAGATCTAGTTTAGAGAAAATTTTGGCATGTTGCACTCTCTCCAATAACTCAGGGATTAAAGGCAATGGATAACGGTTTCTAATAGTAACCTTATTGAGTTCCCTATAGTCTACACATGGTCTCAGAGATCCATCTTTCTTCTTTACAAAGAAGATGGGTGCACCTGCAGGAGATGAAGAGGGGCGTATGAAGCCCTTGGCTAGATTTTCGTCTATGTAATCCTTTAAAGCCTTCAGCTCGGGCCCCGCCAGGGGGTAGATCTTACCAAAAGGTATCTCCGCTCCAGGCAATAATTCAATTGGACAATCATATGGACGGTGAGGAGGAAGCTGGTCAGCGTTCTTCTTGTCACATAAATCCACATAGTCCTGGTATACAGCTGGTAGTTCAGGGACTGACATGATTCCTTTAGGAACAGAGCAAGCTGAAACTTTTGGACTCATCTGTTTCTCTGGAAAGTGTAATTCCTTGGTCTCCCAGTTAATGGTAGGATTCTAAGCCTGCAGCCATGGTAGCCCTAGAATAATGGGAAAGTGGGAGAAGAGATAAGCATAAAGGACAGTTTCTCTTGATGATCTTTACCCATAAGAACCCTCAAAGGCTCTGTTTCCTGATCCACTGGTCCAGAGGTCAGCAGGGAGCCATCCACAGTTTCCATCTGTACTGGAGTAGCCTTCTTCACTGAACGTATCCCCTGTTTCAGAGCAAAGGAGACATCCATAAAATTTCCACTTGCCCCTGAGTCGATCATAGCAGAGCTAGACACCCAAGCTGAGTCAACCCAGAGTTTGATGGAAAGAAAGCAATGAGAATTGTTTTTCTTACAACTCAGCTGGGACACCGCTGAGGAAACTTGAAAAATGGCAGTGTTTACACAGTCAACGTCCTCAGAGGTAACGGAGTTTAAGTCCGAGAAATCAAGATCTGTTGCTGCAGATCTCTCTGGAGCCTGAGGCTCGGACCTGACAGATCCCCTCTCGCAACACTCACAATGAATGAGTGCTGCAGTAGTCTTACGAGAACGGCTGGGGCAGTTTATAATGAAGTGCCCTGACTTACCACAATAGAAACATAGATTCTCCTTAAAACGATGTTCCTTGCGTGCATCACTAACCCGTCGTTGTAAAGAGTCTACCTGCATGGGTTCAGGTTCAGGTTCCCGTGTAATCCTACTCAAAGGTTCCTTAGCTGGAGAGGAAGGTAGGAAAAGGCTAGTGCGATTGCTTTCGAACCATCCTCTCTTGCCTGCGTTCAGTCAGACGAGTATCAATACGGATGCAGTAGTTAATAAAGTCACCTAACGCAGTGGGAGGGTCGGCACGAGCAAGTTCATCCTTAATCAGTGGAGATAACCCCTTTCGAAAAATAGATTTTTTGGCGGAACTGTCCCAGGTGGTATCAAGGGCCCATCTCCTGAACTCCAAGGCATATTCAGCTACCGAGTGCTTACCTTGGCGCAAAGCTAACATGGCTGCTTCAGCTGTTGCACCTCGATTGGGGTCATCAAACACCTGCCCCATGGCTGAAATAAAAGCATCAAGGTGATTCAAACAATCATCCTCAGTCTCAATCAGAGGGTTTGCCCACATCAAAGCCTTGTTGGTAAGCAACATAATTATAGTAAGCACCTTAGATCGTTCAGTGGGAAATTGTGAAGCATGTGCAGAAAAAAAAAGATTGCATTGATTAATAAATCCCCTGAATTTCTCACGTTCACCGCCAAAACGAAAAGGGGGCAACTTGAGAATCCCAGAACTCGGGGCTACGGCAGGAGCCTGGACTCGCTCTTCTAGAACCTCAATCCTGGCTCGCAAATCCTGGGCAGTCTGTCCAAACACTTGCAAATTGTGATTAGTGAGGTCCTGTAGGCTTGAAAAACGGGTCTTTATATTCTGCAAATCTGCAAGGATATTATCAGTCACTCCGCAAAGTTCCTTTATGCGGGCCTCCATTTTCCAGATCTTTTAAGACAGGAGTACTGGAAGAAGAGGAGAGGAGAAAAAAAAAAAAACAATAGTGTTTACCTGTGGTAACACTGCAGAGAGAAAAAAAAATTAAGGGAACTGCTCACCTGGAATGGTTGTGAGAAGTCACAACCACTATCATCACAGAAAGTTCACCCGGACATCTGGAATGGTTGTGAGAAGTCACAACCACTGTCATCACAGAAAGTACAACTGGACATCCGATATCCACACTTACAGCAGACACAGCCTTTCCAGACCCAGCAGACACTAACGTTTTGGCTTCAGAATCTTGTAATGTATGTGGTACAGTTCATATAGCGTCTTGTGCTTGGGTGCGATGAAAATACATGAGACACAGGTTTGATATAGAAAGTCTTGTATTACTTCATACAAGTTGGCAAAAATAGTCACACAGTTTGCAGACACAGAAGCAGGAGACACAGCAGGCCAGAGTAATCTAAGCTCAGCAATCACTCTCCACAACAGGTTCAGGATCTTCTTCTCTGTTACCGTAAGTCCATGCAAACGTGGGTCTTTCAAAGAGCAGGGTTCAGAGTCCACAAGTGCTTCAGAGTTCCTCAGTAGGAATAGCTGGAGTACAAGGTCCAAGGCTTTAGGAGTCAGGTCACAGGTTCACTGCAGGCTAGATTCTGAAGCACTGATTGCTCAGCTGTGGCTGCTTAAGAAGCAAAAGGAGAGAATCAGGGCGGGAACATGCAAGCTGGAAACTCCATTTTGACTGAGGGCAAGATAGCTGCAGCAAGACAGAAAGTAAAATGGCTGACGAACAAACTGAGTTTCAGGAACATGTACACAGAACCTTACAGAATGTGCAATAGCGACGATCCTCGTGGCGATGCACCCATGACACCATCTGATGTTCCCCACAGTCAGTTTGGTGTTTGGAAATTTGTGACATGGGGGGAAACAAGGGTGATTGGGGTGGTACTTCTGAGAATTGTTCTGTGTGTGATGTTAAGGTGGAGGAAGAGGAGGAGTGGCCACTTGATGCAGCACTTTCAATCCACTATAGCACACACTCTTTCTGAGCCCCATGTACAAAGCATACCGCTTTGTAGCTGCCAAAGAAAGGGAGTCAAGTAGCCCGGCCAGTAACAGATGCTGTCAGTGGTCTTTGGAGAGGACGAGATGGTGTTTGTTCAGTTGAGCTTTCATTCACCTTAACACATATCCCACGTACACGTCGACCACCAAGCCTATTCCCCCTTCCACCATGACCTTGCTTTTTTCCAACTCATGTTGTAAGTAGCCTTCCCCTCTTGTAACCTGCTGTTTCACAACCTTAGGCCCATAGTTGCCAGTCACCTGTCAGAACAATCACTATTTATTTTCTTAGATAGTGTACCTAAATAACACTGTTATGTCTAACGATTTTTAAGTGGAAATCTGTCCTTCTAATTTGCCACTGAAGGACAGTTTTATCACAAACGATTTGGAGTAGGTAATTGTGCCTCATGCCTGCACTATTATATTAGGCCTAACAATTTTTAAGTGGAAATCTGGCCTTCTGATTTGCCAGTGAAACACAGTTTTAACACAAACAATTTTGGAGTAGCTAATTGGGCCTCATGGCTGCAACACAATATTAGGCGTAACAATTTTTACATGGAAATTTGGCCTTTTAATTTGCCACTGAAACACAGTTTTAGTACAAACAATTTGGAGTAGATAATTGGGCCTCGTGGTTGCACCATAATCTTAGTCCTAATGATTTTTAAGTGGAAATCTGGCCTTCTGATTTGCCACTGAAACACAGTTTTAGCACAAATGATATTGAGCAGCAAATGGGGCTTCCGGAGACTGCCACACAGTTTTTGCACAACCTACCTCGATGCTGGAAGATCGATTTCACACAGGACAGGATCTTATCTATTTAACTGCCAAGTTCACGTTCAGCACCAGCACTAGTGCCGGAACAATCTCTCTGCACTGTGGCATTGAGCAAATGGCTCCAGCAAAACAAGATGTCTGCTTTTTTTATGGCCAGGGACATGTGACTTCGACAGCCAATCACAGAAGACCTTCTGTCATGATGTTGTGGATGGTTTCTGTGCCCTGATTGGTTTACCGAATCAATGCACATAAAGTTAAGGGAAAAAAAAACATGCACCGCTCTTGTAATCTCTTCACAGGCTCCTATAACCTCTCAACACCCCCTCCTCTCATCAAACACGTCTCCCCGTCCTCCCAGCTCAACATACAGCACCACTATCCTAGCCAAAGTAATAACAAAAGCATTAGTGGAAACACAAAGATTTACCTAACTGTGACCGAATTTTGACGACTTTGAGTAAAAATGCTTGTGAAAGCGAACACGAATCCGAATGTGCTACGTTCGTGCCAAATTTGAGATTGGCGAACGTTTTCCAAACATGTTCGCTCATCTCTACTACTAATCTCTACTACCAACTTTCAATCTTCAATCTCAGCAGAAGGAGAGCATTTTACATCCTCAGTGAGCGGGGAGGCTAAATTTGCCTGAACTTAAGAAGTATTAATAGTTCCACCATTAGCTTTTCATAGAAGTAGTCTGAAAAACATTAATTACATAATTATATGTCTTGATTATATAATTACATGTCACTTTAACTGTAAAGTATGATGTGTTTAAATCCAGTTCCAGATGGAGGGTGGGCAGTAAATTTTAATTATTTTCACAATGTGTATGTAAGACTAGTTATTCTTCTGGACCCGCCCATGATATACTTCAAAAGCCCTAAGCTCACGAGTCACAACTGATTGTAGCCTTCCTCTTTTTACTAACATATTCTTGTCATATAAATAGGGGCAATTAGACCTTAGTTAACATTCTCAGAAAGCATAGGCACAATCCATCTGCCTGGTGTCAAAAAAATATATGAAAAGTAACCTACAATTACATTTGAAGGCTAAGAATCGAAAACCATTTCAATAAAATAATCTCCCTTTCATGCTGCATATAACTGCTGTCAGAAGAAGAGATATTACAAGCTTTTACGGAATTCTGTATCTGAAGTCAGTGATTGTACTGCTGAATGCAGACCATTGTATGTAAACAGCAATTTCAGGAAGGGAAGAAGTTGACAAATTCAGTAGTATTTCACAAAAGACATTAAAAAAATCACCCTTTATGCTCTTTAGTCTAATTAACATATATCCAGCCCTAGAAATATTTACATGTTAGCAGATCAATTTCTAAGCTTTATAAATGGAGCAGAAGGGAATATTATAAAATCAGGAATGTCGAACCCTTTAGCTTTGGTCTGACTCAAGTTTTTACATCTCCACTTCTTCTGTATTTAGGAAACCAAGCAAGTCCCAGAAATCTGAAATGATAAAATTCCTGCTTTTCTGACTTTCTCCTTGTCCTTTTTTTTCCTTTTGATTATTTTGTAAGTACAATAAAACTGCTGTATAAAATGGAAAGTCTTCTGGTCATTATCTCCCTCTTCTCTGTGCAGAGATCGCAAATGGATGGTACAGACCTTTGATCTAGCATGGTATCCACTAATAACGGAGACCTTCCATCAGTAACGCACCTGTGGTTTATGGATATTTCCAAAGAATGCAAAGTACTGGTCTTAAAATACAGTTGCAAAAAAACGTAAGCACACCTTTAAGAATAAATACTAATTAACTGTGGTTTGATTGTTTAGTCACTCACAATTATAGACTGACACAATCTTCTAAAAATGCAAAAAAGACATAAACAGTTGTACTGTCCATTTCTGTTATTGAGCACATTAAAGGGTATCTGTCATCTCGTTTTTGCCACCTAATCTGAGAACTGCATGGTGTAAGGACATATACCTTGATTCCAGTGATGTGTAACTTACTGAGCTTGGAATTTTGATAAAATCACTGTTTTATCAGCATTGGATTATATCACTAGAGGACTAGTAAACCTGCTTACTTATGAGCTCTGTGTTCCCCACCCACACCAGTGATTTGCATCTTTCGGTGTACACTGGGCAAAAAGCTGCCAATCAGTGGTGTGGGCGGGGTAATTCTGGGCTCACCATTCAGAGAACTGCTAGATCTGCAGCAGATAAAACAGTTATGTTATCAAAATGACAGCAAGAAACCCAGTAAGGCCGGGGTCACACTTGCGAGAAACTCGAACGAGTCTCTCACCTCAATACCTGGCACTGCCGCCGGCACTCGGACCAGAGTGTGCAGCTGCACAGAAATACATGCAGCCGCACACTCCGGTCCTGAGTGCCGGCAGCAGATTGATGCGAGAGACTCGTGCTAGTTACTCGCATCACACTCGCAAGTGTGACCCCGGCCTAAGTGACACATCGCTGGAATCAGTGTCTCTGCCCTTACATTATACTGCTCTCAAATAGAGTAGAAAAAACCCAGTGATAGATTTTATTTAAGTAATTATCCACAATGCAGTGAGAAAAACT
The DNA here is from genome assembly GCA_033576555.1 of Oophaga sylvatica. Classification (NCBI taxonomy): domain Eukaryota; kingdom Metazoa; phylum Chordata; class Amphibia; order Anura; family Dendrobatidae; genus Oophaga; species Oophaga sylvatica. Next base: position 47,153,673 of record JARQOD010000006.1, read on the forward strand.
ACCTGAAATCTTTTTTCAACGACTTCACTTCACTTCACCAAGATCTAATAGGCAAAATGTGTTTTCAGTTTTAAGTTACAGAGATTGGAATTGTGGATACCATTGGTTGTTATGTTTCGATAGCTGAGGAGTGCAGGTAAAAAAGGCAATACACCAGAGCAGTTGGAATCTATGAGATTGCAGTACCCTGACTAACCACCACAACTAGAGGCAGCCGTGGAGCGTTCCTACGTTGGTCCTAGACGCCTCGTCACAGCCTGAGAAACTAACTACACCTAAAGATAGAAATAGGAAAGCTATCTGCCCCGGAGCAGAACCCCAAAGATAATAGAAAGCCCCCAAACAAGTAATGGCGGTTAGACAAGAAGAAATACTGACACAGAAAGAAAATAGTATGAGCAAACGCTGGGGCCCAAACTAACTAAATAGAAAAGGATAGGAAGGGTACTTACTGCAATCCCAGAAAACCCTGAAAAGCACCAACTCTACTAATTTCAAAATCACCTGAGATCACACGACCTCTACCACCTAAATTAGTTCTCTGGTGTAACAAAATCAAAACAGCAGCCACTGAAAAAACTGGAAAAAGCAAAAGTACAAACATCAGTGGCTGAACTAAACTGAGAGGGCAAAAGCCCCCGAAGGGGACCCAGAAGGCCCCCAAAGAAGTGCAGGGCAAAATGCAAAAATATAGTACAAAAACAAAAAGAAGAAAATGTCTTATCTGTTAGCAGGAGATGCAGACACGACACAGCAGGCTACAAGTGAAACAGGAATGAAGGATTCAGACCAGAACAATTGATCACCGCAACCCTGATGGGAAGGTGACTCCCTTATATAAGACCAGTCAGTAACACCTGATTCCCAGTCCTCACAATCTTCACTGAACAGACCAGTACCGCTTGTAACCACCAGAGGGAGTCTCTGCTCAGAACTCATCTCAAACCCATTCACAACAGTACCCCCTCCTTGAGGAGGGGTCACCGAACCCTCATTTGAGCAACCAGGTCGGTCAGGATGAGTTCTATGATACGCACGGATGAGTCTCCTAGCATGGATGTCCGAAGCAAACACCCAAGAATTGTCTTCCTGACCATAACCTCTCCACTTAACCAAATACTGGAGTTTCCGTCTAGAAAAACGAGAATCTAATATTTTCTCAACCACATACTCCAGATTGCCCTCAACCAAAACAGGGTCAGGAGGCACAGCAGCAGGAATCACTGGCTCAACAAACGTCTTCAACAAGGACTTGTGGAACACGTTATGGATCTTAAATGTCCCTGGAAGAAGCAAACGAAAAGAAACAGGATTAAGAATCTCAATGATCTTATAAGGTCCAATGAACCTAGGCTTAAATTTAGGAGATGCTACTCTCATAGGAATATTCTTTGAGGACAACCAGACCAAGTCCCCCACTTTAAACCGAGGACCATCAGTCCTATGCCGGTTAGCAAACCGCTGGGCCTTCTCCTGAGAGAGGGACAACCTCTCCACTACCTGGTCCCAAATCTTTTGCATACGCTCCACAACAGAGTCAACACCTGGACAGACAGAAGCCTCCGTCTGTCCTGAAGAAAATCGAGGTGAAACCCAGAATTACAGAAAAAAGGAGACATCAAAGTGGCAGAGCTAGCCCTATTATTAAGAGCAAACTCAGCCAAAGGTAAAAAAGAGACCCAGTCATCCTGATCAGCAGACACAAAGCATCTAAGATAAGTCTCCAATGTCTGGTTTGTTCTCTCAGTTTGACCATTGGTCTGAGGATGAAATGCCGAGGAGAAAGACAATTGAACACCCAGTTTAGAACAAAAAGTCCTCCAAAATCTGGAAACAAACTGGACTCCTCTGTCAGACACAATGTTCTCAGGAATGCCGTGTAAACGAACCACGTGCTGAAGGAACAACGGCACCAATTCAGAGGAGGAAGGCAACTTAGGTAATGGCACAAGATGTATCATTTTGGAAAACCTATCACAAATTACCCAGATGGTGGTCATTCTCTGAGAAACAGGAAGGTCGGAAATGAAATCCATAGAGATATGGGTCCATGGTCTCTTGGGCACAGGCAATGGCATCAACAAACCACTAGAGTGAGAGCAAGGCTTGGAGCGAGAGCAAGTCCCGCAGGACTGCACAAATTCCCTGACATCACGAGACAAGGTAGGCCACCAAAAGGACCGACTAACCAAGTCTCTGGTACCAAAAATTCCAGGATGCCCAGCCAATGCGGAACAATGAATCTCAGACATCACACTCTTTTTCCACTGGTCCGGGACAAACAATTTTCCAACAGGGCAGCACTCGGGCCTATCCTCCTGACACCCCTCCAGAGCAAGTCTCAAATTGGGCGAGATGGCGGAAAGAACTACACCCTCTTTCAAAATAACAGAAGGATCAGATAACTCAGGAGAGTCCGCAAGGAAACTCCTCGAGAGGGCATCCGCCTTAACATTCTTAGTGCCAGGAAGAAAGGAAACCACAAAATTAAAACGTGTGAAAAACAAGGCCCACCTGGCCTGTCTAGGATTGAGTCGCTTGGCAGATTCCAGATAGACCAGATTCTTATGGTCCGTAAGGACCACCACCTGATGTTTGGCTCCCTCCAGCCAATGTCTCCACTCTTCAAAAGCCCACTTCATGGCCAATAACTCCCGATTACCCACTCATAATTGCGTTCAGTAGGAGAAAATTTTCGAGAGAAAAAGGCACAAGGGTTACTTTTAGAGGTCTCTGGATCTTTTTGGGACAAAACGGCACCTGCCCCAATTTCAGAGGCATCAACCTCCACCTGAAATGGCAGAGAAACATCAGGCTGCCGTAGAACAGGAGCAGAAGTGAATCTCTGCTTAAGTTCCTGAAACGCAGAGACTGCCTCAGGAGGCCAATTCACCACATCAGAACCCTTTCTGGTCAAATCAGTTAATGGTTTAACAATAACCGAGAAATTACCAATAAATTTACGATAAAAATTGGCAAAACCCAAAAATCTCTGAAGAGCCTTTAATGAAGTAGGTTGGACCCAATCACAGATGGCCTGAACCTTGACCGGGTCCATTTCAATAACAGATGGGGACAAAATGAATCCCAGAAATAATAATCTTTATTTTTATTTTTTATATAGCGCTAACATATTCAGCAGCGCTTTACAGTTTGCACACATTATCGTCGCTGTCCCCGATGGGGCTCACAATCTAGATTCCCTATCAGTATGTTTTTGGAGTGTGGGAGGAAACCGGAGTACCCGGAGGAAACCCACGCAAACACGGGGAGAACATACAAACTCCTTGCAGATGTTGTCCTAGGTGGGATTCAAACCCAGGACTCCAGCGCTGCAAGGCTGTAGTGCTATCCACTGAGCCACCGTGCAGAAATGAGATCCTCTGTACGCCAAAAAGACACTTTGATCCCTTCACATACAGAGCATTCTCTCTCAAAATCTGGAACACAGTTCGAACATGTTTCACATGAGAGTCCCAGTCATTAGAAAAAATCAAGATATCATCCAAATAAACAATCAGAAATTTGTCCACAAAATCCCTGAAAATGTCATTCATGAAGGACTGGAAGACGGAAGGAGCATTAGTGAGCCCAAAGGGCATCACTAGGTACTCAAAATGCCCTTCAGGGGTATTGAATGCCGTCTTCCATTCATCCCCGTGCTTAATGCGAATAAGGTTATACGCCCCCCTGAGGTCAAGCTTGGTAAACCAAGTAGCGTTTTTCACCCTGGAAAACAGGTCAGAAATCAAGGGTAACGGGTATTGATATTTCACAGTAATATTGTTCAAGAGACGATAATCAATACACGGCCTTAATGAACCATCTTTTTTGGCCACAAAGAAAAAACCGGCACCTAAGGGTGAAGAGGATGGTCTGATATGACCCTTCTCCAATGATTCCTTGATATAAGACCGCATAGCGTCATGTTCAGGTACAGACAAGTTAAAAAGGCGACCTTTAGGGAATTTACTACCCGGCACTAATTCAATAGCGCAGTCATAGCTCCTATGGGGAGGCAAGGATGCAGATTTACTTTCGCTAAACACATCAGAAAAATCAATCAAAAAGTCAGGAACATCCTGAGCCTGGGGGGAGGCAGAAAAAACAGGAGTGTTGGTATTAACACATTGGCAGCCCCAACTGGTTACAGACACAGATTTCCAATCCAAAACAGGATTATGAGACTGTAACCAAGGGAAACCCAGCACGATAATGTCATGCAGATTATACAGAACCAAAAATTTGCAGCACTCCTGGTGATCAGGTTCAACCCTCATTATCACCTGAGTAGAAAACTGGGGTTTATTCTCAGCTAAAGGGGTAGAATCGATCCCCAGTAGGGGAATAGACTTCTGTAGGGGTATCAAGGGAAACCCACAACGTTTAGCAAAATCATAATCCATCAGGTTAATAGCTGCTCCAGAATCAACGAAAGCCTGAGCAGAAAATGAGGACAGAGAGCATATCAGAGTGACAGTTAATAATAACTTAGTCTGAACACTACCCAAGGCAACTGAGCGTGCAAAACGTCTTCCCCGCTTAGGGCAGACTGAAATAGCATGAGAGGCATCACCACAGTAGAAACATAACCCATTGCGCTTTCGAAACTCATGACGCTGTGCCCCAGACACCACTCTATCACACTGCATGGGTTCAGAAGCTGGTTCACAAGGCAACACCATTCCACGCATACTTCTCCGCTCACGCAAACGTCTGTCAATTTGAATCGCTAATGACATAGAATCATTGAGACCAGAGGGGACAGGGAATCCCACCATAACATCCTTTACATTATCTGACAGACCCTTCCGGAAAAGGGCTGCCAAAGCGTCGTCATTCCATTTGGTCAGGACTGCCCACCTACGGAATCTCTGACAGTATAACTCAGCGTCATAAGGCCCCTGATTTAATGCCAACAAGGCTTTTTCAGCTTGATCAGTGACATTAGGCTCATCGTACAATAACCCCAAAGCCTGAAAAAATGCATCAACATCACTCAAAACAGGATCCCCAGGTGTCAGGGAAAAAGCCCAATCCTGAGGATCGCCGCGCAGGAGAGAGATGATAATTTGAACCTGCTGCGCTGCGTTCCCTGAGGACTTAGATTTTAAGGCAAAAAACAATTTACAATTATTTTTGAAATTCTGAAACTTAGCTTGATCCCCCAAAAACAAATCTGGCATGGGGATCCTAGGTTCCACAACAGGCAACCTAGCAAGATATGCAGCAATACTCTGAACCTCAGTGGCAAGCTGATCCACACGGCCAGACAACCGTGCAAACTCCATTGAGAGAAAAGATCCTCCCCAGCACCCAGAGATATAGAGGGAAAAAAAAAATGCAACAAATAGAAAAATATCTCTGACAACTCTGACAACCTTTTTTCTTTCACAATATTTTTTCCCTTCTGTGAGTACCATACAATTTTCAATTTTTAGGCCGGTGATACTGTTATGTTTCGATAGCTGAGGAGTGCAGGTAAAAAAGGCAATACACCAGAGCAGTTGGAATCTATGAGATTGCAGTACCCTGACTAACCACCACAACTAGAGGCAGCCGTGGAGCGTTCCTACGTTGGTCCTAGACGCCTCGTCACAGCCTGAGAAACTAACTACACCTAAAGATAGAAATAGGAAAGCTATCTGCCCTGGAGCAGAACCCCAAAGATAATAGAAAGCCCCCAAACAAGTAATGGCGGTTAGACAAGAAGAAATACTGACACAGAAAGAAAATGGTATGAGCAAACGCTGGGGCCCAAACTAACTAAATAGAAAAGGATAGGAAGGGTGCTTACTGCAATCCCAGAAAACCCTGAAAAGCACCAACTCTACTAATTTCAAAATCACCTGAGATCACACGACCTCTACCACCTAAATTAGTTCTCTGGTGTAACAAAATCAAAACAGCAGCCACTGAAAAAACTGGAAAAAGCAAAAGTACAAACATCAGTGGCTGAACTAAACTGAGAGGGCAAAAGCCCCCGAAGGGGACCCAGAAGGCCCCCAAAGAAGTGCAGGACAAAATGCAAAAATATAGTACAAAAACAAAAAGAAGAAAATGTCTTATCTGTTAGCAGGAGATGCAGACACGACACAGCAGGCTACAAGGGAAACAGGAATGAAGGATTCAGACCAGAACAATTGATCACCGGCAACCCTGATGGGAAGGTGACTCCCTTATATAAGACCAGTCAGTAACACCTGATTCCCAGTCCTCACAATCTTCACTGAACAGACCAGTACCGCTTGTAACCACCAGAGGGAGTCTCTGCTCAGAACTCATCTCAAACCCATTCACAACAATTGGTGCTTTGTCTCTTGACAAAAGGTCTACAATTAATGTATGCAAAGTCTGCTTACTGATAAATCTGTTCTTTTCGTGAAAAATTTGGTTTGTGTGAACCATGCCTAAGGCTAAATAACTTTTAATGAACATTCATTTAAACAGTAACCGTTGTTTTGATTTTTCTTTTATCATAAATCAATAGTACACATGAAATAAAAACGTAATATATCTTGTTAGAGAAATCTGTTTTTTTCTCCTTTAGTACTGATTGATCATTCCCCAAATTCTCACAGGTAAACGCTGTCTATGGTGAATCCTGATTTTTTTTTTCGATTTTTGAGATAGGTGATGACTAGTGTTGAGCGATACGATAATGCAAATATCGGCTATCGGCCGATATTAGCTCTATCGGCCTTTCGATAATTCGTTTCGATATTTTCGTCTTATCGAATACCGGAATCGGATTTGTCACTGTCACTGTCAGTGTCCGTCGGTCGGGTCTGTCAGGAGTCAGCGGCACTTACCTGGCAGAAGATCTCCGGCGGTCACGTCCTGGACTGCTTGATGGCCGCCATTATCTTCTCCCTGGCGGTCACATGCAGTTTTTCGCGATAACTGCAGTGACTGCAGGGTAATCCCGGCCGTAAAGCAGTCAGTCCGATGACGTCACCGCCGGGAAGCAGGTAATCAGCTGTGCTGCGCCGGGATGACAGGCTCTGCCTGTCATTCTGATGTAGCAGAGCTGGATCGTCGTGGGACACTCGTTACTATGGACTGCGTCGGTCAGGTGGTATACTTTTTTTTTTTTTTTCATTTTTTTACAGGAGATCGATGGCGTCGCAGCAGGATGAGACAGTAATAAAAGAAATGAAAACTGTGTTTTTTTTTTTTTATTAAATTAAAAAAAATTTTTTGGAACATTCACCCGTCCGGGTACATAAACAATTTAACTATTTATTTACATACAGGGACCCTGTCCGGGTTATTTAGACTTCTTTGGCAGGGGTGTTCCAGGTACCACCTGGTACTCTTCTGGTGCTTGCCAAACATCCGAGACACCAAGGACCACCAGGACCTGATGACGTCGTGTGGCCTGTACAGTCAAGTCGTGACCCGCTATCTGGGTCTGTGTGGCCACCTCTTTCATCTCTCTCTGGGTCTGGAGCCCTATGTCACGGACTGTACGAACCCCAGGGGGCCTAACAGGCGCCGGGTACGGGCCAGCTATACTTATCATGTCCATAGCTGGGGCTGCTGAGGAGACCACTGAGGGAGGCTGGGAGATTTACGGCGTGGGGTGGGCACTTTTGCAGAGGCCTGGATGTGGGAGGCTGAAGGCTTCGAGGGTCTCACAGGTTCCTGACACACTGGGGAGTAGGGGTCGCACCTGGTAACATTTAGGGCGTACCACCCATTGTAACCCCAGTGTCGGGTGTAAGTCACCAAGTCTCCTGGCAACAGGTTCCTCCCCGGGTGTCCTTCTGGGAGGTGAGCCTCCACGTCCCGCCGGGTCACAAAGACTTCTAAATAAAGTCCAGGCTCCTTGATGAAGCCCCACCCACCTTTCAATTTAAAGCTCCGTACTGCACCCTTACGCCGCGGCTCACTCAGGATTCCTTTATCCTTTCTCATCCGGTCCTTATCTGCCTGGTCCTTCTCCAGGTGACGTTGGTGAAGTTTTAGGGTTTCTCGCTGCTCCCTTTGTCGCTCTGCTTCCCGCTAAAAAGGTCTCCACTCTTCCTCCTGACGCCGGTTGTAATTCTCCTCCACCATTGCTCCATGTCTCCACCACTCCACTGCAGCTTACAGTGTCCGGTTTGCGGCAGCTCTCCTGTCGCCCCCCAGTCCTGGCGGCGCTCCCCTGCGGAGGAAGCAGACGGCTCTAAATCAGATGACAGTCGGGGCTCCGGTACAGGCAGGTAGTGCTCTGGTGCCTGCGCGGCCTCCTCCATGAGGACGGGTGTCGCTTCTTCTGTCTCAGCGACGGGGGCAGACAGCGGGTTCTGGGGTGCTGACGGTGCTGCGGTTTTTGCAGGAACGGGTGCCTCCACTGCGACAACGTCAACCGGATCACATTGCAAGGGCTCCTCTACTATAACGGGTGCCTCACCTTCCGGTACAGACACTTCAGGTAAGAGGGATTGGCGCCGCTCCAAGTTTAGTTTTAGGACACGCCAGCTGGCTTCCATCCTGGCGACCTCCTCCCGGTGCCGGGCCAGGCCTCTCAGGGTATCCTCCGCTTCTTGCAGCGTAGGAGGGTTTACAGGCCGGGTGCCCAACGGTGATTCAGTGGCGATCGGGTCGCTTCCGTGGGGGGAGAGCTCTGACTGCTCCATCCCTTCCCACTTCTGCTCGTCGTGTCCATTAGCCATCTCTGCCAAGTCACATGTGTCATTAGCATCTGGAGAGGGCCCCTCTTTTGTAGGGAGGCGGGACCTTCGTGTTAGTTTCCGCACACTGAGGAGGATGAGGAGGCGGAACTCCAGAGCTGTGGGGCACGATGTTACATTGCAGTACCATTTACAGTGGGCGGCCATCGTTTTCACGCCACTGAGTGAGTGACACCCACGAAGAGCACGCCCTTCTTCTTCACCAGTGCCTCGTCGTGACGCAGATATGGCGGAAAAATGGCAAATACATTCTCTGATGATTTTAGCAATTCTCAAGCACAAAACCAGTGCAATTCAGGCACACAGGACTCGCTTATAGCGAGCTACAGAATCCTGCTCGTGACGCCCAAGTTGAGTCGCACAGAGCCAGAGTTTTCGGGGTACTCGGCACCGAGCCCGTCGACTTCTATGGGGTATGTCACGTCTTTACCCGGCAATTGAATTAGAGTCGATTTTACTATGTAGAAGTGTATAAACTATAAATATATGTATATATATATGTCACAATGACATGTATATATATATATATATGTATTCTATGTGTGTATATTTTGTGTTTACAATGAAAGAAAGGGTTTTTTTTGTTGCGATATTTTGTTCCCATAGACTTACATGGGACTTCCGGTATCGAAATCGGATATCGACGATATTTAGTGCTATCGGCGATACAATTTCGATACGATATTTTTAGATATCGAGCAATATCGCTCAACACTAGTGATGACAATTAGTGAACTTGCAGGAGAATGTCTGCGTCTGCTGCTGCGTCCTCCTTCCTCCTTCTTTTCCTCCCTCAATAGAATTATAAAAACACCCACTGTCATCTCCTACGTCAGTAATGGAGAAATGTCTTCGCTGAATATTGATTTTATAAATTTTATCCATGAATTCAGAGTGAAAGATGCAGGAGGTGAAAGAAAAAAAACAAAAAAAACCAAACCAAATGGAAATGGTGGAGAAATTAACCAGCAGGTTCAAATGAGAAAAAAAATTGTTGAAATAAGCAAAAATTGAAATGCAATAAAATAATCCTTTATTAAATAATGGCACAACAACAAAAATCAATCAATATGTGTGCAGAGTATAATCAAAGAGCACAAAATCCGAAGATAGTAAATGACAGGGTATAAAAATAATAATAATAATAATAATAAAAACAGCTCAACGTAGAGTTTAATTAGACTATGGTAACCCAAAAGTTATCATAAAGGGCTAGAAATATAAAAACCCAAAATGAAAAGCTGAATTAATAAAACCTGACAACTGGCCATCACAGAATCAAAACAAAAGTGATAAAGTGCAACAAATCTCTTGATAAAGTGCCATTGTGCTAAATAATATATGGCTAAAATAGAGTTGTGCAAAACACAAAATAGTGCAATAGCGTGGGCAGAATACCTGGAAGTCTTTCAACAACTGCGGTGTGCCACAATAACGCTCCCCGACGCGCGTTTCGGAATGAATCTCCTTCGTCAGGGGAAGACTATCTGCAGATTTTGTGCTCTTTGATTATACTCTGCGCACATATTGATTGTTTATTTGTTGTTGTGCCATTAATTAATAAAGGATTATTTTATTGCATTTCAATTTTTGCTTATTTCAACAATTTTTTTTCTCATTTGAACCTGCTGGTTAATTTCTCCACCATTTCCATTCGGATTTGTTTTTTTATTTATTTGGATGGTCTGCCATCCATTTTTTAGGGGGTAGTATACTATTTTATGATATTATTATTATTTTATGTTTCATATATATACATATTTTTATTATTGGTATTACGTCCTCTTATTTAACAGGAGGTGAAAGAAGCAGATTTCTCTAATAAGCTTTATAACAAAGTTGTTTCTTTTCACGTGTACTACTGATTTATGAAATAACGATTAAAATAATGGTTATTTTTTAAATACCGAATATACTCATGTATAAGCCGACCCGTGTATAAGCTGAACCCCCTAATTTTGCCACAAAAAACTTGGAAAACTTATTGACTCGCGTATAAGCCGGGTGTATAAGTTGCCATCCTGCTCTGTGCTCCCCCATCCAGCTCTGTGCGCCCCCATTCTCCTTGTGCTCCCCTCCTCCTGCTCCATTATCCTGTCCTGCTCCATGCTTTCCATCCTCCTCCATCCTGCTCCATGCTCCCCCATCCAGCTCTGCACTCCCCCATTCTCCTCTGTGCCCACCCACGTCCTGCTCCGTGCTCTCCGTCCTCCCCGTTCTGCTCCGTGCTCTCCGTCCTCCCCGTTCTGCTCCGTCCTCCCCCGTTCTCTTTGCTCTGTGCTCTCCGCTCTCCTCCCCCCGTTCTGCTCCGTGCTCTCCGTCCTCCCCATCCTGCTCCGTGCTCTCCGTCCTCCCCCATTCTGCTCCGTGCTCTCCGTCCTCCCCCGTTCTGCTCCGTGCTCTCCGTCCTCCCCCCCATCCTGCTCCATGCTCCTTGTCCTCCTCCATGCTCCCCCCATCCTCCTCCATCATACTCACCTTCCCCGTGCCATCGCTGACGTGCCTGCAATCCTGCGTTCTCCCCGCTTCCTGCAGCTCTCTCCAGCGCTGAGCGGTGACGTAATACCGCTCATTAAGGCCATGAATATGGAGGCCACGCCCATGGGAGTGGCATCGCGTCCATATTACATGACCTTAATGAGCGGTATACGTCACCGCTCAGCGCTGGAGAGCTGCAGGAAGCCGGGGAGAACGCAGGATTGCAGGGACGTTCAGCAATGGCACGGGGAGGGTGAGTATGATGTCCCAGTCACCGGCTCCTGCCGCCGCATCCCCTCCCCCGCTGGTTTCTGCCCTATGACTCGTGTATAAGCCGAGGGGGCATTTTCAGCACAAAAAAAGGTGCTGAAAATCTCGGCTTATACACGAGTATATACGGTACTCATTTTTAGGTACGGTAAATTAAAATTTCATTTGATCGTTCTCCCTGCTCTGCAGCTGTATTATTAGTTTAGTTACATTGTCTTTATCTATGAATGTGACAACAATGAGACTAACATTTTATTAGTAATTAATGCGGAAATATAAGAGATTCCTGCAGGTTCACGCACTTTTTCTTTAACTGTATCTATTTATCTTTAAAGTTTTGATTTTTACCACTTTTTGAAGCAGCACATGTCTTTGTTCTGCTTCTATATTTATTATGAGAAGATAACCTATTTCTTTGGATCTTTGCTGTGCTTCAACATTTAATTAGGAGACTGACACAGAAAAAAATGTGCTATATGATATCAGTGTTATATTTATCAGCTTTGAAATTTTAGGCGTTGTGGTCCTTTGCCAGGTGCACATCTGTGTATTTGTTCAGTATGAGGCAACTTTTTATCCTCTCTCGTTATATCTACTGCAAAAAACAAAAAACTGACCGACACCTCTGAACAGAGGTATAATTGGTGTAAAAGCTCTGTGACTTCCTGTATTCCAGCAAAACATATATCTATCTATATATATTTATTTACTTATTGGCTTTTGAAAAAGTCGCAATTCATGAATGTGACTTAAACCTATTTGCCTAGCTAACCATGTCAACTTTCCTACCTACTTTTTAAAAATATCAAGAATAATAAAAGTTTGGAAAAAGTTTCAAAAATGTGCCCCAAAATGTGCAATATTTTAAAGCCACAAAACCTTTAGGCCTTCAATTCCCCATACAATTTTAACCATATGGCCGGAGTCACACATACTGACAAAAAATCGGACTGTTTTAGTCGGTCGATTATCGCAGCAAAATGTCATGAACAGTCATCCGTCTGGCATCCGATTATCCTGGAAAGATGCGATTTAGTCGCATCTGACGGTAGTTGTAACATCTAATTTACATCCAACTTGCGAGATTTTCTCGCAGGATTGCAAAACTGACATATAATGGATCCAAATGAATAGTATTTAAATCACAAAAGAAAGAATAGATATATACACATAGAACACACATATATATATATATATATATATATATATATATACACATGTCATTGTGACATATATATATACATACATATATTTATAGTTCGTACACTTCTACATACTGTAATAGCCGCTAATTCAATTGCCGGCTTTTGTGAAACTACAGACCCGACATGAAATGACACATGGTTTACATACAGTTAACCATGTCATTTCATGTAGTTTGATATATGGTTTTAACTTACAATTACATGAGTGTATGTGTGCAAAATTGCAGACATGTAGGGGTTAATTAAAGGTGTAAATTCGTTGACAAAAAAAACGTGGGCTCCCGCTGTATTTTCTCCACCAGACAGACAAAGCAAGCGAGTGGAGACAAATAATAATAGCCCAGGGAGGGTGCATTTATTTTGTGCCCCCCCCTGGCTACTAACATCTGCCCCCAGACACCCCAGAAAAGGCAAATCTATAATTAGATTAGCCCTTTCTGGCACTTTGCCCGTCTATTTCCATTGCATTTTTTTAAACGAATTTACACCTTTAATTAACCCCTACATGTGTGAAATTTCACACACATACACTCATGTAATTGTTAATGAAAACCATATATCACAATACATGAAATGACATGGTTAACTGTATGTAAACCATGTGTCATTTCATGTCGGGTTCTGTAATTTCACAAAAGCCGGCAATTGAATTAGCGGCTATTACAGTATGTAGAAGTGTATGAACTATAAATATATGTGTATATATACATGTCACAATGACATATATATATATTCTATGTGTGTATATGTATTGATTCTATTATTTATTAAAGCTGTCAGTGTGATTTTACAGTATAGCCGGGGATGAATTGCCGGCTTTTCTAAAGGACACTGGTGCGATTTAATCGCAAGTCACACGTGCGGTCCATTTGTAATCCGATTTTTCATCGCTCCCATAGACTTGCATTGGCGATAGTCGACCCACAATCGGTGACAATCGCAGCATGCTGTGATTGCACTCGCACGTTTAAAACGGACCACAAAAAATCGGATACTGGGAGCTCCTCCATAGATTAACATAGGTCCGACTGCAATGCGAAATTTCATCGCATTGCAGTCGTCCGATTTTGTCGCCAGTGTGACTCCGGCCTATGGCACAATATCCCCAACTGAACTTCTTATATTAAAAGTGATTGCCTATTGCTTTTACATTCCACTTAGAGATGCTTGGCAGATGTGAACCATACTGATCTCAAAATGGCCCACAATACTGATTAAGCCCTGAACTTCATAGTTTTTCTCTTTACATCAGTACATTCAGAATCACAGTTGTGAGGAGGAAGAAAAAACTGGGTCTCTTAATTCTAGAAGGAACCAGAAATTAAGCCCCCTTGATCATATTTATGATATATATGTGGAGACATAGTGGTCAGCGGGTGCTCTGGTCTGCAAGTCGAAACCGCATGGACCAGGATCATCCCACCGAACACCCGCTCTCCTTTTACTGTCGGCATAATACTACTCAGACAACACAGGGTGATTAAAACAGTGTGGCAATACTTTACAAAACAGGCAAATAACACATAGAACAGTCCCAGCAAAATACCCAAGATGGTGCACATTACAGAGTCTCGCCCTTCCGCTGACTCACCGGGATAAGAGCAGCTGTGACTTCAGGGCTTCCAGGGCTGACTACCCCTCCTGTGGCACGCACAGACAGGAGGTAACGACAAGCTTATTAAGCTGACAGTCCATTGATGTACAAGGCCAGGTGACCGGAGGGTCACATCCTGACTTCTCCGAACATTTCCATGGAGTCAAGTGATCGGTGAATCCCATTCCTGCCATTCCCAAATATATCCTTGGGGCTCAGGTGACCAGTGGGTCCAAATCCAGACTACTTCAAACATATGCATGGTTCATTGATCCTTAATGGAGTGGATCTATATTCTTACAGCAGGGGTCATGGTCCCCTAAGCTGACATCCTGTAGAATGTCAAATCTGTGCTCCTCGTGATGGAGCCATGATGTCTTGGATGCTGTCCTGTAGAGTGTTCCCTGCTGTGGTTTTGTAAAGAGTCTCTGGTTCTTAGGATCCCTAGATCTCTTGGACGTTTGGATGTCTGGATGTATATATTGTTACAGAGGCAATGTCTCCTTATATAGTTCACAATTATCCTTCCATCCATCATTCACAGGTTAAGGGGCAGGTTTGATGAGGTTAATTTGCATGGTTTGATTATTTATAGTTTAGCCTTCAATGTTTACAAGTCAACAAACTCTATGTCCCGGAACAATGTGTAATCAACACATAAGTAAACATCATTGTTCAGTGATCCTCCATCCCTGTTTTGTAAAGATAACAGTACAATAAACTATAGGAGCTGATATAAGAGGTAAATAACAACCATTTGTATATTTACAATGAAGGAGTAGAACCATCTCAAGGACCATCACAAGGAAATAGCATGTGACTTAAATATGAGTGTCTGAGCATAGGGTCTGAATATTTATGACGTGATGTGAATTTCAGTTTTTATTTTTTAATAAATTTGCAAAAATTTCTACATTTCTGTTTTTTTCAGTTAAGATGGGGTGCAGAGTGTACATTAATGAGAAAAAAAGAACTTTTTTGAAATTACCAAATGGCTGCAAAGAAACAAAGAGTGAAAAATTTAAAGGGGTCTGAATACTTTCCATACCCATTGTATATGACCCCATCACGCTGCACACATAAAAAATTAAATCTGCTTACCATCCCTCCGCTACTTCGCAGAGCGGCATCCTGTGCTGATGCCAGAAGCTGATTACAATGTGTAACAGTGCATGATGACTCAGTCATGTGCGCCCACATGCAGAGGTCAACTGCCGAAATATTGACTGCTCCCCATGTTCCGGACTATGGGAGTGGAGAGCAATTAAAATTCAGCTTCTGCAATATCGGGCACAGTGTTAGCCGCAGCCGCCGACTCCTTCACTGCTCTCCACTCTGATGGGTGTGGAGAGCAGTAAATATTAGTTCTTTAATAGCAGGCACACGTAATCGCTCAGCAGCTGCAGGAGTCGGCTGCGGCTAACAGTTTGTCAGCTATTAAAGAAGATGAATATTCACTGCTCTCCACCCCTCCTACCTCTCGGCGCCGGCTTCAGTGCATAGAGGTGGGTGGGACTATGGGCATGGGAAGCAGTGACTATTCATTTTCTTTAACAGCACGCACAATTGTTATCTACATCAACCAGCTCCTGCGTCCTGTGACCCGCTCATCCGTCACTGCCACTACCACCCCTCATCCACAACTACAGCTGGACTACGGTACAGTACATCCGGACTGTAAGATGCACCCCCCACTTTCCACCAAAATTTTGGAGGAAAAAAAGTATGTCTTATAATCGAAAAGATGCGGTAGTTAGCTAGTTGTTATATCCATTGATAGCTAAGCTACTGCAATGCCCTGCACATGGGGTAAGCAACATAGTGAATCAGAAGAACTATTCTACATTTCTAATTGATGGTATTTGCTATTATTATTATTTATTATTACAACTACCACATATTTGGCTAGGATCTTGGAAATGGCAATACCCTTTTAAGTCAGCATGTTTTTGAAAATTTTTCAAAAATAATAAATAAAATAAATAAATAAAATTGATTGATGTGGACAGTTTTCAACCCATCAGTTCAATTATACTTCTCTATAAAGACCAATATCCAGTCATTTGTAAAATGTATATCTGTTATTTCAATGGTCAAGATGATTTTTAGGGTTTTATCTGAGTGAGCATGCAGGAAATGATGGGTGGAGAAGTCTCTGATATACAAAAATACTTTTGTTTAGTTCATTGACTGTAGGGATCAGCCTTATTAGATTAGTTGCTTCCTGTGTTGGAACTAGATATGATCCAATTTGCCAAGATTTGAATTTGTCAAGTTGTGTGTGTAAAGTGACTGAGGGTGGTAGCCAAGTACAAACTGCTGCTCCATAACGCCCTGGCACTTTACAGGAAAATCATGTTCCAGTCCCAAAGCGCTGTCTTCGAGCCTTCATCTTCAGGACCCACCACACATGACTTAGGGGACTCCCAGGCATGACACATTTCTTGTTTCCTTAATTCAGTACACCTTAAGAATTACAAACCATTTCACCTGGACTATCCCTATGTTCACTGCTTCTGTCAGCCCCATGTATTTCTTGTCCAGTTCCACAGCACACCCATGATCCGTTACCTTCCCTTCCTATGGTTCCACGTCCATCGTTCCCTGTACGCCAGAGGATAAGGCATTCTTTATAGTACTTTTAACAAGCCTTGAGCTACGGACGTTGCTGGAATATCCGCAAGGAAACCCAGCAAGGCTTCCCACTGCCCTGAATTATAGCTTTTTGCTGGCACTAGCAGCCCACTGTACTTGAGTTTGACCTTGGTTGCTGTACTTCCCTATCTACCCTATCTATATATCCTATATACCCTATGCGCTACGGGGATACAGAGCAACAGGAAGTGTGTGTCACTGGCCGGGACACTGCTTCTGAAGTTATACACCCTAGAGCTGCTGCCACGCTTCAGTAAGAGGACTCCTGTCACGCTGCTTAAGACTTCAGATCTACTTTTTCTTCACTCTGGATTTGAGGTATATGCTCTCTCCTAACGCATCCTGTAGTGTGACTTCGGAATCTGATTGGTATACATTGGGGGAAATAGGTATATTGTAGCGCAACACTTGTATATTGTTTTTCGAATTAGTATAAAAATATGAAACTGAAAATTGTGACTTGTATTTGCATTCAGCCCCCTGTAGACTAATACCCCTAAAGTCTTGAGTGACCAGTTGCCTCCAGTAGCCACATAATTTGCAAATTGAGTCCACCTGTATGCAATTTATTCTCAGTATAAGTACAGCTGTTTTGTGAAGACCTCAGAGATTTGTTTGAGATCATTAGGGATCATACATCATCATAAAAACCAAGGAGCACACCAGACAGGTAAGAGATAAAGCTGTGAAGAAGAAGAACAAAGGATTAAGTTATAAAAAAAATCCCACGTACTGAACATCTCACAGAGCACTGTTCAATTCATCATCAAAAAAATGGAAGGAGTATGGCACAACTTTTAAAAAGTGAACTGGAGGCTATTTCTTATCAGCAATGGGCTAAAATTCCTCTAGAAAGCTGATAGAAGCTGGTGTCTGGCCATGCATCATGTTTGCAGCAGGTCATAACAGCCAAAGGTGCTCTACTAAAGAATCTTGTTATGGAGAAGTTGAATAATTTTGAGATTGCAGTAGTCAGTAAAAATCCAAATTTTTGTTGAATTTGGAGAAACCACTTGTTATATTAGGTAAGCTGAACTATTTACATTGTTCTTGTTTGACTGATTTATTGCAAACAGTAGAAAGTTTGTACATTTTGCTAATAAACCTAATTTGCAATGGAGGGGCGGAATATTTTGATTGCAACTGTTGAATCAAATGTTAGCATATAGCCAATACCGCTTGAAAAGAGAAAAACGGAAAACATATGGTTATGATTTGCAATATGATAGTATTCAATTTCATACTCATATCATGGTCTAAAACATCATTTTGTGTTTCACGCATTAGAAACCACAGTTTCTTGCTCTCTTCACTGAAGCATTGTAGATTTGGGGGATTTTTAAGAATGGAACATACAGTATCTGAACTGCTGAAACCATGGAAATTAAATTTCTGTTCTGGTTCCCTA